>OZ010573.1:42167245-42189745 GCA_963932145.1 Acanthosepion lycidas | reverse complement strand
GTGAACAACTTTGACATTTAAGTTATTATTAATCTCAATTCACATAAGAATTCACTGTTGTGTATTGTTAGTGCTCAAATATGTTATTTACCTGCAAATTTGTTCTTATTTGTTCTTCTCCATGTGCTGGGATACAAAAATAATTGTCAGCACTTATATACAAAATATATACAACTCAAAAGTTAATAATTGGCATGTGTCTACCCTATACAAATGTGTCTACCCTATACAACTTCTCTTTCTTCAATTCAGTTCCTGACTAGCATCCGATATGCAGTTCTCTTTTCTCAATTCAGTTCCTGACTAGCATCCGATATGCAGTTCTCTTTTCTCAATTCAGTTCCTGACTAGTATCCTGTATGCAGTTCTCTTTTCTCAATTCAGTTCCTGACTAGCATCCGATATGGAGTTTTCTTTTCTCAATTCAGTTCCTGACTAGCATCCGATATGCAGTTCTCTTTTCTCAATTCAGTTCCTGACTAGCATCCGATATGCAGTTCTCTTTTCTCAATTCAGTTCCTGACTAGCATCCGATATGGAGTTTTCTTTTCTCAATTCAGTTCCTGACTAGGATCCGATATGCAGTTCTCTTTTCTCAATTCAGTTCCTGACTAGCATCCGATATGCAGTTCTCTTTTCTCAATTCAGTTCCTGACTAGCATCCCGTATGCAGTTCTCTTTTCTCAATTCAGTTCCTGACTAGCATCTGGTGTGGAGTTCTCTTTCCTCAGTTCTCATGGCTTGAGAGATATCAGATCAATATGGCTGTTGCTGATGAAATACTTTCACATTGATGTAAGAGTCTTTTGCACTCTTTTGTCAGCATTTGTATTTGCTTATTATTCACATTATATGGACAGCCTACTTGGCAACATGGGCAATTGTTTTGTTTTAACACATTCTCCCAATACTTTGACTTATACTTGCTTTCTAATAATAACAACTAATATACTCATAATTATGGTTTATTTTTTGTCTCTCTTTTTGCATTTCTGTTTCAGTTTTTCAGTTAGGTAGTTTTTAAAGTCACAAAAAATTATTTCAAAATTTCATCTAAGCAGTAAAATATAAAGATTAAAAAGCTTTAAAGGAGCTCACTTGAAACTGATTGTAAGTGATAAATAACTTAAATGCATACTTAACAGGAGTCTCTATTATTTTCCAAACCATGGAAGGAATATCAAGATTCAATTTAGTTTTTCTGATTTACTCTTGTGTTGATCAGTTTGATTTATTTATGAATTTTGTACATATACATACAAGAATAAATCTGCAGCTAAATGGAGAAAAAGGTACCCAACAAATATTTATTGATAAACATGGATAAATGTCCTCACAATAAGACAGTGTGTTAAAAGGGTGTTTTTTTTTTCCCCATGACATCGTTTCTTTAACTACTTTCACACTTTGGGAATGTTTATTGTTTGAAAAGGCGATGATTAGAATTGGAATAAAGCCTTAATGTATAAAAGTGAATTTATATATTTTCTTTGTTCTTGAGAACTGACAACAAAAATAATAAACACTATTTATTAGATTGTTTATTTACACTATTATATTATTTATTGAAATGGTTGACAAAACATCAGCTAATTGCCAATTGATTAAAACTTTATAAAATGGCAAATCATGATTTCCTTATAGTTGGTTTACATATCTTAATAATTTATTAAATGTTGAAGAATTCATGAATCAAAATTGTTTTTACATGTATAAATTGATAAATGAGAAATTTTGCATTGCATTAGTTCTAAAGGAATTAGTTTTTAGAATTTTGTAAATATAAAATTATTCTTGAAAATAAACAATCTAATAAATAAATAGTGTTTAATATTTTTGTTTTACATTCTCAAGAACAAAAAATGTATAAATTCACTTTTATCATATGCTGAGGTTTTATTCCAATTCTAATTATCACTTTTTAAAACAATAAATATTTCCAAAGAGTGAAGGTATTTAAAAAAAAGTGGTGTCATGGTAAAAATCATCCTTTTGACATAATATCTTATCACAAGCATTTTTATAACCATATTTGCCAATTTATTTTTAGGTATAATCTCATGTCAATTAACCTACAATATATATCCAGGCATAGTGCAAATTTTTTTGATCAGTTTTTATGCAAAAATAGGGTGTCACACTATATCCAGGTAATGTTTTTGCAGAGCTTATCCTTTGTTGACCACTTACACTATATACATGTAAATTTTCTTCTGGAGGGTTTAAAATTCATACAAAAAACGTTCAGGGTTTGTACTAAACGTGAAGTTGGCTTATACAGACAAATTATTTTCTACCATGCAATCTCTCTCTCTCACAGACAGGATGTGATGAACCTCTTATTGCTCTGTCATTACTTTTATGGAAAGTGCTCAGGAATTACATTCCTTGGTTCCACTAGGCCTAGCCTTCATGGCTATGACCCACCATTCAACTTTTAGCAAGCCACCCACATTTCCACCGTATTCCATCAATGTGAAGTAAGTTTTACTCAAACAGCTTCTTCCCATGAATCACTGCTCTGTGGAACAAACTCTCAAAAAAGATGATTTCCCCCAATTACAACATTCTTAAACTGTTTAAAGTTAGATTTAACCCTAACCCTAGCCCTTCCCCTTCTATCCATATAAACTACCCCTTAACCTAACCCTCTACCTCAAGTGGCCCCCGGGCCTTGTTCAAGGTGAACCTTACTATAAAAAACTACCCAGTAATTCAATGATGGATATTTATCAGTGAAAATATCAGATAAAAATGCGGCTAAAAAAGATTGAATATTATGCAATGAAAATTTCAGATCAGTATGCAGGTAGTAAATGTGTCTTAGGCAGCAGACATTGATATGAAGGTGCAAGTAGCAGAATTTTATTGATATGAAAAATTGACAAGTTTAATTTAAATAAAAAAAAAATATTACCAACAATATATTTTTGCAAACGAAAAAAAAGAGGAAAAGGGTTCATGTCAGTTCCTTTTGTAGTCCAGAAAAGAATGCCACCTAGTGGGCATCCTAGCAGACAAGGTTGGCTACACACCAAAGATTCATAATGATTTTATTGACTGTATCTAATAGTTAAATTTATGATCAATGGTGAATCACTACACTAAATATTTTCCTATTAATTAAAAAATACACCTGACTTGTCTCTGAAGAATAGAGATGTCTTTCCGTCAGCAAACTGACAAGTTAATTTCAAACAAACCATGTATTTATCACACACATCCACATACTACAGCTTAGTACATAAATGTTCTCTTCTTTTTTTAACTATTTATAAACATGTAAGTATATTGTTTTCTCTTATTTTGCAATATATATTTTCCTTAAATATATATATAATTATGCCATATATTGGAATTGATTTCCTTTGAAAATGTTGGAATTGATGTTGAATTCATTTTCTTTAAAAGTCTTCATCCTAATCAACTGCAATTTGCAACTCCATCTGCTAGGGAACTAGTGTCCAGCAGTAACAACATTATAATTCTCAAGAACCTTTATACTTACAATCAAAAAGAAATAATTGAAATTTCTAGGATCTATAATGAGAGAAGAGGGCTTGAAGAACATAATACTCACAAGGTATACTGAAGGCAGGAGGTACAGAGGAAAACAGCAATTAACCTACCTAACAAGCTTTTGTAAATGGATGGCAGAAGTGGGAATGGAAGAGATAACAAAAAGACAAGACTTACTAAGAGCTATAAAATATAGGAAGTTATGAAGAGCCATGATTGCCCACATACTGAAGGAACACTGCACATAGAAGAACAAGCATCTATTTGCTGCAACCCCATAGATCAAATTATTTTCTTTGGAATTGGATGATTTGCTGCGTTTTTTTATAAATAAAAGGTTAGGAAGGAAATCTCTATTAATAATGGAAAGAGCTACTGGAATAAATAAATAAATACTGAAATAAATACTGAATACTGTAATAAATACTGTATTAAATACTGGAATAAATAAAAGGTTAGGAAGGAAATCTCTATTAATACTGGAAAGAGCTACTGGAATAAATAAATAAATACTGAATAAATACTGAATACTGTAATAAATACTGTATTAAATACTGGAATAAATAAAAGGTTAGGAAGGAAATCTCTATTAATACTGGAAAGAGCTACTGGAATAAATAAATAAATACTGAATAAATACTGAATACTGTAATAAATACTGTATTAAATACTGGAATAAATAAAAGGTTAGGAAAGAAATTTGTTTTAATACTGGAAAGAGCTACTAGAAAATTATTTTCCTGAAAGATTATTTTAAGGGAAAGATTTTATAAATTTTGACCAAGGATAGTACAAGCTGCTTGGTCAATGAACGTTGAGTATTTCCTTATAAAAAAATGATTAATATTACCATTAGGATGTAACCAGGTCGATTCTATAAGCTAAATCAGACACGGTGTAATTCTTTTAAAAGGATAAATATCTAAGAATTTCAAAATGTGAAAACAAAGACAAAACTTCATTACCACTTATTCTATTTCGTACCTACATCCTATGTTAGAAGCAAGTATTTGAATTTATCATTTTTATTTGTAACACCAGCATCCATTGTTAAGACACTGATAAGATCGCACAAGCAAAACTGTTCTCTAACACATAAATAATGAAAGTTATTATGGGAAATACATTTGTAAATAATCAAAACTCGATATACAAACTGGATAGAAGAAATATCAATAAATTGATGTCATATCAAAGTCTGCTTCATTTAACCCTTCCCTGACAGACCAACAAAATCTGGCCGACCGAACTCATTATGGATATTTTATTGTTTGGTTTCCATGGAAACAAATAGAACCAGATATTCATGAATAAAAATGCCTCTACCTTATAGCCTGAACATAATCCTGCCAGATTATTTATAGTTTGGGATTAACACCCCCAGCTTAGAATTATAGGCAGCACATTATTTAAAAGTTTCACTCACTTTCTATGCAAACTATGAGAGTGACAACATGAAAAGGATATAGCTATATGGTTAATTTGGATGACAATTACTGGTTAGGTTTTGTAGCGTTGACAATGAGGCATATTCAAATCTGCAAGGAAGGATATTTTTCTTATTAGTTGGTTGGTTTGTTTAATTGTATATAAACGCCTTCTGGATAATTTAATGCCAGAATTTAATTTTCTTGGGAGATTTGACAATATTTTGTTTTATTATTAAAATCTATTGCTCATATTTTTACTATAAAAATGTATTATTATGCTTGCATAGTGTTTTGATCCTGGGAACAACAGCAATTAAGAGGTATTTTCCCTTGATTTTTCTCGAACAATCATATCTGCTCAAAGCATAACGTAAACAAATGACAACATTATGAAATGGACAAAGCCCAACAATTATTTTAATATATTTTCTGTTTATATGTTATATTTTTAGATACAAATATTTAAGTAAATGCTCTGTTTATAATAAACAGTATTAACTATATTTACCACCCTGAATGTCTGAGAAATCATGAGAAATTTGTTGTTTAAAAACAATAATTTGACTTTACTAACCTGACGCTTCCTCTGTAGCTAAGTGGTATAGCATGCCAGGCCAAATGATAGGTCCATGTAGGATACAGGTTCAGTTCCTGTCAGAGGAGACATATTTTCTACAAAGTATATTAGACAATCAGGCCAGTAAATGTAGTTAATACGGTTTATTATAAACAGAGGATTTGCTTAAATATCTGTATCTGTAAAAATAATATAAACAGAATATATATATATATATATATATATATATATATATATATATAGGCCTGTTTTAATTGAGACCAATCAAAGTTCTTTAATTTTTTTTCTGTTCATACTCTTTTCTCTTTTTTTACAGAAATAATTTGAATATAATTTTTCTTTTTACTTCTTTTGGCTTTCATAAATCATTACCAAATAATTTTTGTGGATTAATAAAGTTGTGTCTATAGCTATGCATTGTGCTTCTATGCTGGTTTCCAAGTATCACATTTTCTTGTGTCTCATATCAAGTTTTTCAAATTTGATGTCTTTACGCATCAATTTGTAGTGTGACTTACATTTTCTCATGATGCTTAAAGACATCCAGCAGGATACCTACCGACACATGAAGACATGACACTTACAATTCATTAAAGACATTAATATAGAAAAAAGCAGAAAATGACCAAAAACATTAATCAAAACTAACACAGAGGAAATGTCCTGGTCTCAAAAGACACAATCATATTTGAACCCCAATCATAGTAAACTAAAAAATTCCTGTAGAAATAAAACATATACTAATGTACATCAAGTCATTACAAGGTCTGTCTCAAAACACAAACAATAATGGACCCACTATTGAGAAAGACATTGAGAAATATCTAAACTGTCAGCTGTATACAACCACTTTCTCAGATTAATGATTAAAAAGAGCCTTGAGCAAAAGAAAACTGTACATGTTCATAAGGACCATCATTCTTTGAACCTTGTGAACTTGTAGCAATGGGATTATCAATATAGTAGCGGGTTGTCACCATTATGTAAGGGTGTGTACTACATATATTTAACTTTGGCTAGGAAAAGCAGGATTAAGGAAAATGCGTGGATGCAATGCAATTTATATTTGATGTAAAATAGCACATAGTATAAAATATAAAACAATGTAATGATTTCAAAACATGACAATCAAATTTATTAGTGTTTGGTGTACAAGCATATCAGCTGAAGGTGTGACAGTGTTATGTCTCTTAGATTTGGAAATATTTGTACCTGAGCTCATAAAGAAGAAGTAAACTGTAGTTTAGAAAAATAAAGTTCCTTTAGCATGTTTGGAATTGTGAGTTGTAAACCTTGGTAAGAGTTCAGAAGAGATTTTAGAGTTTGTACTTGCGTGAATGTTGATAATGGTTTTTAACATCTGACTACATGGTCAAGACGGGACTTCCTGAAGATTACATCTTGGCAGCAAGGAATGAGATGCGAGAGAGAGAACACTTTTGGTTTTTATAATTTTGTCGTACCACATGACAGGCTCTGACTGAGTTGGTGCCAAAATAGATCTGTCTCATGGGGGCGATTTGATTGGTCAAAACTGACCATTCAGCAAGCTAGATTGAAAGTGACTAACCAATGAATGCTTGTTATGTATTTTGTAAGATGGTAATGGTGAAAGTTACAATAGGAATAGTGCATTTCCTAGCAGGGGTTAACTGGGTGTTGTGGAAGATTCCACAAACTGATGCTACAAAAGCCCGAACAAATGACTGTACCAGATAACAATAACCACACCACTTGTGAACTCTTATCAGCATCAACAGCCAAAATGGATAACACCTGTAACTTAAAGAGAAAATAAAGATGTTGAGATTCCACACTACTTCATAAAAAGGAAGGACTGTTCCAACAGTACTAGAATGAAAAATAACAGTAGGCTTAAGAAAACAATTTTCTGAAAAATTGTTTTGAGAGAAAGCTTTCAAGAATTTCAACCAACCGCAATACTGGCTGATTGGTCAATTTCCTCATAAAGAAAAGGCTAATATAGCCATTACCATGACTAAAAATTTCTACCAAATCATTGATAATAGTTTATCAAAACCAAATACATTTAGATGATATTGGAGATTTTATAGATACATGCTCACCAGAAACCAGAGAAACAGTCCAAACTAAATAAAGATAAACAAAGAACTTTTGATGATTTTCAGCCAACCAACCAAACATGCATAAATAATATCTCTGGTATATATTTGAAAAAGTTTGCATGTCTATATTTGTTTTTCTTCTTCTAAACACTTCCTCCTAGTCAGTGATAATTTTTTCCACTTAGGCAACTTTTCACAAAGAATCTGCTGCTATGTGTTACAGCTGCAAATTTTGTCACTTTCAAAGCCAAATTTTCAATTTACAGATGGTGTTTAAAAAGAAAAAGCTAAGTCTCTGCCAATTTACAATACAAGCAGTAGCAATAGTAATAACTGTAAGAGAGTGTTGACGGGAGTTATAATGTTACTAGTAAGTACAAAAAGTATGAAGTAGGTTTTTTTTTATGTGTTTTAATAGAGGATGGAAAATATGATGCCAAAATCCAAACAGGCACTGGAATAGTGAAAGGTGCTTTCTAAAAGTTAAGGAAAGTACTAATAATCAGGAAAATTTAATTCAAAACAATAAAAAGAATAGTGAATTGTTATGTAATATCAGTCATATATAAGGTCATGAATGCTGTTCAATCTCCTGAAAGACAAAAGAGACTTGTGTCAACAGTGATTCTACAGAGGGATACTGTGAATACGCTGGAACAAACATATGAGGAACGACAAAGTTTTAGGGAAAATGGAAACAAAAAGGGTACTTATACTTAGAATGAAGAAAGTTGAAATTTCTAAGGCATATAATTAGGAAAGAAAGCTTGGAGAATTCAACACCTAGATGACAGATTGAAGGCAAGAGGGGTATAAGAAAACAGCTAGCTAACTTGTGCAAAAAGAAAAAATAATGACATAATCAAGATGTTGACATTCCACACTACTTCAAATCAAATCCTTAATTCGTCAATACTGGAAAAGGGAATAACTGCTAATGAACTTGGAAAACCTGTTTTCCTGAAAAATCGTTTCAAGAGAAAGATTTTATAAATTTTAAATAAAAGCAGTATTGCCTGCTCAGTCAATAAATGTCAAATGTTTCCTATATAATATAATTAGGAAAGAAGCCTTAGAGAATCTGACACCCACAGGACAAATTGAAGGCAAGAGAGCCACAAAAAAACAGTGGAATAACTGACCTAACTAGCTTGTGCAAATGTTTGGCAGAACATGGTTACAGTTCAGGTAAGTTTGGAAAAAAAAAATACTTACTAAGAGTTACAAAGGAAGGAAGTTGTGAAAAGCCTTGATCACCCAGGTTCTAAAGGAGCATAGAAGAAGAAATAAAAAATAGTATAGTAATATCAGTAATAATCATGCTCTTCTCATACACTTAAAACACTTATTTTCTCCATTTATTAGGCATACAATGTTGTGTAAGGGGTAGCACTAAATAAATTATGACTGAATAGTGAGTTTGTTCATCACTGGATGCCCCATAAATCTGCTCTTGTGCCACATCAATTTATTTTGTCCATTTAGTTATTATCGATATAAAATATTATTAATATATTATTCCCAAGATTAAAAGATCTTGGTTAAAATTAATGTATTAATTGTGGGTAAAATTGGTTCTAAATATTGTGTTCATGCTGGACATATCTAAACCGAAACAAAGACATATATTTCCGCTAAAATATATATATATAATAAAATAATAAAAACAAAGGGAGTTGTTTTTTCTGTTTGCTTTTTGAATTTGTGGGTCTGATGAATTGGATTGTATTTACAATTCCAATGGAATAAATTATGACCATGGAATATTGTTTCCTCTTGGAATTATTTTTTATACATATATATATAGGTATGTGTATGTATGTATGTATGTATGTATGTATGTATGTATGTATATATATTTATATATTTTTGATATATGATTACATATGTATGTGTATATTTACCACTAATATTATCTCTCTCTCTCTCTCTCTCTATATATATATATATATATATATATATATATATGTACTAAGAATAAATGTATATTTGTTCCTTACTGTTTAATGTATCTCTGAATTTCCTGCATGTAGCTATCATCAGGCACAAATTAAAAATTAATTTTAATTTTTGCTGACAACACTGTCATTTTAAACTGTGAAATTAATGTCAACCAACTTAGAAATAGAAAAATTCTTACTAGCAAATTATATTCCTCCCAGCACTTTGTCTTATCATGGTTTTCTAATTGGCAGAACACATTCCACCTAAAGGAATGGTTTTACCAGTGGACAAAGAGAAGAGAGATAATAAACTAAAGCCAAATTTATACAATTATTAGAAAACATATAACTCTAACTACACACTGATTTTTGTCTAGCTAAGGAGTGGTTTTTCCAGTAGACAAAGAGAAGGGAGGTTTGATTTCTGTAGGGAAGCATATATATTTTGTTTATAAGGACTTATTTATTGTAATTATTAAATGTAGCCGTCTCTTCTACTCCAATAGCTTCATATCTCGCACCTCTCGCCTGTGGAACTCCCTTCCCTATTCCAGTTTCCCTGAGAGCTATAATCTCCAACTATTCAAATGTAATGTCAATCGACATCTCCAGTTGCCTTGATCTATCCCCTATCCTTCTCCTCATTCTTTCCTCTATCACTCCTATCTGATCTTACTCAAAATCTTCTGTAACCCCTTGTGTCCTAGAGGCTTCCCGCCTTACTTGGGGTGAAACGCTTAAAAAAAAAAAAAAAAAAAAAGAGGACTAAGTAATTTCATTGTTTAAAATAACATGGATGACAACTCAAACATGTGTACTCACTAAAAATAACAGAAGGAATAATGTCAGATCAAAAAGAATACATTTAAATATCTGTATTATTGGCTTTGATTTTATAAGTAAAATTCTAAAGCTGTGTTTTGAAATCTTTGTTGCCCAGGCGCCCTTCTGAACATATTTAGGAATGTCATTTTCTTCTCCAAGATTATCTGATTCAAATGTTGCATTGTAGAATTGCAGTTTCTTGAAAAATCAATATTCCGATAGTTTGAATCTGCCAAACTCTGGTCCTAACTCCCACATGAGGGAATTTAATCCTGAAAACCATTCTTCTGAGGCAGTCCATTTCCAATGCAGTCAATATAGAAAGATATCCTCTGCCACAGTGGCTGGCAGTATTTGATATTGTATCAGAAAAGCACAATTTACTCATAGTTAGAGTTAACAAACTAAATCCAAATTTATACAATTATTAGAAAACATATTGTTATGGTCCAGGTTAGGACCAAGGAAGAATAACACGAACACAAGAGTAGAAATAATGAAGATATATTACACGAAATAATAATACAAGATGTGGAAGGTGTTAGTATGACTGTCAGTCTGGTTTGGAGTGAACTACTATTGGCTCGACTCGATTCAACCCTCTCTCTTGAGAGGCACAGTATACATAGTTTTAGGAAGAGTTCATTCTGTAGTTATAGGTAAGGACCCATGGCACATATATATCTAACTACACACTGATTTTTGTCTAGCTAAGGCACACACATACTACACTCTAGTCAAAAAAAAAAAATTATAGCAAATACAAATATACCAGAGTGCTGGCCATTATTGATACAACTTTTGCTTGCCACAGATGTCTACAACTATGTCCATGTGCTTCCCTTATATAGGCTATAAGAGAAGCTGGACAGCAGAGAGAGTGAGAGAGACTTTACACACACATACTAACCATAGAAGCTACCTGAGAACATGGCTGACTGCCCGTCTGACCATGATGCTGTGTAATTGACCTCTTGTGAACATAGAAAGAGAACAGACTCCACGATCAACATGACAAGCCCAAACTAGTAGCCAGTAAATAGTCATACCTCTTTTTCATGCTCTCACTTCACACCTCATACACAGTACATTCAAACACTACACTATACAACTTACCAAAGACATTTTCATATCTTGTAATTGAAAATAAATCTTTAGTCCTTTCTCCAAACTAGTGTCTAATTTGTTTCTTTACTCCAACCAACTTCCACCTTGGATCAATATCACACATAATAAAATGTTTTATTTAAGGAATTATTGTAATTCTTCCATTGACTTCTCTGTCTTATTGACTTTTGGATAGTTCTACTTCCTTCAGGACATGGGAGATTAAGTTTCTCCACAACTTCTTATCCTTTGTAGATCTTAGCAATGTTTGTCCCTTCACTATCCCTCCTAATACCTGTTCTTTCATCCATTTACACAAGTTCATTAGGTAGGTTAGTCACTTTTTTTTCCTTTGCCTTCTTTTAATTTGCCTTCTGAATATCAAATTGTCCAAGCCCTCTTTTCCCATTATGTTTCCTAGAAATTTAAACTGTTTTTTTCTGATTCTAAGTACAAGTGACCTTTATGTTCCTATTTTCCTTAAAACTTCCTCATTTCTCACATGTTCTGTCCTTGGTATTCTGAGTATCCTTCTATAAAAATATATCTCTGTTAACTCAAGTCTCTGGGAGGAAATTGTCTAGCATTCACTCAAGAAAACCTCTTGACAATTCTTAATATATAGGTTGTGTTGTTTGCATATATGTGCTTGTGAATTTGATCATCATTAAGATTTAGTATTAGAAGTGAATTAACAAGGAGTTGAAAAAATGTATGCACACTTTATTTTTCTGGGATATTTTTATATTTTCTCACATGACCAATTAAGTATGCATGCATATTTCAGTTTCTGCCTGAATTTCAGGGATGAGAAGTTACCCTTTATTTATTCTGTTTTGTAGGCAGACTATTGCCCTCATCGTTGTTGTTGTTATCATGTTCCAGTCATTGTGCTCTTGGGCCTTCATCATGTGTATGTTGATATGTAACCTACAGGGAATTAAGAATTGAATGGTTTACTTAATCTAGTGAAGTTGGGGCAGATTATTCTCATACCACTGCCCATATCTAGGAATAACTCATTTAGTTCTTATTTTTAATACTGCTCAGTTACTGCTTGCCCAGTTTACACTGAATCCAGGTATCAGCAACCCAACCCATAGATTGAGGTTACAATTACAATCTCACCAAATTCACAAACCAATTAATCTGATAGTCTATTATCCTGTGGGACAATTCTTTCTGGAGAACATGGAGTCTTAAACCTAACCTGCCAGCTGATGAGCATTACTGTATATCATGCACTTGTTGATTGCTGGAGGGCATAATAGCCAAAACATTGTGATAAGATAAATAAAGATGGGGATAATAGTCTGCATGTAAACAGTGTAAATAATATATTTCACTTGTTAAAAACTATTACCATCTATGAAAATTACATATTTACATTTTTCTATAAGTATAGACCATGTAGTTGTATGATGTAATGTGTAAACATTTTTTTCTTTATGTGTGGGCACATTTTCTTTTTGGCTAAAACTAAGCCATAATGTCAGAAATGAAATGCTCAGTGCCAACAGCAAAATAATACTATAATCTGAGGTCCAGAACATTAATTTTTGCTTTCTATCCAAGACCAACATGTCTCCATTAGTTTTAGAAGAAAAACCATACCACATATCCTCAAGCAGATATATTTAACAAAAATAAATCATAAAAGAATAGGCCTTCCCTTTCTTATCAAAATATTCTTATAGTTTTCATTGGAAGATTTAGTTAACTTAAAATTGCATTCTTTGGATACTGTAGGCAAAAATTGAATAGGGTTTTCAGAGTAATTCATTTTTAATTTGTGATGGTATAGGTCTACATTACCTTGAGGAATTAAGATAATTAAAAAAAAACACATTGTAATATACAGTGCTAACAAATAATAAAATATTACATTGATAAGAATTTTATATATATACACACACACACTGTATAATAAATTAAGAATAGTTCAGATCAATTATCTGATTGATCAACTCAAATGTTTCATGTCAAAATGCTCATCAGGGCCAGATCTTTGATAAATCTACTGAAAATATTATCTAATATCATATTTATAATCCTAAATGAATAATGATTCTGACTTTCAAATTCTTATCAATAAAAAAAATAATTCAAATTGAGTATAACCATGAATTCTTTTGTAGAATTATATTATTAAGGTGCACTCTTGGCCAAGCCTAGATTATACTTACTGCATGCTCTTTTTTTTTTACTTTTTTTTATTTCCCCACAAGCAAGCCTTAAGGCCATTAAGATGCAAGTGGTTACTGAGTCTGAAAGAATATAATAAAAAGAAAAAAGTATTAAGGAGAGAGAACAAAAAAAGAAAAGGAATTAAGAAGATACAAGATAAACTGGAAGAGAGTTCTACAAGCAAGAAGTGCAAGAGAAGAAACTGATAACATACAACTTATAATTTCAACTGTAAAATGTTACAGCCTAGTTGCCAATACAGTACTGCACTTAAATTTGTAAAGTCAAGGTAGAAAAGAGGAAAGTTCATCAGAACAATTAGCATGAAAATTAAAAGGCACAGGAAAACTATTTTAAAGTGATAGGAAATTTACTGAAGCTGGGATGATAAGTCATTGTTGATTCTTCTTCAAATTTTATCAAATTAGATGTGTCAGTAATATCTAATTCATTCATGGCTGAATGTTAGAATTATAAATGCACCTGTCAAAAGAATTGTCTAGCTTGACACAGTGAACCAACTTTCCTAACAGCAGACCTGCCAATTTTATTTTAAGGGGTTGAAGACACAAGCAAGCCATAAAGCTATTAAGATGCAAGTGGTTACTGAGTGTGAAATGGCCACCTTCCAAGGAAATACAGGCTCAAATATAACTACTGCTTATCTATTGTTGAACCAAGTCAATGCTTATAGACTGTAATAGATATAGATCTCTGCAGTATTATTTTCTACTGCATAAAACAATTGTTTTAGGTGGCCCCATTGATAAAGATCCAAGGATTGAGGTTGGAGCAATATGCAGGCCATAGAACTGGTACCCATCTACCTATTCTTCTGTCATGGTAGAAGTATGCCAGTGCATAGCAAACAATGTGTATAAAATGTGCTAGAGCTTCATCATCCATGAATCATATGCATCTTTGTATTAGCAGGAGTACATCCACTAGCAGGTCTGGAAGTGTGTTCAAAATAAAAACCCTGTAGACAGCTCTTATAAGACATGCTGGGAGAAAATATGGATGTACCCGACACTCACCTACAATTCCATCCCACATATTAATTATAAACTAATTCTAGTGTCTAGCCTGTATTGTACTATGGAGATTCCAGTTTGCCTACAAATGTTGGTTGTGTAAATTTGTTATTACAGCTGTTCCAAATGTTGCCTCATCTGTAAACAAAACTGAATAGAAACAATGGATTGCTAGTTTGTGCAACAAACCATCAGCAAAAGCTCCCCCATGGTGAGTGATCAGAGGGCGAAAGACACTGCATATATTGCAAATAATACAGATACAGGAGCAGCTCTTGAAGTACCCTCCATGTGGTACTTTGAGATGTACAACTTGTTAGGGTCACTTGATGTGTGTGATACCTGGATCATCTCCAACAGCCTGTAGAATGTGTTCTTCATGGTCAGGCATACAAACGGATCTCATTCCTCATGAATCCATCGCTTGTGGTGCCACATGTCCTGTCTCAGCAATGCAATGATAAACAGCAGCAAAGGTTGGATGACACTGCTGCCTTAGGTCTGGAAATGCAAATTGATATCAGCCATGTTTGTGTTTAGTATCATTCATGTGGCCATATGTAAGAATCATATTTGCCTGCTAACACTGTGACTGTCCTGCTATTATTATATGGAACACTTCTCAGTTAACTCACTACTACACATGTTAAATGTTGAAGACAGATTAACCGCAAATATACATGAATGACAAATGTAACCTAGACTACGTGCCAATGCAGCCCATCTACTGTAAACTTACTTTAAGCTTAACTCAAAAATGAAGGATTTGTGGACATATGTTTATATGTACTTTTGTCCTTGATTTGGTTCCCAAAGTTTACAAAAGTATTTTTGATACATCCTATATATATATATATATATATATATATATATATATATATATATATATATATAGTTATATATAGTTTAAAATATGTGACATATACACAGCTTGCTATCTATGCAGCCTACTAAAGAAGTAACTTATGGTCTAAAGATTGCATTAAAGTATGGAACAGACAGTCATCATGTGGTGTTTATTCTTGTGACTGCACTGTCTATATCTATAGATAGATATTAAGGGATGCTGAAAAGTTCTCTGCTCAGCTAAAGAGGAATTAAAAATCATGTGTTGTGTTTTGGGGAATTGGTTTAGACCAAGGCCTTGTACAAACCATTTTATGCATATGTGCACATATATAATGGTTGGCTACTCGTTTTATGAAGACACATATCTTGTTCGCCAGTACCTGTGGTGCAGACACCTGCTCATGTCTATTCAGCATCCACTGAACCCACCTGGGGTTTATAATGTGAATAAGGTCAGCAGTTCTTTGTTACAGTTTCTGAAAGAGGACTTCATCTGATGTGATCAATGTTTTTTTTAAGAAGGCTATTATGCTCAGACCATTAGTCATGAGGACTTGTAATGCCATGCTAGAACAATGAATAAATAGCTTCTGAACAGTTCTGTCTACATAATTTCACTCATAAACCTTGATAGATTTAAAACACTTTCCAAAGGTACTGCATGCTGTTACTGTCTCTCCAGACCAGTAGCATTATGAATCAACTTCCTAAAAAAACGACCCTGGTGAGATTTGAACATGGGATTCATAGTTGGAAAGTGAACATTTTAACCATTCTGTCATCTGCTGGCATATACACACACAATCAATGATTGACATACAGGAAAATATGCACAACACTTACCTGAGTCATTTGTCAGCAAAGTAAGCCAATATCTATTCAGTTTGTATGTTGAGTAAATTATTTTGGTAAAGCTTCAAGACTTCTACATTTCTCGCATTGTCGTCTGAATTTTTTTCAATTAGTTGGCATTGGCCAATTATAGGTATTTTTATATGAACATTAGGGAATTACCAAATTACTTCCTCATACATTAAATAAAGACAAAAGAGCAAGAAAAAATACTAAGTTTTCCTTACAAATTTAATTTGAGAGCTACTTTGATCCACTTTGATGTACTTAGAATTTTACTCAGTGGAAATTTCCAAGTTTCAGTTTTTGCTATGACGCTTTTTGAATTTCACCTTTGCTTATGATCATTTTTCTTTCTTTCTTGAATTTCTGAAAGTTTTTTTTCTGCTAACATAGCAAAATAGATATTAAATGTTGACAATTCTTTCTTATCTCAATCTTGCCAGAACTTTTGGTAGAACAAAGGACATCATATTTTATAAAAGGGAAGCTTGAAATTCTCACATCATATTTTTCTAGAATGTATATTTTAAAGATATATTCACCTGGTCTTGCTTCCAATGGTACCATCAAATATATCAGCATGTAATTATTATGCTTGTTTACTTTTCACCTTTGGCTTGTGTTTTTCTGCTTTAGGTTTGGTCTTTCAAATGAATTATTAGACATCAGATCTTATATCTATCTATCTCTCTCTCTCTCTTTATATATATATATATATATATATATATATATATATATAAAGTGGACACTGAAGTCAACATCAGGTGGTTACAGTGTTATGATTGAATGCAATCTTCAAGCCATATGTATTGCATTTTGGCATGAATATTTATATATATGTAATCATAAATTCTATGATAACAGTTTCTTTTCTCACACTTCTTGCTTTTGGAACTTTAATCTACAAAAATTTAAATGCAATATCAATTGCTATGTACTCTCCTCCTGATTACTCTTTCTCTATTTTCACTCCCTAGAAAATGTTCCTGTTTCTAACTCTTCCATACTCAGTAACCCCTTGTGTCTCAGTAGTTCACTGTCTTGTTTGGGGTAACTCAATTAAAAAAATATTGTATAGCAAAGGTCTACCATATTAACCTAACAGTCATTATTCTAGAGGCTATTAAGTAGGAATAATTGTGGATCTGAATGTGGTTATTCGCAGCTATTTTATAGTATTGTCTGTTAACTTATATTTTGTCATATTTGCAAGGTAACCAAAATAATCCTTGCTGTTTTTAATTCATTAGAAAAAAATGTATACAGCAAATACAGACAAACTGTTATTCATCAAAATAATCCCCATCAACATCTAGAGCCTTTGCCAACATGCCTCCAGCTGTAAAGATCAGGTATTTTGGATGCAAAGAAGTATATGAGTGCCCGCCACAAGTCTGTCTAATTTACAAAGGATTTTTCATAAAGATGTTTTTCCTGGGAATGGAAGTAGTGGGAATATATAGGTACAAGGTCCAGGGAGTAAGACGGATGGCACAGTGTCTCCCAGCCAAATCACCACATGTTATCCCTGACCACCTGCACCATAGTCATGGAGAAACAGTACACCCTTGCAATTACTGACTCCTTCTAATTCAATGCCTGTTGCACATGTTCCAACAGCTGCAACTCTGCAGTGATGGTTTGGTCTGTTGGTAGCAGCTCATAGTGCACCACTTGTTGACTACTCCACCAGACACAGAGAATGATCTTGAATGGGTCTAGAGGCAGTATTGTGGTGTGAGACACAAGGTCCCATGGTGAAAACCAATGTCTGTCATAGTTGGGAGTGTCATATCCACTTTTCATCATTGGTTAACTCCCAGTCAAATATGAATATGTTGCGATATTGAAAAAGCAATAAGATTCATGCAGTCACTCATTGTTTGTTGGCATCCAACAGTGTGTGGTGTATCTACTTGTTCAAATTGTATACCTTTCCTATGGGGTGCAGATGAAGTCTGGCTGCTTCATCAGAAACCTGGAAGCATTCGGCAAGCTCATCACTAGTTTGGCTGTTGACTTCCTCTATAGCTAGCTTCAGGGTCTCAGCATCCTGGAACTGTGGCCAGCCACTGTAGGGTTCATCACAAAGTCCCCAAAGGCATATTTGTCAACTTGATATGGCTGCAGATAAGCCCACCTTAAAAGCATAAATAGGACAACTCCAAATAAGCTGCTTTGAAAACACCTTGTTTCCTCACCACTGCAGGAGCTATGACTGATGTGTGTACAGAATACATATCTGCATTAATCAAGAGCAATGCCCCAACTCCACTGCTTTCTTGGCACATGATTCACTCATTCGTGAATCAGTGAACACTTCTTTCAACATGATATAAAAACAGCAAGGATTTTTTGTGACCTTTTTACATACACTCTATCCCTGATATTGAGCACTGTTAGCTATAAATATAGCATACCTAAAACTAAATAGGTATGTATATATGTGTGTATGTGTCTGTGTGCACACATTTGTGATCTAAACATATATATATATATATATATATATATATATATATATAAAACAGCTGGCTACTTGTATTCAAGGATACCTGTCTACTAGGGCTGCTGGCCACTCATATTCAAGGATACCTGTCTACTAGGGCAGCTAGCCAATCCCTATTGCAGATGCTTGCACAGGTACATTTGTGTTTGCTCAACACCCACAGAGTCCACCTGTGGTTTATACTGCAACTCTTCTGAGCAGACCTTAGTTACAGTTTCTGGAAGAGAAGCATGTTATCAGGCATGATCAGCAATTTGAACAAGGTCAGCATGCTCAAGCTCTAATGTGGCTTGGGCTAGCACAGCTATCGATGGCTCTCAAGTGTTCCATCTACCCAGTTTCACTCACAAGGCTTGATCATTCAGTGGTATGGTTTTCAGGCTCCAAATGTGCTGCACGCTGGGAATGACCTCAATCCAGTCTGATAAAATCAGGAAGTCTCCTTCCTGACAAATTAACCGTGGTGAGTTTCAAACCTGAGTCTCATGGTCAGAAAACGAACATTCTAACCACTCATCCATGCACCCATACATATATGTATGTATATATATATATATATATATATATATATGTGTGTGTGTATGTATGTGTGTGTATTTGTATGTGTTAGTAGGATGTATAATAGTATCTGAAACAAAAGTGGAGATGATGAGACAAATTGGAAAACCTTTTAAAGGTAATATGTTTCAGGCTGGAAATTTTCATGAAAGGATAATAAATAACCTTTTCAGTTACTATGACCAGAAAGTGCTTTCTTTGTTTTCCATATTGAAGCTGTTAATATATGCTAGATTTTTTAATTGACCCTGTGTGAGTACATTTCTTTTTTGTTCTCTGTTAATAAATATACTACACTGAGCTACTATTGCTTTTTGCTATGTTCATCAATAAAATTTTTATGTACTTAGGTTGACCATAGAGAATCAGATTTAATAATGAGTAAGTGAGTGATAAGTTTGTAAAATGTCTTAGGGAAGCATTTTGTTTTATGAAGGAACTTTTTTCAAATACTTTTATTAATGGAATCAGTTTTTTATATATAAAAATGCAAAAAATAAAAGGTAGCAGGAGAAACAGGGGAAAACTGGTTATTGTTTGCATCATGAAAGATACAGTAACAATCAGCCCTTACATTAAATTCACTGTATATAGAGGTTCTGGAATTGGAATGAAAGTGGTGATTGTACCTAGCCTGAATCCATCAGAAACATTCAGGATGTGGATTTAGTAAATACTAAACACTTCACATACTTTGGTGCATGGATCAATTATAAAAACTTTCAGATAGAAGATAAGGAAATTGAATATAGAACAAGCTGCACTAGGGATAGTTTCACTCAACACATCAAGTTACTACAAAACCAAAAATAAAACATAAAGACTCTAGTCATGTTCTTAAATAGTTTTGTCAGATTGAGAGTTTCATATAGATGCAATGCAAGGTGTCAGAAATATTTAAACTCTCAGCTACTTTCTAAGATCAAGGATTAAAAATAGGACTGAGTGAATGAAACAAATGTACCAAATAGTAACAACTAAAATAGATAGCACATGTAACTCAAAGAGGAAATAATGACCTAATCACACTGTTGATGTTCCACATTGCTTAAAACAAAAGATTAGAAAGAAAAACCTGCATTAGTACTAGACAGATCAATAACAGTTACTGGATTTGACAAACATATTTTCTGGAAAAAAATTGCCTTAATAGAAATATTTTATAAATTTCAACCGAAAATTGTACTAGCTGCTTGATCAAAGAATGCTAAATATTTCTTTATAAGGTCATATTACCATTAGTCTATATAATTCAGTTTTTTATCACCTTTATCTTTAAATTATACCACTCTGTCTTAGTAGTACTTTCGTGAGGAAGGGTGATATATTGTATGATCCTGAATGTAGATTGAGTTCATAGGATTCCAGAATTAATACACTTTATTAATATACTGATGTATTAATTTATTAATGGATCGGATAGTTTATAATGGTAGAGATCTGTGAGAAAAAGGTTCATTATCTCATTTATATTTCCCCATTATGAACATTATTAAATCCATGATATAATAACACCATACATTATCGCTGGAATGGAGTAGCTGAAAGGAAAATACATGAAAAACATGCTTTGTTCTCAAAGTGACTTTTATACCATTAACACAAAACTATATATGCATATTTATACATGCCCTGTGCAAAGAAAATTATGTTGCATATATCTACATGGCAAGCAGAGCAAAAGGACAATGAAAATATATGGATATTAATCTGTGTTTCAGGAGAAGCCATGTTTAGTACACCAGATTCAAATGAAGACCTATTCTGCGAACTGGAAACAGTGAGTATTGAGTTTCCCCAAACTGGTGATAGCTAGCTGGAGATTTCTGTACATGTAAAAGATATATTCCCAAAAGGAAACGGCACCATGGTCATGAAAGCTGCTGGCAGATTTAGCCCCAGCAACTGGCCAAGAAGCCCAGCTCAAAAAAGCATCCAATCAGTTTTGCCTACTGTAAACCAAATTAAATTGACTACTGCTTTTGTCACTTTATGAAGTGACGTCATTAAGTGGCCATCATGTGACCCACATGACTTCTGTCACCCAAAGGGAGATAATAGATAATGTATCCTTACAAGATGAATGTAACCAACAAAATCTTGTCTACCATACTAACAACATCCAGTTCTTGATAAGGACTGAGATGACCAAAAGTACTTAAACAAAAGCAGAACAAAACATAAACTTCAGACAGTTTATCAAAAAAATAAACAATATAAAACTAAACAGACCATATCTGTTGAATTTAACAAGATCTGTTTGAATAAATTCTTGCTACTTAAATATACCCATTTTATATTATATATATATATATATATATATATATGTGTGTGTATATATATATATATATATATATGTATATATATATATATATATGTATGTATATGTATGTATATGTATATATATATGTGTATATGTATGTATGTATGTATGTATATATATATATATATATATATATATATATATATATAGTTAAACCTAGAGAGCCAGACAAACCTACCAAGGTTTCACGTAAGCGGATCATCAGGGAAGGCTGGCTAAAAAGGTGAAAAAGAAAGGAATATTTATAGTCAATAAACAAAAAACTATAACCACATGACCAAAAAGATATATATTTGTAATGGTGTGTGTCCGCATATATACAGATAGTGTAATGGTTAGCAGTGGTCTATGAGAAATCATTGAGCCAAGTTCAAATTTCAGTCATGTCCATAACATTCTTTTTATCACAAAACACCCTTCAGAATGGCATGAATCCATCTTATCTATCACCAGCTATGAGTCATATAGCAGAGAAAAGTAAGTTCTTTAGCCTTGGTTGGCACACCAATCTAGAAAGACAGAATTCAAAACCTGAGAAATGCTGTTTGGAAACTTCATGGCATATTGTGCACTAGTTCTCTGTTATCTGTTCTTCTGAAAAAATGTGTATGATTCTGTGCAAGCTATCAGCACTCTAATCAAATCATATGCATAGGTTGTATGACAGTTCCATTCCAAGAACTGAAATCTTAGGCCCTCA
>OZ010573.1:42129745-42162245 GCA_963932145.1 Acanthosepion lycidas | reverse complement strand
TCTTTCTTTATTATGTTTCCCAGTAATTTTGTTTTTTCCTTTCTTATTCTAATTACAAGTGCCTTTTTTTTGTTTTCATTTTCCTTAAATCTTCCTCATTGTTCACATGTACTCTCCATGGTTTTCTCAGCATTCTTCTGTAGAATCACATCTATCTTGTCTCAAATCTCTTCTTCAGCTATACAGATATTATCCAACATTCATTGCCATATGCTTCCTATTTTACTTACATGTTATGCCCATGGTATTCTTAGTATCCTTTTATAAAACCACATCCCTGTTGCCTCATGTTTCCTAATTCTACAATTTAACAAGCTGCCTTTTATTAAATATCAATCAAATACTTTCCTTCAATCTATCCTGTGAGTATTAAATTTTCCAAACCCTCTTTCCACATTATGTGTCCTAGAAATTTTAACTATCTCTTTCTGATGTTAAGTAAAGGGTGTTTCAATAACTTAGACTGATTTTAATTGTGAATTAAGCATCTAATGATTTTTTTCTTTTTCTTTCAGATTTAACAAGTTAAGTTTTTGGCAATTTCAACCATGGAAAGATTAACAATCAGACAACATGCTAAAGTTTCATGAGTGCAACTGGAAAAATTATTTGTAAATTCAAATACCATAAGTGAAAACATCATCGCGTGCTTGCTTACGCCATTCAGCTGAAATCATTGCTGCAGTGAACGGGAAGGTGGCTGAAAATCCAGACACCTCTTTTCATCATCACGCACAGGAATTGAACCTCTCCACAAAAACTTTACATCATTTCCAATTGCACTCTTGGTTGCTTGGCCAAAAACAATTGCAAAGTGCACAAAATGTTTCTCTATTTGAACATTCATTTTCATAATAGGCTTTGATAACTTTAATACATTGTTTGATTGTTAATCTTTCCATGGTTGAAATTGCCAAAGACTTAAGTTGTTAAATCTGAAAGAAAATGAAAAAAATCATTAGACGCTTACACTTAATTCACATTTAAAATCAATATAAGTTATTGGAACACCCTTAAGTGTCCTTTTTGTTTCCATTTTCTCTAAAACTTTGTCATTGCTCACATGTTCTGTCCATGATATTCTCAGCATCCTTCCGTAGAACCACATCCCTGCTTCCTAATTAAACTCTAAAATTTGTGCCTTGTATTAAATATTTGCTAATTTTTTATATGATGCTCATACTTTCTGATCTGTCCCACATTCCCTTAACTACTCAAGGTTTATTTTGCCTTTTGTTATGTTTTAAAATCTCTAGTTCACTTCTACACTGAATATATATCCTTTTTGAATATGTCTGTTTAGTTGGTTATACTCTACATTATTAACTTGAAACATGCAATCTATTTTGTCTGGTCTCATGATCTTCTTCTGTGCTGCGTTACTTTAAGACAGAGGCGACTATGGCTCCCCACTATTACTTGTGGCTCTAAGCAGTCTTTCTCCCATTGCTAAGGCTCCTACCCCATGTTCAGTCATCCATTCACACAAGCTTGTCAGATAGGTGGCTCACTGCCTTCCTTTATCTCTCTTGCTACTATGCCCTACAAGGGTTAAATTTTTCTAAGCCTTCCTTCCTCGTTATGTGTCTAAGAAATTTCAGATATCTCTTTCTGATTCTGAGTATAAATGCTCTTTTTGTTGTCGTTATTTTAAGACTTCCTCTGCTTACTAGCTCTGTCCATGGAATTCTCAGTGTTCTTCTGTAGAGCCACATTTCTGTTGCCTCCAGTTTTCTCCTCATCCATTGGGAGATTGTCCAGCATTGGTTGCCATATAAGAGGATAGATAGCACATATCAATCTAGCACTCTTTTCTTCATTTCTAATGAAATATTCTGTTTTTCCTTACTTTTCTTAGCTTTTGGAATGCATCTTTTTCTATTCTAATGTGCATTTTCCATCCTCTGTTAAAACACTTCCTAATGTATTTTTATTTCTATTTCTGCTTTGAATATTGGTAACTTAGGAATATTCTTAGTTTCATTTTTATTATATAATTCAGTCTACCCACCTGTAGAGAAATAGCAGCAGCAGAATCCTGATTTTGGCTGTCAGCTTGTAAGGATTAAATCATATATATATATATATATATATATATATATATATATATATATTAATAAAAAGAAAGAACAGTAAAATATATGATCCAGTGTTCTTATTGGTATTTTTATTTTTACAAAATAGTGCTCAATGTAAATTTACAGAGCATTAATATAATAAATTAACTGATTTAAAATACATTTTTTTTTTGCTACACAGTATTAACCATATTATTTTTGGACCATTTAGAAAGTAGCAATAATAACTCCCTTCACAATTCCCATATTTTCAAGAAAAAAATATTTCTAACCAATTCACAAAAAGTTTGCATCTCTATATGAAATTAGATTTTGGATCCCTTTTGTAGTTATAAACATAGAAGCATACTATATCTTAGGTTTCAAAAGAATCTCAGAGGCTAGTTTGATATACATCCGCAACAGAAGATGACAGCCAGCAGCCTCTGACTAAGGCCTTGTCTACAAACTCCCAAAAACGTTATGCTGTCATAAAGTAAGTCTGTCCACATATCTCACACTGCCCTAAGAACACTTAATCACTCAGTAAAACAAACTTCATCACAAGGAAAACTGAACATTTTGTATATTTCTGAAAATAATATATAAACGTTATTTAAACTGACATTCTGCTTTTACTTGTCCTTCAGAATATAACCTTTGTCATGATTCATTTAAAAGATGTCGTTTTTGCTGTTGTTAAATGTTTGGAATCCTGAAACTTAGATAACAACAAAAACCTGGGTAGTCAGATCCCAGCAAGCTGTCCAGCACCATGAGAAACTTTATGACCATTGTTTCTATTCAGCATAGTTAAAAGAAACACATTTTAGGTCATATAGAATTCACTATTGTGTTCTGTCTACTTTTAAACTAGATTCTTCCTCTGATACCATTATTAAATAGCATACAGGGAGTTTTCATAGATTTTATCATTGTGTGATAACTGAAGGAAGAAAAGAACAAGCAGTAAGTTTGGAAAGCCCTGAGGTAAAGTCCGCCTTGTCCATACCTACAAGTTTCCTTTGTTGAAGTTATAAGGTTCCTAGCACTTTACTCTACCCTCAGCCCTGTCTTCTGATCAGTGTTAGCCAGTCATGGTTACTTTTATAAATTTCCTAGGGATATAATACATAGATTTTATGCATGCTTTGAAATATAAATATTCATATATCTATCAATACATGTATCTGTGTATAAATTTATGTTTTTACAGAAGGAATGCCCTTTGACGCCTGGATTTAAATTAAATAGTATTCCTAAGTGTTATGGTCTGGTTCCTTTTACCACAGTGATAGTCCAAGGTAGAACCAATAAAGAAGAACTCGAATATGGATATGGAATAACACAGATATATTACAAACAGGAATATATACAGAGAAGTAGAAAGTGTTAGTACGAACAATCAGGTTTAGGAGTAAATTGTCTGAACGCGACTCTGTTCAAACTGCCTCTGAGTCGGCTGACTGACTCACTCTGACTGACTGACTTCTGACGGACTACACTCCAGACTTCAGACTGAGCAGTATTTAGTCACCCCCCACGAGGAGATATCATGTGGCACAAGGCCAGTTTAACGTGGGATCTCCGAGCCCATGGGATCTCTGAGCCCGTGGGATCTCCGAGCCTGTGGGCTTGGCCAAAAATATACCCTTTGGACCCGTATAAATGGGTTCAGAGTTGGTTTACCTCCCCAAAAGAGACTCCGCCCTTCGGCGTAGCCTCGTTTGGGTTCCTTCCTGCCCGAAGGCAGAGAGTTCAACCGATCAGCCAGTCAGCCGGTCGTCCGACTTCAGACTGAATGGTATTTAGTCACCCGCCCACAAGGGCATCATGTGGCACAAGGCCGGTTTAACGTGGGGTTTCCAAGCCCATGGGCTCGGGCAAAAATATGCCCTTTGAACCCGTATAAATGGGTTCAGGGTCGGTTCACCTCCCCGAAAGAGACTCCGCCCTTCGGCATAGCCTCTTTCGGGTTCCTCCCCGCCCGAAAGCAGAGAGTTCAACCGATCAGCTGATCAGCCGGTCACCCGACTTCAGACTGAACTCCCTGCTTCCTCTTGAGGTGCAGTATTTATTATGTATGGAATAGTCCTTTATGTTATTATGGGTAAGGTCCCCTAACACTAAGAATAGCCTTTCATATGAATTGAGTAATCCAATTTTCCTCAAATCTTTACCAGCATAGACCTTTTGACCAAACAAAACAAATATTTTTCTTTTCCTATTCCACTAAAAGTACCAAGAAATAGGTTTATGGTAAAAAAAATGCCCTTATATACTTTAACTAAGTTAAAATTTTATATAGTATTAAATCCTCTCAGTGTATTAACAGGAGCTGTCTTTACATTCTTATATAATCTGTCAATAGTTCATTTACTCAAACAAAAAAATTACACACACAACCACCAAACCCACTCACAGACACACTCTCTCACACACACACATATACACACACATGTGTCAGCTGGAAGGAAATATGATGCGTGTATAAGTGGGTTTTTCTGAGAACTTTTATCCTTAAAAAAATCGACTTAACCATGAGTTTTGATTGTATTTAAGAACAATAGGTTTGGTTTCTTTTACAGCATATCAACCTCAATGGGTTATTTAATGCTGAAAAACTTTTATTGCTGGTAATATTCTTTTTTTCTCAAAACTGTATTTCTGGTAATATTTTTTCCTTCAAAAGATTTATTTCTGGTAATACTTTTTTTTTCAAAAATGTATTACTGTTAATAATATATTGCTGGTAATAATCTCTTCAAAAATCCATTGTTGGCAATAATTCTTTACAAAGTGTTTCTGGTTTAAAACCTATTTTTAAACTTTCACAGTGTTTTGAACCCAGCTTGTAGGTTAACTATTTTCCCATAGCTGGGACCCTAACAGGTGGACCTGGGAACATCAACAATTAAGAGGTGGTTCCATGCTCCTCAACACCTCCTGATCAGAGGCCTTGCTGTTGGCCGTAGTTTATCGTCTTACCCAGGATGCATTAAGAACAATAGGTGTAGATAGGTTGGCCTATCATTCAATTCACACTCCTCCCATTTTTTTTAGAATTGGCTTCACTTCAACCCTATTATTCTAACATCTCTGCCTATACTCTGAAATTTGATTTACTATTTATTTTCTCCTCAATAGTCGTATATAAGTTTCACTATCATCTGGTTTACATTTCTCCCCGGCTTTTGAACAAGAGTAGAAGTTTATCCGTTGTTCCCTGTTTAGAAATGGGTTTCTTTTCATTCTCATTTTTTTCACTACCAGTAACCCCTTGCATCTTAGGGGCATAATTGCCTTACTTGGGCTGAATTGATTAACAAAGAAAAAAAAGAATCACTATTCATTGTTTGTTTTTTGTTTTTTTTTGTTGTTCAAAAAATTTGTGATTCTCATTGAAAGGCCACTGAAAATATTGGTTCCCCGTTCAATCATTAAAGTTAAGCACTATCAAACCCAGTCAGTACTTAGATGGGGGACCACTTGAAAACACAGGATACTGTAATCAACCTCTTACAATCTGAAATATTTTTTGGCTTTAAATAACTTACAAAGGGTAACTCAATCAAACAAAATAAAAGGTAACACAATCAAAACAAAAAAAAAAAGATAACTTAAACAAAATAAAGCCAATGGTATTATCTAAACAAAGGATAAAAACTCATAAGTTATTAGTGAACAGTCAGTTAAATAGGGTTGGTTTAATTTACTGCAAACTTCTACAATAAAGCAAAACAAGTGAAAAATAAAAGCATACAAAAATGTGTTGGATTGTTTAATAGAAAGAGAAACTTCAAAATGTCAATGCAAACTTATACTCAGCAGAATCGACTCTGGAGATGATAAAATCATTTGAGTTGAAGGATCTATTTTTATACTATTTTCTACCAAGTACAAGTCTCAAGAGCCGCTCAAGGTAGAAGGTTACTGGATGATGTTGTTGTAAGAGATTAAAAGGAGGAAGTAAGTAGTGTTTATTATAAGGATATGTAGGATAGATAACAGTTGTTGACGTTGGACTTGAAGCGATTAAGATTGTAGCAACCAGGAAAGAATCCTCTAGGGAATCTGTTTCACAAAGTGACAGTTTTGGGGAACAAGCTCTCTGATTAGCACTTCCTTCTTACCAATGGAATACAAACGGAATAAGGATGAGTAGCCCTGTGTATATACCATGGTATATCCTAGAATAAATGAATGTAGTTCATCTGAACATTTGCCATGAAAATAGCAATAGAGTACTGAGAGGTGAGCAATAATTTGTCTGTGAAAACAGGGTTATAGGATGGAAATTAATTCATCATCCACGAAGCCGTTTAAACACTTTTGAACCCTATCAAGGCTACACAGTGAAGATTGGGTAGCTCCAGAAGTGATTTTACTTGATTGATCATCTTCAAACTTTCATTAATTCAGATTACTGGAACACTTAGCAGCTAAATCTTTAAAAGTAGTTTAATTTTAGGTCTCTTGTAGGCCTATTTTATCGCCAATGCACAGTTGTTCCATTAGTCAGCTGAAAATGTAGGCTCCCTGGGGTGTATGGGTCACAACCTTATCCCACCAGCTAGTGCTGCTGTGGTTTCAGTAGCAAATAGATTTTACAGAGTGGAGTTATTAGCCCCATATCCAAATAGTTTTGAATTCAGATTTTAGAAAGCCAAGTCTTCCCTCTTGTTCAAAAAGTCAAATGACAAGACAACTGGGCCAATCCATCAACCTGATAATACAAGACTCAAGATTAGCTGGTTAGTCTTCATACCAGCCAATTAGATTCTCAGTTTTCTTGAATATCTAGAAATTTCAATGGCAGTTTCTGTGGTTTTTTTCTGTTCCAAATGAGGGCTTATGAATAGGGTTTCCATTTTCTTGGCACTAAAACTCCAAATGAGGCTCCATCTACATAAGGGTTAATCCATAGCTTCAGAGATAGATTCATATTTTTTCCCTAAATGCATTTCTGAGAAGTGAATGTAACAAATTTGGCAGAAAGTTGAACTTGGCTCAACAATCTCATTTTCTGTACCACTAACGGCTATGCTACACTCACAGCTTTCTTCAAAAATAGTAATGAGATTCATTCATATTCATTCATATCAGAATTCTTTTTATCCTGAATCCTAGATTCTTTCAACAAGGAATCAAAGAATTAATTTTATGGTAGGCTTCTGCTATAGCCAGTAGACTTGATAATATTCTTAATAAATTTATAATTTCTTATATTTGATTGTTTTTAATCTCCTTTAAAATTACAGCATTATTTTCCAGATATTGTAATATTTAATAATATCCATTTTATCTTTGTAATTAATAAATGGCATTGCTTAGAAATTCCAATTTTTGTTCAACATTTTCTCTGTTCTATTTTTCTGGGGAAATACAGCAAACAAGAATGAAAATTTTGCAAATCAGCAAAATTTTATTCAAATTTAATTAACATGGATTAAAATGGAAATAAAAATGACACTTAATGTAACAAAGAGATAGTTGAAATTTCTACAGCACATAATGAGAAGAGAGGGCTTGGAAAAATTTATATTCACAGAACAGACTGAATGCAAAGGGAGCAGAGGAAAACAGTCCACAGTGAGCTTGAGCAAATTGATGACAGAACAAAGTTTAGGAAAGAAAAGAAAAAGACAGAATTTATTAAGACCTACAAGGTACAAGTAGTTGTGGAGAGCCATGATCACCAATGTCCTAAAGGGACACAGTACATAAACAGATTTAATGAATGCTGTTCAGTTTACAGTATCCTATCCTATTTTAGAAATTATTTATGTACTTTAACATTTGACTCCAAAAAAAGAAAACTGTTGAAAAATCACTTCTACTAAAGAACGGTTAGAATGTTTCTTTGTCAAAGCAACCAAAGTTATAATACAGGTGTTACATCATTCAAGTTTGTTACTGGCAAAGGAAAGACAGACACATATTCTTAGATATGGTCTCTCCTCACACAACCAAAAATAGTCTCATACATCAACAGCCAATTATAACACAATGATGACAGTTTCAACCTGCTGTGGATGATAACTTCAAATATAGTTACTGCCCTCCGTGAGCCATCTGTTACAAAAGGCCAGGTTCATATTGCCAGAGTGTTGCTGTGTAGAAATGAGTAGAATGACCTTTCAGTGTCTAGCTGTCGGTCTTGTCTTCTCCAGTCTCATTAACTAGAAAATGGTTAACTTCAAATGCATTAGTTCTTAAGTTGAAAGATTCTATCTTTTCACATGGATGTGAAATGGCTTTTTCTTGCCATATGCTGACTACTTTTTCCATCAATCAGTATGACTAAAATGAGAAAAAGGAAATATTTAGAAAATGTTGTTTCAGCTTATTATCAATCAATTTGGACTTCCCTATCAATAAACAAACTAACTGGAGAAGAAGTTTTGCTGTCAGAGTTTCAGAATTCGAAAGATAAGAAGATTGAGTAGAAACATGGTGTTATATTTTATAAATGTATGGATGACAGCTCCTCTCTAAATATGCCTGTTTACTAGGGTGGCTTACTAATCTTTGTTGGAGTCACCTCCTCAGGCTTATTTGTTCAATATCCACAGAAACAACTATACAAACTTTAGTTATAGTTTGAACAAGCCCAGTTCTTTCAAACCCTCAGTCACAATGACTTGTGACTTTGTGCTAGCACAACCCTCAGTGGCTTCCAAACAGTTTCATCTACCCACATTCAATCACAAGGCTTGAGTCAAACTGTGGTATGGTTTCCAGGTACTTCCATATTGTGCTGTATACTGGAATCATTTTCACAGGTTGATATTATCAATATGTCACTGCTTTGCTAAATAAACCATGGTAAAATTCAAACCCATCTCTCATGGTCAGAATGCTAATATTCTAACAATTCATCCAGGTGCCTACATTGTTTTATGATTAAAGTATGACTAAAAAAAATCATGTTTATATTTATTAGTAGTATTTTGTTGCAAAGTAACTAATTAAAGCTAATGATGTTGACAACATGTGCATATAACTGTAAAATAGAATGTTTGATTAATTAGTATTGGTGAGAATTTCTATCACCATACAAGAAACATTTGGTATTTGCTAATGAAACAACATTACCATTAGTTCTAATTTATAAAATATTTCTCTTAAAACAGTTTTTCAAGAAAATAAGCTTCTCAACTTCAATGTTATTGTTCTTTCTAGTATTAATGGGATTTTTTTCCTGACATTTTGCTTAAGATAGTGTGGAAAGTCAATCTTTTATTTCCCCTTCTAGTCACATGTGCTATCCATTTTAAATGTCACTGGTATTTGTAGTCTTCATCTTTGTTATTTGGTAAAGCTCCTTGTTTGTGATTCTGTAGCAGTAATCTATGAGATTTGATGAAGGATTGTCTTCTTTAAGACTGAAAGGATTCAATCACTTGAAGCCATTTTTAATCATTGATATGATAAAGCAGTGATATATAGCTGACAGTTTAGACATTTCTGAACTAATTGGATTACATGTATGATATCTATAGGGGGTGGTTGGTCTGATGAGGCTATTTAAGAACATTACTTATGTTCTTGATTTCAAACAAGTAATTTTATTTGTTTTTTCACTTAAACAAGTGAATATACATTGGTGGATAGTAACTGCAAGAACTGTTCAAAACTTTTTAACCATGGACTTTTGGCTATTCATTTAACTATTATCCTAGATCTTAATAGTTAGAAACAAAAATATTCATTATAGATATTTTTTTCTGTCTTTGCCTATTACTTAATTCAACTCCAAAATTATAGTCATTTTTATCTGTCATGATGTTACATAAATGAGATTATGCTAAAATCTCTTAGATCTTGATTAAATAAAAAGCTTAAAGTTTATTACGATTTTGGCAATTCTTAAACTGACATCTGAGCTAAACTGTAAAAATACTCCTTGTCTGTGGCCTTTAATTATACATATATTAATCAAAAACAACTGATTAACTCACATCCTATATATATATCTATAGAGAGAGAGAGAGAGACAGAGAGAGATATTTGGTAAAGATAATATATATATATATATATAGGCTGTCAGTGTCAAATGTCAGTTTCATACTTCAGATCAATCAAATGGGTTAATTAAAAAGACCTATATCACTAAACAATTATTATCGTAAAAAATATCTTACAATCTAAAAATATTTTCTGGCTTTAACTGCTTTCACAGTATAGACATGTATATACATTTTCACCAAAAATATCTTTTTCAGACACAGACAAATAAACATTTCCAAAACATAACATTCAAAAATCAGCTACAGAAGTTGATCTTGATTCTTTTTATGCCCTTCTGAGCTTGGAATGAGTCCAATTGTCAACTTGTACATCAGGTAGAGGTCTTAACCATCATTTGGGTACTTCAAGTTGCCTTGGTTTCTTAGTTACTATATTAAATACAAATAAAAACATTTGTCTGAAAATGAAAAGTTTTCTCCAATTGGTGGGAAAAGGGTTAAATAAACTGCAAAGAGTTGATAAGCTGTAAAAAAAAAAATCAACCATTAAAAATTCCAGACGAACATCAACCCAAATTGTCTGAAGATCTCCATGGATTTTTATTTAATAATCTGACAGATTATATTACTTTGTCTGAAGATTTCACTGCAGCATGAAACTCACAGTCACTATGCAGTGTTGGTACCTGTCTCTATACTGCCTATATATATAAATTCTCTATCTATCTATAAATATATAAAGGGCAGTTGTGTGTATGTGTCCTGCTAAAACTAAACAACAACAACAATAATTATCTACAAAATAAATATATATACAGGCTCATTATCAAGCAAGTCAGCTTTTTTGTAAAAAATTATCTTCATATGATTTGTATTTACAAAGATATTTTAAGATTAAAATTCATTAGAATGCATTCAAAATTCTCAGAATTAAAAAGTAAATACAAACGGTAATAATTTTTATTCCCAATTATTACTACCATTCGTTTTTACTTTTTAATTCTGCTGATACTTAAAACAACAAAGTAAATTTAAAAGAAGTAGAATATTAAATATTAGGTTGGTGCAAAAATAATGACGTAATAATGTCGTTTTTTGATGTTAAAAAATATGTCAAAAACGACATTATTACATCATTATTTTTGCACCAACCTAATACAATTATTTCACAAAAAGTTTAATATCTATTTATTCAACTATTCATTTGTGCATGTGTGTGTCTGGCTAAAACTAAAAAAACTGTAATATTATCAACATAATAAATATATATACAAACTAAGTGTAACACTAAAGGGCAGTTGTCTATATATATATATATATATATATATATATATGTATTGTGTATGTGTGGGTGTGTAATATTGACTTATAATATTTTTTGCCATCTTATGGAAAATAATTTTTTTATTCAATCTTTAAAAAATAAATTTCATTGATTTTTGGTTTGTAACTAACATAAAAATGTAAATAATTTTAAATTAAGTTTTATTAAAGCAAAAAACTAGTTAAATTTGTAAAATAAATATTCAGCACGACTAATGTTGACTGTAACTCATGTCTATCTTGCCTAATTTTATTTAAATAAAGGTTTTTTTCTTTTCAAATTCAAATATAATTTGAAATTTAAATATAATCACTTTTCAAAACTACATTCTCAATGTTTCTTGCTTCTACTCTCTTTCAAAATAGTAATTAAATTAATTTATGAAGAAACTCAGCTGTTTAGCCCATAAAAGGAGGAAGATGGATCCCTTTCTTTTCCATGGTTTATTAGTCTAAAAACATACTTCTTCATGATTTGAACTCAGCATGACTGATTTTCCTTTCTGCGCCAATAACTATTATGCTTCCACATGACAATATATCAATGTTCATTTTCATAGATGGGAATGTAAAGAATAGATTTTGATTGTGATGTGATTAATGGAGATGTATTTGGTTAAGTGCATTGAAAAGAAAGGAGATTATTTTGGAAAATAAATAGTTGTATAAAATAAATGCTTTTTCATTATTGATCTACCCATATATGTATGTATGTATGTATGTATGTGTGTGGGTGTAGAGAGAGATAGAGAGAGACATAGATGCTCAAAAGTTCTCAAATTGGCACACTAGCCAATATCTAACCAAATCACAAAATTTATTGTTACAATCCTCTTTCAGGTTTGTCCAAAATCAGTATCCTGAGAGAATATACAATTCTGGCAGCCTTGTTTTTATCATATATCAATTGGTGTTGTTTTTAGTTGTTATCCAGTGGTAAACTATGATATTTTTTTTAAATTTGGGATGAAGCACTATGTAATCAATCCTATATAACAGTTGAATAAGTTTGGTGATTTTCCCACAAATACCAGCATGAGGTAAAAGAAATGTGGTTCTATTAGGTTGGTGCAAAAATAATGATGTAATAATGTCGTTTTTTGACGTATTTTTTAAGGTCAAAAAACGACATTATTACGTCATTATTTTTGCACCAACCTAATACAAAAGAATACTGAGAATACCTCGGATGAAGCATGTAATCAGCAAGAAAGTTTTAAGGAAAATGCGAACAAAAACACTTAGAATGAAAAATAAACAGTTGAAATGTCTGAGACACAATAAAAAAAAGAAGCCTGAAATAATTTTATACTCATGGGGCATTGGAGACAAGGTGAAAAGACAGAAAAAGTGATCAACCTACCTAATGAGCTTGAGTAAATAGATAACAGAACATGGATTAGGAGTAATAGTAGAAAGACATTGCAAAGAATAGGAATATTTCGAAATAGATATCAATATAGAGAATGGATTGTAGAGGATATCAAGAAACATAAATAGACCTATAAGTAAGAAGATAAACAGATATTGTAAAAATATCCAACTCCAGCGTTGGCAAAAATTACACAATTTGTTGTCAGTATATTACGGTGGCAGAAGAAAGTGAAATTAAATGAATAACCGTCAATTGTAAGAAGACAGAATATATGGTCATCAGCAAGAGGAAAAGTCCAGGGTGCAAGTTATGAACTGGAGATATAAACATCAGGTTTAAATATCTAGTAAGCATTTTAACAGAGGATAGAAAATCCAATAGTGACATTTAAACATGCATTGGACTGATGAAGAAAGCAAAGAAAGAAGTCCTGGAGTGTTATCTGATATCCATCACCTTATTTGGTAGTGAATGCTGGGGACAGTAAAAATGTGATTCTACAGAAGGATACTGAGAATTCTCTGGATGGAGCGAGTAAGCAATAAGGAAGTCTTAAAAAAATATTGGGTTGGTGCAAAAAATATGTCAAAAACCGACATTATTTTTGCACCAACCTAATATCAACAGAAAGAAAAGTTCTACTCAGAATCAGGAATAGATAGTTGGACACACAATGAGGAAAGAGAGCTTGGAAAACCTAATCTTCATGGGGGTTATATTGAGGGTAGAAGGGAAGGTAGTGAGCCACTTATGTGATGAGCTTGTGTGAATGGATGGCATGTGTGAATGGAATAGCAGAAAAGAGCCTTAGCAAAGTGAGAAAACTGCTAAGAACCATACGAGATAGGAAATTGTGAAGAGCCATGATCAAATGTGGAACATACAAGAAGAATAAACCACAGAACTAACTATATTGCTATTATAGAGTATATATAATAAGATATTATATTAAAAATAAATATATTAGTTTGTACTAGACTGGCATCAAGATCTCATTAATTTATAGTTGAGCTGGCTACATGTAATAGTAAATTCTATACTAACAGTTTCTTTTCTCACACTTCTTATTTGTGGAACAATCTTCTGGCTCCATGCTTTCCAAGCAACATTAATCAGCAAAAATTTAAATGCAATTACTATCCGATGTCCTCCTGATTACTCTTTCATCTTCCTGCAAAATTATTTATGCTTCTGTTATTAATTCTTCCATACCCTGTAATAACCCCTTGTGTCTTTGTGGCTTTACTGCCTTGCATGGGGTGAAATTGATTAAAAAATGTGTGCATATATATATATATATATATCTGTGCATGTGTGTGTGTGTAATATTCCCTGAAAACTACAATCAACTTCTTCAAGTTAAAGAGTCAATCATATCTATCCTCCTTATCCTCATAATCTCCACCCCCCCCACTACCACCTCTTTGATTTAAATCACACATCTCATGTATCCAAATCATTTTAACACATTCCGCATTAAATGGCTCTCGAGTTTTGCATTGGGTGAACTCTAGTATAAAAAAAATGTGAAAAAACATTTCATGTGTAGCAAAACAGTTGACACTGGCTTATGAACATATATAAATTATTTACATTATTTACAGCATTCAGACTGTTGTCCTCATTTTAATTACCATATTCACAATGTTTCGAATGTTGTACGCTCCAACCATCTTCAGGTGATCTACATTGGAATTTCGAACTAAACCCTTTATTTTGTCCATATTGTTCTAATTCCACGTGTCATGGATTTTTTTGGATATCTCATTAATATTTGCTTCAAAATTCCAACATATATCACCTGGAAAAGGTCATAGCATACAATGGCTGAAATGTTGTGAATATGACAGTAAGGATGAGGACAACAATTCAAGCAATATAAATAGTTACAATACCTCCTCTCAGAAATATAGACAGTTATACAGTCAACAGCAAAATTATTCAGACACCCATCAATTTTGAATATTTTTATCTATTTCTCAGAACCTGATGCTTGTATGATGCCAGATTTTTATATGTTAATCAGCACAAAAAATGAACATAAAACTCAATTTTCAGAACAATAGGTTAAATACAACAAATTTCAAATTTCACAGGTGAATTATGCAAAATAGGAAAAGACAAAATTATTCATACAGTATGAAAAATAGAAAAAATTAAATAATTTTCTCAATATTAATAGTCAGTAGTTTGGCTTCTCATCTTTATAACTTGTTGCAATCATTTTGTGCTTAATAACATATATAAAACCTGGCAACATATGGACATTAGATTCTGAGAAATGGATAAAAATATTAAAAATTGATGGGTGCACAAATAATTTTGTCATTGACTGTATATAAATTATATATAAATTCATAAACAAACTTTTTATTCATCTTGAGATATTTTGATGTTTTTACCACTTATCAGTACTTACAAGACAATGTCCTGGGTATGACAATAAACTACATCCAGCAGCAAAGCCTCTGATAGGAAGATTTAAGGTTCTGATGTGCGTGGAAATACCTGTTAATTACTGCTGTTCCTAGCTACCACCCTTAGTTAAGAGCCCAGCTATGGGCAAATAGTTAAACCACCAAACAAATCAAAACACTAAGAAAGTATAAAAATACATTTTTATAGTAAAAGTACCAGCAATACATTTCTGTAAATGAAATTAGTAATGCTCTCAAGAAAATTTAATTTCTGCATTAAATGACCCATAAGAAGTTGATATGCTGCTAAAACAATCAAATAAACTTATTAGACTTGATTACTTTTCCTGAGTGTGCTACCTTTTGCTGTAACTTCCAACATTCTCACTATCATCAGTAAATACAGAACAGGTATACAAGAACTAGAACTTTCTTATATCAGCTGCTTTTGATTCTTATTTTCTCTATTTTAAAAAGCAGGAATCTCATTTCTCCAGTTGTAATGATTGAATAAAAATTCACTTGTTGGCCCTAAGATGTCAGGTCTCTTGATCTAACTTTTGAGATTTCCTTTCATATTTCCTTGCAAAAAGAGTGTAAGATGAGTAGGATTAACTGTATTCTATCTGCTATGAGTTTGCTGCAGCCATCAATGCTACATATCTTAAAATAAGATTTTTTAGAAATGTTTACAAAAAAAAACATAATAAAGATTTAAATAAAATGAAAGGGAAAACAAAATTAAATCCAAAAATGGTATTGCTGTTTAATTTGACTAATCAAGATTTGGAGACGAAGATCTCTCGGCTGAAATCAGAGAAACATGGAAAAAGCATCAATTAAAAAAAAGCCAAAAGTAATCAAAAAATATTTATTTAAAAAAATAAAAATTAAATTAAAACAAATAGTTAAGAGAATAATTTGACATGATCACATAACCTAATCCTTCTCCACTCCTTTATCAGTTTACCCTTGTTTCTATCTATGGTCCAAATATGTTGTTTCCTCCAAATTCTGTTAGTTCTTGCCACTGCTAAGGCTTCCTGATCATCAGGCGTTATTGATTAAGAACTTTGTCCTAAAGTCAGCGACTAGACTCCATTGGTCTACTTCTTGTGTTTTGTTTGTTATTTTTTATTCTTGTTTTCCAACTTCTGTTGTATTCACATCTTTATTCTTCTTACATAAAATTCCTTTTTTTTAGTTTCTTTGTTCAGGTAACTTTTTAAATATCTTATTTAGATGCACTTTCTATTACAGATGAACAGACCCTTTCTGAGACTCTTCTATTCGGTGTGGTTATTTACGGTTTTTCAGAGAGAAAACAGTAAATGTCGAATAAAGGTTGAAATCTATACAGATAATCTATGGCATTTCAATCAAAGTTATTGACTGAAGTTTAAGCTTTTAGAATAGAACACAACTTTTATTTTTGGTGAGGAAGAATTTTTCAGCATATTTGACTTTTATATTTTCTGAAATTTAAAGAGAAGCAAAGGAAATAATCTTTTTCTCACTGTCTTGTTTGTTTTCTTACTTTTTAAAAAAATTAAAATGAAGAAATCTAAAGGGAGATAAATCTGAAGTAGAAACACATTTCATTAAATGTTATATCTGAATCCAGAAATTATCTGAGAGCTGAATTGATTAATTTCCAAGAATGATATTAGCACTCAGACAATTAGGAATTGCATCAAATTGCTGCATATATTCCTATGTAGTTTCTTTTTTGTTCCACTTTTTTCTTGCCTAAAACTCTTTTTGCTGAGACAAATAGAGATAGAACCAGGCATGAGGAAAGAGAAATTTTTAATGTATAATGTGAGATTATATTGCAAAATCACCATTAGTTAAAACCTAAACATGAAGTTAACCTAAACTCTTTTGCATGATCTTCTACTTTCAGCTGTGTCCCTTTACAACATTGGCAATCATGGCTCTCCACAATTTCCTCTCCTTTGTATAAATTTTATCTTTTTGTTATCTCTCCAAAACCTTGTTCCACCATCCATTTACTCAAGCTCATTAGGTAGTTTATATGTTGCATTCCTCTGTCCCTCTTGTCTTCAGGCATCTGATCAGGAGGTTTTGAGGAGCGTGGAACCACCTCTTAATTTTCTAGTGTTCCCAGGTCCACTCTGTTAGGGTCCCAGTTATAGGTAAATAGTTAACCCCCAAAATGTGGTCAAAACAATATGAAAGTGTAAAAATAGGTTTTAATACCAGAAATACTTTGTAAAAAAATTATTACCAGCAATAAATCTTTGAAGAAAAGAAAATATTACCAGCAATAAATCTTTGAAGAAAAATTATTACCAGCAATGCATTTTTGAAAAAAAGAAAATATTACCAGCAATAAAAATCTTGTCAGCATTAGATAACCCATTGAGGTTGATATACTGTAAAGTAAGCCAAACCAAACCAAACCCTCTTGCCTTCAATTTGCCTTATGAGCATCAAATTTTCCAAGCCCTCTTTCCTCATTATATGCCCCAGAAATTTCAACTATATCTTCTTGATGTTAAGTATAAGTGTTCTTTTTGTTTCTATTGTCTCTAGAACTTCATCTTTCCTTATATGTTCGGCCCATGATATTTTTCATCAACTTTCTGTAGGACTACATTTTTGATGATACAAGTCTCTTTTTCATCTGTGAGAAGAGTATCCAGCATTCACTGCCATATAGGAGCCCAGAAAATAGCACTATTAATGAAAATCATACTGAACTTCCAGAGTGAATATTTAATTACAAAATATAAAAAAAGAATATGCTTTTATGTTTTCAGCCACACAACCTGGCACAACTGTTTATTAATGAGATATTCCATTGTTTTGTAATATATAACATTACAAGGCACTGAAACATACATGCCTCATGTTACTGTAACAATATTACCAATGTTACTACATTGAGATTCCTTGGCACACACAGACACAGGACATCCTCTTTTTTGTTGATCTGCAGTTGTTCAATGTTGCAGTCTATATCCTCTACTAGATACTTGACAAAGGATTTTACCAGTATACTTTTGCTACTTTTGCTATTAGTTCTTTGACACAGCAGTACATGAATGACAAGTTCTTTATGGCACCAGCAATGTCCTACAAATCTTAATCTATACTTCTACATAGCTACATAGATGGGAAGAATTTGGCCATGGAGCTTCTCATTTGACAGGTGTGGATGCCAAAATGTGTTAAGGGCAGCCTGGTGCATTCTAGTGTAAGCACCATTTAGAGTTTTCTTCATTGATGGTTCCAAGTCGTTGATCCATTGACAAGAATGGATTCATGGTAATAATGGAACATCTCATTATTACAAAACAGTGGGAACAGGTTGCTAATGCATTGATTCTTTTTACATTTCTTTCTTGGTCACTTTTATAAAGCACAGGAAGTTGTAGTTAAGAAAGTCAAACTTGAATTGCTTCATGTTAAATGGAATTATCATAAAATAATATACAAGAGATAATTGTGTAGATAAAAATTAGAGATTACTCATAATAGGTAACCAAAATAAATTTGATGAAACATTCTCTATGAAAGATGGTTAAAATTTTGTTATACTGAAATTTTATTTTAGAATATTTGTTTATTATTCATTTGTTAAAATAATACCCATAAAAAAGACAGCAATATTTATATTTGAGAACTTTTCAGCTCTCATTGTGCATGTATGAATGTATGTGTGCATGTGTGTATATATATATATATATATATATATATGATAGGCCAGTTAATAAAATTTAAAGACTAAAAAGCCAACAAAATGATACCGATATTGTCAATAAAATTGGTATTTATTATATATTAACCGTCTGACTGAATTTAAGCCTGGAGAGATAGATTTTAATGTTTGAATTTTCGAACACAATATTAAGGTCTATCTTTTCATGCTTCAATTCACTCAAAAGTTTAATATATAATAAATACCAATTTTATTGGCAATATTAGTATCATTTTGTTAGCTTTTTAGTCTTCAAATTTTATTAACTGGCTTATTAAATCTACATATTATAAGAAGCACACATGGACCACCTTTCATTTTAATCATATATATAAACATGTGTGTGTGTGTGTAGATAGATAGGTAAAAGTTCAAATCACTTATCTTCTGACTTGAAGTTTTGCAGATACATCTTTGCACTCATCCAGATATGCTTATTCTAAGTCTATTGACTTCCTTAAGAGATATCACATTTATTTATGACTTATTTTAGATAAATTATATAAATGTTGTCATATTATTATTGTTTTTAGCATAGAACAGATTTAAAATTGACTTGATGGCAATAATTATCATTATTTTTATGTAACATATTTAAAATAAATAATAAATAAAGGTAATATCTTTTAAAAAATTTCAGTAGATTTATGTTAACCTGATGAATGGAATGATGAATCTGCAAACTTTCAAGATAGAAAATAAATAATATCAACTGTTATTAAATTATATAAAGACAAAAGAAAACCTTTTTTGGCCAATGTGTGTTTCATCCTCTGGTGGACTTTATCATGGCAAATGTAAGGATTTTGCTTTGCAACAGGAATTTATACACAGAAGAAAAAATGTTGTTAGTTTTTTAAAATTAAGAATGCTCGTAATATACTTCAGTGATCTAATTTAATCTAATAAACAGAAGTGAGTAAATGTTGCTATTCATTTTTTTTTCATGTAATTATTATTTATATTAGTTTGAGAAATTAAGTTATGTATTATATATTTTAAATAAAGAAGGTTTTGAATTTAATTATTTTCTTTTAATAATTTAATATTTTTATAATCAGGTATGTTGGCTTGGGAAGCAAGTATTTCTTTTATGAAAGGAGATATTTTAAAAAAATCTAGAGTGCAGATTTATATTTTGTTAAGATTTGATAGTGGCACTCTCAAGAATTTTCTGTCTAAGTAAATTACTTTCTTTTTTAATGAGTTTGACATTTTTTAGATCAAAGTTATACACTTCTGTGTATAAATACTTGCTGTAAAAAGTATGAAATACATCATCAAGTTTTACATTTGTTTTTAGTCATAGATATATTTTTAGTTATATCCAAACTCTTAGACACATACACACACACACACATATATATATATATATATATATATATATATATAGAAAGAGAGAGTGAGAAAGAAACATGTACTGATTATCTCATTTATAATTATTTACTGTTCATTATATTATATAATTATTCTTCATCTTTTTGGCCAAGTACTACAGGCTCTTATCAAACCTTAATTTCTTAAGCACCTCATCTCACAGGGTCTCCTTTCAGACAAACAAAATAACTTTCATTTCTCTAGGTCAACTCTCAATGTGTTAAAATTTACTGCTGAAATAGTCTTTTAACCTTTAGATAAGAATAATGAAGCTCTGGCTGTTGCTTTACATATCTCCATAGTGTTTGACAGGGTTTGGCATACTGGTTTCCTTTGCAAGTTAAAAGGTTATGGTGTTCTTGGCTATTTATTTTATTTGATTCAATCTTTCTTCTTAAATCATGAACTGAATTATTTCTACATTAAAGCAGGTGTCCTCTAGGGCTTTACTCTTGCACCTACTTTGTTCCTAATTTTTATCAATGACTTTCCTGATCTTATCAGTTCTTGACACAGTATCTCTGTTGATGATACAACAATCTACTCTTGTCTTAATGGTAAATCTGATAGGTTCAATAAAGTCCAAATGTTAACTGATCTCAAATATGACCTTCAATCTGTTGTTAACTGGGGAAGAAATGGCTTGTTAATTTTAATGTCTGCAAAAGTAAATTGCTCTGTTTTATTAATCTTAGTGAACTTTTTTTCCCAACCATCAACTCAGCATGGCTGATGCTAACCTCCAGGAGTATAACTCAATGTTACTGTCTCTTTTCTCAGTCTCTTTTTCACTGACTTGAATTAGAAAAATTATATAAAATCAACTTTGAGTCTTGCTGCTAAGAAAGTTGGTTTACTGTGTCATGCAAAACAATTTTTTCACCAGAACCCATCTTGCACTTTTATAAGTCTAGCATTCATCCATACATTGAATATTGCTGCTAAATCTGGTCTGGACATTGGCTATGTATATAGAGATTCATGACAAAATCCAAAGAAGAATCTGCAATGTTATCAGTTCTGACCTGGCATCTTATGTGGCTTCCCTGTTATTTTTTATAAATATTTTCATGATAATTCTTCTGATATTTACTCTTTGATAACTCAACTTCCCAAATTTAGGTGCAGTATTTGCATCTAGTTCACATTTTATTGCTGAACTTGCTTGATACAACCATAAATTCTGCACTAATATTTTCTTCTCTCATACTTGTGGTAGTCTCTTGTGGCGTCTTGCTTTCCTGTCAATGGCAATCACCAAAAATTTAGATGCAATGTCAATTGTCATCTTCTATCTTCTTAAATCCTCTAATTTTATTGTCCTCTCACCTTAATAATGTTTTCTTAGTTACTTTCACTCTCAGAAACACTTTGTGTTTTATTTGTTTTCTTGCCTTGCTTGGGATGAAATGATTAAAAACAAAATCTCTGTATTCTAAGGAAAAAATGCTAAGTTGAAATATATATATATATATATATATATATATATATATATATATTAACTTACCATATATATATATATATATATATATATATATATATATATATATAATTATTTATTTTTAAAGAAAAAAAAATTTATAACATAAATATGTTATAAAATCACTACAAAAATAGCCATTTTGTTTCAACACCTTCGGTGTCTTATCAAGTGATGACGTTGAATGTAAAAATTGTTGGGTATTGGAATTCATTCCATATACACCAATCATATACTTGGATATATATATATATATATATATATATATACATATATATATATATATATATATATATATATATTGACTTACCATATATATATATATATATATATATATATATATATATATATATACATATATATATATATTAACTTACCATATATATATATATATATATTAACTTACCATTTATATATATATATATATATATAATGTCATCCACAGACAGACTGTTTCGCTGTATCACAGCTCATCAGTGCGGCTAGACATCCGGTTGCCTCTAGCTAGGATCGAAACCCGACTGAATTGGTATCAGGCGGATATTCTACCACTAAGCTGTCGGCGCACGGTCGGGACGAAGGTGGATTTTTAGCGTATTTTTTGGGAAACACGTAAGTTAATATATATATATATATATATATATATATATATTAACTTACCATTTATATATATGTATATATATTAACTTACCATTTATATATATATATATATATATATATATATATATATATATATATTAACTTACCATTTATATATATATATATATATATATATTAACTTACCATTTATATATATATATATATATATATATATATATATATATATATATATATATATTAACTTACCATTTATACATATATATATATATATTAACTTACCATTTATATATGTATATATATATATATATATATATATATATTAACTTACCATTTATATATGTATATATATATATATATATATATATATATATATATATATATATATATATATATATATTAACTTACCATTTATATATGTATATATAAAGAGTAAAAGAAAGCAAACAAACTATATATCAGTTTGAGGTTGGTGCAAAAGTAATGTCCGATTTTGAGACAGAAGTTTTAGATAGTATTTAGGAAAATTTTGTTTCTCGTTATTGATAAGGAATGTCACAATAAGTAATTTATACTTTTCTCTTTCAGATTATAAAAATATTTTTTTATCATCTTCCACAATATTCACACCCATGTTCATCTCATCTAAAGATCACATTCAACATGTCTTACTGTATGACATTCATAAAGGGGTCAATGCAAGCACAACAGCAAAGTCAATTCAGAGCACCTATGAAGATGATGCATTGAATGAAAGAAGTTGCAGGAGGTGGTTTTCCTATTTCCAAAGTGGGAATTTCAGTATGAAAGAAAAGCAAAAAGAGAGTCATCGAAAAAAATTTGATTCTGAATAGTTGGAAGCTGTTATCACAATCTCACCATTATCTCTAACAAACTTGCAGAACAATTTAACGTAGACCATACATCCATACTACACAAATTAAAAAGGATCAGAAAGGTTTCAGTTGTTGGGAAATGAGTCCCACACAAATTGTCTTCAGAGAATCTGCAACAGTGTATTGCTTGTTGCAAATCATTTCTTTCACAACACCTTCAAGCACCATTTTTAGGTAGGCTTGTTACAGGTGATGAGAAGTGGATCCTTTACTATAATATTAAATGCCTCCAATCAGGGATCATTCAAGGAGGAAGATCAATTCAATGACCAAGAGGAGGACTTCATCCAAAGAAGATCATGTTAAGTGTATGGTGGGATTTTTGAAGGAATTGTCATTACAAACTCTTAAACAACAATCAAACAATTACAGTTAATCTGTACTGCGATCAACTTCATTGTTTGAAAACAGCTTTGACTCAAAAGCAACCTTCATTAGTGAATTGAAATGGCATAAGCATCCATCACACTAATGTTCATCCTCACACAGCTTGGCTGATTAAAAATCTTTTGGAAGAGCTTGATTGGGAAATATTGCTTCATCCACCATATTCTCCTGACCTTGCACCTTGTGATTATCACTTATTTTGGGGATGATAGAATCATTTGAATGGTCTTATGTTGACATCAAGAGAAGAGGTTGAAAATGAGTTAGATTCATATTTTGCTTCAAAAAAAGAAATTTTACAGACATTGCATTTATAAGCTTGTTGACAGATGAAATGATATTCTAGAAACAAAGGAGGCTATGTTAACAAATACATATTTTCATAATCATGGGCTTTTTTCATTTTTAACATAGACCTTGAAATTGGACATAACTTTTGCACAACCTGATATTCTCAGTGTAGAGGTCACATTAAAATATTGCTGCAGTAATATCTTCCAGAGAAGTAAATTTAAAACAAGTGAAAAACTTCTTGAAATGTCTCAAAGACAAGATCATTAGAATTATCCAACTTATATTACGCATCAGCATCAATATTTCCATTTTTTTCTTGTCTGATGTTCTTACAGATATTTTATTTTCAATTTATTTTTCCAATTCAAATTCAATTTCAGGAATTCTATAAATGTCTTTAACTTTCAATGTATATCTAAAAAACAGATTTCAAATTTAAAAGAAATAAAAAAAGCTATCATAGAAAATTTATGAAGGCAAAAAAATAAAACAACAGAAAATAAATCAAGCTTTAAATGGTGAATTCTTAACATACCTTCAGGTGAGGTGGGAGCATAAAGTTAAGCCTAAAAAATGTTTAAGAAATTCTTTTTTTTACCTTTTAATTCTTTGACTGTCTGAAGACAAGGAAAGTGTAATCCAATTTTTAAAATATCTTTCAAAAAAAGAAGAAAAATTCAAAAGTTAAAATAGTACCTTCACTTAAACTTTCCAATGTTTGACTATTTCCAAAGATTTCAGCATTGTTCAAAATCTCTATGATTACCTCAGGAGATTTTCATCTCTAGCAGTTGAGTAAATAAAACATTATTAACGTGAGTGTTTTTGATCAGCCAGGCAGATGCAATAACCATTACTAAGCAATATTTACAATTTCATTTTTTGAGCCATAAGAACCAGCATAAATATTTTTTCACATAAATATAGCATTATTGATTTTAGGAAGGAGTGCTGAAAGGTTCTAAGCCCAACCTACTTATTGTTGTTTTCATGGGAAATATTCAAACAAGCTATAATCTGTAATTTCACCATTTCAGATGTTTACACATAAGACCCTCCATCCCACATACACAGAGTTGAATCATCCTCATTCCTTTCATATTCTATTTGTAAGAAGAAAGTTTCACTCATTTTATCCCAAAGAACTGCTAGTTTGTGAAACAGACTGACATGTGGATGCTTCATCAATCATTACAATCTTAACCTCTTCAAGTCTAGATTCAGCTATTATCTAAACTCTGTATTCTTATAATCTGCTCTTACCTCCATACAACAATATCATTAAGTAACCCTCTACCTTGTGTGGCTCTTGGGCCTTGTATTGGGTAAAAAATTTTCTCAAAAGAAAATTTCTAAAATTGGCATTTTAATGTTTGCCCATTGAAAACTGATTTGGTAAAGGGATCAAACCAAGAACTTTTCAGCACCCCTCATATTTGTAAATATTTGTCTTTGAGAGACTTACTATTTTTCATTATTTTTTCAAAATTAAAATTCTGAATCTCATTTTGTTTCTTCATTTTTTTTTTTCTGAAATGATATTTGGTAAAGTTACATTTCAACATTTATTTTCCTGTGATGCAAAAAAGAGAAAATGAATCGTAACAGAGTGAATTGATAATGAATGAGAAAACTGAATGAATTTTCCCACATTCTCTATTCAGATGCCCCAATAAGAAAACTAGGTATTGATATAAGTTTGGGAATGCCACAAATCAAAAAACATCATACAATGTCTTTAGGATCTTACAAAGCAGCTGTCACAAGATCAGTATGTTAGAGGTCAGAGGCAAAGACAGTTCAAGAAATACAGAAATACAAAAAACAAACATGATATGCAGGGAGAAAGTTACATATGTATATCTGAAGTAGGATTTATCAAAATTCTAGAACAGAACACACACATGTGGAAGGTCTGAGAGTAAATGGCTGGAAAGTTATGAAAAGTCAAACAACAGAGACAGGGAAATTAGTTCAAAGAAAACAACATTGTAACTTTATTATTCATTTTTGATCACTCTCAGATGGATATCAAAACTATCAGCCATATACAACCATTTTCTCAGATGGATAATTAAAAATGGCTTCAAGTAAATGAATCCTCTAGATTTTAATGAGAATATTTTAATAAATCTTATAGAGTGGCACTACAAGATCAAAAGCAAAGAACTTTATGAGCTCATAAACCATATCCCTTGAAGATATCCAACAGCAGCAACAATAAAAATGGATAACACATAAGTAGAAGAGAGAATAATGATATAATGAAGATGCTAACTTTAAACACAACTTTAAACAAAAGTTTAGGAAAGCAACTCTCGTCACTTCTAGAAAGCATAACAGTCAACTTGGTAAGCCTATTTTCCTGATAAACTGTTTAATAGAAAAATTTTATAAATTTCAACTACTAGTAATGCTAATGTTTTAGTCAATGAATGCCAATATTTTTCTTTATGAAAATAGTTACTCTAACTATTACCATTTACTTTCATCTGAATTCTGTAGTAAGGAGTAAACAGTGTAGGATCAGAAATAAAGGATAAAATTTAATAAGATATGAACATGTGTTACTTTTGCTTCAGGGAAGCTTGGTGAACACCCAAATGTTTTAACCCCTGAACAACAAAACAAAACCTTGTTATTGTTGTTACTGTTGTGGAGGATAATTCCTTCACTGCCTTGGCAAATGTAAATACATGCATCATAAAAAGAGGACATTGAGTAGGAGTAAATAATTGTATAATTTAATTACATATATACAAGAACTGGTAACTTCTGTCTGTTGCTGTTGCCTTAACAGTGAGAGAGAATGGTGAAATTAAAAGAAAAATGGACATTTTGTGGTGGTGGGAATTGACTCCCTCTCAGCATGCTGGTGTTGACATCAAATGCAGGTCTGTGTCAAGTCTGTTAGAATTTGGGTATATATAGTTTTTAGTCAGCTCAAAATTAAGTTTTGGTTTTGAAGTGGGAGTGACTCTGATTGGTCATAATATATTATTAATTTTATTTTGGTTAAAGCATATGTATGTGTGGTGCCAATGCACAGAATATGTATTTATGTAGTCTGCTTTGAGTTGTCGAGCAGTCAACATCTGGTTTGTGTAGAAAATGTATGAGGCATGAAACTCTCTTCAACCTTATATTAGGTGATCTTTAGTAAAAAAAAAAAAAAAAAAAAGTGAAAAATGAAAAAATATGTGGCATGTTTCAATAGACATGTAAGATGAAAATTTAAATTTTGAAAGTAGATTTAGTTCAGCCTTCCATATTCTTAATTATTGCAAACAGATAGAAATTTGTTGAACAAACAAATATTGAACAAGATTAAATACTTTTTTTACTAAATAACCACTCAGGCTACAGAATGAGGTTGATGTTTGAACATAAGGTTTGGGGAACTAAGTGTAGATATGTCAGATAGATAATGGTTGATTCTAGATGAAGAGGTTAAGTTTGCAATGATCTGAGAAGCATCTTTTCAGGAGTCGGTTTCACAAAGTAGTGGCAGAATAGTAATAGACTGATAATGTAGGGTGGGAAATATTTCATCACCTATACACATAAAAGCTGGAAAGTGAAAATTAGGAAGTTCACGCTCAGATATGGCAGCAATATTTTTGGTCTGATCTGAATCTTGTAAATATAGAGCCTGTCGGGAAGTCAGGTATTTTTTTTTAAGCAGAACAAGGAACTAACCATTTTTCCAGAATCTTTAGTGACTGATCATATATATGATTTACAATTGAGATATGGAGTGAACTTAAGTCTCAACAGACATTCAAGGCAAGGAGACTCCTTGAGAACATGAATTTTCTCCAGTTTATTATGACTGGAGAAAATTCAACTACAATGAAGGGTTTTATTTTCAATGAGGCTCTTTGCTATAAATATCTGTTCACTACAAAAGAATGAATTTAGTTAACAGCATAGAATTTGCTTGCAGAGCTAAAATGTTCTGTTGTAGAAGCATTATTATGTGTGGAGATGATAAAACAAAGTGGAAAAACTGATGCATTTGGAAAAGTGGAAAATATTATGCCTTTCACCCCTTTGTCTAGGCATCATCAGGTTAGAATGTATGAGGAAACTTTATTAGATTGTGGAGAAAAGGTAAAGATACTTATCAAATATAGTCAGAAAGTTGGCACTTTTTGTACTAAACCTAATAATTAACTAATTTTTTGGAATTTTAAATTTAGCCCATTATGAGCAGATCTATTTTTTTTTTCTATATTTTCACTATGCTGCATTGTGTTACTAATATTTTTGAAGTAGTATGATGTATAGGACTCCAAAGACTTATTAGATCAGTACACCTTCAATGCATTATTTTCTCATTTAATTAGTCACTTCTTCAATTGAAATTGTAGTCAGACTCTGACCACAATATTTGATAACGATCTTTATTAACTCTTTCTAATATTTCAACATGCTTTCTCCACCACATGGATTTGTTTTCATTGAGAAGGTGACTACATTAACAGATGAAATCTGTAGCTGAATACTTTTTCCATTCAGTGAATGCTAAATAATCTCCTCACAGATAAAGAAGAGACTTGAAGCAACAGAAGGATGCTGAGAATACCATGTGAATACCATGTGAACAATGATGAATTTTTAGAGAAAATGAAAACAAAACAGAAACTTATACTTAACATCAGGAAGAGCCAAATGAAATTTCTAGGGCACATAATGAGGAAAGACTGCTTGGAAAATGTGATACTTACAAGACATATTGAAGGCAAGAGGGACAGAAAAAACAATATGTAACCTACCTAGTGAGCTTGAGTGAATGGATGGTGGAGCAAGGTGTAGGAGAGATGACAAAAAAACAAAATTTACTAAGAGCTGCAAAGAACAGGAAATTGTGGAGAGCCATGATTGCTGACATCCTGAAGGGACGCAGCATATAGAATAAGAATTATCTTCACTTTTGTTTGGATATTATTATATATTCTACTATTACTATTATTATGCATGCAGAAGAAATAGTCTACTTTTGTATGCATGATTTGATAAGTTATTATTAGTCATATATGTGTAAAGTCATGACAACAGCAGTATAAACTGACTTGGAGCAAAATTGACTGCTGGTTGAAATATAACACTTGGCTTTAAGTTGATTATAAGAAAAGGGATGGAAAATAAGTCTTGAGACCAGAAACAAGATATGTTGGAAAAGGTTCTACTCGTAAATTAGATATAATTTCATCTTAGCACCAAAGACACTAAAGGATTGAACAAAGAGAAATATAGTGAATTGAATAAAGTATTACCATGTGTTGCATCTAAGAACCATTTAATCACTAAGAATTTTGGTACAAAACTTGTATATTTTCTAGATAAACTCCAGAGAGTTATTTTGACTGTTTCTTGGTTGGCTTCTTGGGAGTTTTTGATTGATTAGAAAATATTAATATTGATGTTCATTCTTGTGCTTTCATCCATTTTTGTGAAGATCTCAACTAAAAATAGTATAAACTGTCGTATACAATTCTGACATGGAAAATTTTATAGTTACTGACTGATTATGTGTCTAAATTTGGAAACCAACTACTTGAATAATATGAGCATATTAAAATATCAAACTTGCTGAAAAAATGCTTTTAATAATTTTATATTTTTTAATCATTTAAAATTTGGTTAATATTCAATCAAACTTTTTTTGGAAGCCATATTTAATTATTATATATAGATTCTTAGAAAATTTTGCTGACAGTTACAATGCTTTTATTTGTGTTATCTCACAACAATGTAATAATCAAAATTTTGATCAATGTGCGGTCATTTCAGAAAGTACACTTTCAGACATCTATTTTCAGTAACTTCCAGTTTCAGCAAGTGTACTTTTTATGCACTAGTATACATTAGTTAAATGCTTATAGATTTAGTAACTTTCATTTTCAGTGAATATGTGTAAGTAGTGCAACTCTTAATGGTGGAGGATGTGAAATGAGCAAGTCATGTTAAAATACCTGCTGAGCTAGTATCATTCACTTTTATACTAATACCTTTGGAAAAGGCAAAAATATATTACTTCTTTCTCCAGCTATTAGTTAAATGTCAGAGTAGCTACTTTCTGACAAATGCAACATCACAACCTTTTGCTATTCTATAACTACTTTCAGGTCAAATGTTCAGATAAACTTCAGTTCAGACAGTTCAGTCCTTTCCTGCCAAGACATGCCATGCTACATCTATGGAGTTGAATCAGCCTCATTTCCTCTGTATTTCAAATGTAAGAATGGGGTCCTGTTCAGACAGCTTTTTCCCATGAACTACTACATTTTGGGACAGACTCTCATGTGGATGCTTCGCTGAACACTACAATCATAACCTCTTCAAGTCAAGGGTCAGGCAATATATATTCCCCTTATCCATATCATTTTCATTTCCTACCACCTTCTCTTTCATTCATATCACAGCTCATTCATCATAAACATTTTAACAGCAATCCTCTACCTTGAGTGATTTTCGAACCTTGTATTGTGGTAGCTTTAATATTAAGAAATAAACATGAAAACCCAAAAGTAATGGAAATTAGTGAAACAGAATGAATATAAACTAGCTAGAAAGACTAACATTAACTGTTAGGCTGTCATGTATTGAAAATCAACAGGCTAACATTATAACTAGTTATTCATATAAGACTTATATATTTAGTTGTGGACTTAAAAATAAATAAAGAAGAGACTGAGTTCTAAAATTGAATGACCCATCAAGAGTTAAAATTTCTTTAAATGCACTAACCTCATCTAACTGAAAATGTTGTCTTTGAATATAAACTCTTGGAAAGTGAATTCAACTATTTTGCTATTATAAAATTCCAGTATTATATCTGCATACCTATTGTTTTTCAGCTTAAGAAAAGGAGATATTAAACCTTGATAATATTCATTTCACAGTGAACTAGGTTTCTCTAATGGAAGGAATTGAAAACTTTATCAGTCAATCAATCTATCTAAATTTGTTTCAAAGTGTTGATTGTATATGATACAAGATTGACCAATGAAAATCAAACAACACAAAAGTAAAAATACCAGAATTTCTTTCTTCTTTTTCTCCATATCTCAGTCTTTGACAAAGCTTTGATAAAATGGAAACATGTTAGATTGATAAACATTTACTCTTTGTTCTTTATTTTATCATTCTGTCAGATTCCAATCCATATTTGATCTATATAACCTATGTATCCCTCTATAAGAACAAAGATTATAGGATTTTTTTTTGGTGGATAATTCACATACTTTGAAGCAATAGGATTGATTTTCTTTTAATTGTAAGAGATTTCTGTGAAAATTGGTTTTGAGGAAAAAATTTACCAATATCAACCTAAATTGTACCACTGAATAATAACAGCAATTGTCTTCAGTTTTAAACATATCTGAATTTTATCTCACAAATAATGTAACTGGCAATTGTTTTTCTTCAAGAAAAGAAATCAAATACAAGTTGAATTATATCAAAGACATTGCCTTCATATTTATAAGTGTACACAAAGCAGTTTACATGGTTTATATATATATATATATATATATATATATATATATATATATATATATATATATATATATATATATATATATATATGCATACATACATATATCTATGTGCATACACATATATACATATATATATATATATATATGCATACATACATTTATCTATGTGCATACACATATATACATACATATATATATGCATACATATATTCATACATATAAGTGTGTGTGTGTGTGTGTATCAGAGAAGTAGTTAGAGAAAAGTGAGCACTCCCAAAACTGTAAAAATTCAATTTAAAATTTTCAATCAGCCTTTGTCATTCAGGTTTCAGCAGAAAAAATATGAAAAATTTTAGGAACTTCAATGAAAGAATATTTTACTGAAATTTAAAGAAAAAGAAAGATATGACATAATTACTTTCAATGCAAGGTGGGGGAACATCTGAGCCATGCAACACCCCATGAATGACAAAATTTGATCAGTTGAATGTGGTTCTGTATATTTTAAAATTGAATTTTGATAGCTACAGCCCATGTGATTTTTAAAAACAATTTGTCATAGATGTGTTTTTCTAAAATGTAAAATTTTGCCTTCTGTCCTATGACAAATTTTTTCTTTCAACTGCATCAACATTTCTTTCTTTTTTTATTGTGCTTCTATGCTGCTTCTTGTGGCATTTACATGGACAAATATTAATGTCTGTTTGAATTGAACATATTGTTGTAATCTTATGATTCTCAATTTTCTTGAAAGTAATTTGATGGCTTTCTGTGCAACTGGCATTCAGTTCGAAATACTCAATGGAATTATTTAATGAGAAATGATATATATCACTTTAAATTTATATATGAATGCAAAGGTATTCTCATAAATTTGGTATTTGTTTGAGCATGTGTGTGTGTACAAAAGATTCAAGTGTGCTTTTTTGTGGGGGAAGAAATGTGAAGATATACAGTTAAAAAACCACTTGATACTGTTGCATACATTTAATATACATCTATATATTGTGGGATAGTCTGATGATTACTTCAAGTATTGAACTGACTGTCACCATGCAGTCCTGCTTTTTATGTCCATACTAAATGACATGT
>OZ010573.1:42124745-42127245 GCA_963932145.1 Acanthosepion lycidas | reverse complement strand
CAGTGCATGGCATTTTTGCCTAACAATGATCTTGTAAACTGAGATTGTAGACTGAGTCAAATAATAGTTTATCATTTTTTCTTTTCCCCTTTACAAAATAGCAAACTCCAAAAGAGTGTCAACTTAGCATGTCAGATGTTCTAAGCAGAGTTCATCGTATGTGCTTGCATATAATCAAAACTTCATTAACAGCTTCTTCCCACAAATTGCTGCTTTGTGGAACCAACTCCCAAGATGATGCATCTCCAATCACTTCAAACTTAACCTGTTCAAGTCAAAGGTTAACTGTTATCATGCCCACATATCCCCATAAAGTGTGCCTCTTACTCTGTAATGCTCTACCTCTAGTGGCTCTTGGGTCTTGTACAGGGTAAACATCATTGTGAAAAAAATAATAGAAAAGAGCTATGGATAAGTTAGAATTTCAGTGTTTTATACTCCTCATCATTAAAACAATATCCAAAAGAAATAATTATTTCAGTTAAAACAGAAAACGAATAAACAAATGAAAACAAAACTAAATAAAAAATCATCCAAAGATGAAAGTAACTTGTCTTGGTAAAATGTGAGGAAATAAATAACAAAGGACTGAGCCATCTTGTATTAATTAAATTAAATTTTGATTATGGACAAGAATGATACTAAGAGTCACTTTCATCTTATTACTAATTTATGATTTGTAGTTTTTATCAGCCTATGATCTTGAAGGAAAGTGAAAATTGAGGTGTAGTTGTTGAAATGGTTATCATCATGGAAAATGGAATTGGTGAGCCAAGTTCAAATTCTGGCTAAAGTTGTTTGTATTCAGTTTGCACTAATGTCTTTGAAAAAGACATGAATCCATCTTCTATCCCTGAAGATTAATTGGGCCCATTAGCTTTGTTAAGGCTCCAGTCTAGTAGAACAATTCTAAAATTTTTTGTCACTGCCCTAGACATTTAATATTAAATAATTGACAAATGTGAAAAACACAATTTCAGCATTATCACAAAGAATCACACATATATTTTTTCAACCCTGATGTTCAAATAAAATTAAGTTTAATGAACATTAGAAAAAAAAATGTCAAAAACACCATTAACTGATTTTATCATAACCAGATACACCTTAACTATTAATAAGATGAAAAAGCAATTAACGCAATTATCCAATATAAGTTTGTTTGTTTATCATTGTATCAAATACTTATGGGTCATTTAATGCCAAAATTTAATTTTCTAAGTAATTTCATTTTCAAAAATATATATTTTTAATGTATTGCTGGTAATTTTTTTTATTCTTTTACTATGAAAATGTATTTTTATGAATTCATATAGTGTTTTGACCTGATTTTGGTGGTTAACTATTTGCTAATAGCTGGGACCATAACAGGTATTAACCCAGCCCCCAGGTCATTGGGAATCAACAGCAATTAAGAGGTGGTTCCATGCTCCTCAAAACCTTCTGATCAGTGGCCTTGTTTCTGGATGTAGTCTATTTTCATACCCAGGATGTTCTTATATATGTAAATAAATTATTATTTTATATGACCAAAGAGTTATCACTATGGATAAAAGACATAACATTAAGACCCAATAGATATTCCTTCTACTTACAGAGAAAATGTTGCTTGGATTTAATATACAAGGTCTCAAGCATTTTCAAATTGTAGTCTGAATGTGCCCTTCTGATGACTGAGAAAAAATATGATAGAATAAGTTAATGGTGTATTTATTTTTGTTTATATTAAAAGTGGTTTTTGTGGGGGTTTTTTTTCCCTGAATTTCTTTATGATTCATTTTATTTGCTTGCTGATGGCTGAAAAAAAAATGTGGGTGATAATGCAGAAATTGTTTTTTTCAAATATTTAGAATTTTGAATTTAAAATCATCCAGGCTTCATCAGGCTATCTTGTCCTAGACATACCCACTGCTGCTGCAATACATGAACCCCCAAAGACCCTACAATAGGTTATGGTATTAAAAATATAGAAGTGAAGGTCTACATTAAAGTAAAAATCTGGAGTGATGGTGACAGAAGGCATTTTGTTCTGAATAGAAATTGATTACCATGAAAGAATTGTATAGGATTAAGGAAATGTTTTCAGTGAATACAGCTTTTATTCATTATTATTTTTTTTTTTTACTTTTCCTTCAGTTTCAATAACAAGCCTTTTTTATCAAGTTTAACACATTGCCTTATCTCTGTCAGTGTCACCAAAAAATTAGATTTACAAAATTAACAGAAAGCACTTCCACAAATCTATTTTTCTTTTCTCTCAACTTATTCAACTTCTTTGTTCTTAACACCCAAGTAATCATAATCTTTTTTTTTTATTATTATGAAGGCTTTTCTAGGAATAGAGAGAGATTAATCGGTCAATGGAATCAGTTTAGTTGGCTCTAATAACATCTCTGTCTGTGGCCTGATGTGAGGCCCTCATGGCTGACCCTTTAATTCATATAATAAAGTGCTATAAATCTTGGACATTTAAATTAATTTATCAACCAGATTCGATCAT
>OZ010573.1:42079745-42119745 GCA_963932145.1 Acanthosepion lycidas | reverse complement strand
GGGTATATAATCTAGCCAATTTAATTAAAATTCTTTTTCTTTTTGTTTTCATCACTTTTGTTATTAAAAATCCCACACATCCGTGCATGTGTAGTCATATCAATGTAAACAAATTTAGTCCGATGAAGTCCTAAAGGACAAAATGCATAATACAAAAACTTTTTCACTTTATCACGCATCTTTCCTCCAAAATATATGTGTGTGTGTGTGTGTATCAAAGTAAATGTGTGGAAATGAGATGATGAAAGTTGTCAGAAAACCCACATTTTTTTTTAATTGGTTTTGCCCCAAGCAAGGTTGTACACCCACTAGCACACAAGGGGTTACAGAGTGTGGAAGACTTAGGATCATAAACAATAGTAATGAGGAGAAAGAAAAACTATCAGGAGGACAGTAGATACTGACTGACATTGCATTTAAAGTGTGGAATAAGAAACTGTTAGATTAGAAGTTATTGTTACATCTAGCTTAGCTCAACAGTAAATTGATGAGATCTTTCGTCCGGTTTAGTGTTGTGCTTAAATTCATACAGGTATCATGGCGTAGAGCTCATCTGAACAATTACCTTGAAAGTATATAGAAGAATGGCACATAGAGGCAATCTATATGGTGATGGGGAAGTGACTGAAGCCAAGACACAAGATTAGAACCAATAATATTGCTGATTCTTCTTTGGATCTTTTCAAGGAGATCCAGGAAAATAGCAGGGACAGCAGACCATGTATGGCAGCAATATTCTAAGAATAGGTAAATAGTAGACTTATAGATATGCAAAATAGATTCCAGAGAGAAAAATTGTTTTGCTTGACACAGTGAAGTGACTTTCTTAGTAGCTGATCTGGCAATAGATACAGTGTAGTCTTTCCACCTCATGTCACCTGAGAATATTAGCATGAAGTCTTGAGGTAGTTTTGTATATCAGCTGTCATTTTAACTTTATCAAACTGATCAGCCTTACTATCGAGCCAAGAGTAAATGGTAATGTCATCAGCGTAGATACCAAATAGAGACCTGATATCATCGGGAAGGTCATTAATGAAGATTAAAAACAGTGTAGGACCAAAGATGAAGCCCTGGGGGACATCCACTTTATTACAAAAGATGTAGATGAGTGGCTGATCAGGACAACTTTCATTTCACAATTTGATAGGAACGACTGGATCAGCTCAAAAAATGCCTGGGGATACTGTAGCTTTTCAGCTTGGGGAGAAGAGCTGAATGCTAGACCCTCTCAATGGCTTTTGAGATGCTCAAAGCTGTAGTTTTTATCTAAAGTACAATAAACTCTTTCCACAATTATCATTAGTATATCAGTAGTTAATCTGGAGAAATGAAAGCCATATTGCTTGTCTGAGAAGAGGCCCTGTGATGAGAGATGACAAACCAATTCAATATTGATTAGGGCCTCTAGGAGTTTCCCAGACAGAGGCATGGATGGGTCAGACAGTTCACCAGAGTTCTTAAAAACTGGAACAACAGATACAGGAAAGCAGGAGGCAGTGAGGCATTTATTATACAGTTTAGAGAGAACAGGAGCCAGTTCTGGAGCATGCTTCTTAATGATTATTACAGGAAGGGATGTTATTGGGTCCACATATCGTGTGGAGATCAAGGTTAAAGGTGGTAGCAGAAACCACGAAAGGTGTTAGATGCATATCACTCAACAGAGAATCACTTCTAAGTGGGAAGTTAGGCAGGGATACTCCAGATGAGTCAAGAGTAGAGTTTGAGAATTTACAGGCAAAGCATTCAGTTTTATCAGCAGATGATGATAACACCTCAAATTGATTGAAGAGAGATGGGAATAGATACCTTGTACTTATTTATTACCCTATTACAGTAGTCACAAAGGCCAACATTTTAGAGGCTATGCAGTAGCTTATTCTCTCAGTAAACAGGGACTTAACTTCTTCAAGGACTTGCTTACATTTGTTATGAACAGTAGCAAATAGGCACCTGTTATGACAAGAGCTGTTCTGCTGGTATAGCCATAAATAGTGGTTCCCATGTACTATGGCAGCTGAGCATGCTGGTGTGAACAATGGAGAGGATTGCAGTTTCATCTGGTATTTCTGAGAAGGGATGAAAGTGCCTATGCCAGCTTTGACCCAAGAAGAAAACTCAGTGGTGCATTTTTCAATTGGGGGTTTGAAGACGTCAATCCAAAGGGCATCATTAAGAAAATCCTGGAATGAGTCCCAATCAACATGCTGGTACTGGAAAGAGATCTTATGAGTAGGGGGTTCCTGTTTAATGGATGCCTGTAAAGAGATATCAACAGTTACTACAAAGTGGAACCAGTTACCAAGAGGGCAGTATTGTGAAGCTTGGCAAGAGCAGAGAGAGGAGGTAAGAAATAGATCAAATAAAGAATCATGTTGCTCAGTTTGGCTATGAGTAGGGAAATCTAAAATTTGGGTAAGGGATTCAGCAATGTAAAAATTTAATGTCTGTATACTGGCAGCATCAGTAACTTTAGAATGTTTTAACCATGTGTTATGGTGAGTATTAAAGTCACCAAAGACAAAGATGTTCACAGATGGATGGAGAGAAAGTGCCTTTTCTATAATGTCTGCTATTGTGCCTAATATACTGCAGTCTTGGGAAGAGGAGGAAAAATAAAGGAAAAAGAGATAGCTGACAGAGTTTAGTAGTGAAAGACAGAAACATGTGAAAGAGTAGTCAGCAACCTTGAGAGACAATTCTCTGGACATCGGCAGATTATCCCAGATGTATACACCAAGGCCATGCATGTGATGCTGGAATCTTTTCAGCAAAGGGGAAGATACCCTAGAACCAAGAATTCATTGGTTCTAATGGAAGAATTCAAGTTGGTTTCACAAAGGTCAAAGATATCTGGCAACCATTACAGGAGGAAGGATTCTAAATTGCAGAAGTTGGAACAGATGCACAAATATTGGAGAAGGAAAAATTGAATTGGGGTAGGTGGTTTTTTTGTTAGCTGGTTTAGTTTTATTTCTTTTTGTTGTGATTTCCATAAGATATCTTTTGAGAAGAGAGGGAAAAAACCACCATAACTGTCACTGTCATCAATGGCAATACAAACCAGCAAGCATGTAGCTGAGAGTAGAGCATAATATGGATGAGAGTTTGCCCACCAGAAATACATGCAGGAACACCTACCCATGCACAACATAGCACTACAGCTACCCTGATATTATGTGACTGTTGATTGGAGCAGCCTCTCTAAATGCTACCAGGGCCATTCACGTTTTTTGGAGCTACCGATAACATGGAATTGGTACAAAAGGATTGTCACGAAAACATTTAACAGCAGACCTCAGGTTTTATTAGTCTCAGCTTTGAACATCTCTGAAACAACCACCAACAAAACAGTCCAGTGCCTTTTGATAGATCATACTGATAGTGGCAAGAGTTTCAGGGAAGGTGACTTGACTGCAACACCTATAAACATACCCATTTCTATATACATGCTGAAACATATACATGTAACCTAGACATATGCATATATATATATACACATTTACAAATATATTTAAATACATGCATAGGTTTACAGTTCAGAGTTTTCCTTCTCTCAGGTAGGCAGCCAATAAAAGCTAAAGACCCTCAGCCTGGCCATGAGGTGAAGTTATCCCCTGCTAGACACCAACCCAGTACTTCAAAATCACAAGGATATATATATATATATATATATATATATATATAGATATAATTTATATATATATATATATATATATATATATATATATATATATATATATATGTAATTTATTTATATGTATATATATATATTTAATTTATTTGTTTAAGTGTTATTTTAATAGATACTTGTATTTAAGTAGATGATTATTTTTTATTTATTTAAAACTTCATATTTATTTATATCTACTGACCTGAATATTCAAGAAATCATGTTAGAAAAATATGTGCTTTCTAACAAGATTTCTTGAACATTCAGATTGGTAGATGTAAAAAAAATATACAGTTTAATAAATAAATAAAAAGACAAAACATCTATTCAAATATGACTATCCATTAAAAATAATGTTTAAACAAATATATAAAAATGTCAGATTTAATCCATTTCCTAATATATATATATATATATATATATATATATATATATATATATATATATATATATATCAAAGAGAATATTGAAGTCAACACTCAGAGGTGACAGGCTGCCTGATGATTGCATTTAGCATGAAACATCCTGTCACCTCTAAGTGTTGACTTCAATGTTCTCTTTTATATTTATATATACATACACTCTATCTCTGATATTGAGCACATATATAAATAAATAATATATATATATGTATATATATAATTCCACATCTATATCATTTTTGATTTTCTATATTAATGCAAGTTCCACACTTATAAATATGTTGTCTTTTTTCTTTTAGAGCCAATTCCACAAATGTTGCCATTGATTAGAAATGACTGATCACAAAGAGTTGATAGATTATAGAGTACTGCATCTCATATTTTGAATGAAATAAAGTCCTCATTTCAGCTATTTAATGAATAAGCCAGATTCAGATAAGAAGATCAATAATGTCTTCTTGGATAAATAGACAAAATAACCCTGAAGCCACCTACTCTGCCTCTTCCAAATATTGTTTTTTTTTTATTTTTATTCATTTGTTTAGAAGCTTTAATTATAACTAGAAATATTTCTAAGTTGAAAATTTAATCTATAGACTTTTATTTTAATCAGTTCATCTTCAAAAAACTTTCTTACAATTTTAAATAAGAGAAATCACTAAAATATTTTTTATACTATTTATGCAGTATGAAATCTTCTTGCTTGTATCAAAGATCAGCTAGTAGCTTACCTGTTAGGCTAGTTATATGATTTCCACCAGTCAGTTATGTACCATGTGTGATACACACTTAGGCAATCATGTATCTTCTGATACATAAATGACTATCATATTTTTTTTCCCTGCAATAGGTTGCCATTTCTTTCTGTGGCAGTCCAGTTGTTATCCAAGGCTATAGAACCTGTTTTTTCCTGCTATTTTATCCATAGTTGGGGAGGAGAAGAAGAGGATTCCTATTTTTCCCAAGGGTATTAACACATAAGTGAATGTAATGGATTTGACTGAAATTCAAACTCAACTCTCCAATTACTCAATCCAAGCCACTATCCATTACTTCCACCAGTACCTGTGATTAATATTGAAGACCAGGTAAAAGCAAGGATTTTGAAAACTGATTTTCAAAACAAGTGCGTTGATGCTCTGTGCTTATAAGATTACTATAATACGGACTTTATACTCTTACTTCCCCTGTTTACCTTTGCTTAGAAAACAGGAACAATGAAAGTGAATCAGAACTGCTATTTTTTTAAATGTTATTTTAACATTACAAGAGAGAATCTATTTTAGCTTTTTCTCTGAGATTATCAGGAGATAGTGTGATATTATGTAGTGTGTGATTAATGCCAGGAAATACCAAATGTTTGAATCAAATTTAATGTCTGTCAGGAACCTTGATCTAAGAGTTGATCTGTGGTGACCTCAATATGTACTGGACTCATTCTAAGCTGAACTTAGGATTGATTCACACATATCAATATAACAGGAAGTTATATAAACACCTGATGTACAAGAAACACTCAGAGTCTTGCAAGGTTGAACTTTTGAAGAAAAATCTGTAAGTACATACCACTTGAACCAGCCAACATTTTCAATAGAGCCCCAAAGTGAATGAACAGTTATTTTTCATATTAAAATTTTAGACTGAGATTTTTATTCTTATTTAGTACTACTTAGTTACTACCTACCTTGTTCCCACTGAATCTGTTTGTACTTCCTGTCCTAGGGATTAAACTCACAAATACTGTGCCACCAAAATCCTGAACAAATGATTTAATCCACTAGGCTATTGTCCCATAGATTAAATAAAGGATTTAGTTCAAAATTCCCTGCAGATTATCTGGATTGAAAGAAGGTCAGATGTCAGAAGAGCCAAAATGTTATGACATTAACAACAAAGATGAGGACATTTGTCCAGAAATAAATAATGTAAACCTCTCATCCCAGAAATTAAGATAAAGACATTATTTTATGTATGATTTTTCAGTGTAAAAAAAAAACAAAAAAACCTTTATAATTTTTATTTTCTGTTTTGGTCAATGATTCCATTAACCCGATATCTATCCAATTAAGATTTTGAAGGACTGACTGAATTAATTGAATATTTAGCCAATGAATCACAAGGCTGTAAGATTTAAAACTCATTTACAAGTATTTTGAAATTTCATTAAACAAAATAATTTGACTTTTATTAAATTTTGTTTGAATTAGAAATTTGACGAAAAATGCAAAATTAACTTGACTCGGATAGACACATGAGGCAAAATTACAAAATACTTTGGAATCTCTGGTAGTTTAATTAAAACTCAGTTCTCCATTTGCCTTTGGCATTGTACAAAGTTGAGAAAACCTGAATCATGTTTCATCAATAATTTATAGATCAACAACAGTGAATCAATTGATTATCATAGTTTCTAGTATTGAGGATAGTGTAACAAAAGAGGGTTGCCACTTATTATGACTGCACATTAAAACCACATTTAGGGTCTATCACTTGGGATGAAAAGTGGAGTTAATTCAGTTGGAAACTTTCAACACATAACTTATATATATTTATATTCAGAACAACATAGCTCAGAAAAGGAGAGAAAAATATATTTAGATTAGCTGTCGTGTGTATGTGTGATCCATGTGGTTCAACTGAGACTAAAAAGTCATTTCACTCAAAAGAGGAAACTAGACACATCTTGTCACTACCACATACTGTGGTTGTAAGAGCAAAATGAAAGAAAGAGTTTTTGTTCTTTCTTTTTATACCATGTTGTATAATGCTACCTAATGGTCATCCACTGGCAGATGAAGTAGGGTAATCCCATGATAATTAATGTGAAGGATACATCCCAGTTTTGACTTTGAAAATTTTGAAAAACAAAAATAAACATAGGATTACAGTCTCTCTAATGTTAACTAACTTAACTTGATGTTTTTTAGGTGCTTCAGTGACATGTAGCTTCTCTTGGTTACTTATTATATTTTTTTCATTTTCTCTTACAATATGGAGACATGGTAAGTTTCCACTTAGCATATATATATATATATATATATATATATATGGTAGAGCAACATCTACATTGAAAGACCATAAAAACATTATAAGATTTACCAGCAAATTATTTTACTTTAACAGTTTCACTTCTTATGTCACTGCATGGAATATTGTTGCCATATCTGGTCTGGTGCTCCTGCTATTCTTCTTGAGGTTTTTGACAAAATCCGAAGAAGGATCTGCAATGTAATCAATCTTGACCAGGTCTGGTAACTCAACTTCAGTCACTTTCTCACTGATGTGGCATAGCTTCCTTCTGTCTTTTCTACAAATTTTATCATGGCAACTGCTCTGATGAGCTTTTTTTCCCTAGTGACTCGACTACATGAATTTAAGCATGCTACTAGATTGGCATCTAGGTCGACCCTTCTCCTGTTGAAATTATTGAATATAACTCCCACTTTTATTCCAACAGTTTCTTTTCTCACACTTCCCACCTATGGAACTCCCTTCCATTTAATTGCTTTCCTGATAACTACAATTTTCAAAAATGAAACATCAATCACTATCTTCTTGAATCCTGCTCATCTTTTATCCTTTTCTCAATCCACCCTATCCTCAGTCTTTTTTCTCACTTTCACTCTCTCTTTAACCCCCTGTAGAGTAGTGGCATTCTAGCCTTGCTTGGGATGAAATGATTTAAAAAAAATCAACTTAATAATACCGGCTTAAATTCAATATATTTTGAAAAGTGTAAAAATACTAGTATGATTGATACACAATATCTAAATTACTGTTCATGTGTTGGCTCATATACCATAGTATATAATGATAATGGTAATATTAGCTGTTTCCTTATAAGGAAACACTTGGCATTCATTGACTGAAAAGCTAGTTGAAATTTATGAACCCTTTCTCTTAAAACAGTTTTTGGAAAAAATAAGTTTCTTAAGTCTTTCCAGTATCAAGGCGAAGTGAGGGGTTTTCTTTTCTAACTTTTTGTTTTAAGTCATATGGAATGTCAACATCTTGATTATGTAATTATTTTTTCTATTATTTTTTATTATTTAAAGTTACATGTGATATCCATTTTAGTAGTTGCTGGTGTTGAAAGTCCTCAAATGATGTTGTTTCTGTGGTTTGGTACACTTCTTTGTGACTCTGTAGCACCAGCCTACAAGGTTCACAGAAGGGTGATCTTTGTCAATAAGCACAGGCTTCACTAACTCAAAGCCATTTTTAACCAATAGTGCTATTGAACACATAGCTTGGGGGATAAGATATGGATTCATACCTTTCTCAAAGGTATATGTGTGAAAATGAATGTTATTTAAGTATACTCACTTATTTTTCATTCTGAACCACTAACCATAACACCACATGCAAATCTTAATATTTATTTATTATTTTAATGTTTATAGTAATAGGGAATAGCGTTAGGTTATGAATGAAACCCAAATTCCTTTGAAATTACCTGTTCTGTATCATTTTGTTATGGTTATTTTTATATTATTTGTTTCTTTTATTGCAATATGTAAATGATGATGTCTTTTTCTTTTTTCTATTGTGTAGAATTTCTGAGTTATTCTGGCTGCTGGAAGCAATCTATAGTAAATGAGACGGCTTACAACTGCCAGATGATGCTTCAAGAAGAAATGCGCAACTACCAAAGCTCAGCTCAGCATTTGTCCATGTATGACAGGAAGACTGAAGGATGCAGGTAAACAAATATTAAACTGACTCTTATACAAAATTTAAAAACGATAGGAAGCTATGGAGAGCCATGATCACCTACATCTAGAAGGAACACATACATAAAAAAAGAAGTTTCAATAAAAAAATGAAGCTACTCTTGAAAATGACCTTCACTCAGTTGTTAATAGGGGCAAGAAATGACTTGTGAATTTTAATGCCTCCTAAATGAAACTGCTATCTTTTTAATCATCATAGACAACTATTTTTTACTTCTATTCACATGGCTGACTCTAAATTCTAAGGAGAGCAAGTCATTGTACTTTCTTGGTCTCATGTTTTCCACTGAAATGAAGTGGAGTGATTATATTGAATCACTTGCTAGATCTGCTGCTAAAGAAGTTGTCTCACTGGACTAAACATTTTTTCTCATCAGAATTCATCTTGCACATTTATAAATATACCATTTATCTGTGCATTGAACATTGCTGCCATATCTGATCTGGTGGTCATTCTATGCATCTCAAAATTCTCAACAAAATGTAAAAAAAGGTGTGTAATGTTATCAGTCCTGACCTGGCATCTCACCTTCCCACTGCAATGATGTGGCTTCCCTCTGTCTTTTCTATATTTTCATGGCAATTATTTTACTGAACTCTCCTCCTTGGTACCTCAACTTCATGAACTTAAGCATACTACTAGATTGGCAACAAGATCTCATTGTCTTATTGTTCAACTAGTTAGATATAACCATAAGTTCTTTTGTAATAGTTTTTCACACACTTCTCACCTATGGAACTCTCTTCCTATTTCTTGCTTCCTTGCCACCTACAAGTTTCAAAAAGTTAAATGCAACATCAATCACCATCTCGGTCTTCCTGAAACCTGTTCTTCTGTTGTTCTTTCTCTTCACTAAAGTCTTCTTATTTTCTTTCATTTTCAGTAATACTCAGTGTCTTAGTGGCATTATCACCTTGCTTTGGGGGAAATTATTAAAAAATAAAAACTAATAGAGTTGACAGACTGAAGAATAGGCAATTAAAATATTCAGAATGGCTAGATACGTCCTGAAAAGTTCATAGAATCACTAAATCTCTTCATCCTTACACTGTCAACTGTTGATTTATTTGATTTCATTTTGCATACTGATTGTTGAAGGCTTTCCAGAATGTGCCTCACTTTCAACAGATTCCCAGCCAAGTTTGGAAATACCAAACTTTTAACTGGACTTCACTCACTGAATCATTTCTAAATGTTTCTTTATTCATTTTAATAGATTTCTTGGAAGCAAAACTGAATGCATATTTCTTATGAATATGATGAGCACAAAGTATGTAGGTTCACTTAGTGGTATCTTATTTCTGATGAAGAATTTGTTACTCCACAGGAAAGTTTCTGTTCCTACATTAAGGTTTTCTCTGATTGAATGCAAGTTGCATCAAGACCACACAGTCAGTTCTCAAGCAATTCGAAATGATTGAATACCTATATGCTTTCTTTGCTCCTTGTTTTATATGTATCAATGAGCACATGTATATATTAGAATAGTCATGACATTCATACATAAATTACTTCATGGAAGAAGCCCTAAAAATCATTCTCATGTGATATAGACAAAAGCTTTTGTCAACTATTTTTCTCTAACTCCAAACTACTTGAATTCATTTACTGTGATCCATTTCTATCTATGTCTCTATTTACAATCATTCTATTGCCCACTGATGCAATCTTGCAGGCTTATCACTACTCTAGCCCTATTTCTATAGCAAATATTCAGAGGAGCTCTTTACTTTAGTTGTGCCAGTTCAGATCTTTACAGCTAGAAAACACCATGGAGGCAAATCACTATCTTTTCTCCTGCATTCCATTTGGAAAGAAGGAGTTTCATTCTGCTACTATGAGAAGCAGTCTCTTGCATGAATGCTTCTCTGATCACTATAATCTTAACATCTTCAAGTCAAAAGTCAGTCATTATCAATCCATCTTATTCTTCACTTCACATCATTCACTTCATCTTCATATCTTTCACTTCACTTCCTCTACTTCATCCTTCACTTCACCTTCACATCCTTCATTTCATCCTTCACTTCTTTCACTTTATCCTTCACCTTCATATGCTTCACTTCACTTCCATATCTTCATTCCTCATCTCATCTTCACTTCCTTCACTTCATCCTTCACTTTACCTTCATATCCTTCTCTTCACTTCCTTCGCTTCATCCTTCAATTTACTTTCATATCCTTCACTTCCCTTCCTTCACTTCATTTTCATATCCTTTTCATCTTTCACTTCACTTCCTTCACTTCATCATCATATCCTTCACTTCATCCTTCACTTTACCTTCATATCCTTTACTTCACTTTCTTCACTTCATCCTTCACTTTACCTTCATATCCTTCACTTCACTTCCTTCACATATCCTTTTCATCTTTCACTTCACTTCATCCTTCACATTACCTTCATATCCTTCACTTCATCTTTCACTTCATCCTCCTTTTACATTCATATCAAGCATCTCATTTAATAACCCTCTACATTTTATGGCTCTTAAGTCTCATAGTAGCTGAACTTCAGTATTAAAAATCTCATTTTCTCATACTTCATTTTCCTCCATTTCTCTAATTTTTTCCCATCATAATCCCTCTCCCTCTTGTTTTCTCATTCTTTCCTCTTGTTACCTCACCCTGTTTTCCTTTCTATTTCCCATCTTTCTATCAGTTCATTTCCACCTATCCAACATATCATTCTGCTTTTTTTGCTTCCTCTTCCTTACTTACCCCTCTTCCAATTCCCGCTGTTTCTTCCCTCTCTCCTTCTTCATCCTTTTAGAATTTTATTATGTCTCTCTTTCTCTCTCTCTCTCTCTCTCTCTCTCTCTCTCTCTATATATATATATATATATATATATATATATATATATATATATAACCTTTACCAACTTTCTAACCTTTTCAGTACGTGTGTTATAATATATGCCATATATTATGTAAAGCAAATTATCTAACAGCACCTTTATATCAGTTATTTACTTCCACTTTTCTGGCATTTCTCTCAGAACCACAAGAAATAGCAGTCATGCTGATAGGATGCGGTTCAAAGTCAGCCATGTTGCAGATGTTCAATCTGCCTTAGATAAACGAAATTGGAAGCCCTTCTTAAATAAATTAAAATATTCAAACACACATCAATCTTGTTGATCTGATGAAATCAGAAACAGCTGCAGCTTTTAACAGCAATATTTATTTACATGCAACAGCATAAATAAATAAAATTCATCTAACCTGACATTTTGTGTCAACTTCTACGAATCTCCATCTAACTAATAGAATTACTGAGTGGCAGCGAAAAGAAAATAGCAGAGTATGCAATCTCCCCTACCTTTATTGAACCCTATCGAACCTTAAGAGATTTAATCATTAAATTCCTGGAATCCTGACTGAATTGTTCAAAAACCTGAATATGTGATATTGACATATTTACAAAAAAACATTGAAAATCAAGTGTTACAAGTTGATTTTATATGAAAATAAATTGATTTCTCTTTCAAATGATACCAAATTTATCCATCTTGGCATTGCTGGTGAGGAGTTATGGTTTTGGAAATCTACAACTTTGTAAATTTCCATCGCCTTTAGTTGATTATGTGACAGGTATTAATGCTCTGCTATTTGATTGCTGGCACATTCAGACACTCCCAAACAGCAGTTGTATGAAAATTGTGTAGGCATTTGGACACTAACGACCTTAAAGGTTTACCAAGTTTTTGGAGAGCCTAGATAAAGACACCAGTTACAAGTCTAACTTTGTGGTTGTTCAAATTATAATGAAAAACAAATATGACAAATTTTATCATGTTTCCCTCATGCCACATTCAATGAAATATTGGTTCTGCACAATCTTACAATTTCAATAGTAATAAAACATATTGTATTTGATGACATACAACGCTCTCATTTATCTATTAGGGTTTTATGGAATGAAGTACAATTTATACAGAAGGATGCTAATGAAGTGAACATGTGTGTAACAATAAAGTTTTAATGGAAACAAAAAGGACACTTAGAATCAGAAAGAGACAGTTAAAATTTGTAAGACACATAATGAGGAAAGAGGGTTTTGAGAATCTCACAAGAAATAACGAAGGCAAGAGTGACATAGGAAAGCAGCAAATACTGAGCCTGTCTGATCATTGGCAGATTAGATATTAGATGAGATAGCTAAAAGACAAACCTTAGTAAGACCTACAAAAGACAGAAAGTTGTGGAAAGACATGATTGCCCACTTCCTGAAGAGACATGGTAAATAGAAAAAAACTGGCAGTCCAAGATATCTGGCCTATCATATATATGCAATAGTAGCTGAAAAGTTGAATCTCATCTTTGTATAACATTAACACAACATATATGATCCATTCTTCAGTCCTCTTCTACTTTAATCCTGAAAGGAGGAGGTTTCTGTTATTCACATCTCCCTAAAGATGCTGAAAAAAAGTTTGTTTTTTCCTGTACCACTACAGTAAGTAACTGACTCCTGCTGATATCCTCTACCTTTACAAGAGCAAGATTAGGCAGAAGATAGGGTACTGCTGCCATATATGAGAAGGAACTGCCCAATCTTCACTTTCCAGTCTCAATAGTCCAAAAGCATCTCTGCATCCTTGTGGGTGATGAATTATTTTCCACATTGCAATCGCTTTCTCAGAGATCACAATTCTTTTGCTGTCCAATCACTATTTCTATTAAAAGTGTTCCAATGAATTTACATCCTTTAGTTCTACTAGTTCTAACCTTCACGATTAAGACCCACCATTCCAAACACAATCTACCAAACCACCCTCATTTTCTTCGTAGTTCATTGGCGAGATGTAAGTTCCACTTAAACAGTTTCTTGCCATGAACCAGTGCTTTGTGCAACCAACTCCCAGGAGGATGACTCCCCAATCACTTCAATCTTAATCTGTTCATGTCTAGGGTCAACTGTTATCTTCCCCACATATCCTCATAAACTGTGCCTTTTACTCTGTAATCCTCTACCTTGAGTTGTTCTTGGGCCTTGTGCAGGTTGAACATTACTGTAAAAAAAAAAAAATGCACATGATCCTTTGACTCACTTTACACTTTATACAGCATCCTTTCCATTGATAGAAACATTCCTAGAACTTCTCTTTTGGGGAATAGTGAGCAGCTGTCTCATTGCATCCTCTTGAATTCCTATGCTGTCTTGAAATTTTGTTCCTTTCTAATGTGATTTGATTTTTGAAGAGGAAAAAGTTGCAAGGGGTGAGATCTGTGGAATGTTTGTTCTTGGCAAAAACTTCTGCACAAACCATGGTTACTGATGGAATCTCTGTTGTTTGGTGAGACGACCACAGTCTACACACTTTCCTTCCAAGCACTGCTATAAAGAACAGATGTGAGAGAGAATGTTATAACTTAATGTGCATGTATGATAGAGTTCAAGGTCAACTTGTTCCAAGCAGCTTCACACAGTATACTTTAGTCTTGTTACCATAGCAACAGTTCACTTACTTTTTGATCCAACCTTGCACAAATGAAAATAAGAATTAGAAATGGGAATTTTATTTAAAACAGTAAATGAATAAAAGGAGTTATATCAAAGTTTTGATTATAATGCCTTCTCATTATGAAATAGATGCATTTCAAAAGTAAATTTTAAGTTGAAATAATTCTTGTAGTCTCAGTATGACATTCAGTGTCCCCAGAACACTAGTGATCCATAATAATTCATTAGGGTTTCCATGAGAAATAGTGATACATAGGTTAAGGCATTTCAGAGTAATTCTTGTTAAGTTTTATATTCATGTGTTCACCTTGTCTCAGTCAAGTCAATGTAAACTCCAACTCTGACTCCAGCAATTTGCATGTCAAGACTGCTTTCTGCTGACTGAGAAAAAGCTGGTGATATATAGCTCTCTCAGTCCCAGACCCACCCTGACTATTGGCTAATACATACCCAATATTGTTCATATGCCAATTTTGTCTGTGCCACCCACACTAAGTGGAATGTCCTCTCTTAACAGCCAATTGTGGAAGAGGACATAACTCCTGGTGTTTACTGCACCACATACAACTAAATCTGGCTCTCTTGTCAGGTTGACCCAACTCTCCATTCATAATTTTGCTATTCACATATTGCATATTGTTGGAAAACTTTTGGTTATTATGATAAATTAGAATGATATTGGTTATTTATGTTTAGTTTTTGTATATGATTACAGATATTTTGTGAATGAAGAGCTCAGTGTGAGATCTCATAAGCGAGCAATATGATTTTTTTGCGTTGCTAATATATTTGACAAAAAGTTGTCATTTTTTTTTTCCTGAAACAGCCAAAAACACATTACGTTTACCAAATGAACTAGGATAAAATTATGAAAGAGATAGATATTAATAAGGTATATAATAATTTTTATGCAGGGGTTGAAAACTATTTCAAGGGATTCACTAGGGTAAAAAGGATGGAAAACACTGTGCTAGAATATTTATATAGTAAATATTGTAATGTTTAGTTTTTTACATAGATATTGAGATCTGTAATAAAGAAAGAAAAAAAATAAGAAAATATTTTCAGAAATCATATTTGAATTTGAAGATTTCTTTTTAGTTGTTGGCTTGATTTTTTATATATTTTTTTCTCTTTCTCTCTTTTTATCATTGAACTTGATTTGAAATGCTCAAGAATTTACACTGTTGAGCCCAAGAGAAATAGTACAGTTGATTATTTAGGCTTTGTCGCATGTCTGTCATTCATTGATCTTCCGCAAAGTACCCAGTGGCAAAGAATGCAGACCAATTTTCATGACACTGTGCCAAAACTGTCTGAGGAGAAATGGATTTGCAAATGGATTCCATAAAGGAGATTTGGTTACTGTTTGATGGAAATGGAGAGAACTTCAAGAAGGAAAGGAGAAAGAAAAAGAAAAGCAGAGGATAAAAATGAATGATAAAAAGAGATGGAATTGAAAAAGGAGGAAGGATGTGATTAAGAATGTGAAGAAAAAATGAAGAAAGAAAAAAAGAGAAAAGAAAGAAAAAAGGAAAAAGTAGAGATCATGGTTTGATGAAGGAAAGAAGAAAAAGAATAAACAAAATAAATGAGAAATAAAAAAGGAGAAAGAGAAGAATAAGGAAATGAAACAAACCACAAAGAAGAATAAAGAAAGGAAGAAGAAAATAAAATAAAAAGTAAAGAAAAGAGAAAGAAAGTCAAATGCAATGAAGAAAAATATGGTTAAGAAAAAGAAAAGAAAAAGAAAAGGAAAAAAACAAAAAAAGAAAAAGACAACAATAAAAGAGAATGAAAATCAAATAATAAGAAAAAGAGATACAACAATGTAAATTCAATAAATAAAAATAAAAAAGCAATTAGAATATTTTTGGCTTTTACCAAATGTGTGAACAAGTAAAACTCTCATAGAAAATAAATAATGATGAATAAAATGATTATCAAAATCTTCTATTGGATCAAATTCATTTATTATTATCACAATTTGTATAACAATATAACATAAAAATAACATAAAATATTTCTTCTTCTTCTGTGTGTTCAGAATGTTGGTGATCATAGTTCTTCACAATTTCCTATCTTTTGTAGCTCTTAATAAATTTTCCCTTTTTATCATTCTTAAGCCTCTTCTGCCATCCATTTACACAAGCATGTTAGATAGGTTAAACACTGTTTTAAATTTAGGATTACATTTCATTATCTGATCTGTTGCCACTACTCTATATCTCAAGAATCTTGACAAAATTTAAAGAAGGATCTGTAATATAATCGATCTTGATCTGGCATCTTCCCTCTATCTTTTCTACAAATATTTTCATGGCAATTGATTGAAGACAAGAGGGATAGAAGAAAACAATGCATAACATAGTGAGCTTGAGGAAATGGATGGCACAACAAGGTTTTGGAGAAATAATAAAAAGACAAAATATATTAAGAGTTAGGAAGGACAGAAAATTCTGAAGAGCTATGATCATCTTGCTTGGGGTTTCTAGCTTGAATATGACTTTTAATTGCTACTCAGTGTCATAGATTATTGGCTGTTCAATAAAACTTGTATTATGAGAAATGAAAGAAATCTTGTTCAACAACCCCAATGCCATTACCTAAATCAATAAATTGGATAAGACCAGAAGAATTCTTCATTGTTAAAACCTAATAGCTCAGTGATAAAATGAATATTATTGAATAAAGCAAAAGGGATTTTCCTTGATTGCTAAGCAGCATCTGAAGTTGAGATTACAAATAAATCTAATTAAAAATATCATTTTCCCAACTCAGTAGTTTGATAAAATAATTACTCTATTAATTCTTATTGTGCTTATTCAATCTATTTTTCTATGTCATATGTATGTAGGTGGTCATGACTCCACGATTTCTTTTTCGAAGTTGACTCTTAATAAATTTTGTCTTTGTGTTATTTCTCCTAACATCTATTCTCAAGCTCACTACATAGGTTACTCATTGTTTTCCTCTGTGAGTATCAAATTTTCCTGGCCCTTTTTCCTCATTATATGCACTAGAAATTTCAATATTCTCTTTCTGATGCTAAGTATAAGTATCCTTTTTGCTTTGATTTCCTCTAAAACTTTGCTATTGCTCACATGCTTGCTCCATGATATTCTCAGCATCCTCCTGTAGAAACACATTTCTATTGCTTCAAAACTTTTCTTCATCTGTGAGGAGATTGTCCAGTATTTACTGCTATATAGGTGGATGAATATTACATAACCATTCAACACTTTTTTCTTTGTTTTTAACAAAATGTACTTGTTTCTTAATACTTTGCTTAAATTTTGGAAGGCATTTTTAAATTATCAGCTATGATAATGTTTGGTTTTGATCAAAAATGAAATGGTAACTAGAGATATTCCTCTCAGTATTAATACGAGAAAGTCAAGGCAGGAAAATTAACTCTATATCTATGTATATAAAGCATTTTACAATGCATGAAAATACAATGACACTATTATCATGAATTACCTTACTACTCAGAACCCACTTAGGATTCATATGTACAGTAACAGCATCTTATAAATAAAATACCTCATTCCCTTGTATTCCATTTGTAAGAAGAAATTTCCACTCAGACGGCTTCATTCCAGGAACTCCTACTTTGTGGAACAGATTCCCCTGTGGATGTGTCCTTGAATACTAGAACTTTAACCTCTTCAAGTCAAGTATCAATCACTATCTATCCTCCATATCATCATATTCTTCACTTTTTACTTCCTTCTCTTAGGTCTATGCCACACACTTTATTTAGTAGCCTGCTACCTTGAGTGGCTGTTGGGCCTTGAATTGAATGAACATTAGTTAAAAAAATATGCCTGTGATGTACATGATGCTTTCAGAATTTTTTACCTAAATCTAATTAGAGTCCTCAAGATTTATAAAATGATCTCAAGTTCTCTTTTTACCTATAGATATATATTACTGGTTTATCCACTATTTACATAATAATGTGGTTCAGTAAACTTTCAATATCCCTGCAGTCCTCCAACACATTAACTATTCTGCCACAAGTTACCTTACTACCCTCAACCCTACAGATAAAACAATTCTATTTGTGTCACTTAAGGAGATCTATGATGCGATAGGATGTCTAGAAGCTAGTTTTATACATATCCCCTTTTTGCTGGAACTGAAAACAAAAAACTAATGTTTTTCCATTTGTCCTCAGTCTGTCACAATGATATTGAGATGAACTTTATCATTTATTTAAATTCATTACTTCCATTAATTTTCAAGATAAATCAAAATACTTGATTTCCCATCTTTTTCTCAAAACATTAACTTCTTAAAATGTTATACGGAAAAATGTCTATAGGTCTCATTCTAGAACATAAATAAAAGTAAAATATGAAAATATTATTTAAAATCAAAACAATAAAAATATACTTAAAGCACCAGGATCTTCTTCTATGTGCCATGCCGTAAAGGATGTGGGTTATAATGGCTCTCCCATATTTTTGGCCCTTTGTGGTCCTAAAGTTTGTCTTTTTGCTATTTCTCCTAATCTCTGTACTTCTATCCATTTACACAAGCTCATTAGGCAGGTTATTTTTTGCTTTCTTCTGTCCTCTTGCATTCAATATATCTTATGAGTATCAAATTCTCAAAACCTTCTTTCCTCATTCTATGTCCAAAAAATTTCAATTGTCTCTTTTTGATTCAATTTTCACTAAAACTTCCTAGTTACTCAAGTGTTTAGTCCATGGTATTCTTAGCAACCTTCTGTAGAACCACATTTCTGTTACCTCAAGTTTCTTCTTCATAGTTACAGATATTAAAAAAAACATTAAAACTTATAACAGCTAGAGAGAGGATAAAAGAATGTAAATTAAGATTTTCTTTTTAAGGGGACTTGCTAAAAATGTGTTGAAATGTTTTTTTTACATGCCTTATCTCTGACCCTGAAAAGGAAAGCTAGTGAATGTTAAAAATCTGTCCTTACAAGTCCAGCACATCTTGCTGCAAAAGTTAGTGTTTTTACCATGCAACTTCATGACATCTAAAAACTGTCCTCTGTACAGAATAGGGTTCACTAACTGTTAAGAGTCACATGACTGGATACGTGTGGTACATATTAATTAAGAAAGTCGAAAAAAAATTTAATTCAACAACCTATGCACTATCAACTAAGAGTACTTGTACATGGTTAAGTGTAATTGGAAAAATTTTCAAGAAAAAGAAGTGACAAAATTCTGAAACAATAAAGAAAAGGAAAACAAAGAACAGAGCAAATAATACTAAGCAAACTATATAGTATATTTGCAATCCAAAATTAGGCAAAGCAACAGTAATAAGGCAAAAAGTTCACAAAGTAAGAATGGTGTTGCCACGCAAAAGGTATACAATCAAGTAATTGTACCATTCTGACTTCACAATAAGAAAAAACAAAAAGACTGAGAAGTGGTCCCTTTTTTTGTTTGGTTAGGAAAAAATCCCAGAATCCATCTGTAGGATTTGTCTATAAATATCTAGAGAGGGATGTTTTTAGAAGTCATTCCACTAGGATTGGAACCAGCAATCCAACCACATAATTTTTCTTTTATGTGCCATTCCCCTTCAGGACATAGGCAAGCACGGCTCTCCACAACTTCCTATCATTTATAGCTCTTTTTACAATCCCAGTCCTTCTGCATCCATATACATAAGCTTGTTAGGTATGCTAATCAATGCTTCCCTCATGACTTCAATATGTCCTTTGAGTGTCAAATTCTTCAAGCCCTCATTATGTGTCCTAGAAATTTCAAATTTATGATTCTAATTATAAGTGTACTTTTTGTTTCTATTTTCTTTAAAACTTCCTAGTTACTCACATGTTCAGTCCATGGTATTCTTAGTATCCTTCTGTAGAACCATATTTATGTTGTCACAACTCTCTTTTTCATCCTTGTAGAGATTATCCAGTATTCAATACCACATAGGAGAACTGAAAATACATAACAGTATAGTACTCTTTTTTTTGTTTCTAACAAAATTTTCCTGTTTCTTAATATTTTGCTTGGCTTTCAGAAGGAATCTTTGGTGTCATATTTTCCATCATCTTTTAAGACATTCCCTAGATATTTTCAATTTTCAATTTGCTTGATTTTGGTATCTCCGATTTCTGGTTTGCATCTTTTGTTGACAACCATGCTTTCTGTCTTCTTTCAATTGATGTTTAGTTCCACCAGTTCTAACCTTCACAGCTATGCCAAACACATTGTAGCAAACCATCCTTATTCCCTTTGTATTCTACTAGCAGCATGGCCCGGCATTGCCCGTGCTTGATTAAAAAATCGTACGACTCATAGAGCAATCGCTATCACTTGACTTAAAATATTTTTGCCCTTCCTTGCCTTTAAAGGAGTGCCCTTTGCCATGCTGATGTTACTACGATTAAAGCAATAGTGTTGACAAAGTCGAATATGTCATTTGTGGCTCAAAGTCAGAACTGGTAGCAGGGATTAAAAAGACGAATTTCAGTGGCCCTGCACCCATTCCAGAATTTGAGGTCAAATGTTTTCTTCCACTCCACTTGCACACACTGACCTGTTTCTTCCCGCGCATAGCGTCACCTTAAATTAATCTGCATTTAGGAAATACCCAAATGGAAAAAACATTTTTAAGGGTTGACCAATTGTCGATTTGCACTCTGTTTGGGGGGCGCTCAGAGTTGAAACTTCACATGGTGACTCCCAATGGCCTCCTCATAAATCCAGTCAGTTTTCGCTAAAAACCAACATGCAGTTCAGGCGCAATCTGAGCATATCGGTTTTTGGGTTATATCTATTTTCAGCGCTGTTTAGGGGTCAGTGGCCATGAAACTTCTGGATAACATTTCTAATGATAGACTCTAAGAGGGTGTCAAATTTGGTTGAAAAGCGATTATTCCTTCTGTAAGCAGATTTTTTCGATTATCGATTTTTTTCAGAACCTGAGTCCTAACTCAAAAATTGGTCTCCGTCATGTCCTTATGGCAGCCATTTAGTGGTGAAAACCACATCGAAATCGGGTGAGAAATGCGGCCTGGGTGAGGTAACAACGCCCACGACAAACACACAGACAGACAACAAGAGAAATATAGATAGTAGATTGGTGAGATATAAGTTCCACTTGAGCAGATTTTTCCCATGAACCATGACTTTTTGCAATTGAATCCCAAGAGGATTCTTCCCCAATCACTACAATCTTAACCTGTTCAAATCTAGGATTACATTTTGTCTCTCACACATATCCCCATAAACATTGCCTCTTAAATTATAACCCTCTACCTGAAATTGCTCTTGGCCCTATACAGGATGAACATCATTGTAAAAAAAAGAAAATGAAAACAAAAAAAATTTAAAGACAACTTGAAACATCTCAAATTTGATCTGAAAACCTCATTAAGTTTCAGGGTTTTGAAGACCTCATTAAGTTAAAGGGTTTTGAAGACAGTAGAGTGAAGCACTGTGATCAGCTTCATCAAGTTCTGAAGCAGCAACACCATCAACATCCTGCTTTAACAAATTTCATCTGTCAGTGTGGCTTTGTTGCCCACAGCAAGGCTGGGCTACTATCATACTTAAGAAAGCGTAAATGAAATATTTCTTTCCCTTACCTGATTTTCTCTAAAATAGCCCCTGCTGGCATGCATAAGTGTAAAGCAAAAGGCATCATCCAATACTGACCCTCATTAAGGTATACTATATTATGAGTAAAAGGACTCAATATCAGAGAGAGTGTGTGTGTGTAAATATAAAAGTGAACCCTGAGATCAGCACTGAGTAGCATTTGCCTGTTTTTTGATTGAACACAATCTTTATAAGGATTGCATTCATGCATGAAAAATATTGTCTCCGCTTGTTGCTGACCTTAGTGTTTACTTTTATATATACCATATGTATGTACATATGTGAATGTGCACATATAACGAGGTACTGAAACATTTTCTTGAATCATTCATAAAGTTTCTGCTTTTCAAACTCCTTTTAAGATTTGGAAAGAGGAAATAGTCCAATGGAGCAAAATATGTTGAGTAGAGTGGTTGTCTGTGCATTCAAATACCAAATTCTTCAAAGCGTGCAGTATCTTCGCAGTGCTCTGTTGAACGTACATTGTCTTGTAAAAAGAAGATGCTTTTCCAGAACTTTCCTTATCATTTTTCTTTCAATGCCTCCTTTAATTGGTATAGCATATTAGAAATATTTTCCATTAACTGTTTGGTACTTCTAGGGATAATCATCTCAGTAACTTTTTTATTCTCACCAGAAAATGACGATGACCTTTCCTGTCAACTTTTTGTACTTTAATTTCTTGAAGAATCTGGGTGCTGCTATTGTAGGGATGTTGTTTGATCTCCAGATCATTGACATAAAGCCATGCAGTACCATCAGTGACAAGTCATTTAAAAACATTCATTACAAGATTGATGAAAATGTCTGAAAAATGAAATTGAAAGTGTTCACTCAATATTGTTTCTGGTTAGCATTCAAACATTTCAGCTTCTACTTGACTGACAGCTTCTGCTGACTCAACTGCTCTTGAATTATAAACCCAACACATTCCCTGAATATCTCTAGTGTCTCAGTAATTCTTTTGACCAAAATTGATTGATCACCAAGGTTATGGACTTGATTAACAATTTCCAGACTTGACGTTATTGAAGGCCTCCCAGACCATGTTGCATCTTGAGTCTCAAAATCTCCCTGCTGGAAGTCAATACACATCTTTTTCCCAATTGTTTATGATGTGCACTTGTCACCCAATGTTTGCATCATATATATCAAATCACTTTCGGAGTTTTCTTTCACCGGAATGGAAACTTAATGATGGCTTAGTGTCTGAAACTTGGAAATTCCACATATTCTCTTCTTAAGTCAATAATCTGAAACAAATTGAAAAATAAGTGTATGGATCATGGAAATTAGCATCTTACAATATAAAAGAACATTCTTTCCAGCTTCAATAATAAAATAATGCTTAAATCCTAGGAAATAGGTCAGTTATGGAACTTTTCAGCACCCCCTCATATATACATGTCTATAAGCAAGTATAGTAATAAATAAAATTAAATGTTCACTTATATTCTCTGCTCTGATTCCATTCAGTCTTCATTTTTTTGGCAAATCAAAATCTTTGTTATTGCTATAGGAAAGGATATTCAGCACTACCTTCATGTGTGCTTACATATTGGGGTGAAAGCAACTGAGTTGTCTCCCCCTCAAGCTACTCTATTATAAAAAGTGATGATCAAACCTCACATACATGCAGAGGTTCAATTGCTTTAAAGAAAGCTTCATTACAAGCTTAAACATTCACCTGTTTTCTTATATTTTATCCAATGTAATTTCTTTAATCATGTCACCCCAGGTAAGGTGATAATGTCACTAGGACACAAGAGGTTACTCGGAATGAAAGAGAATGAGAAAACTTTACTGAGGAGAAAGGACAATAAAAGAACAGGTTTAGGGAAGACAGACAGCAATTAGGATTACATTTAAATTATTGAAAATTGGAAGGAAATTTCATAGCAAGATGTATGAAAAAGAAACTATTAGAATAGAACATACGATTGAATCTAGCTAGTTCAACATTAAAACGATGAGATTTAGTTATCACTCTGTAGTAGCATACTTAAATTTATGCAGTCAATGTATCAAGGAGGAATACTCATCATAACAACTGCCATGAAAATATTTATAGAAAAGATAGAGGGAAGCCACATCACATCAGTAAGAAAGTGACAGGAGTTGAGATGCCAAGTCAAGATTGATTACATTACAGACATTGGATTTTGTGAAGAAGCTCAAGATATATAGTAAGAGCTCCAGACCAGATATGGTGGTAATATTCAATGCCTGGATGAAGGGTAGATTCATAAATGTGCAAGATGGAATCTGATGAAAAAAATTGCTTGATATGCTGTTGTTTTATTTATATGTGGCATACTATGCCTAAATACCAGGTAAAAATAAAAAGACAACACATCAAGAAGTGAGTTCTCATAGCAGTCAAAGTAAAAATCTGAGTCAAAGTAGTAAAAGGAGTCATTATCTTTCTGTATTGAGTCTATTACCTGTCATACGAAAACTGTCTTGACAAGAAACTGAATTCAAAGGAAAAAATTTTTTGTAAAACACTAAAAAATATGAGATTTACATGTTTTCTTTATTTTCCTTTCCTTTACCATTGCGGATGAGTTGAATATTTTTACAAAATTAAATTTTCACCTCCTCAAATTTCCACAAGAACACCCAGGAAATTCAAATATAATAAAAATTCTACTGCTGGGGACATACAATACACCTTTATGAAACTAACATAACCTGCTGTTGACATACATATATATTTTCAAGATGTACATATGCATCTGTACCAAACTCACATTAACTGCCAATATATACATTTCCAATAAAACCATGAAATGTCATTGGTGTTATAAACTAATTAATGTTTAATGCTATTTCCAAACCAGCATAAATATATAGTAGCATGCACTACAGACTATTTTGTGACATATTTTAATTATATTCTATGGGGATGTTTTTTGATTTAAATGGTACTATGCTGTATTCTGTAAGAACCAAACAAGCTGTACATGTGTGAAATCACCATCAGCATCTTTATGATCATTAATTTCCAGTCAATGGCAATTTACTATTTTTCCCAAAATGGGCCTGTACAGCCAGGTAACAATGCTATTACAATGAAGCAGTGAATGTGTTAAGCATATATATATATATATATATATATATATATATATATATATATATATATATATATATATATCCAATCCTATTACCTCCAACAAAACAGACATCTCACTCACTCAAGTCCTGTTGACTCTACTGAGAAGTATGGAGCCACAACCCTCAATATGCCAGACATTACTACTGTAGTGTCTGTTGCAAGTAGGTTTTTATGGGATGGAGTTACTAGCCCCATATCCAACCAGTTTTGAATTTTGAGTTGTTGTTCTTCTCGACAGGTTAACAACCAAATTTCTTTTCTGGGGCTTATCAATGAATTGCAGGTTATTTAATGCCAGAAAATATTTTTAGATTGTGAGTTTTCGGAGAAAAAAATAATGATTTAGTAATACACATTTTAGTAATTAACCCATAGTTGGGGGAGAAGAGGTTGATTTATAGCTTTCTCAAGGGGATTTGTACACAAGTGAATATAATGAACCCAACAGAAATTGGAACTTGGTTCTCCAATTAACAATTCCAAACGATTATCCATTATACACATGCAAACTTTCAGCTCCTGATATTCCGAACTAGTCACCCATCTAGGGACTGGCCAAGCACAATGTCGCTTAACCAGTAATCTTACACGAACAGGTGTTTCAACATGATGTGGCCATAAGCCAAAACACAGTTTGCCCAATTATTTAACCCATAGCTGTGACAACAGACATATCACTCCAGTATTAATACAATTTATTGTTTCAGTCTCATATTTTATATATGCAAGTGGATGAAAGAAAATAAAAAGAAAAAAGCATAATCTGATAGCATAACTACAATAGACTAGCGACGTTTAAATATATTAAATTAGCAATTATCTGCAAGGCAATATTGCTAACCATCATTCTTTGGTAAAAGCCCATATAAATGCATCTACATCCCTATAAATCTCAATGTAGATCTCTTCTAACTGACAATAAATGCAACAATTTCTTTATCGTTATTGCCTGAACTATAATTAAGGAGAGAATAGATTTCCAATCAATTACTTGCAGCCCATAGTAATTTTCTGTCTCGGATTAGGCAGTCTGTAGCTCAAAATCCCAAAACTTATGCTTTGTTCATTCTTTAATGCAGACGTCTTTCTTTATCAATTACAGAAAATCTGCCTTTCCTATTTCAGCTGAGTGAGTGATCTGCCTTGAAGTCCCAAACAAACACTTTTCTTTCTCTTGAAATAATTTACCTCTTCTCTTTTTTCTTTCTTCTTTTCTTTGATACTTTGTTGTCTACTTAACCCATATCCTCCTGGAATCAGTCTAAACTGACACCTTCTTTTTTATGTATATTTTGTCCATTTTGCTTAAAGTTCTTATATTCTTGATTTCAAATGAAAACTTGGAAATTTTCACTCCCCAAAATTATAGTTTAGATATATGAAAATAAAAAGAAGACATCAGTTTAAACTGACACCAAAGGATATGGTGTAAAAAAAACTAACTTTATATTTTCTTTATCTTAACAACTTGATCTTATTATTCTCCAGAGCATTATTATTATTATTATTATTATTATTATTATTATTATTATTATTATTTCCTTGGATTCCTGTTTTATACATATTTCCTTCCAGCTCCCATCCAGAGACTTCAGGTCAGAAATGGCTTCATGGTATTTTCCACTGATCATTTTTTTGTAAAAAAATAAAAAATTTATTATTAGTATTATCAGTTGTGTATGTTATGTTTCCAGCTTTGTATCTTGTAGAACCAGGTCCAAACTATGGTCCTTAGGCCCTATAGTAGAATTGTTATTTAATTGATAGTATTTTTCTTGGTATATGGGATGTTCCTAGTAGGGTGATCTTCTGGGCAACTTGTATGCTGATGTTACCTGCGACACTTTTAGCAAAATTGTCCATTCTTTTTCTCACAAGGCCCATAGATCCAATTACTATTGATACAGTCTCAGTCTTCATTCCCCACATCCTGTTAGTCTTGATCTCCAGGTCTATGTTTTTGGACAATTTCTCGATAATTTTCATGGAGATGTTTCTCTCAGATGGTACTGCTATGTTAATATGCATACATATCCTGAATTTCTTGTCTTTTATGATAATATCAGCCCTGTTGGTTTTTATTTCCCAGTCAGTTTGAATTGGCATGTTCCAGAGGATAGTTACATCTTTTGGGTAACTGTGTCTGGTTGGTGCTCATAGCATCTCTCAGTGGTTTTCATTTTGTGCTTCTTGCATATCTTCCATTGCATATATGTTGCTATCTTGTTATGTATGTGGGTATATAAATTTTTTGCAAGTACCAGACATACTGAGATATAATGGTCAACAGTTTCATCATATTTTCTACAGATCCTTCCTTTCAAGTTAGTTCCATTCATGATTATGTGATAACAATAGGATCTGGTTGTGAGGCTTTGGTCCTGAGCTGCAATAATTAGGCCTTCTGTCTCAGCTTTCAAACAGTTGCACCTCAGCCACTGATGTGTTATCTGTTGGTCCACATCTGCTTCTTTCATTCTTTTTAGGTATTTGCCATGCAACACCTTGTCCTCACGGTTTTTGTAATTTCATTTGGACAAATTTATTTTGCTTTCTGTTTTACTCATTTGATGTAAATGGTATTCAATTATTACTATTATTATTATTATTGCTGTTGTTGTGTGAGAGTGTAACATATCAAAAAATTATGCTGGGGTAAAATAGCCTGATATACCCCATCATGTCAACCAGTTTTATAAAAGTATTCCCAGGGATATTAATCACAGCTAAATGTGCATAATATGATGATAGGTTTTGATAAATGCAATACACAAACTTGTAGTTAGTGGCATCCATTTAAAAATCCATTCAAGTTGAGTAACACATTCCATCCAGACAATCTCAGATTCAAGGTGTTCTCAGGTATCTAAATGGAATCACAGATTGCTTTGGCTGCATCATCCTTCAAACTTAAAAAAAAAAAAAACTTGTCATGATGCTTCCCAACTACTCCCACTCATGAACAGAAATTTACAATGCATCAGCCTTTAAGAGACATGACTCTAACAGTCTTTGAAGCAGAATGGGATATTTTCATTACAAGAGAAGCTACGTTTGTACAAAGACCCATAATTTTTTGTAGATTTATATATTTTTAAACTTGAAAGAAATTATAACTTGAAGAAGACAGACATTCTGTTGAAATATTGTTGAACATTCTCAAACAGTGTTTTTTCTTTTCTTAAATTGAGCTGTTTACTATTTATGTTTATTATTAATATTATTATTATTAACATTATTATTATTGACTTTTTATTTTTTCTATAGATTTATTTATTTTTTAATTCTATTCTGTTCCGTTTATTAAAACAATTTTTCAAAGTGATTACTCTTGTTGGATAATATCTATTCTACTTTCACTGTTGTTCCCTTTAAAAACAGCATGTTATATGTAATAATTAACAATGATAACGTTACATTCAATAATTGACAATAATAATAATGTTACATGTTATATCAGAATGACATATGCATGTAATTTCCAATTCACAAAAAAAAATTACTTATGGTAAAAAGCAAGCCAAGAATCCCAGAATGCCTGAGAAGATACAGGTGTGCATAAATCGTGATAGAAAAGAATATAATACTTTATAAAGTAAGCCATATTTTTATGTGTATCTTATTCTCTTTCTTGTTCGCAGAGTTATCTACAAGTACATTGCCTGCATCAATAGCATTGAGCAGTACTGCCAGAAGGAGGCCGTAAACCTACTTAGTGAGATGGTCGAGAGGATGGTGAAACCAACAAAGAACATCCTCCAGTGTGATCCTAAAACAGTTCTTGGTGAGTAGATCAATATATTTTTCTTCTGGGCTTTGGGAACTTCTTACTAAAACAGCATTAGAATATATCAAACATAAGTTATTTTGGTAAACAAGAGGAGAGATTACATACAGAAAGATTTATTGATTTACTATTTTTTTTAAAAATATAAAAATTAATAATGGCATATTGATGCCTGTATAGGCCATTTGCACCAATCATCATATTTGAGTTATACACAAATAGCAAATGAGGTTATCCTTCTATTCCTTCTCCCAAACCTGTAGTGGGTTCACTCCTCAGTAGATGTCATCTGTTCATAGCCTTTGTTAATCTGAGGTTAATATATTGCAGTGATATGTATGTATAGTCTTTATACCACTGACGAAAGAGGAATTCAGGTATGAAACTTTGAGTCACAGACTTCACAACAAATGTCTTTTCAGGTTAGAGTTGATCATGACTTTGCACAACTTCCTTTTTTTAATGTAATATCAGTACAAAGACAATGTGTGGTCATTAGCAAGGGGGACAGCCAAGGCAGTGGTTTTCAGCTAAGAAACATCAGAATTGGAGGCATGAGAGAATCAAACAAATACAGAATCTTATGTATCTTGAAAGTGCCATAACAGCTGATAGAAAGTATGAAACAGAAATTCAAAAGTGTATTAAAATAGTAAAAGATGCCTTCCTAAAGCTAAGCAAATTATTAAGAGACAAGAAAATTTTGTTAGAAACAAGGTTTGCTGAACTGCTATATAATATCAATTCTCCTAGATGGTAGTGAATGGTAGATAATTTTCTCAAAAATGAAGAGGAAATTTGAGACAACAGAGATGTGGCTCTACAAACGGATGCTGAGAATACCATGGATGTAGAATGGGAGCAACAAGGAAGTTTTAAGGACAATAGCAATAAAAAGTTCACTTGTACTTAAAATCAGAAAGTGACCATTGAAATTACTAGGATATAATAAAAAAAGAGGGCTTGTAAAATTGGCCACTCAAAGGGCATATTGTTGATAAATATTGACAGAAGGAAACATCAAATAGCCTACCAAATAAGCTTGTGTAAATAGATGGTAGAAGAGGAACTGGGAATTCTCTCTTCTGCCATCTATTTACACAAGATAGCAAGAGAACAAATATTGCTTAGAGCTACAAAATAGATAGTAAGAGGACAAATATTGCTTAGGGCTACAAAAGATAGGAAGTTTTGGAGAGCTATGATTGCCTCTATCCTAAAAGGATATGGCATATAAACGAAAAAAAACAATCTGTAAATTGTGCATTGTCATGATTGTTCCTGGAAAAGCTAGTGAAGTGGTTTCCTGTTGCCTTCTCTATTATTCTTCCTCTGATAAACTTATATTTGTGATAGAGAGATGCATTTTTGCTTGTATTTGTAATGTTTTACCATTTTTATTGCTGTACAGAGATAATGAAGAGAAAATAATTAGCACTTTATCAAATTTGTATTGCTGATTGGTTTGTTCAAATTTCTAAGGCATATATTCTTTAGTAAGACTTTCAATTGTCCAGGCTGGTAGATGTCAATTACACTGTTTAAAAAAAAAACAGGCATGTCTACTCGAACACATGTATCTACTAAATGTAACACTGATAACAATTAGAAATAATATCGGATTATCAATAAAATCTATTAAAACCTTAAAAATTTCTTTGTTTAACTTTGTGGTATGAAAATAAAATTAGCCAATATGGACTTTGAAAGGTCCCAATAGGAGATGTTTATTTCCTGAAAATAGTAACAGAATTTTGCTTTTCTATGAAGTCTTTTGTGGCTGAGTTTATTAAAGCACACTTGGCCTGAAGTAGGTTGCAGGTTCAAATCCTGCCTAAAGAGACATGTATTTTATTATGACTCTTGAATGCCCAGGCTAGGAGACCTTGAATTGCACCATTAAAAAAGAAACCAACATCTCCACTCAAACATATATATCCATTTAATATTAAAGTTATTATAAAAAAAATTCTCATACGTTGTGATGCATTTGATCTTCTTTCAAGGTAATCTCTCTTCTTGGAATCTAAATAATTTATATTTGGTGCGTTAGATGTTTACAGAACTAATGCATTGTTTAGTAATACAATACTAACTTATATAAGACCTTATTACCTGTACTTTGTGGCTTTTAAGATTTTAGTCTTTAGAAAATAGTATTTTAAATAATTTTTTAATATGTGTTTTCAAGTAAAACTAGCTCTAATGGAAACAAAAGTTATTTTACTGTGATGTCTTCAAATATTGATGAGAACAAAGAGCTGGCATTTAGCATAACATTTCAGTACTTTATTAATGATAAGCATTATTTTTTTTCTTGGGATGTTTGGAAACACAGCAGTCAATTATAGTACACTAGTTTTATTATGAAAATCATAACCTTAAGAAAAAGGTATATATAAATATCAGTTACAAATGATATAGAAAACATGTATCTAAGTTTTTAAAATTTGTTTATTATTATTTAATACTGCAATATTTGAAATTTGAATTATTTTCTGACAACTTGATCAATCTTGAATGTGCAGGTGGTGTAATAAATAACAACTTAGAAGAGAAATCAGAGAGCTGAGATTAAATTCCACTTGGGTTTGTTACATTCACTTACATGCAAATACTCTTGGGAAAGATATGATCCCATCTCTTCTCCCCGGGCTATGGGTTAAATATTGGAACTTGTTTCTGAAAAAATTATTGTTATTCTGAAAAAAAATTGTTAATTGAATACTGACTCACAAAAAAAAGAATTATTCTTACAATCTAAAATATGTCTCAGCTTTAAATAACCCACAAATGGTTGATAACCTGTAAAAAACAAATCAAATCAAATCAAATGTATGTACAATGGAATATCAATAAGTCTGCAGCCAAACATCTAATTATAAGCTAAATTTTGATCTGAAAATTTTGTTGTATAATGTTAAATCTGAATTAAGCGCATTGACAAGGAAGGAGATTATGTTGAAAAATAAATACTGTAAAATATTCTTTTCATCTTTAATCTGCAGACTTATTGATTTATGTACATACCTATATCTATCTATATATATATATATTAATTAATGGATATCAACACATAAGTTTGATATTCATTAATTAATTAATAATTATTAATATTAATTAATAATGACAGAGCTCTCTCTGGATCTATATCCTCTTGGAGATTACATATGGATTACCATTTTCTATTATTATGAGATATATATATAATATATATATATATATATATATATATATATATATATATATATATATATATATAATCTATCAACATATCACACACATGTACACACAAGAAAAATGACCTTTAAAGAGTTTATTTCTAATATGAAAAATGAAATAAACAGACAATCTTTAATATCTTACAAACCAACAAGAAAATAATGCTAATTCAAAAGAATATTTAATGGTTCAATCACAGAAAGTGACAAGGAATAAAATAAGCAGTTGAGCTCCTTTGAGTAGAGTAATGGTTAATGAGTAAGCTAAGCAGATCATTGCTGAGTTGAAACCTCACTGAGTGTTTCCCTTTGTTGCCTTGATTAATCTCAGCTTAATAATTTCATTTTTAGACATCATATCTCTTTAGAACTGAGGTGATCATGTCTCTCCACAATTTTATTTTCTTTCTTTAATATCAACAAATTATATATCACTAAAAGTGTTCTTCAGGAAATTATTGGAGCGATTTCCTGTTGTTTTCACTGTGTTTTTAAATTCAAGCATCCTTTTCCTAGACTAGTTGCTACCATCGCTAGAGAGCCTTGTCTGCCCTACTATTTTACCCATTGTTCAGGAGATGGATTTTTGACTTTCTCTAAGGCATTAACAAAAATGAATACTACAGCCTCTGCTGGAATTTGAACCCTACCTACATATTCTATTTATCACACCAGTTACCCCTATGCCACCTGCATTTTTAATGGATACTGAGAGAAATTATCATTCAGGTATAGACAGATAGATACAAAACATTTATCATGTGCAGGTATTTCAGATTTTAAAAGTATACATACTGACTGCTCTGGTAAAAGGAAGATTGTGTTATGTCAATCTTTCAACTGAGGTGGACATGCCTGTCTTAAAGAGAAACTTTCAAAATCCTAATCTTGACTCAAATTTAAACATCAACTGCACGCATAGATGCAACTATTTCTGCCACTGAACAGGCTATAGAAAAAAAGATAAAGCCGAAGAGTAAGCTTGCATAAAAACATTTTTACAGATGTAATAATAAAATTATAATAAAAAATAAAGCTTTAATAATTTGTGGGGTGGTACAAAATTTTATTATGGCTTTAAAAACATATATTATTAAAAGTATAAATTCATATGCAACATTGACAGTTTGTTGCAGCATGTGTATGTTAAAATGATGTCGATGGTCACTATTGTTGCAGCACTGCTCCTGGCTTGACTAAAGCAATCACAACAGAGAAACATATTCCTATGCTTGGAACCAAGGTACTGGTGGTATTGTCATTCCAGCATGCTAGAAGGAAAAGAGAGAAAAGAGAATGAAGACAGGAAGTGTCCTGTTTTTTATAGCTGTTTGACAGCACCCTCTAATGATTTCTTCACAAAACTGGCAAAGCTATGTTGGGGTAACCCACAAATTCAAAAGCAACCATGCAGCCTTGTGAACAAAGAATTATTTTCTACCCTACAGCCTCTTTCCCACAAAAGAAAACATTGCAAGCTCCTTGTTCTGACAAACTACATTCCTTACTTCCAGTAGTACAAGTCTTTACAGCTAAGACCTGCCATTCCATATACACAGGGTCAAATCATTTTCATTTCCTTTATATTCCACTGGTAAAAAAGAAGTTTCATTCAGACTACTTCTTCCCATGAGCTGCTGTTTTGTGTAATAGACTCCCAAGTGGCTGCTTTCCTAATCACTACAATCTTAACCTCTTGAAACCCTTGTCTATCCTACATATCCTGAAAATCTCAACTTCTTATTGCCTTCTATTATACCTATAAAATAAATTCTTTTGGTAACCCTCTACTTTGAGTGGTACTTGTGCTCTGTATTAGTAGAACAATACTGTAATATATATTGTATATATTATGCGAATAGATACATTATAAAATGTCTCAACAATTTAAATATCTGGGAAGTGTTTTAACAATGAATGAAAAATGTAACACTGTAATCTGAAGGCACACTAGAATAGCAAAAGATGTTTTCTAAAAGCTAAGCAAAGTATTAAGAAATAGAAAAATTTCATTAGAAACAATGAAAAGTGTACTGAACTGTTATATATCTGTTCTCCTATATGACAGTAAATGCTAGACAATCTCCACACATATGAAGAAGAGAGATGAGGCAATGGAAATGTGGTTCTATAGAAGGATGTTGAGAATACCATAGAAAGAAACATAGGAGCAGCAACAACAAAGTTTTAGAAAAAAATGGAAACAAAAAGGATGTATACTTAATATGAAGAAGAGTAGTTGAAATTTCTAGGTCACATAATGAGGAAAGAAGGCTTAGAAAATTTTATGCACACAAGAGAGATTGAAAGCATGAGAGACAATAAAACAATGTGTAACCTACCTAACAAACTTGAATGAATGAATGATGGACCAAAGTTTAGGAGAGATAACAAAAAGACAAAATCTATTAAGAGCTACAAAAGACAGAAAAGAGCTATGTTCATTAATCTCCTGAAGGGACACAGCACATAGAAGTAGTAGTTTGTAACGCTATAAAAGATGCTTTAATTTTCAGTCTTATAAGATACAGTGTAGCAATCAAGTTGTCATTAAATAATTTTAAAAATAAATATTCCAGAAACTAAGTTATTAACGGAACAACTACTCTCCCAACATCTCAAGTTTATTACTTGTTTCAAAGAAAAATAATTTTTTAAGAAATATTTTAATGGGGTAGGCAAATGCATCATACAAGACACAAAATATAGTAATTTGATATTCATAGCATTAAATTAGTGGAAAGGTGTTGACAGATAGATAAATATGTTGCTTATTTTTTCCTCTTTTTCTTTTTTTTTTTTAATGGATATTTTAATGGGGTAGGCAAATGCATCATACAAGCCACAAAATATGGTAATTTGATATTCATTGCACTAAATTAGTGGAAAGGTGTTGAGAGATAGACAAATATGTTGCTTAATTCTTTCCTCTTTTTTCTTTTTTTTGGAAGAATTTTTTTTAAATTTCACACTCACATTTTAATTAACCAATTCTGCAAAAGAACCTTGCTTGTTGCTTTTCTGTGCCAAAATGTCAAGAAAGAAATTGAAAAAAATATGTCTTAATGAAATCATCTGCCAATTTGCTTTTATTTTCTTTTTTTTATTTTCTTTTTGGTATTTTTCATTTGTTTTGTTCCTTTTTTTATTGGTTTCTTTCTTTTATTTTTTATTATTTATTTTTTTTATTTTTTTATTTTTTTGAGATTGAATTTTTAACAGATCTTTACAGACCAGAAATCAAGTTTTCATGTTTGTTTTCCCATATTGATTCTCTCTGCTAAATACCTAGGATCATTACTTACGCATAAAGGTGATTTAGTTCAACTAAGAAAGTTTTCACACATCCACACGACCCATTTCATTAATTTTGTGTGTATTTTTGCACACAATCTTCTTTTAAAATATAAATCATCATGCAGCAATATTTTCTGCACAAACTGATTCAAATTAAAAATAAATTCTTTTGAGGGTTTTTGATTTTCCAGCTTTCCACGCATCCATCATTAATTTAGTTTTTCTTTTTAATTTTTTGTTTTTTGGAGATGAATTAAGTTGTTCATTTTTACAATGATGGCTTAAGGGAGATAATTCACATTCTATCAGTTTACGATAATTACAAGATGAAGATTTCTGTTGGGATGAAAAGCAAGAAATTTCAATGACTGAATCAATAATCTCTTCAACTTGAACAAAATTATTTGGATGTAGATATCGTTCTAAATAGACATGAATGAATATCTGCACATTTATCGTGAAGTTGTTTTTAGTTTTTTGTTGATTTTAAATAAGAATTGAAAAGAGGTTTGAAAGTAATATTCTAACTTTTTCAATATGTATTAGAGCATATATCAAAACAATTTTCAATACATGTCTATATATGAGATGTAACCCAACATTTTAGAGTATTTGACCATGAGAAGAAATTAATTAATACCTTGTTCCTACCACCTCTTGCAAAGTGTTTCAGCATCACCTTTGAATTTCCTGCTGTCTTTAAATTTCTCAAACATTTAGAAATTACCTTATATACAAAATTTCTCTCACTCTCTCCACACATTCACACATCCATATATATATATATATATATATATATATACACACACACATCCTTTTATAGATATACTGTATCTGAAATTTTTAGATATATATAGAGAAAGAGAGAGAGAGAGAGAGATAGTATGAGTATTGCATTACACAGACTGTAGCCATTCAGTGTTGAACTCTGTACACACTGCCTATATGTAAATAGGCTCTTGTCGTGATAGAGGGTGATCACTTATGGATTAGTTGTTTATCTTATGGCAATGTCCCTTCTCACCATATGTTTGTATAATTGATTTGGGCGTGTATTGGCCTTATGTAATGATTAAAAAAAAATCCACAGTGTTAATAAATATGAAAAAAATTATAATTGGTAGATTGTTTCATTATTTAGTGTAATACTGTACATACAACATATTTAGAACAATCCATCACAAGCTGAATTAACCTTTAAGTTGGGGTAGGCAAGAACATTTTCACTTGATAGTCTTTTTTATAGTTTCAAAAATCCCATGTCTTCTTTTTTTTAGTGTTAAGTATTTCAATTTTGGATTCACATGTATGCATTCAGTGAGTAGGAAAACCATATCACTAAAACAAGGAATGAGCTTCCTATAGAAATTGACCATTCCAAGGAATTGACGCCATGATTATAAGTCATTTTGCAGAGGAAAGTCATTTAACTCAGCAAGTTACTTAGTGCTGGATTTAATGTCATCACTAGAAATGTTGAATTCTGAAAATTCAAATTTGTGAGCACTCAGCAGACATTTTGAAAAGAAATTTTAAGATCTCTTGAGTTTTTGTAAGACTTAGTTGATGTACTTGGAATGAGTTTCTTCATCATTCAAGATGAAGATGTCATCAATGTATATGAATATACAACTGGAGTCATAAAAATATTTTCTATCATCTACTGAAATGTGCTAGATGCTTTTCATGGTCAGAAAGGCATGTAATTGTACTCAAACAAACCAAATTGTGTTATAATGGCTTTTTTCCATACATTGTCAGAGTGGATTGACACTTGATGATAAGCTTTTGGTAAATGAAATTTTTGAAAAGACTTTTTAAACATGTACCTTAAATGATAAGGAATTTATATTCAACATATATAGATTTATATTCTCAATCTACTTTTCTTGTTGAATTAAGTTGCCTGTAGTCACCTATAGGTTAATATGTACCATCCAATGTTGGAAAGGTTGAACTCAATTCCAATTTTGAAGGTAATATTTTTCTCACTTTTTGGAGTTATCTAAATTCCTCTTTCACTATGTCAAATTTCTGTGCCAATAGTTGAAGTGGTTTAGAAAATGTGGGAGAGTTGTTCCCAGTCGCAATCCTATGAAAAATGTTTGGTTTTGCTACATTAGTTTTGCAATGTGGTGAAATTATGTTTGGATATTTTTCTATAATTCTCCATACTGTCTTGTTAGCAGTGATATCTTGGTCCACTACAATGTTCATTATCTCAGGAGTCAACTTTGTGTTAGACTATTAGTTGTTGTGTCAGTCAGTCTATTGTTTGTACATTTGACCGATAAACCAAAATGTTTTAAGAAATTAAAACCTAGGAGAGGTTTTAGCATTTATGATGACAAACATCCAAGTGAACTCATGTCTGTGGTTGGGCACTGTTAAATTTAATGTATCTTATCCTGAGTATTCAATCTTCCATTCATTAGCAGATAAATGGAGATATCTGTTGGGTAGCTCACTGCACCATCTAAATATTTCTGAGGTATTATCGATATATCAGCTCATGTGTCCACAGCAATATTAATCTTTTGAGCTCCTAGTCAAGAACTGATTTTACAAGCAGCTGATAAATAAAGGCTAATATATCCAGTTGAATTAGTTTTCTGACATCTCAGCAAGTTCAGGCAAAAGTCAGTTGTATTTTAAAGTTCCCTTTTTCTGGTATTTGCACCATGGATGCAAAATTTTGTACTTTTGGCAAAATATAAATGAGACCGACAAACTATTGGTTTCTGGCCGTTGTTGAAAGTGCAAACATTGAATGGCCAGTCATTTGATTTCCTTGATGAATCTCTTTTCTGTTACTCTGGTGCTTACCTCATGTCACTTACTGTCCTGGTGTAGCCTCTTCCTTATTATAGCAGATCATCTGCTATTTTCCCAAGCTAATGTGTTTCTAGATCAATTTCTGATAATATATTCTCATTTAGATATAATGAAGGACATTCTACTATATTGAAAGATAACATTAATTTGTCTGGCATCTAAGGTTTAAATATTTTGCATGAGCTTATTACAGCTTCTAGTTTTTCATAGTCCTTTGGGTAGAATATAGCTGGTTGTCATTTTCCAACTATATCTAGTAAAAGCAATGTCAGGTGGTAAAATTATTATTTGATATCTGAAATGCAAAACTAGGTTTCCATGATGAAAAAACATGCTTGTACAATAGATTCAATGAATGTAGATGGACTGAGGGATATTGCATATCTAGAACACTGTTGGCTGGAGGGCATCTGTTCAGTTCTACTGTCACACATGTATTTTTTTATATCTATATATTCATCAAATATGTTGGAGTTTACTACTTATAGTGGTTGTTTTGTGGATGCATATATGAGAATGTAATTATATATGTATAGGAGTTATATATGGCTGTATTCAAATGTACTAGCTGCCACTTGAACACATGGTAACAAAATATATATTTGGTTTTAAATAAAGCAAAGACATTTTAGCAATATAAGGTCACGAGTCATGCAAATATCTTATGTCATCTCTGGATATGTTACAATGACCACAGCATCAGAGAATGGACAAACTTCATTCATCGACTGATTTTGGTTGATTTTCCATCTGTTTATATATACATCTGCTTTGAAAAGTCTGCTTGCTTCACCTTGGCTTGCAGCCTTATATCCTGGCTGTGAAAGCTTTCTGAGTAGATGTTCAAACAATTTTTAGAAATGAGAAAATTTTGATCTTCTTGTTAACATTTTTCTATTACTTACATACTGGTTTTGAAGTTTTCTTATTGGTTGGTCAAACTATGGCTTCATTTGCCTGATGATTATTATTATCCATCTAATTTTATGGATGTGAAATTTTGACCTTGTTATTTATGTTTATTCAGTTATTTTTCTTTCACCATGCTCTATCCCAGATTTTTAGCCTTTTTGCCTAATAAATATAGAATACCTTAAAAATATATTTTATGATATATATATATATATATATATATATATATATATATATATATATATAGCCAAAAAAGACAATAGGAAAACTGTGTAGTTTTCCTTTATACATAGTCTTTTTCTAAAGATTAATTCTGAGAAATCGTCACACACACACATATATATATATATATTGTATGCTGATGTCAAGAACTGTTGTTTTGTTGAAAATAAATCAAGTACACCAAATAATTATTGGACTTTGTGCTATGGCTGACTGAATTACTTATGTACCTATTGTATTGGTATCGGCTGTTTAAAATCATTATAAATGGTGTGTATTTCTGCAGAAATTATAATAACCACCTCAAACTAATTAATTTCTTTTTCTTATATATATTTGTATCTTTCTTATATGGAGTACAAAATTTTATTATGGCTTTAAAAGAGTCTGAGCATAATTTTGGTTTAAAAAAGTTTGCTTTAATTAAAAGAGGAAGCAATTAATTAAAAGCAAAAGTGTATAGAAAGTGCTTTGATGACTAGATCATCCACATTAAATTTACTTCCATACATACATATATATATATATATATATATATATATATATATATATATATATACACACACACACACACACACATACAGGTGCAATGGAAAAATTGCCATGTAAATTACACAAAAATGAAAAGAACACTGATATCTCATTTTAACAGATATATTTACCAAAATTACACTAAATTATCTTGAAATATTGAAACATAAATTTATT
>OZ010573.1:42037245-42074745 GCA_963932145.1 Acanthosepion lycidas | reverse complement strand
TATTTCTGCTTGCTGCTAGCAGTGAACTACAGAAATGATATTTTTGATATATATGTAAATATGCATTATAAATATATAAATATATATATATATATATATATATATATATATATATATATATATATATATATATATATGAAAACAGTTCTTGATATATAAAGATTTATATATTTTATGCCATATATATATATATATTTATATATATATTGATATAATTATATTTATATATGCTGATATATATGTAAATATGCATTATAAATATATATATATATATATATATATATATATATATATATATATATGAAAACAGTTCTTGATATATAAAGATTTATATATTTTATGCCATATATATATATATATATATATATATATATATATTGATATCTATATTGACATATGTGAAAGTTGTTCTTGATTTGTAAAAAATTTATATATTGTTATGCCCTAGATATATATATTTATATATATGAAAATCTTTTAGATAGTGTCAACATGTTTTATTAAAGTTAAATGGATTGATCCTAAAAACTGCAGGCTGAAGTTATGCAAAATCAGAAAATCACTTTTTATTTCAATAAAAAGGTAATAAAATTATCATTAATTGATCAAAATCTATAATACAATAAATAATAAATTCATATGATCAGTCTTTGAAGCATTTACATCTTATTATAGTAACCGGTGTTTTCAATAACACTCAGCAATCTTATTATCCATTGATTTTAATTTCTTTTTTTACTGCAGCAGATTCAACTTCTGACATGGTTTTAATTTCTTCCCATAGGCCTACTTTGCTGTCATATTGTTTTCCACTTTCATATAATTTTATCTTCACAATTGACCATAGATTTTCAATCAGATTCCAATCAGGATTTGATGGTAGCCATTCCATTATCTTCTCTCCTGTAAACTTTTTACACTAAAAACATTAATGAGTAACCTTAGATACATGAGAAGAAGCATTGTTATACATAAATACACACTTCATTTTGAAACTGCAAGGCTAGGACACATACCATTCAAAGAAAATCTTGTCCATGAAATCACCATAGCACTCTTCAGTTTATTAACTTTGAATGCTTCAATAATGATTTATAAAGCCATCTCTTCGCTGCCTTCTTTTAGCCACAGGCACACCTGCATCAGATAAAATCTCTCCTTTGGCCAATCCGTCAAGTCCATTGTGTGTTACCTGAGATTTGTCCATGAAAATTAGTTTAGAAGAAGTGATTTTATTATTTAAATTTAAAAATTAAATTACTTGCTTTACTGAAAGGAGTTTGCCTAAGAGATTTCTTGACAGATCTCAGTTTGTGAAGTATTCTACACCCTTTGTTGTTCTTGAATTTCTCAATCCCAGCTTGTTCAGAAGTGGCTGTTTCAACATAACTCACTAGCATGGCCAAGATCACAGGATACAGTTAGGACATGTTTGGAGGATTGAGGTCACAGTGGTAGGTCATCTTGTTGGTTGGTAGACCTGTTGTGTTGAACTGGGGTGATATCAGATTCATGTGGTCTTCGTAATCCTGTTCCATGGAACAGACATTGCAGTGTTGAAAGTGAAGGGAATGCCTTATAAATGAGTTGAGGCAGGCCTGTTCTGTGAAATGGAGTGCACTGGTGTCAACTGTGAAGGGAATGCCTTCAAAACCAGTCAAGGTAGGCTGAGGTGATGGCGGGTGATGGTAGGCCTGTTCTGTGGAACGAAGGTTGCTGTATTGACTGTGAAGGAAATACCTTGTAAATGAGTCGATGTAGCCCTGTTCTGTGGAGCAGATGTCACTGGAGTTAACTGTGAAGGGAATGCCTTGTAAACAATTAAAGGTAGGCTGAAGTGATGGCATGGATTGGTATTGATGAAGGCTTGTAGCTGGGAGGAATTGAGGTTGAGATGTTTCAAGTTGAAGCTGGATAGCTATGCTGGGTGGAGTTGAGGTTGAGATGTTTCAAGTTGAAAATGGATAGCTGAGGTGGATGGTCAAGCCAGGAAGGTTATTAAGATGTGCATTTTGCATTGAGTGGTGGTAGTAGTGCTCTGCAATTCACAACTCTGTTGTCATGGTGATGAGATCAGGTGGCAGTAGGAGCAGCAGTAGTAACAGCAACCTCCTGCATAATGGTTGGTGGCCACACTGGGCCACAAGTTTGTTCTGGTCATTCTCTGAGCCTGCTTTTAAGCAGGTCTGGTAGTCTCCAGGGGAATCTCTTTTACCAGCAGGAATATTCGCAATTGGCCACCAACAGAGTTCACTTCATAGACTGGAGGTGATGCATGGAGCCCAATGGAAAGAAAATAAATTTTGTTTTCTGCCTTTGTGGTGTTCACATCCGGCCAGTATGCAGAATGAATCAGAATGAGATCTAATTGCGATGGAGTGTAATATATATTTATAAACTATTAGATTCATTGGCACATATATATATATATATATATATATATATATATATATATATATATATATATAAAACTATTAGATTCATTGGCATATATATATATATATATATATATTATAAATTAATTGACTTAAAATATGTTTTTTTCGCTACACATTTCTAACCATGTTTGAAAAATGGAAGCTAAAAGCCCTGAATTAATTTTGTAATTAAATTAAAGACATTATTTCCATTTCATCCTCAAGCGAATTTCCCCCTAAATTTGTTTGAGGATGAAATGGAACTAATGTCTTTAATTTAATTACAAAATTAATTCAGGGCTTTTAGCTTCCATTTTTGAAACATGGTTAGAAATGTGTAGCAAAAAAAAACATATTTTAAGTCAATTAATTTATAATATTAATGCTCTGTAAATTTACATTGAGCACTATTTTGTAAAAATAAAAATATCTATAAGAACACCGGATTATATATCTTACTGTCCTTTCTTTTTATTAATATGCATATATATATATATATATATATATACACACACACACACGTTCATGAAATGTAGTCTAGCCTAAACATGAATGAAAGAGAACAATATAAGCATACAATAGGCATGATAAATGTTTGATAGTCAAGGTGCTTATACATGAAGGAAAAGCGAAGATTAATGTTCTGTAGTTGATAAAACTGAAAAGAAAAAGCTCTGAATCAAAGTAACCACATCAAAGAACTTCATCTTGGGAAAGTATTTTAAAGGTATATCTGAAAACAAGCATATAAGATAAACTATTATTATCTCTCAAACAGCCTGAAACCAAAACAAAAGAGATTTTATATCCACATTATCAGCTCAAAGTAATGTAAGATGTAATGCTTTGTGGAGAGAAGTCAAATAAACAACCTTTTTCCTTGTACAGACATATTTAACACCCGTGCAAATATTTAGTTGTTCAATATTTTAATCGATAAGATAACTACAAGTTTCCTTGATCAGATTTTCAGGTATGCAGACCAATGAAGTGTCATCAATGATTTACCAGAATTATTGTTTATCATGAGATTGTACAAGAAACACCAGGCATTTTCATGTTTATTTAAACAAATATGTTCAAGGATTGAACACACAATTACTATTCCAGAAAATTACAGAAGACAAATACATCAGGCATGATTGAGCTCAAAATCCTGTAGACTGAATTAAAAATATTAGATGGAGAATGCCACTTTAGAAGCAGACATTTGGAGGAATCTTAGCTATAAGGGCCTCTAATAAAGACCTAGCTTAGAAAGAAATAATTTATAGGAGCCGTAATGTACCCTCCAGCCTTCTTCTGGAAATTTCAAATTTGTTGTTACTGCTGCTGCTACTGCCACCTGATCACATCACCATGACAACAGATTTGCAAATTGCAGAGCACTACTACCACCACTCAACATGACTGCACATCTTAATGACATTTACCACTTCCTGGATTGACCAACCACTCCAGCTATCCATTTTCAACTCGAAACATCTCAACCTCAATATTTTTCATATAAAAGGGTAGATTGTTCTTGTTCTTCTGTCCATGTCTAAGGAACTCTCATCTTGTTTTTTATTTAGTACCGTCCAGTTATTGCTCTAACTGTATCCACAGAGTCTAAGTCTCACCCGCCTGACCCAGAGATTGAATATCCAATTACAATATCGCCAAATTCTTGAACCAGTCCACTAGGCTAGTGTCCCATGGGATAATCCTGAGTCTAGAACTTGAATCCTTGAAGATTACCCAGATTGACAGACACCTGAAGAAGGTGGGAGGACATGACAGCTGAAAGTTTGTGTTATTAAGTTGAGGACATTAATCCAAATGTAAATAATAACTAATCATCCCAGAAATTCAGATGAAGAATAAGCAATCTGTATTTTTATTAGAACCATTGCTACAGTTGTAAAATCCATGCATTTAACAAGTACCAGCCAAACCACTTTATGTTGCGGTTAATTGGGTGTTTTTTATTATTCTTATTACTCTTTCCACATTATTCCCAATTATGTTTCAAAGGAAATGATCAAACTGCTAACTTTAATTATCTTCTTTGCCTTTACCTAATGAAAATCTGAAGTTTATTGACTCTGACATAAATAGACGCTAAGATTTTTATGTGACTCTCCAAGTGATTGCATCCTTTGCTTTAAGCCAAACATAATATGTCTCATTTGGGATACATTAATAAACACAGACACTCAGTCCAAGAAAGCCACTTGAACAACTTCTGTAAATGTTGCAATTTATCTAAGAATACCAGAATCATCAAAATGGTATAATAATGGTGTATTTTTTTAAAGAATTGTTTAACATTTTCCTTTAAAGAAATATTTGCTAAGTTTTTCAAGACATGAGTTGTGCAAGATGTTTGTTAGAGGTCAGTGAGATGATTGTTAGAATTCAGTGAGATTATTGTGAGAGTTCAGAAGTGTAATTGTCAGAGTTCAGTGAGATGTTTGTCAGAGTTTAGTCAGATGAATGATTCTTTAGAATCACTCAATGTCCATACTTAAACTTTATTTTTAAAATGTTCCTGTGTCCTGTATATTCAGTAATTTGCAATCATGATTAAATTATTTTTCAGTTTGTTTTCATCAAAAAATTACTGAAATCAAAGAATAAGACATTATCCTGATCATATCAAAAAAAGATTCTGTAAAATGATAAAAGAAATTAAATATATAACTCCTTTTATTTTAACTTTTAAATTCTATTAAACTGTCTCAAAGAATATATTTGTCAGGGATGTATCAAGCTAGTCTGCAGCATATTATAAAGAGACAGTACATTAAAAAACACAAAAATAAAAAAAAAGTCAAAAATTACTAGTACAGGAATACAGTAAAAAGAATTAGCAACATTATAAGTCCAGACCTGGCATCTCAGCTTTAGTCATATTCCCACTACTGTAATGTAATTTCCTTTTCTCTTTTGATAAATATTTTTATGATAATTATTCTGATTGGCTTTTCTCATTGGTACTTCAAATTCATGAATTTAAGTGCTGTACTAGATTGGCAGCTATGTCTCATAATTTCACTGTTGAAATTGATAGTTATATCCATAAGTTTGATGCTAATAGTTTCTTCTCTCACACTTCTCACCTGTGGAACACTTCTCCAGCTTCTTGCTTTCCTGCCAACTACAATGTTCAAAAATTTAAATGCAATGTCAATCATCCTCTTCTGTCTCCTTGAATCCTGTTCTTTTATTGTCCTCTCTGTTTGCGTAATAACCCCCTGTGTCCTAGCGATTTTTATTGACTTGCTTGAGATTATTATACGCTGCTTTAAATTAGATCACTTTCTGATTCACTCCATATCAAAACCTCTAAGCTAAATGTGAATGTGAATGCTATGAAAGCAAATTCAAAATAAAAATAGTCACTCTCTGCACAGGAGTTTTATCCAGCTCACAAAACAAATCCCCCAAAATTATAAAATACAGTTTAAATGTTGAAGCCAGACATGAACATTGCTGCTAAAGCAAAAGTATGACAAAATGCTTAGTTATGTATACATCCTGCTTGTGGCACTCAAAGCAGAAGGCAGGCAGTTATAGAGTTCACCAGCTTCAATGCCAGGCCCATACACTACCAATTTCCCCATTCTCCAGATTGTTTCCCTCACCCATAGAGAGACATTCTGCTTGTTACTTTATGCTGGGTTTACTGACAAATCTATTTTAATACACCTTTACTTTCTGCCCCACTGGCAATATTTTGTTGTTTTGTTTATTCTTTTGCAACCATATAGAAAGTGCAAGACTGTAATCCAAAGGCATATTGGGATAGCCAAAGATGTATTTGAAAAACGAATCAGAGTTTTAAGAAAGAGAAACATTTAATTAGAAACAAAGGAAATAGTACTGAACTGTTATGTAATATCAGTTCTCCTATATGTCTGTAAATGCTAGACAATCTCTTCACAGATGAAAAGAAGACTTGAGACAGCAGAAATGTGGTTCTACAGGTGAATGTATAGTCAAAAAACTATACAACATTTTGAAAATTTTTGCACACTTTATGTCTAGAAAAGAAAAAAATTATACAAATGCAAGAAAAATTAAATAAAAAGCTTAATCACACTAACTTGTCAGTCATCTTTAATGAAACTTGTATAAAAGAGGGATTGCTGCCCAAATACACTTCTTTATATATATATATATATATATAGGGCACCTCAGTCTGATGCAATGGTTAACAAGCTTGCCTTGTTAGATTAATTATAACTGAGTAGTGAGTTTGATCCTCACTAGGTACTCCATATTTTCTGCCTTGTACCACATCTAATCTATGCTTAGTAAATCACTATAATTGTGTATATTTGTATACTATAAATAGATAGATTAAATAGATATATGAATGTCACACTATGCATATAATACTGTACATCTTTTATATACATATACACACACACACACAATTATATATATATAAAACCTGTATATTTATAATAAAAACTACAAAAAGTTTATTATGTATATTAAAGATTGGAAATGAAATCTCATGATAGAACAGGGTTGAGTTAATCATTGAAAGGATTATGAATTAATTCACCAAATGTTTTAGAAATGTACTATTGCTCAGTTCAATAAAGGTTCAAAGAGTAATAAGAAATTTTTCTGGTGAGCAAATTCTTTTGCCATTGTCTGATACACAGAAAATGTATATGTGCTATTTTCTGCCTAATTGGTAATCTTTACTTTTTAATCAAATATTTCTTTTCATATTCATTCTGACTAATTTTTGTCAAATGAATTTTGTTACTTACAAGTCATTTTAATTAAGATTATGAGTTTAATAAAACTAATCAGAAAATAAATATTCTCGCAATCATCTAAGTATTTGCAATAAATTTGAATGCAAACATGCTTTTGTGTTAACTAAATTGATACTAGACTAATATGGAGGCAATTATTTTTTTACTATATCTATTCTTGTAAAAGGGTATATTGCAAATTTGAATGATGAATTTCCTGTTTTTATCTGAGTATAAGGATGCAAGTATGGAGACTTCCAAATAAACAATAAATTTTTAACTCTTTAAGTTGCAAAACATCTCATAAACTAATAATATATGAATTTTTAATCATTTTAAACATAATTAGATATCTGTTACATTTCTCTGTTTTATAATTATTATATCCACATTCAGTTAAGTTTGTTACATTCACTTATAGACAAAGGGAAAAGTATGAAACAATTCCTTCATCCCTCCCCCAACTATGAGGTGAATAGAAGGATAGACTTGATTCTACAGCCTTGGTTGGCAACCAGTCTACCAGAGAAAAAAATGGTAACTTGCTGCAGAAAAAATTCTGCCTAGGAGGTCATAAAACAAAAGAGACATAATAATAACCCACGTGTGTATCATTGTATAGCACTTAACTAATCCACAAATGTTTATCAATCTAACATGTTTCACTTCTATTAAAGTGTTGTTGTAACCTAGGAAAAGGTTACTGAATAAGAATAACCAAAATGAAGGTTAGAACTGGAATAATAATATTTATAACAGGAACAACATACAAGATTCGCCATCAGCGTGTAGTAAGTAATCAATTGCAAGTGGTGAGCTAAAAGTGAATCAAGGTAAATCACAAGTGAATTCCAAGTGGAAGACAACATACAGTATATACCACTGTATTTATAGGAATTGGGACACACCCATTATCATCCATAGGTACAGTATAATATAAAGTTTCATCAAAGAATGAGATATGGAGAAAAAGAAGAAAGAAATTCTGGTGTTTTTACTTTTGTGTTGTTTGATTCTCATTGGTTAATCATGCTTCACATGCATTCAATTTTTTAAACAAATGTTAGTATAACTTGTGGCATTCCAAATTCAAGGAGAGATGATGTGTCCATTCAGAATTCCAAGAAATTAATTTTAACTGAAAAAACCATAAATATTGCTTTATGTATGTAAGTGTATAATAATTCTACTTTGTCTATGTGGGATTCAGATGATAATGTGTATTCATAAGGGTATGTGTGTATGTCTAGTGGACATTATATTTTGATGTTTTTTCGCAGGTTGATTTGGGAACATTTTTACATTTACCATTTGTTTTAGATAAGCATACATTACATCTTTTAAGAATGGATTCAATAATGTTTTTTGATGTATGTTAATGATAATATTGTTATTAGTATTCCCTCAAAGTACTTTCAACATAAAGAATTATGTTCTGTTTTAATTAGAGTAGCATTTGTAAAATCAAATTTATAGCCAGTTTTGTTACTGTATATTATGAGCCTGTTTGAATAGTTGTCTAAATGTAAATCTCTTTTGTGCTCATAGATACGGGCTTTTAAATTTTGTGATGTATCTCCGATAGAAATGTTTTTATATGGTAAGAATTTTATTTGTTAAGTACCAACATCTGAATTGGTGCTGAATTTATTTTTCTTCTTAATTATATCTCCAATTGTATTGGATATAATGGTAAAGATCCTCATATTAGGGACTAGCAGTAGAGCCCAGCGTTGCTCGGGGATGTAACAGTAAGAGATAGATCAAGTATCGACCATCATAAAGACTGAAAAATAAAATTGACAAAGATTATTGCTTAAGATTGATGGACACGCATGTCTTAATTAGTTTTTTTTTTTTTTACGAATTGGTCAAACCCCAACTCAAACAAAAACATTATTTTCAATCGTTATGAGTCTACCGATTGAATTATAAACAATTGTCTTGTAAATGAAATTTTTAAAGCATTCTGAATGTAAAAATAAAGAAAAAAGTGTTCAAGACAATAAGAAATACTACCTGCCAAAAAAAAGTGAAGTTTTGTTGAAATCGGTTGAAAAATGTAGGAAATCTGATCCCATATATAAACGAACACACAGGCACACACACACACAAGCAACCAACCTGGGTTTTATAATAAGTATAACTCGATAACTCGATATTAATAAGTATAACTCGATATGAGTTGTCCCCCTTTCATTAATGCCTCTTAACCATGTTTTCAAATTGATTTCGTGTAAAAACAATTGTGTTTTTCCAATTTTTGGCGCTGTCAGAACCACCGCAAGGTAATTTTACGTAGTCCTGTGAAGTTTTGTTGAAAAATGTAGAAAATCTGATCCAATATATAAACATACACACACACACACACACACACACACACAATCTGCATTTTATAATAAGTAAGATGACTAATTTATTTACAAATTTTATAGAAAAAGTGTTACAGGTTAGGATTATGAATTTTGTGCTGTTGCTTTAAGTGCTGTCTATTTCATTGGTATTTGTGAATTTTGTAAGCTCATTTTATAGCTTATTTTGGAGTTGGAAATAATGTCATAATAAAGAATCTATTATTTCCTTGGAAATTACATATTTTGAATATGGAAACATGAGAAGATATCAGCTTCTGAGAAGTTCTAAACAAGAGTATGTGCATTATACAGAAGGATAATTGAACCTTGCTGGGTTCTGGTGCTATCAGTGGCTGAATAGTCTAAAGCACACAGGATCAGATGGTGGTTTCCCCTACAAAGGTGGATGCTAGTGCAAACCATGCCTTGGAACACATTTTTGTTATTAAGTCTCTTGAATGCAACGACCTAATTCACCCTGTTTAAAAAAAATGAAAACATTACATCTGCAAAAATTATGTTTCAAGTCATAGGATATTATATATATATATATATATATATATATATATATATATATATATATATATATAATCAGTCCTATAACTGGGTGCAGTCATAGGGTCACTAAGCATCTGACTAGTTCCCTCAACATATCTGGGTTGATGGCTGGAGAGTTATTCATTTGTGTGTTTTAGGCAAGTAAATCAGGCAGGGCCCATCCTTCCACAAACCACAGACATCTGATGTCTACCAACTTGAAGACACACTATCATCATGGACACATGGTTGTTGATTCCATTGAGTAAACCTTCTACTCTGGCTCTGGACTTTAGTCTAGGGACCCTTCCACACAGCAATGCTATATCATCACTGCACTGGCTGCATCCATATCTAATAACAATTTTCAATAAATGTACATATACTACTGAGTAGAACTGCTAATGAGCTATTTATTTTAGTCATCCAACCACAAAATTAGGATGTAACACATGATTAGTTTAATATGGGTGAGGGACAAAAATTGTCTGCAACCACTGTCTTGCATGCATCAGAGTGGTACTACTCTCTCTTTTAGTGTAATGTAGGAGGTACTGTTGCAGGGTATGAATCCTAGGACTAAACTAGACATTTCTGTGAACAACCCTAAAATTGAAGCACAAAGATCAGATACTACACTTTACTCATGATCTTATGGTCAAGTTATATACCTTATTTAAGTAAGCCAACTCTAGAAGTGACAGGATATTATACACATGCATATGGCCAAAAACAAATAGTGTCCATTCCTCAAAATTACTATATCTATCAAACCTCTCTTTAGTGTAATGAATGAGGTGCTGCTGCAGAGATGGAATCAATTTTTTTATTACAAAGCCATGAATAACCAGGAAGCAGCAACATGCATAACAGATACTGTACTTTGATGATATACCATATGATATGATACTGGGTAAAGGAATACTGATCCATGCATAAATAATTATTTTATTTTTGATGGGTACACTGCTAATAATACTACACAATATATGGCATTTTATATATGTACATAACTTTGTATATAGATAAAATTCATATATGTTTACATATACATATATATATATATATATATATATATTTAAACATATGCATACACACATATTTTCTTTAATAAGTCTATTACCCAGGCTAATAGATGTCAGTCTCCCTGTTTCTATGTGAAAATGGCAAAAACTTCTACAATAGGGAGACTGGCCTGAAGGTTTGGGAGCTTTGACTACTGCCTTTCTTTTTGCATGAGCCTCAATGATGCTGCCATGTCATATTGCCTCAAATGTCTTTATTAACACAATCAAGTTTGATCCTGTGCATGCTGTACAAGCTGTTTGTGGGTTATTCCAGCATAGGTAATGTTGACATTGATGCATTCTTAAAATGTTTCAATGGCCTACCATTCTTTCTCTTTCCCTCAGAGAGCTTTCCACAGAGAAGTTGCTTTGGAATTCTGCCATTGTCCATCCATTGGAATTTCAGGATCATGGATTCAATTTTGTTGGTTTCTGCACAGTCCAGGACCTCAAAGTTTCTGATCTTATCTCACTATATATATATTTATAGTATATATATATATATATATATATATATATATATATATATATATATATATAGTATATATATATTTATAGTATATATATATATATATATATTTATAGTATATATGTTTATAGTATATATATATATATATATTTATAGTATATATATTTATAGTATATATATATATATTTATAGTATATATATTTATAGTATTTATATATATATATATTTATAGTATATATATTTATAGTATATATATATATATATATATTTATAGTATATATATATATAGTATATATATATATAGTATATATATATATAGTATATATATATATATATATATATATATATATATATATATATATATATATATATACATATTTATATTTATAGTGTATATATATATATATTATTTTTATGCAGAAATTGTCTTCTAACATTGAACAACAATAGATCCATCCCCCCAAAGACATGAGAAAACATTTGCAATATTTTCCTGCCAAAACTGGCAATCTTGCTTTTTAAATATCATGTATAAAAAAATTATTTTGTCATTATTTTTGCACCAACCTGATATATATATATATATATATATAAATATATATATGCATATATATAAATATATATATGCATATATATAAATATATATATGCATATATATATATATGCGTATATATAAATATATATGCGTATATATAAATATATATGTGCATATATATATATATATATATATATATATATATATATATATATTATTTTTATGCAGAAATTGTCCTCTAACATTGAACAACAATAGATCTATCACTCCAAAGACAACATGAGGAAACATTTGCAATATTTTCCTGCCAAAACTGGCAATCCTGCTTTTTAAATATCATGTATAAAAAATTAAGAAAAACAATAAATAGCATTGCTCATTGCATCTATAGTCATTTTACTTTCTTTGAGCACTTTCTTTCGAAGTTTTAGTTGTGTTCCTTTAATTTACAACAGGACATTTTATCGATATTCATTTAGTGCTTGCACCATTGAAAAAAAGAATGACAAGTTTTGTTTTACAACAAGCTGGACAATGCACTCTTCAACACAAACAAAAAATTAAATTATAAAGAGAATCCTTTTATTTCATTTTCAGTTAAGGATATAGTAAATCAATATTAATCATAATTTGAGTTCTTTTCATAACTTTTAATTTTCAGATGATTATATACATGAATTTCTACAATGAAACAATATTTTTATCTTTTCTTTTTGTTTTTCAATGTCAGACATGTTTTGACAATCCTACAATTTATTGACATAATTAATTTATTAATTAGTTTTCCACAGCTTATCAACCCTTTGAGGGTTATTTAAAGTCAAAACGTATTTCAGATTGTAAGATTTGGCTTACAGTGCCTAATGTTCATAAGCAGTGCTGTTGACCATAAGCAGTGCCCCATCTCAGTATTGACCAGGCTCAACTCTGATCAAATGGGAACCAGTGTGTTTTGACCATAAGTTTAATGGTCAAAGATCAAAAACAATAAATATATAAAAAATATTAGAATTAATCAAATGATTTTATCAGTGAAACTGTTTTTAAATCATACACTGTGACAAATATAAAATATACTTGTAGTTTGAAAATATTAGAATGGCAGGACATCTGTCTCCCATGACAACTGAGCTACATCTGCCCCACACCACAGGAGCAGGAGAAACAAGTTGTCAACTAGTAATTACAAGTACTTAAAAAAAATTTGGAATAATAAAGCACCCCATTTGACTAATGCAGGATTAATAAATTATTCATAATTTTGAATAAATATTTGTTTTTACATGTATGCTGCTAAACTATTAGATTAAAATCTTTTATAAATTTACATTAGGCTAAACGTTTTTTATAACGTTCATAATAATAAGCATTGTCATCATCTGCTATTTCACATTACTAGAAATTAGTTGAATTGAGTCAAAAGAAATTTATGAAATTTTCTACATAAGTCAAAATAATCTGTTTAATAAGATTTTCTTAAAACAGTACTAGATTAGTTAAACAAGTAAAAAAAATTGTGAGTTTTCTGAATTATTATTATTACTATTAATATAAATTAGTAATAACAGTCGGTCATCAAATGTAACATGTGCAGGAAGGGAAACTGGCACAGATTGCAACATAGTGTGGCCTTGAGGTTGCCCATTGGAGGTGCTTGCAGGAATACCCATCCATGTGCAAGGACCTCAATATTATGCAACTGTTGATCAGTAAAGCCTCTCAAGATGTGTTGCAAGAGTTCAGGCTCTTAACTAGCAGTCAGGAACAGCAACCAGAAAACTGCCAAACCAGTGCCCTGAGTATAAAGTGCTATTGCCACCATCTATGCATATCATAAGAAATTCATGACAGCACCACTATTAAAGCCTGAGAAAAGGAAAGGAACCCTTCCTAAACATGAAATAAGGGACAAGTCTCTATTCCTGTTCAAGAGAATGGGGAGTAGTATAGACCAGGCAATAAGAGAGCCTTTCCACTCCTATTAAAAAAAAAAAAAAACAGCTTAGTCTTCCAGATAAATTATTTCAAAGAACAAATTTTCTTACAGATAACTCATCTGGAGAGTCAAGCTGCTGCCCACAGTTGACCCAGTACAGACATGTATACATACCTGTGCATGTGTGGGATAAAATAAATAAAAATAAAATAAAATAGTTAAATTTTAAGTTAGCATAAGTTCAAATACCAACTCTTTCAAACTGTGTTTACATAGCCCCAATCAGTAGTCTCCAAAACAAAAAAACCTACATTAAATCCTATGAACACAATCAAATTAACATTGTGTTAACACCATTTAGTACAAACATATAAAAAACATAAATAAAACTTTCAAGTAAAAAGGTAGGAAGACATTGCAGAAAATCCAGACAAAAAATATTAAATTAAAAACAGAAAACACACATTACATTAAAAAATGATTAGATTCATCCATTTGAGGAATGGCAAGATTTTTTTAGTTGGTGACTTTTGAGCAAAGTGAGAATTCTGGGATAGCTTTTTCTTGCCATGGAGTTGGGAATAGGGAGGAAAGACTTGGGCAGTACTGCATTACTAACCCTTCTTTATTTTTTGGTGGGGGAGCATGTCACTCCAACACTTACATCTTCTGCTTTTTCATTTAAAAAAAGAAAAAAAAAAATTAACAACTCTTTCAAATTACATTTGCATATCTACAGTTAAATGCTACAAACCCAATCAAATTAACATTACATTATTTTGTAATTTCAAATATTTAAAAGACAATTGTCATAGTCTATAAGAAATGTATAAACTCAAAAGCAAGAGATAGTGAAGTTATTTAATGTAAGGAACACAATAAATAACTAAATATGTCAAATTAATCTGTTTAATTAGATCCACTGAAAACAGTACTAAGCAAATTTTAGAAAATAGATGTCTTGTTTATACAGGAATTTTAAAGAAGTAAAAGAATATCTACAACTTTTCTCTACTCGGAGAACAAGTATTTAGCTAGTAAGTTAAAACTCAATAAGACAACTCAAGCCCACTTTTAATGCCGGAATCTGTTATCTCTCTAGTGGGACACCCTCAAGTTTGGAATTGCATCACTTAGGTATCTTTCAGGTAGGTTCTTCCGATCAAAGAAACTATGTATATTCAGACTACTTTTGATTGATACTTATACTCTAAGATTATCTGCCCTGAGCCATGATTGCTATTGTTTCAGAGGAATGCTTACCCATTGTACCCAGTCTTGCTTTAAGACTTGTTCTTGAAGTGCATCTCTAAACATTCAAAATCGTTTTACCTTTGGTAGAGTACCATAATGCAAATAGATTGAATGTAAATTAAGCCTCTTAGGTCCTATACAGAATTAATCTGATTGCAGTTAAGAGAGAGTAAACTCTAACTTGGTACAATGGGCTGAGAAAATATTTGGCATATGCTATGAAAGGCTATAAAATTGTTGCTCAAAATTAAAAGGAAGGTGATAATGCCACCAAGACTCAAGTGGCCACTGGAAGTGAAAGAGAAAAAAGTGGCTTTTGAAGGAACCTAATCTTAAACATGAAAGAGGATAAATCTTTACTGCAGTTCAAAAGAATGCAAAAAATATGCCATTATATAAATATATAAACATTATGGATATAAAATTGAGGACTCGTTATGAAGTAATAAAAACTGATCCCTTTGTAGAACAAGTATATATTAATATAATAATAATAATAATAATAATAATATATATATATATATATAACCTTTTAATAATAGTTAAACTTTACAAAATATATGTCAATTTTGTTGACAATGATAAACTAATAAGTTTCTCTTGGACAGCTAGACATAAAGTCGTGGACTGGTTTTCTATTGTTGTTAAGTAATAAGCTGATCCCCTTCAAAATTACGATGTTCTGTGAAAGCCTTTAATAATTTTGGTTATGAGTCCTGTAATTCATAAAGGTCTGAAGATCACCAGATGTGCTGCTACCCATAGACTGGTCTTAAACAGGTTGCCAGACTGGTCTAAAATTCCTTCACCTAGACTGGTTGCCAACAAAGGCTATCAGATGGAGTCTGTTGTGTTATTTATCCATAGCTGGCAAGGGGAGAAATGATGGATTTATACATTTTCCAAGGGTATTTGCGCATAAGTAACTGTAATGACTCCACTGAAATTTGAATTTGGCTCTTCAGTTTCTCATTCCAAGCCACTATCAACTACAGATTTGCACTTCCTCCTTTTAATAATAGTTAGGATTATGTATACGTATATATATATATATATATATATTTTTATGAAATGGACAAAGTCCAACAATTATTTAAAGACATTTTTATGTTTAACATTCTTTTTATAGATACAAGTATTTAAGTAAATGCTCTGTTTATAATAAACAGTATTGAACAACATTTACCAGCCTGATTGCCCAAGATATTTTCATAGAAAATATTCGCCTTCGACAAGATTCGAACGTATCCTATAGGGAACTGTCATATTGAATGACGTGACTTACCTCTCAGCCACAAAGGATCATTTGGTTGGCAAGGTGGAAATTACTGCTTATAAACTTCAATGTATACGTATATATATATACATGTATACATATATATATATACATATATATATATATATATATATATATATATATATATATATATATATATATATATATATATACATGTACATGTATACGTATATATATATACATGTATACGTATATATATATATACATATACATGTATACGTGTATATATATATACATGTAAACGTATATATATATATATATATATATATATATATACACACACATGTATACGTATATATATATATATATATATATACATGTAAACGTATATATATATATATATATATATATATATATATATATATATATATATATATATACACACACATGTATACGTATATATATATATATATATATACATGTATACGTATATATATATATATATATATATATATATATATACACACACACATGTATACGTATATATATATATACATGTATACGTATATATATATATATATATATACACACACATGTATACGTATATATATATATATATATACATGTATACGTATATATATATATATATATATATATATATATACACACACACATGTATACGTATATATATATATACATGTATACGTATATATATATATATATACACACACATGTATACGTATATATATATATATATATATACATGTATACGTATATATATATATATATATATATATATACACACACACATGTATACGTATATATATATACATGTATACGTATATATATATATATATATATATACACACACATGTATACGTATATATATATACATGTATACGTATATATATATATATATATATATATATACACACACATGTATACGTATATATATATACATGTATACGTATATATATATATATATATATATATATATATACACACACATGTATACGTATATATATATACATGTATACGTATATATATAAATATATATATATACACACACATGTATACGTATATATATATACATGTATACGTATATATATATATATATATATATATATATATATATATATATACACACACATGTATACGTATATATATATATACATGTATACATATATATATATATATACACACACACGTATACGTATATATATATATATATACACACACACATGTATACGTATATATATATATAAATATGTATATATATATATATATATATATATATTAGGTTGGTGCAATATATATATATATATATACACACATGTATACGTATATATATATATATATACATGTATACGTCATATACATGTATATGTATATATATATACATGTATACGTATATATATATATATATATACACACACACACATGTATACGTATATATATATACATGTATATGTATATATATATACATGTATACGTATATATATATATACACACACACATGTATACGTATATATATATACATGTATATGTATATATATATACATGTATACGTATATATATATATATACACACCCACACACATGTATACGTATATATATATATATACATGTATACGTATATATATATATATATATATATATATATATATATACACACACACACATGTATACGTATATATATATATATATATAAATATGTATACGTATATATATATATATATATATATATATATATATATATTAGGTTGGTGCAAAAATAATATTGTTTTTTGACATTAAAAAATACGGCAAAAACGATATTATCTTTTGCACCAACCTAATATATATATAAATAAACGTATATATATATATATTTATGTATACGTAGATATGTGTATATGTATACGTAGATATATATATATATGTATATGTATATATATATGTATACGCAGATATATATATTTATATATATATGTATATATATATATATATATATATATATATATATATATATATATACACATATCCACACAAATACGTGCATGTATATACATATATACAGATTCCGGGTTTTTGTATATTATTGAATTGTTCACGAAGATGGATTTCTCGCCATTTAATCATTAACCTTTGTATTTGTTTTATGTATGAATAATTGATGATATATATATATATATATATATATATATATATATATATATATATATATATATATATATATATGTATATGTATTTATATATATATATATATATATATACATATATGTATATATATATATATATATGTACATATATATATATGTATACGTATATATCCGTATATATATATATATATATGTATACATATATGAATATATATATAATTATATATTAATGCATTAATTCATGTTTCATTAAATAATATATAAGTTTTGTCTATTTAATTTAAGTAAATTTCTTTCATATTGTCTCATAGGTTTAATAACATTATCATTGAAAGACAAAAGGAAATCACCATATTGATACATGTTTAAATACAAATAAAGTTATAATTTTTTTAAACTTTATGAACACCCTGCATATATATATATATATATATATATATATATATTAAAAAAATAACAAATACTGATGGCTTATATCACCATTACAGCACCCTGGACCTGGAACAGTATCGGACCTAATAATAATGATACATTATACATTAATAAAAATCTCCTTTTCCTAACTTGTTTGTCATTACAAAGCAATAACTACAACTATGAGGTCAGTACTGGCAAGTTTTCAGCCTGATCCACTTCCCAAAATCAGTATTTTAGTGAATACATGTACTCTCTCTTTTACCTATGAAAGCAGTTAAGTTTAAATCTGAATCATTAGACTGCCCACACAGTTTAAAACTGAACCATTAGGCTCCACACAGATTGTTTGATTATAGTAGCAAAGGCTTGTTGAGAATCAGCCACACATTTTTGAATAACTGATAGCAGAGAAATGGTGCTACAAAATTCTCCAAACATCCCTCTGCATGTTTGAATTCAGAGTTTTTCTTCTCTTAGACTGGCTTCCATCCAAGGCAAGAAAGCCTTGTCTCTACTGTTATTTAACCTATAGCTAGAGGAAGATGGATGCATGTCTTCCCTATGGTCATTAGTACAAAGTGAATGAAACAGAACTGAATGGAATTTGAAAACGGCTTGCTAATTCCACTTGTCAATAACCATGATGCTACCAAACATCAAAATATTGAATCTTTTGGAAAGTTGGTCAGGCTGAGAAGTTTTCAGTACTCACTTCCTCTATTACTAATGTTACTACCACTCCTATTCCCATAAGTAATATCATTAAGAATTTGTTATGCTGATTGAAACAGAATGACGATAGCAAAATTAATAAGGAGAACCACAATAGTAACTGCTATTTCTGTTCTTGCTTAGCCAATGGGAAAGTTCTTCAAAGATTTAGACTAGATAATAAAAACCAAATTACTGCTTAATATAGCAAAAATACTGTAAAAATGTTACAGCTTGAAAAAGACTATGTCACTTGAACAACACTCATGAGAGAATTCTGTTAGAAGAAATATAAAATATGAAATAACATTAGAAAAAAAAATGTAAATGCTTGTATCTATAAGACAGTGAAAATATTAATAGTAATGTTTGTCTTCATTATTAATAACATTAATACTTATAATGGTAATCTTAATAGATTCCTATTATTTGTTTGTAATATTTTTTTCATTGATATTTAAACTGGATTTCCTTTTATGGTCTTATATTTATTCAATATGATTGATTATCAATTCTACTCTTGGGAAATACACAGTTTTATTTCATTAGTGAAAGAACAAATTTTTTTCTCACTTTTTTTTTCTGTCATTGATCTAAAATTTTCAAGAGAAATATGGACTTTAGTACATTCGTTTTTGGTTAGATTAAAATAAAAAAAAAAAGCCAATCTATTTTGTTGTAGCTATCAAATCAAGATTTGTAAGAATGTTTCATTGCAGAAAAACAAAAAGAAATTTGAATTTTGAATCAAGTCAGCCAAATCAGGATTTCAGCAGAATCTATATTTCTTCATTCATTTATTTTGTAATCAGTTATTTGATTAAACAGTAGCATAAATAATCCTCTCTTTAATTTGAAAAGTTTACTGCCATATCATGTTGGAACACCAATTCCCATACAATCACTGAAGTTAAGCAACATTGAGTCTGGCCAGTACCTAGATGGGTAACCACTTGAGAATACCAGGTGCTGTAAACTTGGATGTGCAGGTGGATTGTTGATCAGAGAGCCAAGTTCCAATTCCAATTGGGATCGTTATATTCACTTACATTCAAATACCCTTGGGTAAGGTATGAATCCACTTTTTTCCTCTAATTAATAAGACTTGTATCACTAAATCACTAAAAAAAAATTCTTACAATCTAAAAATATTTTCTGGCTTTAAATAACCTTTAATGGTTTTAAATAACCTTTAATGGTTTGGTAAAGGGATAGAAAATGAATGACTCAGTCAATCAAATAATTTGAAAAGAATCTGGGTCAGTCTTTGTTAGACAGATGTAGTGTTTGAAGGTTAAGAAAGGCTTTCCTCCATGCTTTATCTTTACAAGAGTCAGATTAAACCCCAAAATGAAGCACTGCTGTCATATCTGGGTTGGTGATGCTCATTTTTAAACCTTCAAAATCATTTATTCAGGGTTATGGGAGATGACATTTTTTCCACTATTCAGCCTCATTTTCACAGTTGCAATGTCAGAAACCTATCTTCTTTTTCCTCTATGTGCTGTGTTCCTTCAGTAAATGGACTCTCCACAATTTCCTGTCCTTTTTAGCCTTTAGTATAGTTTGTCTTTTTACTATTTCTTCTAATCCCTGTTCTTCTAACCATTTATTCAAGGTAGGTTACCTGCTGTTTCCTCTGTCTCACTTGCCTTCAATATGTCCTCTGACTATCAAATTTTCCAAGCCCTCTTTCCTCATTAAGTGACCTAGAAATTTCAAGTTTCTCTTTGTGATAAATATCAGTGACATTTTTGTTTTCATTTTGTCTCTTATTGCTCATATGTTCAGTCCATGATATTCTCAATATCCTTCTGTAGAACCACATTTCTATTATCTCGAGTTTTTTCTTCATCTGTGAGGAGATTGTCCAGCACCCACTGCTATAAAGAATGGCTGATATTACATTTTTATTATGGAAAGAACCATATTAATATTTACATTAAGTGGGGTGATTTATGTGGAGGTACTGAAAAGTACTCAGCCTGACCATGCAAGGATTGAAAAAAAAAGATATTTGGTTAGATTTTTGAACTGAGGTTTGTCAGCACTGAAAAAAACTGAAAAAGGAGAATTATTATTACATTTTCTAAAAACTTCCTTGTTGTACTATCCATGATATTTTTAGCATGCTTCTGTAGAAACACATTTCTTTTGCTACAAATCTTGTAAGGAGATTGTCCAGCATTCACTGCTGTTATTTGGACTGATACTACATTTACAATTCAGTACTCTTTTCTTTGTTTTTGATAAAAACTTTTTATTTCTTAGCTCTTGGAAGACATCTTTCGCTATATGAGTTTAATTTTTAGATCCATCTGTTCAAACCTTTACAGTGAGAATACACTGTGTTACCTCCACAAAATCAAATAACCTTCATTTCCTCCATATTCCAAAAGAAATCAAAATGTTTCACTTGATATCTTTTTCCTAAGAACCCATGCTGTGTATAACAAACTCCCATATGGTTGCTTCCCTGAAAACATTAGTCTTAACCTCTTCAAGTCAAGAGTCAATTATTAGCCATCCTCATTATCCTTATAATAATCACTTCCTACCACCTCCTCTTACAGTCATATCACACAATTCATTCAATAACCCTCTACCTTGAGTGACTCTTGAGTTTTATATTAGTAAGAAAATGGGATTAGCAAGTTCGTTTTGAGCAGTTAACACCCAGTCAGTCTACCCTGATCAAATGAAATATTCTTGCTCATATTGTAAAAAAAAGGTATTTTTTGCTGCTATTCAACAAATAGTAAGGTTTATTATCTACTAGTTATCTTGTTTTATAGAAACAATCAACCCAAACAGAAAAATAAGGAAAAAAAATCTAAAATATTCTTTGGAAAATTTGATACTTGAAACAAATTCTTTGTCAGATATTATTTTTAAGAAACGGCTTTAGGAAAAATATCCTTTTGCCAAATTCAGAAAATCCTATTGAAGCATAAAAAATGTTTTGCAAGCTCAAATATAAAAATCGAGCAGGGCTCTCAAAACTATACTCAGTTCTGTAAAAATGCTTTCAGTGCACAAACAGTTTTGAGCTGAGTTCCAAGACAATGACAAAAGCTCCTATAGAAATCTCTTATGGAAAGTTTGATCCAGATTTTAAAACCATGATTAAATATTCTAAAAGTTTCCACAGATTAAACAAAGTTTCTTTAAGTTTTGATTGGTGCAAATTTTGATCTTGTTTATTTATTATCATCATCATTATCATCATTATTATTATTTTATTTATGACAGCAAAATTGAAAATCAAGAATGATCTCAACCTCTTGTGAAATTACAAATCATAACAATATGGTTTTTATTCCACCAGTTGAGCTTGTCCCCCCAGACTCAGTTTCCATCAATTTGTGTTGTCGTCAGTTTCTGATCAAGTTGGAAATACTTCTTCAGCATGACCCATTGTCAAGGATATTGAAGCATTGCAACTGAGAGAAATTACTATCATCTGGGAAAAAATAACTTCTAATTGGAAAAGACTAGAAAAATTTTCAAACTGAGTGAGAAGGAAAGTACAGACAGAGATATGAAAAAAAGTAATGTTACTAAAGTATAATTGTATTTTAATCATGCAATTTTTTTTTTATTTTTGTCTTTTATGTTCTGTTATTTTATTTTCATAATGAACCTCTTTTGGAATCTTTTTTTTTTTTTTGTTAGTTATCAAAACAGTTTTGATTTTGACAATTGCAACAGCCAAAAATATCCATAAATAAATTGTTCCCAAATTGCACCTGTAATCTATAATTTTATTTATCTTAGGTTATATAAAAAATTTAAACATAGATAAAGGTGAAGAAACAGCAAGTTACCACCAACATCTAAATAAACCTCACCCCCATGAACATTCAAAATACTACTGCACGATTTTCATGCAACCTTGAGGACTCAGTCTCTATATAAAACAACTGAAAATCAAAAATACTTTGTTTTGAAGCCAAAAACTGATATTTAGTACAGTGTAACCCAGATATAAGAGAGTTGTCGGGACCGGTGAAGAAGTCTCTTATATCCGAGTTTGGTCTATTTTGTATACATTAACACAGGCTCTAATTTGGGACCAGAAAAAATCGCTCTTATATCCGGGTTTCTATTATATCCGGGTTTCTTATACCCGGGTCACACTGTAATTATCTTTTTTAAATCACTATAAATTCTTTTTTAACCTATTTTTTATTATCTACAGTTTCAGTTTGTTCAGACATTGTTTGTTACTCATTAACAACTTCAGACAAATCTAATTTCTTTCTGAATGATTAATAATAAACTATTTATTTTTTAAGTTTGTTATTTATATCAATATTAGAAAATAACTGGAGATTTATCAGTTTGAAATACAATATGAATGAGTTTATATTCTAAAGAAAAAAAAGAATAAACAATTGATTTATAAAGATCCAGTTCAAGTGGACACACTTTATTCTTGTTTTTACCTGTAACCAGAATCATCTTACTCTTCTACTATTCACAAGCAACATGGTAAGTAATACAAGACAGTTGGGCAACATTAATGGGGCAATCTAACAATTATGTTTAATGGCAGGGGGAGAGAATGTACCAATTGTGTTTAATGAGGAAATTATTTATAATGGGGAAAAATGTGCCAATTATGTTAAGTGAGAGAAATATGCCCATTCTGTTTAATGGGGAAATGTACCAATTATGTAATCTGTTATTCAGCTCCCATAATGAATATGAAAGAATTTCCTAGATTTAGGTATGCAACTACCTTAGATAGCTTTTAGTAGGTGAATATTAACACGTTCAGTGCAAGGCAACATTATTGTTTTTCTGCTGATTGACGAAAGCCATGAACAAATCTGCCAGGATTCCCAAAATAGATAGCATCACAAGAAAAGATATATAAGTCATAATAGTGTATGAAGGACAAAATGAAGACAGGGTGGGAATTTAAAAAGGGAGATTTTGTGAAGAATGTAACTGATAAATCGGCAAAAATATTAGTATTAATTGGCACTAACATTGTAAATTTCAACTCAAACTCACATAGCAAGTTAATTAGTTATTATTTCTAATACAAGTCAATAAGATTTATGACTTATTTCTCAACTTTACAAAAAGAAAGCCTTTTCTTGTATATAACATATATATATATATATATATATATATATATATATATATATATATATATAAGGTTGATGCAAAAATAATGTCGTTTTCTCACATATGTTACTATGTGAGAAAACGACATTATTTTTGCACCAACCTTATATATATATATATATATATATATATATATATATATATATATATGTGTGTGTATATAAGTTGGGATTAAATGTAGAGCAAATGTTGATCAGAATCCAATAGAATGATAATAAAAAGAACAAATAGGAAACATTTAAAAATCTAACATGTTTCACTTTTATTAAAGCTTCATCAGATAATGAGATATGGGAAAAAAATTTTCTGATATTTTTATTTTTGTGTTGCTTGATTTTCATTCGTTAAGCAGATGACATCTGTATTTGCTTTGTAAAGAAGCATTTATATGTATAATTTCTGTAAGTGTATAATAATTCTAATTTGTCAATGTAGTATTCTTTTTCATATCTCATTCTCTGATGAAGCTTTGATAAAAGTAAAACGTTAGATTTATAAACATTTTACAATATTGGATGCTATTCCTGACACCCACCTCAGACATATTTTTATTGAGACACCATTTATAGAAAGTTGCTGTTCAAGGTTTGAGACCACATCCGAGCTTAAGTTTTAAGGTATGCTATATTTATGGGTTAAAGTGCTCAATATCAGGGATAGAGTGTATGTAAATATAAAAGGGGACACTGAAGTCAACACTCAGAGGCGACAGCAGGGTTAAGCTTGACCTGACCGGAATATATATATATATATATGTGTGTGTCTTTGATGTATAATGGTCATCCAGTTCATTTCCTAGTACTGAACAGCCAGACTACCTGCACATATGAATTGATTATAGTGGTGATTGTGCAGAACCAACAACACTTTTGGAAGAACTGAATACAGAGAACTGATTGTTCTTCTTCTAAATTAGTTGCCAACAAATACTAAAGACATCGGTCTGACTTACTATTTAACCCATAGATAGGGGGAAACAGATTCATACCCATCTAAAGTGTATCTGTGCATAAGTGAAAGCAAACTTGACTAGAATTTTAACTCAGGCCTTTAAATTCTTCATTCCAAACACCTATCCATTACATCCACCAGTCTATCTATCCATCTATCTATCTATATATATATATATATATATATATATATATATATATATATATATATATATATATATATATATATATATATATACACATGCTGAAATTAATTATGAGAAAGAATAGTTACTAGCTTCTATTTATCTTGGTTGCTGGCAAAATATATAGCTGCCAATTTTCTGTTATTAATTGGGAAAGTAAGATAATTTTAACTGTTCAATCATGTGTTCTTTTCTATGTCTACATCATAAAATGACAGGCATAAGACCATAACTAGAATTGAGTGTGCAGGGAAAGTTAAACTTCAACCTTCTTAAAAGAATTAGTGCAAAAGCCATAAAAGCATTATGAAGTCAGTCATTTATTAATTCCATGTCTCTGGACTGATAATTACGATAACACACTTGCAGCCTTAATATAAATTACATGCTATTTTATTAAATGATTCTTTTTTTTTAAATGGCATGTTCATCAGGATATAGGCAATTGTGGCTCTTCACAGATTCCATTACTGTATTTATCAGTGAATTGTCATATCTTCTTGAAAAAGATAGTGAAGTGGTTTCCCACTGTGTTTGGGATGTGCAAGTGGTTTGATGGATAGCAGCTCAAAATAAGAAATTGGAGAGCCAAGTTCAAATTCCAGCTAGGTTTATTACATTCACTTACATGCAAATACTCATGAGAAAGGTATGAAACTATCACCTCCCCTCAGATATGGGTTAAATAGTGGGAAGTGTATCTTGAAAAATCATTGTTATTCTCCAAAACCATGGTTAATGCAATATTCACTTGCAAATGAAAAAGAGGAATTATACTTACAATCCAAAATATGTTTTGGCTTTAAATAATCCACAAAGAGTTGATAAGCCTTAAAAAATCAATCAATTAATCCTATTGCCTTTTCTACAGTTATGAATTCTAAGTTATGTTTCACTTAGACTGGCTGCCAGCCAAAGCTAAATAGCCAAGTCAAACCAGTTATTTAACCCATATCTACAGGGAGAAGAGATTGATTCACATCTTTTCCAAGGGCATTTGTGCTAAATTGAAGACAACAGACTAGGCGGTATTTGAACTCTGTTCACCAATTCCATTTTCTCCACAAATAATTACCACAATATACTCATATATTCTATTAAATGATAAGTTAATTACAACATTTATTTTTCTGACTGAGACTTCTTGATTTTTACAGTATTTCAAGTGAGAAATAAAAAGGGCAGTGTGCAGCAGAAAAACCTCCCAGAAAGACCTCCCACATAATGGTAAGACATTAGTGACAATGGTGTCTTCATGTAATTAATGTCTTACCATAATGTGAGAGATAGTTCTGCTGCACCCAGTATTAATTATACAATTTGCTTTTAGTCTTGAGAGAAATGCTAAATATTTTCTTAAAAGATGCTATTTCTTTAATAGTCCTGGGTATGATGGTTACATCTGGCAGCAAGGCCTCTGATCATGAGATTGGAAGTTTTGACAAGCATGGAATTATTTCTTAATTGCTGTTGTTCCCAGGTCTATCCTGACATGAGGTGTTAGGACCTGTTTGGGTTCCAGCTATGGACAAATAGTGAATCCCTCAAACAAAGCACTATGAAAGTATAAAAATATATGTTTATAATAAAAATACCAGCAATATATTTTTATATATAAGTGATGTAATGGAATAACCTGTCAACCCCATGAGTGACTACACTATAGGTAATAACTACCTATAGGTATCTGTAAGCCAACGGACTACAGAGTCTAACTGGAATCTTTTCCATTCCAGCTAAACAGTCAAACTCTCTGCCTCTGAGCAGAGGGGAACCTGGACGAGGCTCCACCGAAAGGCAGAGTCTCGTTCGGGGAGGTAGACTGCCCCTGAACATGTTTATACGGGTTCAAAAGGGAATATTTTTGGCCGAGTCTACGGGCTTGGAGAACCCACGTTAAACCGGCCTTGTGCCACATGAACCCTTGGGTGGGGTAGCTAAATATTTTAGCTGGGATCTGTTCAGTACAATTCAGATTTACACGAGAACTACTGACCTTATAATAGTAGTACCCACTACTGGATTGACTTGCGACAACCTTGTGCATAACTGTTACCTTATTTCTTATTGTACTGGTTTTATAATAAACCTTTACTTATTTTTATCCACTGTTTTTTCAAGTATACATTCCTATTAGCACAGAATATAACAAGAAGAAAAATGATCAACAATACCTATTATCTGTTATTGAAGTCATACAGTTACATTCAAAATATGTTTCATTGAAACCATAAAATTGTGTTCAAAATATTTAAATTTCAGCATTAAATAACACATAGAGGTTGATATGCTGCAAAACAAGATCAATCAATCAAACAACCAATATGAAAGTATTATTTCATGACATTGATGCATATAATATCCTACAATTACTTAAAGAAATCAAACTCTATTCCAAAATATAACTTCAAAAACTACCTGTTGTATTCTGTGCTAATAGGAATATATACTTTACAAACACGATGGATAAAATAAGTAAAGGTTTATTGTAAAAAACAATACAATAAGAATAAAGATAACAGTTATGCACAAGGTCATTGCAAGTCAATCTCGAGTGTTACTATTGGAAGGTCAGTAGTTCTTGCATAAGTCTGAGTCATACTCAACAGATCTGTAGCCCATTGACTTACAGATACTTACTACCTATAATGTAGTCACTCATGGGGGTGACAGGTTATTCCATTACATCACTGCCACATAAATCACACATGTCACTGCCTCTAGTAATTATGTCCACTCAAACATGTATATGCACAAATATGAATCTGAATATCATTTACCATGTATTCAATTGTGAAAGCAGAATAGCATCATTTTTTTATTATTTCAAAGCTCACAAGAAAATTAAATTTCAGCATTAAATGACCCATAAAAGAGTTGATATGCCATTAAACAAATCAATCTATTTCTTTAAAAGTTATCCTACTTCAAAATATATCTTATCTAGCTAAATGGGAATAGATAGAAAACCATGATGTAAAATATTAATATAAGATTACTTATGTAAGATTATTGTTTCAAAGACTAATAAGTATGCATATCTTACATGTAAATTTATTGTTTATTCACTTCTGGACTTTATCTGTTAACATTGGCCTGGCAGTGTGTGGCTTTGGGGCTTTCTTCAAACATGGATCTTCTTGCAAGTATATTAGATATTCTCTGTTTTTTCGCTCTCTGGTGAGGCACTTATATATTTTCCTGTAATCCATATGTGGACATCCTAAGTGCAGCTGGGTTTACCACCTTTTCACATGTTGGACACAAATCTGAACCTGGTGAATATAAGGTCATTTTATAACTCAACCCTCTGATGCACCTGCTTTCTCGAAATTCTCTGGTATGATACTAAATGTAAAACATACTTTGGTATCTCTTCAGGTGAACTCAGTATATATTGGGGTTTATCCCAGATCAACTGTTAGAACAAATCTTTCTTTTTGACATTAAATATGATTCAGACTGTTTACTATTTCATGATTGATATACTATACTCAAGAACTTGAGATTGTTACAAAACACATCAGTTTTAATATAGTAAGCAATTAAATCAATGAACCAAGTAAGATGTACATAGTAACAGAAACAAAGTTAAATATATTGATATTATATTCTATTTAAGTTATTTTAATTTGTATATGTAAGGTAATATAAGAAAGTTTCTGGACAATACATACGGTCATTGAACCATTCAATGAAAATGCATAACCAGCAAGCAATTAATGCTCTTTGTTACCAAGCCAAGTGAGTTAGTCTGCCATTTTGTTTCATGCTATTTACATGTGTTTAATTATTATGTAAGGTTTTGTAAGATTGTGTTGGAACAGCTCTGTGATTTTTACAGTAGCTGAAAAATTTTAGTAACATGTCTGCAACAAATTTTGATAATTCTTTTTGATAATCTGCTACTGAGACATTCAAAGTGTTTTGTCAGTCTTTTGACAAACATTGTTCATATCAAATACAGGATTTTTAGTGTCATTCACATTTTAGGGCTGGTCAAGAGTCAGTTAAAAATGGTGAAAATTCAGGGATACTAACAAAATACTAAAAAATATGAAAAGAATTTGTGAACTCATCTATGAGGACTGTTAATTTAAGATACCCCCCCACTCCACACTGTCCGGCCGTGACAGAATTCAAATGCAATTAAACGGCCATGTGGGTGATGAATTATTCTCCACTATGCAACCCTTATCACACAGATGAAACATTGCTAGCCTCTGGCTACTTTACTGATATTACTATGACAGGTGTTCTGATCAGCTACATTCTTTAGTTTCACCAGTTCAAACTTTCACAGCTAGGATCTGCCCAAGCTACATTCACAGTAGCAAATCATCCTCATTCTTATTGTGTTCTTTTGATTAGTATCTGTCTATATTTCTGAGATGAGGTATTATGTACATTATTTACGTTATTCGGACTATTGTCCTTATCTTTGTCGCCATATTTATCACATTTTGGCCGTTGTACGCTCCGGCCTTCTTCAGGTGGTTGGAATGTCGAACTGAACCCTTTATTTTGCTCACTGGCGTAGACTGTTCTAGTTCCACGTGCCATGTTTAATGGATGGACACATGACACAGTGGATAAAGGCATTAGTTAGATCTAGCGACAGAACCCAAAGAGTGTGAGTTCAATACCCGGTTAAGGCAGTGGAGAACATTCAGAGGGAAAATTAACAGGAGATAACTGATAACTGACATCCATTAAACATGGCACGTGGAACTAGAACAGTCTACCCCAGTGAATGAAATAAAGGGTTTAGTTCGACATTCCAACCACCTGAAGAAGGCCGGAGCATACAATGGTCAAAACGTTGTGATAAATATGGCAACAAAGATGAGGACAATAGTCCGAATAATGTAAATAATGTTCTTTTGATTACTATCAAATTTTAACTGAGTTTTTTTCCCCAGAACTGTTACTTTGTGGAACAAACTTCCAAGAGTGTGCTTTCCTGACAAACTTGATTTTTTTTTCAAGTCAAAAATCACCCAATATCTATCCTACACATTCTTATAATATGCACTTCTTACTTCCTCCTTCTCTACAATAATGTAATTTGAGTGGCTCTTGGGCCCTGTATTGAGTGAATTAACAGTAAATATATATATAATCTGTGTGTGTATACATACAGAATGTCCCTAAAGTCTGGACACAGGAAAAAATGCATATTTTCAAGAAATTAAATTTTCAACATTTTATTGAATTGGAATATTAACAAATATCATCTTTAACATGATTTCCATCATTTGTGATGCAAAGGTTGATGTACTTTGCAAGATTCATGTGAGCTCGATGCAGTAACTACACATTGACATCAATTTTAGCACATTCACTCTTTATGCATTCAATCAAGTGTGTAGCATCTGTGATTTTCATTGAATACACCTTCTCTTTAGCATACCCCAGAAAAAGAATTCTTTCAACAAGTCTATGTTTGATCTGCGAAGGTAAAAAAATATAGTTAATGAGATTTTCTGTGTGTCCAGACTTTAGGGAGACCCTGTATAGATAGTGGGAGTAACAGCAAAATTGCCCAAATTATGTAACAGCATGGGATAATTGTCCTTCTCACAAAATGTTTGATATCTAAAACCCACAAAACTTTTTCCAGGTTTTCAGGTAAGATGTTTAGCCATCTTGACACCATTTGTTGTAAAAATCACTGAAAAGCCCTTTAAGTTATTTAGCCAGAAAGAGAACAGATTAAATCATTTCGTGCCAGCCCCACTATGTCTTCCCAACTGAGAAATGGTGAAAGGAAAAAGATCATTCAGACCTTCAGTAATGGTACACTGACATTCATACTCTGGCTTCCATCAGTCAATAGCCATCAAGAGAATGGTGAATAAATTTAAAAAAGAGGGAACAGTATGGATAAAAATTGGATCAGGAAGTTAAGAGGCAGTAGGGATCATCATTTGAATATTCTTACTGTTCAAATTAGAGTACAATAGTGTTATAAAAACCTTCGAGAATTCCAGTAAAATATCTTTAATTATTCCTAAGATAGAACAGTTCAGAGCTTAATCTAACAATTGGACAATTTTGCTGTTACGCCCATTATACATACATACATACATATACATATATATATATATATATATATATACACACACACACACACATACATACATATATATATATATATACACACACACACACACACACACACACACACACACATATATATATATATATATATATATATATATATATATATATATATATATATTACTATTATTACTATAAACATTACTTTAAGTCATTACACATGTTTGTGATGGCATCCATGTTATTCAAAAATTAATGTCAATGAGCATAAAGATAAAGAAGCCCTTACTAAAGAAAAATGTCTCCTGGCAGGAATTAAGTCTATATTTCTATTAACTACCAGAAAAGTTCCTGTTAGTTAAGATAGGGCTCAATTGGTAGATCCTGCTTTGGCTAAAAAAGTGATTTTACTTCTGATTCAATGGCACATTTTTCTTTGGTAAGAAAACTGTTGACATTAATCTTTATGTTCAAAATAACAGTAATGGCAATTCAAACATATATATCTACTAAAAATAACCTTTATAGTTATAAGTAATGTTGGATTGAAAAACAGGTACAGGAAACATTAAACTTCAGAAAAGGAGTGTAATAGATTTGAAGTGCTCAACAGTATTTTTCTCCTCAATGATTTTATTTTATGAATGCATTGATTGTAACATCTTGTGTTAGCCAAGGTTTATAAGTACCATCTCACCAAAAACCTGCTACCATTTACCTGATGAGAGTGCACATAGTACGTACAAAACTAACAGTTGGTCTAATGAACAGTTTATTTTATTATATATATATATATATATATATATATATATATAGGAAAGTTGGTTCTGTATGTCATGCCAGAAGGTTTTTTTGTCTGAGCCCATCCTTCAAATCTACAAATCTATCATTTGTTTTTGCATTGTATACTGTTGCCATATATGGTCTGGTGTCCCCACTGTTCATCTTAAGGTTCTCAACAAAATCCTAAAACAGATATGCAATGTGATATGTTCTGACTTGATATCTTGACTTCAGTCACTTTCTCTCAGGCATGATGTGGCTTCTCTCTGTCTTTTCTACAAATATTTTCATGTCAATTGCTCTGACGAGCTATTTTCACTGGTACCCCAACTGCATGAATTTAAGTGTGCTACTAGGTTGACTTCTTGGTCCCATCCTTTTACTGTCAAAACAGTTAAATCTAACCATGTCTTCTACTCTAACAGTTTCTTCTCTTGCACTTCCTGACAGTGGAACTCACTTCCTCTTACTTGCTTTCCTGATAGCTATAATCTTAAAAATTTAAATGTAATGTCAGTCAACATCTTCTGATGCTTTGAACTTGATTCCTGTCCTTCTCTTTATCCTTTCCTCAAACACCACTCTTTTCTCTTACTTTCACTCTCTGTAACCCCTTGCATGCTAGTGGAACTTCCACCTTTCTTGGAGTGAAATGTTTAAAAAAAAACATTATATATAATATTTTATATATATATATATATATATATATATATATATATATATATATATAAAAATAATTTTATATACTGAGCTCTCCTTAAAAGAGGAAATACAACTTTGCTTAGCTATCCACTTTCTGTGGCCAAGCACAACTACAGCATACTAGACCAAACAGTGGTTTCACCAACAAAGAGGGACACAGTTTCAAGCTCTGCTTGAGAGCACATTTTCTTTATTAAGATTTCTCAAGAGCACACACTAATAGATGTATGACACACTGTTTAAAAAACAAAACAAGATGTCTATTTCAAATAAAAATAACATTTGAAGTTATAAAAATGTCAGATTAATAGTGTTGTGGTGTCCTCCCTCTAAAGAGTCTATGTTGGACTCTTCTGCCTACTATAAGATTAGTAGGAGAGAAGGCCTTGGGAGAACAGTCAAATAGATTGAATGCTGAGTCATCTGACACACACTCACTAGTCACATAATACTCTTCTGTTGTACTTACAGCTTAATATATAATATATTTGTAACATTTGTTTTATTATTTCTTTAACCTTTTACTTGGTAAAAACAAATAGTAAATCAATTAATTCTATGGAAATTATTTGGTTTATGTTTTGGACATGAAACTGTGAAGGATATGAGCTTCCAAGGAAAATAATCTCAATGAAGAAACATGCTTTCCTTAAAAAGGAAAAATAGAACCTGTCTAAGCTTTTTTGCTCTCTTTGCTGAGTAGTATAAGAATTAAAAATAAATCAACTGATTCTTTAGAGATTACTTTTATTCACACACACACACACACATATATATATATATATATATATATATATATATATATATATATATATATATATATATATATATTTCATTGAATATGACAGACAAGGAAAATTTGATTAAGTTATTCCAGCATTCTTACATTTTTCTGTTTGTCCATATTGCCCATTGTATTTACTTTGAAAATGGCTAAAGAATTAGCTGAAAGCACATGGGACAATGAAACATATGGAAACTTGTTGCCCTCCCTTATTCCTACCAAACACAAAAAATTAAATTTTCCTTGTCTGTCATATTCAACAAAACACGTTTAGAAGAAAGGTTGCCTAAATATACATGAATATACATACATAAACTAACGCCACTATACGAAGCTTAGAACAGCTCATTATCAAACATAATAGACATTCATTGTCTGTCATATTTAAAAATATATGTTTGAATAAATTTTATACATATATATGTATATATATTATAATTATTTTTTTTAAAATATGATTCCTTTGCAAAAAAAAAAATAATAATTATGAAAAATAAAAAATAATTATAATTTAAGCTCTACTTCTGTATGGAACACTGTTTTTTAAAAATAAAAACAAAAATACTAAAGAACTCCAGATTATTTACCTAATGTGTTCTTTCCTATTTTTCTACATATCTGCACACACACACACACACACACACACACACATATATATATATATATATATATATATATATATATATATATATATATGAGACCTCCCTGGTGTACTTTTTAGTATAACCTCAGATACTTTCTCTAACTTATTTTTTGTTTTCAAACGTTTTTTATTCAGTAATGGAATTCTGAGTCATCTTAATTTTGATCTAGTCTTTTGTTTTGATTTTTATTGTCAGTAACATCTTTCAGCTAATCCGTTTTTTAATCATCTTCAGCTATATATTGTATTCTGTCATTAGAATTCGCTTAGTAAATTTTCTTTTTTTTCTTTTTATCTTTTAAACTAGCTGATACTTGTGCCCCTGGGAGTTCATTTTGTATTCACATGAGAATAAACAACTGATTTAATTAGAACCTGTCCTCTGGCTGTCATCTGTATAAAAAAGAAGGAAGTCCTAAATTACTTTAAACATTTTTGTCTAAATAATTTAAAGGAATTTTTATTGTCATTTGACTCACTTATCCTCTTGGTTGTCATGGTTATATCATTTTAGCAGTTTTACCCATCAACTTTCTTTTAACTAAATCTTTTATTCAGTCAATAGGTGTAGAGATTGTTCCTATTCCACTAGCAACAATTAATTGGTATGAGACATTCTCTTGCATGGTGGGGGAATTAACTGTTTACATACAGGAAATATTAAGCACCCATTGACCAAACATTTAGGGCTATTGCCACAGGAAGTTCATCAAATCTTTTCTCAAAGAATTTTTTCAGGAAATTAGATTTATCAAGTCCACTGTCATTACTTCATCTAATACTGATGGGAATTTCCTTGCAAACTTTTTGTTTACGGTAGTGTGGAATTTCAACACATTGATTATATTATTATTTTCCCTTCTAGTTACATTTATCCATTTTTGTTATTGTTGATATTAAAAGTGTTCAAGCAATATAGTTTTTATTATTTGATAAATTTTTTGTTTGATTTTTGTAGTACCAGTCTATAGGGCTTAATGAAGTCTTGTCTTTTTTAAGAGATAAATAGTTGATTCCCTTGAAATCATTTTTAATCATTGAACTGTGTAAATGGTTGCATATTGCTGATAGTTTTAGACATTTTTGAATGAGTAGAATGCTGTTTGACATCTATATGAGAGCCTAAATCTGATAAGTCTAAAAACATGACTTGAGTTTTCACGTTAATAACACAGATAGCAGAATAGAAATAATCTCATCCACATATTGAATAAAGTGTTCAGTGTGAAAACCCCAGATGACTGACACATCAAGAATGTCAATGTACGCACTGTGATAATAGCAACTAAGATGAGGACATTGGGTTGAATCAATTAGTATATAATTATTTTTTTCAGATCAAAAGGAAGGTTGAAATATTGTATTAAACATCAGTGATGACAATTATTTAAATAAGATATGGGATAATGAAAAGAATATATCACAGAATTCCATAAAGCAGAAGAGAAACCTTTCTCAGTTTATGAGGATGAATTTGGCTTCATTGTGGCTGCTGAGCATCAAATAAAATCTAAACTATTGCCATTATTTACATGTAAAGAAATCATGTCGAGTTTCACATAGATAGGGTGGGGGGCATTGGAATAAAACTGATAGTTGAAATAAAAGAGGTGGATTAATTTTTTTTAAATGATTTTTTAAAAAAATGAAGTTTTAACAAATTAATGTTTTTAAAATTAATTTTATTTTTTTAAATTAATTTTTTTTTTTAAATCATCTTTTTTCAAATCTTTTTATAATTTTTATAATCTCCAGTAATGAAAGGAAATTCAAATGAAATACCTTGTTCCACAATGCTCAAAGCTTAATTAAGGGGTGAGAAGAAATTTTGTGTATGTTTAATACAAGGGGTAGTTAGAATGGCCTGACCAGATTTTTCTCCAAAGAAATATAATTGTCCCAGCCCATCTATTTGAAACTCAAAGATCATTAATGCCAAATTCAAAACGTCTCAAAAGTGATGGCTAAATTTCTACTCAGATACAATTAGTTTTGCTCTAAATTCTAATATCTTTGTACACCATACCAACACCCTCCCCTCCACCTCTCGCATGCACATACACAATTACCTTTGAGTTTCAAACATATGGGCTACAACATTTGTTCATCTTTGGAGAAAAAAATCCACCCAAGATATCCTTATTCCAACTACCCTTTTTATTAAATATTCATGAAATTTTTTTCCCACCCTTAATTTAGGCTGAAAGATTCCTAGGACAAAGCATTTCATTTGAATATTTAATAGAAGAGTTGGTTGGAATAAATGTGTTCTGGGTGGATTTTCTCTAAAAAAAAAAAATAATCATCTCAGCCCATCTATTTGAAACTCAAAGTTAATAGGGAACATAAAAAAATTGTTCTATGGTTTATAAAACTGGTACTTAAGGAAATAATGTATTTTGTTATGTACTGACCTG
>OZ010573.1:41919745-42032245 GCA_963932145.1 Acanthosepion lycidas | reverse complement strand
TCTTAATCAGAAAACCAAATTCCCATTCCAGTTGGATTCGTTTTATTCACTTAAGCATAAATACCTTTGCAAAAGGTATAAATTCACTTCTTCTCCCCAGTTATGGATTAATTAGTAAGACTTGTATCAGTAAACTATTATTATCTAGAAAAAAAAATTCTTAAAATGTAAAAATATTTTCTGACTTTGAATAACCTAGAAAGGGTTGATAAGCCATAAAAAATTAATCACTGAGCAGGTTGCAGTTTCTTTTCAAAATACACCAAACTTGGTATTCAAAAATAAATCCTAAGATATTTGTTATTCATAGTCCAAAAATATTTTCATTAAACCTTCACTGAATGAACTCTTTTTACAAGTGTTTTATAAGCTTTATACAGGAAAAGGTAACCGAAACATTGTTTCGTCTCAAAAATAATTAAAAAAACCACGTTGAATGTTTGCTAAGCTAACTGTGAAAATCAAATTCTACTGGTATTTTTAACTGATTATTTTGGATTTGTTAAAAAAAAATAAGTGAAACCCTTTTATGATTGTCCTATTTGAATGCACATGACTGCTTAATCAACTTAGAATATTCTTGATATTGCATTAACAGGGTTCTATTAAATTTGACTTGTACCGACACAGTTCTGACAAAGAATGGAAAAATAAAAATGTATTTTACTGCAAATAAAACAAACATTTATTTGTTTTTGTTTTATTTTTACTTCTTCTTTTACTTATGTATTTTCTTTTTGTAAAGTTACAAATTTATTTTGCTTTTATTATTTTCTTTTCATTCATTTTAATTTGCATATGGGTAGCTAGAACTCTGCTCTTGAGAGGGGATGGTAACAAAGAACTGAGAATGGCAACAATTAGAAAAGCAGCTAGCCTTACAATTACTTTGAAAAAAGTAGGCAAGCATTTTTACAAAAGAGTGTGATTTTAACTTTATTTGTGCATACATTTATCTATTTTTTTTTTATGCTTTTGTCAAAGGCATGCAGTTATAAAGTTCAGAGATAGTGGAATGATGCATGAACAAAAAAAAAAATATTTAACTATTTTTAAACACCTTTCTTTTCAACTTCATATCTCTGCCTGTACTTTTTTTCACTAACTCTTTCTTTCATTTTTAGCTGTTTCATCAAGAGGAATGTTGCCATGTTGTAATTCTTTGCTTTGTTTTCTAGTCTCCCACAAAAATCCAGGAGACGAAGAAAGTTCCTTGACAATGGGTAAGAAATATAGATCAAACTCCAATCCCATCAAGTGGTCCCTGTCTCCCAGTTTTGTTTTTCAAATCCTGTTGTTTGCAATTAATGCATTCTAGTGTGCTTTCTACCCACAAAGGTCTTGATATTTTTAGATATGTGTAAAAAAGCAGTCGATGTATGTATGCAAGTCATTATTAAATCCCTGATGGCTTATCCAAACATCTCTCCACATAGCTCAGTATATGCAAAAAAGGCCTCTACATTTTCGTTTTTAAGTAAACAAAAGAACAAAAGTTCCTAATATAATCATTTAATAACAAAAGTGATTACAAAGAATATGAAAAAGAATAATTAATACAAAATATCCACAGCATATCAGTAAGGTATGTTTGGAAAATAACCAGCCATTTAACACTTTCATTGCTGTATTGTTATAGCATTATTGCCTGACTGTACTGGCCCATTTTGGGAAAAATAGAAAATTGCCATTTACAGGAAATAAATTGCTATAAGATACTGATGGCAATTTTTTATGGGTACTCCCATTTTGGTTTTGATGGAATACTCTTTTACAATACACTTCCTGATTACTCTTCTATTGTTCCTCCTCTTTCATAATGTTTTCTGTTTTCTAATTCTTTCACACCCAATAAATCCTTGTGCTTTAGTGGCTTTATTACCTCACTTGGGGTGAATTTGATTAAAAAATTAAGAATCAATCTTATCCGCTTTTATAAGTTTATCATTCATCCATGCATTAAATACTGCTGCCACATCTTGTTTGGTACATCTACTGTGTATTTAAATATTCTTGATAAAATCCAAAGAAGAATCTGCAATGTTATCAGTCCTGACCTTGCATCTCTGCTTCAGTCACTTTCCCACTGCTATAACATACCTCCTCTGTGCTTCTTCTATAAATATTTTCATAGTAATTGTTCAGATACACTTTCCTCTATGACAGCTAGACTTTATGAATTTAAGTACAGTACTAGATTGGCAGCTAGGTTTCATCATTTTACAGTTGAAATTGCTAGATGTAACCATAAGTTCTATGCTAACAGTTTCTTCTCTTACGCTTCCTACTTGTGTAACTCTCTTCCAGGCAGCTTACTTTCGAGTCAAAAATTTAAAAGCAATGTCAATCATTATTTCTCATCTTTTAATTCCTGTTCTTTTACTGTTTTTTTTTTCTCCTTAATATTGTTTTTCCTTTTATCATATTCTTTCACATTCATTAACCTCTTGTGTCTTAATGGCTTTATTGCCTTGCAGTACAGACTAATATATGCAACACCGCCAACACACAATGTAATAAAAATATGTCAGAAAACTATTAGGTTGGTGCAAAAATAATGTCGTTTTTTGACGTTCAACTTCAGAAGGAAAACGACATTATTTTTTGCACCAACCTAATAGTTTTATTCTATGCTAGTATGCATTCTATGCTGGTTTATAATATTTCGTGGTGTCTTTTAAACATATATGTTGACACGTCATATAAGTTTTGTAAAGACATTATTGCATCTTGAAAACATATGTATTTCTTAACAACAGGCAATGGAAGTTTCATAAAGATGCATAAGTACATTTGCAGCAATGAAAGTGTTAATCTTACAAAAAATAGTTTCTCTCAGGTAATAGCACATTACCCCACTTCAAAGTACTCCTCTTGAGACCTCACACACTTATCCCCACATCCTTTTGATGTTTTCAAATATTCAGCAAAAGTCTTCTTTTTTTTCTGAATAGCCATCAGCTGCTTGGTTACATTCTCTTTAATCTTGTCCATAATCTGTGTCCTTTCAATAGCAATTTTAACTTTGGGAAGAAAAAGAATTTTTAGTTAAGTTTGGACTGAAGTAGGAAAAACTATCAGACTTAGTTGGTGTGAAGCTTTTCAGTATACAAACTTATACAATGTCATCTAACTGCCAAATAATAACCCCTCAAGAGATTGTATGTTTACACATGCACTGTAATGTCTTCTCTGATTGGTCGCCAAGTGACATCAAGGCTGCACCTCTTCTTTCATGTGTCATGTCCCTTCAGGATGTTGGTGATCATGGCTCTCCACAATTTCTTGTCCTTTTGAACTCTTAAGAAATTTTGTCTTTTTGTTATTCTCTCCTAAATCTTGCTTCACCATCTATTTGCTCAAGCTCACAAGGTAGGTTATGCATTGTTTTCTTCTTACCTTCAGTCTGTCCTGCAAATATCAAATTTTCCAGGCCCTCTTTCCTGATTATATGCCTTAGAAATTTCAACTCTTCCTGATGTTAAGTGTAAATGTCTTTTTTGTTTCCATTTTCTCTAAAACTTTGTCATTGATCACATGTCCCATCATTGGTATTGCTAGCATCCTTCTGTAGACTACTGGTTCTTAAAAGATTCAAAATGGCTGTTTACCCTCTGGACTGATTGTATATGAAATTTCAAAGTTAGCATCAGCAAAGTATACCAGTCAAAGTAAAAAAATGTAAAATCTGGTCTGGTATTTCCACAAAACAAACAACAAAATATTGTGCAATTCTATAAATTTCTTCTTTTTTTTTTTCCTGGGTCCTCTGTGAATTTTTCAGGGATATTTTTTATTAATACCATGTTTGTTCACTTTGAGAACATGAGCCACATATCTTTAATATGCTACTCATTAAAATATTTTGGCTGAGCTGCTTTTTACATCACTGTTACTATAAAAGACAAAAAAGAAAAATTTCAAGCTTTATAATTATTTACTTGGTATGAATTGAGACCACATTGGATTAAAATGTAAGTTTAATGTTCATGGTTAGTAAAAATGTTTAATTTAAATCTTAATTCCATGTTTTGCAGCTCTCAAACATCTGAACTTTATCATATGTGGCTCTTGCATTAAGCATGTTTGGTGACCCCTGCTCTATGTATACACTGATTCCTGGTGAATCACACTTTTTCATGGTATTCATATCCCTCTCATAAATGATACTACTGTATTGGGTAATTTTTTGGTGCATTTTCTTAAAAACATCCACATCCAATAGGCCAGCAAACATGGTAATTTGTAAAATTTTGTCATTGTTACTTTGCTCCTTAGAAAATCAAAAGTAGGATGAACTGTCTATCAACTGTAGATAATTCTCCTACCTGCACAAACTGTTTATAATTGAAATCTACTGATGATACCAAGTCCATTCTTTATGTCTGGTGCACTTCTCTGGTAGCTCAGGTGACTGTCAAGCTATATGTTTTTGTTATCAGCTCAGCTAAAATGGCTCAAAGAACTCAAACTCTTCTGCTATTTATCTATGGTTTGGAGTAGGACAGTCGAAAAGTAACTCCAACTTAGTCTAATGGTAATTGTAATATAAACTGTTTGCTTATAAGTAAGCATTCATTAACTGACCAGCCAGTGCTACTTTTGGTTGAGATTTATAAAATCTTTCTATTAAAACAACTTTTTCATGAAAATAGTTTTCTCAAGTCTGATGCAATCACTCATTCCAGTTTTGATGGTGGGGGCATCTTCATTCCTCTCCTTTTGTTCAAGGTAGAATGGAATGTCAACATTTTTCATCATTTTCTCTTTGAGTTACATTTGTTATTTATTTTACTTGTTGCTGCTGTGTAAAGTCCTCAAGTGAATAGGGTTTCTGCTAGTTGGTATAGTTCTTTGCAATTCTGTAGCACTAGTTTGTGAGGTTCAAAGTACAGTTGTCGCTGGTAAGATCTACATGTTTCAATTATTGAAAAATATTTTCAACCATTGATCTGAGAAAGTAGTTGTATACCTCAGACAGTTTAGATATTTCATTAAGAGTTTGGCACCACACATGATATCTATATGAAAGTCTTGATCGGACAAGGCTATTTAAGAATATCACTTGAGTTCTTAGTCTAAAGTTTGGGTTTTGTAGCAACTTGTGGTGTTGGAAAAACTACTCCAAATGCAATCTATTCTACATTCAAGTACTAAATCATCATCTTCCTGTGCAGTGTCCCCTCAGGACATAGGCAATCATAGCTCTTCACAAATTCCTGTACCTTATCACTCTTAATAAATTTTGTCTTTCTGCTATTTCTCCTAAACCCTGTCTCAACATCCTTTTACTTAAGCTTACTAAGTATGTTATACATTGTTTTCTTTTGTCTCTGTTGCCTTCAATCTGTCCCATGAGTCTCAGATTCTCCAAGCCCTCCTTCCTCTTTATGTGCCCAAGAAATCTCAACTGTCTCTTCCTGATGTCAAGTCTAAGTGTCCTTTTTGTTTCCATTTTCTCTAAAACTTTATCTTTGCTCACATTTGGAGTTCATAGTATCCTTAGTATCCTTCTGCAGAACCATATTTCTGATGCTTCAAGTCTCTTCTTCATCTTTGAGGAGATTGTCCAGTACTCACCAATGAGACGGAGGAATTTATAACTTTTTCAAGAGCATTAGTACAGAATAAATGCATACTAACTCAGCCAGAAACTGAACTCCATTTACTAAATCTGTTTTCTGTGCTTATAACTTCACATCTCTAAATTTGTAAATAGACAATCAGCTGTTATCTTACATGAGTTACCTCCCTTTTCGTGATAAAACACCAGATTTTGAAAATTTTGGTTTAATATTCTAATAAAACAAAGCCAAACTATAATTATTCTGGTTAATGTCTTCATCTTCTTTGTTTTCTTAATATTGAAATAACAGGCTAGGAACTATTTTGGAATAGTGGATAAGATTAAAGAACATTGAACATATAAATTTATCAGAAATGAAAACTATAAATTAAACCTGAAACTGATCTTGAGAGAATACTCAGTGATCAGGAGAACAATGGTCATTCAAATCAATATATTTTTGAAGTTATTTTCTGAATTAGTTCATCAATAAAAGATCAAAAATTATAAGGAAATATTACCTGACCTGAGTTACCTCTCTTTCTTGTGATGAAACATTCAACTTTGAGGAGGTTTGTTTTTGTTTTACACTTTACTATCAAGTCAAACTTTAATTGTTTCCTGCCTTATTGCATATTGCTTTGTAGTTTGTTTGTTTTTTATTTTGGAATTAGTTGTGATTGCTTTAATAAAACATTTTTCATTAAGAAAAAAATTGGGGCAATAATTATTTTGAAAATAATAAAAAATCAATATAAGAAAGATATTCTGTTGAATTGAAGAAAACTTTAAACAAGAATAAATACATATTTGCATCTAACAATATAATATATAACTAGTAACACCATCACTGATACACTGAGTTTCTCACTGGGTGCCCAATATTTGTGGTCTAATACCAAATGAAATGAATTATAATAAATATTTATAATAATATGAGCATCTCATCAGAAAATAGGTGATCACGGTTCTCTTTAGATTCTAATTCTTTATTATATGTGAATTGCCATGACTTCTTGGGAAAAATAGTAGTGATTTCTTGTTGTTTTCACCATGTTTTTATATATATATATATATATATATATATATATATAATGAAAAACAGACCACTTTAAAGTACCATTGCAATAATTTATTTCACCAAAATCCTTTTAAAGGACTCCGGATCATCAGGTAACACTTCCAACATCGAAATGAAAGGAAAAAAATTTGGAAGTGTTACCTGATGATCCGGAGTCCTTTAAAAGGATTTTGGTGAAATAAATTATTGTAATGGTACTTTAAAGTGGTCTGTTTTTCATTAAATATTAGCTCTGTATTCACATTGAGCTCTCAGGATTTCATCCTCCTTGGAATTACCCATACGGTTTACCAAGTTCTTCGTACTTAACTATATATATATATATATATATATATATATATATATATACTGGCTGATGCCCAGAGCTAAGTAGTACAGTTTATCCTTCAATTTAACCCTAAGTTGGGAGTTTCATTCCTTACCCAATAGCATTAGTGTGAAAGTGAATGCAGTATACTAATTCAGAATTTGAACATGGCTTGCCAATTCCAATCTTCATGCCAATAGTCATTATGCTACCCACTCATCCATTTCTACTTTAGTAGGTTTGGTTTTCACTAGGTATGCCAAATTTGTGGCCTTATACCAAACAGAATAAACAATAAATGCCTATAACTATATGGCCGTTATTATAATCATTTTGTCATTTTATTTCTTTTAGAATATTTGAAAATTTAAAGTTAAAATTTTGTAGAGTATTTCTTATAGCATTTCTTCTTCTTTTATGTGTTGTGTACCTTCAGGATTATGGCCCTTCACATCTTCCTGGCCCTTTTAGCACTTAATAAGTTTTGCCTTTTTGTTATTTCTCCAAAACCCTGTTCTACCATCCATTTGCTCAAGCTCATCAAGTATCTTATATGTTGCTTTCCTCTGTCCCCTTTCCCTCAATCTGTTCTGTGAGTATCAGGTTTTCCAAACACTCTTTCTTCATTACATGCCCCAGAAATTTCAACTTCCTCTTCCTGCTGTTAAGCATATTTGTTTTTTTGTTTCCATTTTCTTTGAAACCTTCATGTTGTTCATATGTTTGGTCCATGGTATCCATAGCATCTTTCTGTAGAACTACATTTCTGTTGCTTTAAGTCTCTTCTTCATCTTTGAGAAGATTGTCCAGCATTTATTGCCATACAGGAGGTAGATATCACATAACATTTCAGTTCTTTGTTTCTAACAATTTTTTTCTATCTCATAACACTCTGCTTAGCTTTTTGGAATGTATCTTTGGCCATACGAAAACATCTTAAGATCTAAGAGTCACACATTCCATCCTCTGTTAGAACACTTCGCAGAAATTTAAATTTCTGTACATGTTTGATTTTAGTACCCCCAATTTGTAATTTCATAGAATCAAAAAACATTTATACTGAAGTTTTAATATGAAAGACTTTTATTATTCTATCTATCAATCTAAGAAATACCATTAGTTGTTTTGATGAATATATGTGGGTTAATGTGCTTTCTGTTCTTCATCAGGTTTTAAGAAAAATTAAATAAAATTCTGTTCATAGCTTAGATTATGAAGATTAGCAGATGTGTAATATACATTACATATATAACTCAGGAAGATCACTGAGTGCACCAGTCAAAAATTAGGGGTTAAAAGAACATTGAAAAAATCTAAAAATTCATGGAAGGATGAAAACAGTTTGAATGCTGTTACCGATAAGATAAAGTTTGTGTCTCATTTCATGATATGAAGTTGATGGCTCATTTTCTAAGATGAGGTTTACTTCATTAGATGATGGTCATGGTTCATCTCATAAGATAAAATTCATAGCTCATTTGCCAAGCTTTATGCAAAATATGATGCAGACGAGTCGCTCAAATTTGCCAACCATGTTAAAGACCACAGAGCTGCTGTGACACAATGTATTGAACATGGCCAAATATCATGAACCTATTGATAGGCTGAGTTAATAAGCTGAGTACAAATCAGTGTTAGCTATCTGAACATTTTTGCTGATAGGTACAGTTACAGCATATAGAATTATGGAACTTCATAGAATCAATTTATATTCTGAATACAAGATTTAAGCAGTACTGGGAAATAGGCAGTGATGCCACATATAACTGAAGAAGACCAAAGAACTCATTGGTTGAAATGTTAAGAAAAACAACAAGTGAACAATCTCACTTCTTAGAATAATGAAAATACTCAAGACATAAATTACTATTTCTTTCTGCCAGTTGCTGACAATTTTGATAAATAACTTGTTAATGTCAGTTTATTAATGTTAACATATTTACTTCTATCTCAGAGCAATAAAATAAGCACAGATATTTGGTTTAGTGCAATTGATATAGCAAATAATATGGCTTTAAATAAAACCATGTAATGAACCCACATGTACATCAGACTGCACAACATATGTGCTTTGTGCGGCAATGAATTGATTAATAAAGATTTTCTTTCAATTTTTCTCTCTATTTTTTTTTTACAGCTAGGTTTACCCTTTAAAAGGCCTGGTGCCACTCGAGGTAGAGGTTATATTTGAAGGCTATTTTTCTGTATAGGAGTAGAAGACACGGTTAACCACAGTCTTGAACTGGTAACGATTTTTGTAGGCTTCCATCAGTCAGGGTTGACCATGGGTAGCATCCTAGTTGTCTGCTTGGCTAGAGCATCAATGTCTGTGACTGTAGAGGTTGATGCGGGGGTGACAATCTCTGTTGCAGAGGTTGCATGTATGTTCTGTCTCTGGTCTGTTGGAGCTGTCACTTTGCTTTCTGTGGGCCGACCTTTCCATGGCAAATTGTGTCAGCTTCTCATCCCCTGACTTGAGGTGTTTGGTTAAGGTTCCTCTCCACCTGGATTGCATTGGGATAGCAAAAGATGCCTTCCAATATTAAGAAACAGGAAAATTTTGAAAAGAAAAGAGTACTGAACTGTTGCATAATATTAGTCCTATTATATAGCAGTGAATGCAGGACAATCTCCTCAAAGATGAAGAAAAGACTTGAAGCAACAGAAATATGGTGCTACAGAAGGATTCTGAGAATTCCATGGACCACTGAAGTTTTAGAGAAAATAGAAATAAAAAGGACACTTATACTTAACATCAAAAAGAGACAGTTGAAATTTCTAGGATACATAATGAGGAAAGAGGGCTTGAAAAATTTGATACTCATAGTGGGAATATTGAAAACAGAAGAAGCAGAGGAAAGCAGCATATAACTGATTTAACAATTTTGTGTAAATGAATGGCAGAACAGTGTTTAGAAGAGATTAAAAAAAAAGATAAAATTTACTAAGAGCTATAAAGGACATGGAATTGTGGTTAGCTATGATCAACAATGTCCTAAAGGGACATGGAACATAGAAGAATTAATTGATATGGTAGCCTTTAAGTGAACTTTTGTAAAGCCTTCATAAATAATGAGAGTGTCTGTTGTTTATATCTATAAAGACAGAGATTATATATGCAATATTTTTGTTCATTTATACAATAGTTAGATGCTGTTTAGTTTTCATTTTCCTTTATGTGTTTTTCATAATGCTGCAGCCATATTTCCCCACTCTGTATTTTCTCTCATTTCTTCTTTTTCTATGCATGCTTGTTGACAGGCACACATTATCAATATTCCTTTAGTATAGCGTTTTGCTCATTTTACAGGTTTTTCAGCTGACGTTGTTTTAAATATTGCTAATCTTGGTGAATCCTATTAGTGGCCATTTTTCCCAAAAGAAGCAGTTTAATTTTTTTCCCCCCTTTTAATAAAAATGTTAGTTTTTCTTTTTAAATTTAATTGGTAGTGAACAGTAACTCATTTCCAAAGATGTCATCTGTTATCATATTGAAAATTAAAGCTTGTGCATTGTAGGAACATTATTCATCATGCCCTATTTTTTCTTGTCAATCAAAAGTTAGTAGTAGCCAGACTTTGACTGATGTTTATGATAATATAAAATGTGTGAAAATATTTAATTAATGCCTTTTGCATAAACGTTAATTGTACCTTTGAAGAAGAAGGAACTGTGTCTCTACTCTTCATCAAGAGAAAATTCATATGTAATCTGTTATGAGTGAAAGACTACCTGAAAGAAATGCTAAAACAGTGCATTATTAGAGCAGCCAGTCAATTGGAGGACACTATGCCTTCAAGCTATTGAAAGATTTGAAACTAGCTGAACTCAAAACCAGAAAATTTTCTGGTAACAACATTATGATCACCTAGTGTGTGGGTCACTGCCACCAGGTTTTGTCATTCATTATCCAACCTGTGAATGGCAATGCACATCTCAGTTTAGTCTTCACAGCCAACAACATCAGCATAATGATATGGAGTCAGATGGTGGTCATTTAAGAGACTCAGTGGTCATTTCAGAAGATTACAATGCATGTTGAACATGGTGTATTGGTGGTTCTACAGAGCCAGATTGTGCTGACACTTGCCATGTTTATCTGATCAGATTTTGGAAGTGAGTGTGTTCATGAATTTTTCAGTACCTCTCATATGTCTATGCAATGATTTATAGAGATTTATTAAGCATAGCACAAGGTTGGAAGTATGGATCACCTAATGAGGTTTGAACACACTGTTCAGTTGTAACAGATCTAGCAAGACAAGCTTGCTCAAGTGCCAATTGATTATTATTAGTAATTGATTATTTTTAAAGAGTACTCTGCTATTATATGCTTGGGCTGAGTATCAAAGTATTTGTGTGCTCTATCTATAATCAATTTATGTACTCCTCATGAGTGTATAGTATCTGCATGCTGTGTTTATATATACTGGGCCACTTCCTGATGGTGTAATGGTTAGCAAGCTTATATATATGTATATATATATATATATATATATAGAGAGAGAGAGAGAAAAATACATGAAACAAAGGAACTATTACTCACTTGTCTGAAGATCTACCACATTCCACTTCTTCATCTTTTGGCATTTCAGAGTATTTCATGAACGTAAATATCTCACATCTAAAACAGTGCATTATGCCTTCTAATTATCTGTCATCAAAACAATTTCTAGAAATTTCCTTCTCACTCCTTTTCCATGAGCTTAAATTGTGTGAAATTCTCCAACTTTTGCTTTAAGTTCTTCAATTTAATTGTTCAATTCCAAAATAACTTTTGAATGTATATTTTTAATAATGTCCCAATTTAAAATATATACACAAAAGAACTAAAAAAAACAAATTATGAAATAAGCTGATAGATCTTATTTCACTGAAACAGATTAGCTTTGATTCATTTTTAGCCTTAAATTTTTATCTACAGTTTTAAAAATGTCATTAAATTTTTTATCTAAAAATACTATAAGAACAGTTTGCTTGTTTGCTTCTTCCCATCCTCATTGCTGAGTGTCTTGGATCATGGACAATTGTTATGGTTTTGAATTCAGAATTGTCCTCCGCCCAGTCTGTTCTAATATTTAACACATAGCTGGGGGGAGAAGAGATGGATTCCTACCTTTTCCAGGAGTATTTGCATGTAAATAAATGTAATGGACTCAACTGGAATTTGAACTTGTCTCTTCGAATTCTAATTTCAGCCATCTATTCATTAAACCACCTGCACATTCATAAAAGATGTTTACATTAATTATAACAGAATTGGACTTTAATAAAGTGAATAACTTTAATTGTCAACATTTTACTACTTCATCAAAAGCCCATTCAGTAACAAAGGGAATGAAATTCCCGTATGATGAAAGATATTTGATTTATAAGCAAACCAACTATAAAAATTAAATGAATAAATAAAATCCAGTAGTCAGTGAATTATGTTTTTTATTAATATGCATATGTGGCATACCTCTCACTGCTCTATAGCTGCTTCCATGGAAAGTGTTCAGACGAACTGCATTCCTTGATTCCACGAGTTCTTCATGGGTAGGAACCATCATGCCACTCACATTGTACTAAACCACATTCATTTCCCCATGTTCCAATGGTGAGAAGTAAGTTCCACTTCAGCAACTTCTTCCCGTGAACCACTGCTCTGTGGAACTGACTCTCAAAAGGATATTTCCCCGATCACTACAATTTTAACCTGTTCAAGTCTCAGATTAAGTGTTATCTTCCCCACTTATCTGCATAAACTGTGCCTCTTATTCTGTAATCCTCTACCTTGAGTAGCCCCCAGGCCTTGTACAGGTTGAAACTCATTCTGAAAAAAAAATCAAACTCATATTAATGAAAAACAATTTATATTTTTATATTTTCAAATTACTACTACTCTTATTATTATTATTATTAATATTATTAATAATAATAAAGACTGGTGCTTATACATTTTTCTGTTCATATTTTACTCATTTCATATATAATTTGAATCACAGTCTTAGTTAAATAAATGTTTTATTCAATTGAAAACTGAAGTTGACTATTCCTTGGATGATAAGATCCCACCACATAGTAATATACATATATACATATATACATAGCCCATACATGTTACAGATGCCTGTTCAGGTACATTTGTGTTTGTTCAACACCCACAGGAATAACTTGATGTTTATAGTGAAACTATGCTGAGCAGAATTTTGTTACAGCTTCTGGGAGAAAATGTATAATCGAGCATAATCAAGTTTTGAACAATGCCATTATGTTCAAACTCTCATTCATGATGCCTTGTGATTTCATGCCAGTGCAACCATCAATGGCTTCCAAACAGTATTGTTTACTCAGTTTCATGCACAAGGCTTGGATCAACCAGTGGTATGGTTTTCAGGTAATTTTCAAGAGTGTCATATACTGGGATTGTCTTCCTAAGTCAATATTATCCATAATGTCAACTCCTTGACTAATCAATAAGGCAGAAACCAGGTCTCATGGGCAAAACACTGTTCTATCCACTCAACTATGCATCTACTTCATAATTATTGGTAGCAGATTCCCATCCACTACCAGTCAATTGTTAGGTCTGCTGCTAAGAAACATGGTTCACTGTGTCATGATAAACAATTTTTCTTACCCAAATCTTTCTTGCATGTTTTTTAAGATAACCATTTGTCCATGATTTTATATTGCTGCCATATAAGTTCTGGTGCTCCTGCTATATATTTAGAGATCCTCGAAAGAAGAATCTGCAGTGTTATTGGTCCTGTCCTGGCATCTTGATTTCAGTCACTTTTCCACCACTATAATTTAGTTTACCTGTGTCTTTTCTATAAATATTTTCATTCTGATGAATTTCCCACTATGGCACCTAGACTTTATGAAGTTAATCATAATATTAGATTGGTTGCAAGGTCTCCTCATTTTACAGTTGAAATGGGTGCTAGATGTAACAGCAAGTTCTATGCTAACAGCTTCTTCTCTCATACTTCTCACTTATGAAACTCTATTCCAGCTTCTTGCTTTTTAAGTTAATTTTGATCTTCAAAAATTTAAATGCAATGTCAATCATTATCTTCTGTCTTCTTAATTTGTGTTCTTTTATTGGTCTTGCTACTTAATAATATCTTTCATTTTTTTATATTCTTTCCCATTCAGTAACCCCTTGCATCTTAGTGGCTTTATTGTCTTGCTTTTGGTGAAATGTTTAAAAAATAAACTAACAGGATTCAGTTATAAGACTTCTTCAAAACAGTTAATTATGTGCTGCATTAATAAGATTCCCAATATAGAAGTTTCTAAATTTGTAATTTAGCATGGCTTTTCACCAGATTTTGAAACAATAAAATTAAGATAGCTTTTGTCAGAAACTTCCCATCCTTTGTAGCTCTTAGTAAGGTTTGTCTTTATGTCATCCATCCATTCCACTTTCTGTTCTGCCATCCATTTATAAAAGCTACCCATACTTGCTGTTTCCCTCTTGCCTTCAATATGTTCAGTGATTAACTGTTATGTAATATTGGTCCTCCTCTATGTAAGTGAATGCTGGACAGTCTCCTCACAGATGAAAGCAACAGAAATGTAGTTCTACTAGAGGATACTAAGAATACATGTGAGTAATGAGGAAGTGTTAACTAAAATAGAAATAAAATGACACATACTTAAAATATACTTAAAAGTTGAAATTTCTGTTGTATAATGAGAAAAGAGGGTTTGGAGAATTTTACACTCACAGAACATATTGAAGGCAAGAGGGAAACAGCAAGTATGGGTAGCTTTTATAAATGGATGGCAGAACAGAAAGTGGAATGGATGGATGACATAAAGACAAACCTTACTAAGAGCTACAAAGGATGGGAAGTTGGGGAAAGCCATGATCGAAGAAGCCATGATCATAAAAGAAGTCTACCACAGGCATTTGACTAAAAAAATATTTAAATCCTTTTTATTTTTTTGCTTGAATATTTTTGGCAAATCGAACAGATAATAAGCAACTTGAAAAACAATATGTTGAGTTAAATTGCATTGGGATAGCAAAAGATCCCTTGCAAAAGGTAAGCAAAGTATTAAGAAACAGGAAAATTTAATTAGAAACAATGAAAAGACTACTGAACTGTTACATGATATCAGCCCCTTTATATGGCAGTGAATGCTGGAAAATCTTCTCAAAGATGAAGAAGAGACTTGAAGCAACAGAAATGCGGTTCTACAGGAGGAGGTTGAGAATATTATGAACCACCGAATATGTGAGCAATGACAAAGTTTTTGAGAAAATGGAAACGAAAAGGACAATATCAGAAAGAGAAAGTTGAGATTTTGTGGCCACATAATGAGGAAACAGTGCTTGGAAAGTTTGATACTTACAGGACATATTGAAGACAAGAAGGACAGAGCAGCATATAACCACCCTAACAAGCTTGTGTAAATGGATGGCAGAACAAGGTTTAAGAGAGATAACAAAAAGATAAAATATACTAAGAGCTACAAAGGACAGGAAATTGTGGAGAGCCATGATCACCTATTTCCTTTAAGGACAAGGTACATAGAAGAAGAATGATAATAATAATATTAGCTATTTCCTTATATGAAAACAGTTGGCACTCATTGACCAAACAACCAGTGGGTTCTACTGGCTGTTGAAAGTTATAAAATCTTTCTATTCAAACACTTATTCAGGAAAAAAAGGTTTCTCAAGTCCCTGTTATTACACTAACTTAACTTTTTGATCAGAATAGTGTGGAATGTCAGCATCTTGATTATTTTATTTTTCATGTTACTGAGCTGTTGGTTTTTCCTCAAAAGTCCCCGGATGATGTAATCTCTGTTATTTTGCACAAATGTTTTTTTGATTCTATCATGCCTTTTCATGAGATTTGAAAAAGGATGCTTCTTATTAAGCCATACAGGCTTCATTCACTCAAACCCATTTTTAATCATTGATCTGAAAAAGTTGTTATATGAAATTAACAGTTCAGATATTTTTGAATGGGTTGGGTACAATGCATAACATCCATATGAAAGAGTCTCTATCTAACAAGGCTATTTAAGAAGATTAGCTTATGACTATATCAAGTTGAAACACCAGTACCTGTATGATCACCAGAGTTAAGCAACATTGAACCTGGTCAATACCTAGATGGGTGACTGCTTGGCAATAACAGGTGCTGCAAGCTTAGATGTGCAGGTGGTATAATAGATAATGGCTCAGAATTGTTAATCAGAGAGCTGAGTTCCCATTGGTTTTATTATATTCACATACAAGCAAACATCTTCAGGAAAGGTATGAATCCACCTCTTATCCCCCCAGCTATGTGTTAATTAGTAAGAGTAGTATCACTAAACCATTGTTACCCTAAAAAAAATCTTAAAATATTTTCCTACCTTAAATAACCTGCAAATGGTTGATAAACCATAGAAAACAAATCAATAGTTAAGAACATTAAGGTTAAGGATTTGGTTTTTTAGCATTGTGTAGTATTGGACTACTCTTAGTTCAGATTATTCTGTGTTTATTTTTCTTATCTCCTATAGTAAATTTGTTATAACTAATCCATACATGGTGGTATCTGAGGTTAAAAAAATACAAGAAATTGTTTCAATCAAATTCTTGCTTATCATGCTATTTAACGGACGCATTCAGAATTTTTTTTGTTTTTATAAAAGAAGTGGACATTAAAACATTATTTATTCATGATTGAAATGTGCAAAAGGGATTTTAAAATCCCTTTTGCAAAAGAGAAATATATAAAATAAAACAACTGTATTTTAAAAAAAAAAATAATAATTGGGTTTTTTTAACTATCATAATAAGGCAAACTATTTATACTTGCTGATTTTTCATTCTAAAATCAGGAAAATCTGAAGCAAAATACCCCAAAAACAAAAATCTCTATCTATAAAAGGCAGGATATGTGTGTGTGTGTGTAACAAATGCATGGCCGCAATTTTCGATGGATTTGCACCAAAATTTACATGCACATGCTCCAAGTTAGCGGGAAGGCCAAGATTGACTTTGGATTTCCCAACTCCCATCGATAGTGGAAATAATCGATTTTTTTCATGCTTCTACAGCAGTTTTCATGTAGTTTGTGGCCTTTTGTACTAGCCAGAGTGAGAGCCTATAGCTGGCTGCCATGAATAGGCAGGAAAATTCTATTGGCCAGCGTGAGAGCCAACAGCTGACTAACACAAATGTTAACTAGCATGCTAGCATGCAAAAAAAATTGATAGCTGCATTCGTCACAAGTGGGAAAAATTTAAATCTGCACGGCACTTACTCCAATTGGCTCATTCACTTGCTTAAACTGAACATTGATTCTGATTCCGCAGAACTGGGTTGGGTGTGAAAAAGTATTTGTTGTTAACATTCTTTTTTCATTCGGTTTTTCCAGTTACAAGTCCTTTTTTAAAGCTGATCGTTTTGCATTCATTTTGTTTAGTTCTTTTTTTGTAACAGATTTAATGTTTAGTATAGAGCTTAGAAAAAATTTGCAGTGTGAGATAGGCAAGAAGTAAGGCATGTAGCAACATCAGCAAGGCAAAGGGCACTCCTTTAAAGGCAAAGAAGGGCAAAAATATTTTAAGTCAAGTGATAGCGATTGCTGTATGAGTTGTACGATTTTTGAATCAAGCACGGGCAATGCCAGGCCATGCTACTAGTATATTTATAAAAGCTAGAAATTAAACACATGAATCTTGCAATCAGTTCTTTATTTTAGAAACCTAAAACAGAAGATCATTTTAAAAGTAACAAAGACAAATCTTCACCTTTTAAAATCAAATGACTAAAAGAGAAATACTAGTCTATCTATAATAAATTTTATCTCAAATACCTGGTTGGGGCATTAGTTGACTTCCTATTAAGACAGGAATAAATAGTTCTACCATCATAGATACTGAGTTGAGAACTGTTGATATCAGGAAGGTCAATGATGAAAATTAGGAACAATGAAGGTTCAAGTATAGAGACCTGGGGAAAACACCTGTATTAATGCAAAAAGATCTAGAAGAGTGGCCATTCAAGAAATCTCTCATTTTGTAATTTGATAAGAAAAACTAAATCAGTTCAAAAATTTGGTCATATATCATAACCTTTAAACTTGTGAAAATGACCATTATGCCAAACCCAGAAATGTACAAAGCAGCAGCTCAAACTTCACCATTATTATCTAAAGCTTGCTAGACTCTTTTAGCAATAATCATTAATGTAACAGTTGTTGACCTAGACAAGCAACAGCCATATTGATTATCTGCAAAGTAAGAACCAGTTCAGAATTAATTAGTCTCAAGTACTTTGACAAAAGGAGGTAGAAGACTGATAGAAGGATCAGACAGTTCACCTCAGTTAAGAGAGAACAGGAGCCAGTTCAAGAGCATGTTTATTTAGGACTATTGCAGGGATACCATCATGTCTACATGGTTTGTGAAGAACTAGTTTCGAGATAACAGTAGAAATCATAAACAGAATTATATGCTTATCACTCAATGGAGACTTATTTACAAGATGATAAAAATATGTGAACAAAGTACAATGCAATATTTATTATTTATTTTTTATAAAGATGTATTATTTACCATTTTATAAAAAAAATGCATTTGAAAGAAATCTTTTTATTCAGAAATTTGTAAAATATTATAAAACTAACAAAATATGTAAAACATTTACAATGCAAAATTTATTTGCCATTTTATAAATAACTAAGAAAACATATTTTGTTCATAATTTTATAAAAATATCAATGAACTATTGTTGCAAATTCTCCAGAATAAAGAAAAATGTATAAATCATTTCATATGTTTGGTTTTATTAAAATTCTAATCATCACTTTTTAAAACAATAAACATTGCCAAGGAAGTCAAAAGTACTAGTAATAGCAGTGTTAATGGAATGATGACACTGTGGTTTGAAACTAGATCACCAGGGAGAAACACAGGTGATTCCTTTATTAAGTATTAAGTAGATCATGTGATCATAAAGGAAGTGAATAAATAGGAAGTAGCGTGATGACTATACAATCCCTGTTCATTCTTCTTGTATATCTATTATTGCTATACATTCACACTCTACTCTACCTCTATACGGATTACAATTCTTTTCTGATTATTATACTATTTGGCAATTACTACCTGAATAAGTATTCCTAGTGCGGATATCATTGGAAGGCATTACTACTAGTACTGGGGTCTACAAAGTCTTGAATATAACAAGCATATTTCGAAATGATTACGAGCTTTCACTTGACAAAAAAGTGACAAGCGAAGCCATCTAACATCGCAAAAGAATCAAATGTGTATACAGTAATAGCAGTGTTAATGGCATAATCATCCTTTTAACACACCATTTTTTTTTGTGGGTGTGCAGGTTAAACATTTCTCAAATTTCTTTCCTGAAACAGAAATGCAAATAAAGATGAATAAATTAATCCATACAAAACACTGAGCTCCATAATGTTTTAAGGGAGAAAAATTGGATCAAGTTGTAAGGAAAATTCAAGCATGCCAGCCATTCTCTTCTTACTGTTTTTTTTTTTTTTTTTTTTTTTTTTTTACATTGGCTTTAATGTTAATTTTGTTGAGGAATGGGAAGATTTCCTTTCCATCCATGACGATGTCCATGCTAATATTTGTGTTCCATGTCTATGATTTGATTCCATTTATCTAAAAATGGTAAGGAAAATTATTGATTATATAAAAGATATGATGCTGTCTTTTTTTTTTTGCTTCATTTATTCTTATTTTGTATGTTGTGCTATATTTTGTCAATTTTTTAAAAGCCTCTACATGAATATTATAATCTATCATATGCTATATTTTAATGTCAAAATAAATTTCCCCAAAAAATAGAAAATAAAAGTTTTAGCTTATTTCTTTTATTAATGTTGTGTATAACTCCATCAAAGAGGATAAAACAAAAGAAATGTAATTGTATAAAAGGGCACTGAAAAGTTTTAAATACAACCAATTTCCCTGATTATTATTCTGATCTTGATCATCCTCAAATTAACTCTTCTGATCACTTCTTTCCAACCATTTCTGTCATTCATAGCTTGACTTCGTTCTTCCTTTCTGATCCCAGGGTCATCTATGAGTTAAGGGATGAAGGTTCTTGTTGGCCTACCACTTGATCTTTTCCTATTATATGAATTCCATAGTATAAGCTGATGCATATTTACTTGGTTATTTCTCCAGCAATAGCCACTAAACCATACTTATCTTTTACAGCACATGTTCATCATTCTTAGTACATCCTCATACAGATCTTCATTAGGTTTCTGTTGTTTTCAGCTAACATTTAACACTGCTCTCAGTAGTCAAGTGTATATACTAATATAGTTTTGGGGCCAGTAATTTTGTTAATGTCCCATTGCTTGACCTGTATAAGAGGATTATTTCTCAGTCAGTCAGTTAAGTGTCATACATGATAATACTTGGGCAATCATGTCTCTTTTGATTCATGGCTCACTTGGCAACAGATTTACCTGCAGTAGTCTGCTATTTCTTTCTGCGGTAGACGAGTTGCCTACCAAAGCTATAGGATCCAATCTGTCCTGTTATTCAACCCATATCTGTGGGGAGAAGAGATGGATTTATACCTTTCCCAGGAGTATTTGTAAGTAAGTAAATGTAATTAACTCAACTGGAATTCAAACTTTGCTCTCCAATTTCTTATACTTTCTTGGTATCAATTGTTGAAAAAAAATGGTGCTTGAAGACAAAAATATTAATTTTGAAATGCTTAAAAGTATTTTCCTTTTGTATTCTTTTTGTTTGATTTAACTGGTAAGCTTACTCAAGAATCTATTCTAATAATCTATGTTAAGCTCCTGTGACAAGATCATCAGATAATCTCACCAAAATTAAAAGATGAGAACAGTAGGACATGACACAAAGAAGTTTTCTCTTTGTGTCGCATCCTTAAAGAATATGGCACAAAGAAGAATAAATCTCCACAACTTTCTATCCTTCACAGCTTTTAGTAAACTTTGTCTTTTTCCTATCTTCTCATTCTCTGTTCTGCCATCCATGTACACAAGTTTGTTTGATAGTTTACTCACTGTTTTCCTCTGTCCCTCACAGGACATATTGAAAGCAAGCTTTCAATATGTCCTGTGAGCATCAAATTCTCTGAGCTCTCTTTCCTAATTATTTGTTCTAAAAAGTTCAACCATCTCTTATAGTAAATATAACCATTTTTTTAGTTTTCATTTTCCTTAAAACTTCCTCATTTCTCAGATGTTCAGTCTGTGGCATTCTTAGCATCTTTCAAAAAGATTAATTGTTATTGTAATATTGTACCATATAAAATACATAAAATAATGATATAATCTCTATATTCATACATATACATATACACCTCTAACCAAACACACCAACTTAGTCCACATGGTTGTCTCCTCAGATATGCAAGTAAAACAATAAATCTGTAACTTAAGGTTGATAAAGGCATATGTTTTACATACTACATATATATTTTTCAGCTTGATTGCCTTCCTTTATTCAGTGGCAAATATTAATCACATAGATCAGATATTCATTATCATCAGTCTCATGACTGGGTGTGGTCATAGGGTCACTGCCTAACAGAGCTCTTGACCAGCTTCCTCCATGTATCTCAGTTACATGCCAATGTCTGAGAGTCTACAAATGATCTAGTCCATTCATTGATGTTATCAGACCATTTTTATGCTCTGCCTGCTTTATAAGCTCAACATTTGCCTTGGGTGGTACCTTGTAGAATGGTAGTGGAAAGATTGTTGGCCCTTTATGACATGCCAATACCATTCCAACTTTTTCTACTTGTCACTGCTTATTTATGATTCAGTCTATATAGAAGATGTCTAGGATAGTTCTGCAACATCTTGGGTTCTTTGCTGCAATTCTGTTGCTAATGTTCAATATTCACAAGCATACAGAAAGATTGAGGAAACCAAGGCATGCAACAGTCTGATCTTTGATTTCAAGCAGATGTTCTTGTCTTTCTAGATGTTTCTTAGTTTTTCGACATCTGACAAACATTATACATTTCATATCAAAGTTCACTTAATAACCATCTTTCAGGCTATGGATTTATTGATCCATCCTCATATATTCACAAAGATAACCTTTACACTTTTCTTCTCTCTGGACTTTACATTTTTCACTGTCTATTGCTTTCTCCTTCCTTCTCGACTTTTCTTTTACTTCTTTCTGTCTCCTCTTAGACTTTTCCTGTCTCTGGTATCATGCAGTTGCACACTGGAACCACCTGCAATAGTCATTTGGGAAAAAGTCTGAAAACAATCGGCAGTTTTCAGCTGATGAGATTAGAGAGCATATAGCAGACACCTGTCAATTTTATGCACAAACTAACAAAATATATAATGTAATGTTACATGATACTAACAGATACAGAAAAGTTCACAGTCTGACCCACATCCCGAAATTACTATTTCAATGAAAAAAACAACAGAATAATAATTTTTGGAAGTTGATTGAGCTAAGAAATTTTGGCACTCCTTCATACATATTGACTCATGTCTTTAAAAATATCCAAATGATTGATCTGTCTTCATCTTACTTTGGTTCCATTTTCTTTGCAGCACAAAAATTTAAACTATGACTTTTTTATAAAATTCAAAACCTTTTATCAAGAGACATACATAATGGATAGTGGTTTGGAATGATAAATCAGAGAGCCAGGTTCAAATTCCAGTTGAGTCCATTACATTCACTTACACATAAATATCCTTGTGAAAGATATGAATCCACTTCTTCTCCCTCCCAGTTGAGTTAAATAATAGAAATTTTCAGCCTTGGTTGACAGCCAGTCTAGGAGAAAAACAACTCTGAATTCAAAAGCTATATGTAGCCCTAGCAAAGAACATACTATCCAGCTAATGAGCAATTCACAGAGTTCACAATGACTCTATGACCTTCACTACAGTTGGCCTCCTTTTCAGATTAAGAGAGTGGTGATGAAAAATCATTGACTTAACTCCTCTCCCAATATCTGACCAAATGCCAAAACATTAGAATTTTGTTTAAACTGACTACTTGACTGAGCTGAGAACTTCTTAGAATCCACTCATACATGCTTATTCAAGAAAACATACTATAAAAGTAGGTACCTTCATGAGATCACTAAAAAGAGCATGGCTTGATGAAAACAAAACTCTATCATCTAAATGTTTATGTTATTATTAGGAGGAAAAATCAATTTTGGGGGTATGTTTTTTACATATTTTAACTGTTCGTAGCACGTCCAAAATATCTAATATGCACAATCTATTATATAATATTAGCAACAATGCAACTTATATATTATTAATCATATGAGTAATGAGATATTCTATGTTAGTAGAGAAACTACTGAAAGCTACCACAAGAATGAGTTCAGACTAGATTTTATTTTGTCCCATGTTAGATTTCTTTGAATATTTTTACTTTTAAGAATTTAAAAATCAGAATTCTTTTAGATTGTAATGTTCAACATTAGATTTAATGAGATAGATAAAAATCTTATATTATTCATGCAAAAATATATGATAAATTAATTTAACAATACATTTTAAATGAGTTTTGACAGGCGCTGGTACATAACATAAAAATATAAATAAAATGTGAATTTTATATATAATAAAATTTTAGATACAAATTAAAAATTAATATTTTAAGAAAAAGATAAAAGAATAAATATAGAAAAGTTTATTTTTTTTGTAACATAAATATATTTTTCTTGGTCAAAGAAAAATGATTTATTTGAACTAAATGATTTGAATTCAGTCATTCTATGGTAAGATGTTCTTGCTCGATATAGAGAGAATAAAAGTGATAAAAGAGCAACGTTTTGTTTACCCTTATTGCTTATAGCAGCCATTAATTCTGACAAAGAAGACAATGGCTAAAAACAAAGAGAGAAAATACTGAGTTCATTCATGGTCCTTTTTATTTAGTGACTGAACCAAAAAGATTTGCTTGTTCCTCAATGTGTTGCTGTTAAATCTGACAAAACAAAGAAGAGTTAATAAAGGTCAATTTATCTTTTGAGTCATTATTGAACAAAGTCACATTTATTTTTATCTTAACGCAACTTGATTAAATTTACTAAAGAAGGGAAAATGAGAAAAGACTTCAATTTTTCTTGTTCTTATTGATTCTATAAATTAAAACATACATTGAAGCCAAAGGAATTATTTGATCCAAGATCTGATGAGGTTAATTTGACCAAATAATGTAAACAGTACAAACAGTACAATATTCAAATCTTCCAGATTCTTCTTTTTACTTATGCCAATCTTCTAAGTAATATTACACATGAAAATTAAATTTACAATTTTATTCAGTGTAACTGAGTTCATTTTAGCAGACAAAACAAAGGGCAGTAACTCTTATTGATTGAAAACTAATTAATAGTTTCATTTTAATGAAATCTTCTTTGCTAAAATTTACTAAATATAAAACAAGTTTGAACAATGAGAATTTTCATAAATGCTAATGAAGCTGAATAATTCAATTAAGATATTTGATCATAAACATTCAGTGTTGTGTAAAATAAATTTGCTGTTTTTAAAAATAGTAAAATTTTAGTTTAGATAAAATTTTCCTAGTCCATTTGCCAAATTTCTGAGTAAGGAAAACAGTGAAAATTATATTGAATTAATCTGCTTTGTCTATGTCAGTAATGACTCAGTTTTGTTTATGGTTGTTTGTTAGTATAACACAACAGAAATAGTACATGATAGCAAGATATTTGCTAGGGCAATACAGTTAAAATAATCTAAGTTAAAGAATAAAGTAATTTCCAGTTCTATTTTCAACATAATAAAAGTTTGAGGTTGAAGTTCATGCTTCAGAGAATAGGTTGTACTCATAGTAGTTTTGTCCAACACTGCAATATGCTACAAAATCAAAAATATTAACCTAAGGACTAAAGTCATGTTCTTAAATAGCCTTGCGAGTTCTAGACTCTCATGTGGATGTTATGTGTGACATACGACTCATTCAGAAATATGTAAACTATCATTCTCTCAAATCAATGATTAAAAAAGATTTCAAGGCAATAAATCCTCTAAGTCTTAAAGAAGACAATCTTTCATCATATCTTAAAGATGGATGCCACAGAAGCACAAACAAAGATCTTTACTGAAAAACAAAAAACACATCAATTGAACACTTTTAACAGCAGCAACAACAAAATAGTTTTAAATAGAATGTATTATAATGTTGTAGAATTGGACTCAGCATACTTCCTGCTCTTCCCTACTATAGTGACAATGGACTGCTCCTACATATAAATGTGGCAAGTAGCCGTATTTGAAGTGGATTTAAGTAGTATTTGATTTACTAAAGTATTTCAGTTCTATGTATGAGTATTTAATAAACTTCTTTTTTGTTCCCTCTATGTATATTTCTGTTCCTTCGATACTCTAAATATAGCCTTCTTAATTCTCAGCTATTTTGAACAAAGACAACATTACAAAAATACCATCAAGATGTTAACTTTTCCACACTACAAAAACAAAAAGACTTGAAGTCTTTTCCTGAAAACTTTTTCAAGAAAAAGATTTTATAAATTTCAGGTGATAGTAATGCTAACTGTTCAGTGAATTAATTTTTCACTATTGCCATTAACCCAATAATAATGACTTAATTTTTGTTTATATGTTTTAAAAGAAAATCATAATCATAGTGAAAGGGATAAAACGGAGAGGTTTCTCATTTCTGTATAAAATAAGAAGATCCATGAACTAAATATATCATTATTTTGGAAAAAAAAATGTGTATTTTTATATAGAAATATTTTTCTTAAAAAATGAACGTCATTATTTCAAACAGAAATTATCAATATTTTTCTTTTTTCTTTTCCACTTCATTATTCAAACTTTATAAAAAAATATTTTTATAAATTGTTAGCATATATGTTCAAATATCATTCAACAAAAGACTCCTAATAATAGAATAAGCGATATTTGGCTAATTACAGAGTAGTCTCCCCGTATTCATTTACGAATAATGAGCAGGCGAAATCAAATATATGAACTGGCCTGACAATAAGCGTTTAGTAATGGTAATATTCACAATTTTCCGACAAGAAAATATTTGACATTCATTAAGCAACAGCCAGTACTGTTTTTGATTGAAATTTTTAAAATCTTTCTATTAAAACAATTTTTCAGAAAATAGTTTTCTCAAGCCCACTAGCAACTTCCATTATTGTTGGGGGGTGAGGGAATTTCCTTCCTAACTTTTTATTTGAAGTAGTGTGAAATGTCAACATCTTGATTTTATCATTATTTTCTCTTAGAATTAGGGTTGATATCCATTTTATTTGCTGCTGCCAGTGAAAGTCCTCAAGTGATGTGGTTTCTATTATTTGGTACAGTTCTTTGTTTGTGACTCTGTAGTGTCATTTTACAAGGTTTAAAGAAGGATGATCTTTGACAAGACCCTCAGGCTTCAATCGCTCAAAGCCTTTTATGGTCTGCCTTCAGTGACCTTCAAGCAAGTTCTGATAAAAATAAAATTTACAATCTTCCTCAGTAGTTTTCAAAGGCATCAAATATTTTCCTCGGGTTAACAGAACTCCTAGATTAATATTAGGTTGGTGCAAAAATAATGGCGTAATAATGTCGTTTTTTGACGTATTTTTTAACGTCAAAAAACGACATTATTACGTCATTATTTTTGCACCAACCTAATAAATCTATACATTTGTGTGGAAATTTAACTAATTACAAACAAATGATGATTAAATTTAATTAAAAATACGCCTCTACCTCATAAAATGTTGAATGTAGAACAGCATTTACACAAAAGTAGAAGGTTTACAGTAACTGGATGATTTACATTATTTAAATTTGGACTAATCTCTTCATCTTTGTTATTATCATATAATTTCAGTCATTATTCCTTGTGGCCTTCTTCAGAAGTCTGTTCATTCAGGTAAATTTCAGAGAATTTCAAACTGAATCTTTTTATTCAATCAACAAGGGTATATAGCCTAGTGGATTAGATTTTTGGTTCATGAATTTGGTGGCAGTGTAATTGTGAGTTCAATCCCTGGGCTCAGTGTAAACAGGGCAAGTTTTAACTGAGCAGTATTAAAATGAACGTTACAAGATATCCCTAGTCTTTGAGAATGGAATGAGAACATTTATTCTACCTTTGTGGATTGAAGAAAGGGTTCAGATCAAAATTGCTTGAAGGTCAGAAGGCTGAAAGATTGTGATAATAACAACAAAGATGAGGATATTAGTCCGAATGTAAATAATGTAAATAATGTAAACTCATCATCCCAGAAATTTAGACAGAATGTTTGTGAATTGTTTATGACACAAAGGAAATCACCACAGAGAAAATTAAGTCAAAATAACAAATCTGATAAGATCTTCAAAGTGACATGATTGTTATCATTACAGAAAAGGGAACCATTGAACCAAGGTTCAATTCCTGCAGTAATTTTTATGGGAGACTTATTTAAGCCTTTTAATTTTTAACAAATTAATACCAACCGCAAAATATGATAGACATTATTAGAATTAAAATAAAATCCAGTATTAATTATCAGTTTATTAAAAGTCCAGTTTATAGTTTTCTACCCCTGACCTATTGATGCCAACCATTCCATTTTTGAGAATATGGGCATTAATGAGTTACTGGTGCTTGCAGATACAGACTTGGCAGACAAATCACAATTGAAGAATACATTTGTTATAACATTTACAAAGAATTACTTTAATAAACAGCATAAAATTCCTTGAAGAGTTCAAAGAGTAAACATTATGGATGTATTTTTGGAAGTTAAAAATGAAACTGAATAATTCAGTGTCTGCTTGGATGCAATAAAGCAGTCACTTTTATGCATGTGTATGTATGCATTACATCTTTGTGTAGAGAAAGAGATAAATAGCATCAGTAAAAAAACTGGCTTTGTATAAAATAGACATTTTTTTTAGCAGTTCAGTAGACATGTTGCCTGAGGCAAGAATTCGCAAAACTGAGAACGTGATTAGTTGCTGTCAAATATGTGTTAAAAGACTGTTGGCATAAATCTCAGCTAAGTCAGTTAAAGTAAATGTGTCCTCGTGATAAATTAATTGAAGATAATGAGGGATGTAAATTCTTCTTCTATGTGTCATGTTCCTTCAGGATATTGTCAATCATGGCTCTCCACAATTTCCTATCCTTTGTAACTCTTAATAAATTTTGTCTTTTTGCTATCTCTCCTTGTTCCACCATTCATTTACTCATGATCACTATGAAGGTTATGTACTGCTTTCCTCTGTCCTTTTTGCCTTTCAATTTGTCCTGTGGGTACCAAATTTCCCAAGCCCTTTTTCCTCATTATGTACCCTAGAAATTTTAACTATTTCTTCCTGATATTAAGTATAAGTGTCAATTGTGTTTCTATTTTCTCTAAAACTTTATTATTGCTCATATATCCAGTCCAGGATATTCTCAGCATTCTTCTCTAGAAACACATTTCTGTTGCTTGAAATCTCTTCTTCATCTGTATTCACTGTCATATATGAAGACTGATATTATGTAACAGTTCAATAAGCTTTTCTTTGTAACAAAATTTTCCTGTTACATAATACTTTGCTTAGCTTTCACAATCCCAATGTGCCTTCTGATTTCAGTGTCACATTTTCCATCCTATGTTAAAAACACTTCCCAGATATTTAAATTGTTGTACTTGTTTAATTTTGGTATCACCAATTTGTAATTTGCATGTTGGTTTGTTGTTTTACACTAACAACCATGCATTCTATCTTTCTTGTAATTGATGTTTAGTCCTTTTATGTTTTCTTTCACTATCTTCTGTAGGATTTATTCGATGTTGTTTTATGTGAAGACAGCCAACTTGTTGATGTTTTTTGTGAAGTCTTAAATATTTATTCATTTTGAAGTCATTCCACATATACACCATTGCAAAAAAGAAAAAAAAGAACTCTAATGTGATTTTTTTGTTGATTGCCTGATTATATTTCCTTTTGGAAAGATAGAATAGATGAATGTTGTATATATATATATATATATATATATATATATGTATGTATGTATGTATGTATGTATGTATGTATATATATATATATATATATATATACACACAAACACCCAAGTATAGGATTGGTGTATACGGAATAAATTCCAATAACCAAAAATACTATTCTTAAAAGAGTGCTCAATACAGAATAGGGCAAATATAATTTATTTGAAAATTATAACATAAATATGTTATAAAATCACTACAAAAATAGCCATTTTGTTCCAACATTTCTGGTGTCTTATCAAGTGATGGTGTTCACTTGATAAGACACCAGAAATGTTGAAACAAGATGGCTATTTTCGCTGTGATTTTATAACATACTTATGTTATAATTTTTGAATAAATTTATATATATATATATATATATATATATATATATATATATATATATATAGTGTGTGTGTGTGTGTTGTAATTGTCTTTTTAAACAGATTTTTGAAGTTGCATAAAACTGAACTCTACATTGTTTATGCTCACTTTGTACTTACAGTCTTGGAAAAGGCATAACTCAACTTTGAACTATTTGTACTCTATCCCATCACATGCTATACTGACAAACATGTCTTATCATCAAACCACTTTCCCATAACTTTTTGTTTCTGTCAAATACAAGTACTGTCTGGAATAGTCATGCTAGTGAGAACTTTTTAACTTAAAAAATAAACATTACAGTTCAATCTTCCATCACAAATTTGTATATAAGTTTAATATATGTAGTAGTTTGAATAATAGTCATGGGAAATGTTTTTAAAATGTTCTGTACCAAATAAGCATTGTGTCTGGAGAGATAATTAAGGGAAATTGTTTAATTATACCAGCACATATATTGGTACACAAGAGTAACTTACAAGTCTCAGTCAAACTGCAACCCCAACAAAAATCTATTAAAGCCCAACCTTACTGGAAATAATAAAGACATTGGTTTAGAATCAAAAATATTTTTATTAGTATTTTAAATTTTTCTATCCAGTACCAAAATATAAAGGCTGTATACAAGGAAATATATGGTAATGGTAATATTAGTCATTTAATTATGAGGCATTCATTCACCGAGCAAACAGTACTTCTGTCAGTTGAAATTTATAAAATCTTCAATTTTTCAGGTAAATAAGTTTCTCAAGTCCAGTAACTGTTATCACTTTTTCCAGTATTGGTGGGAGTTTCCTTCCTAACCTTTTGTTTGAAGTAACGTAGAATATCAATATGTCACTATTTTCTTTTCAAATTACATGTGACATCAATTTTTTAATTGTTGCTGTTGTTGAAAATCTTCAGGTAATGTTGTTTCTCTTATTTGGTACAGTTCTTTATTTGTGATTCTGTAGCACCAGTCCACAAGGTTTGAAGAAGTGTGGTCTTCACCAAAACCCATAGGCTTCATTCACTCAGAACATGTCACAAATTAATAAACTATAAAGTGTAGTTGCATTGTGGATATTTCAATGTTTATTTTATCATCATCAGAACAGTACCAGTGGAAGTTATTCCTATTACATTTTAATGGGACTAAATGCAGGCAAATAAATAGCATTAAATTAAACAAAGGATACAAGCATGAAGGCTCAATCATAAATAATAAAGTGTGACTTTTTCTCTGTGTTTTTCATTTGTAACTTCTGTCACATCAAAGCAAACAGAAATATAAAAATTAACAAGTGAGTTTGCCATAATTTGAACATCCAATCTGGAAATAAACAAGCAAATTACATATACATTATGACAGCATGGTCATCAATTCTATCTGGCTGTGATGATTACATAGATTCTCTTTCTCTCCAGTTTTCACAATTGGGAAAACCACTCTTCAATAGCTACTACTTTATACAAAATACCTATTCCATCAGGAATACTGATGAAGGTAACTCTTTAACTTGGTATCCTTTGTCTTCAGATATTTATCGAATGTATGTTTTGAATGGGCAAGTAATGCTAGTGAGTCCATACTTTGATATACAAAACAGAATAACACTGATAAGCTCTGTCTATATTTCTCTCCATATTTTTGGTATTAGGTTGGTGAAAAAATAATGACGTAATAATGTTGTCTTTTGACGTATTTTTTAACGTCAAAAAACGACATTATTACGTCATTATTTATCGGGTCCGTACCAATCCTTCAGAGTCTGTCTATATTTCTGAGATGAGGTATTATGTACATTATTTACATTATTCGGACTATTGTCCTCATCTTTGTCGCCATATTTATCACAATGTTTTGGCCGTTATATGCTCTGGCCTTCTTCAGGTGGTTGAAATTTCGAACTGAACCCTTTATTTCGCTAATGTAAATAATGTACTGATAAGCTCATCTTTATTTCTCCATGAAAGCCTTGTTTTTTTCCCTGCTGAATGATTTATAAAATGTAAGTAAATGAACACAGCTGCTTTTTTTGTAAGGTACTGTTTCTTGGATAAATTCAATGCAAAACATAGCTTTCTTGTATACATGCCATCTAGTTTCTTTTTCCTATTGCAATGTCCATGCAGTGATTTCATAGAGAAACACTCTAAAATTAACTTTAAAATACTAAGTTAGGCAGAGTGCACAGATACTACAGTGGTCCTCGACAGTGTGAAAATATCTTACACTGGTCTTAGGCAGAGTGCACAGATACTACATTGGCCCTAGTAAGAGTGCACAGATACTAGAGTGATTATAGGAAGAGTAGACAGATACTACAGTAATCCTAAGCAGAGTGCACAGATACTACAGTGGTTCTAAGCAGAGTGCACAGATACTATTGTAGTCCTAGTCAGAGTGCACAGATGCTACAGTGGTCCTAATCAGGTTACACAGATGCTACAGTGGTCCTAATCAGGTTGCACAGATGCTACAGTGGTCCTAATCAGGTTGCACAGATACTACAGTGGTCTTCGTCAGAGTGTACAGATACTCTTATACAATGTGGAAGTGTTAATCAATAATCCCCTCATTGTCTACTTATTGTAAAGTAAACTCTAGATAGATAAAATGGTTCATGATGAAGGCAAGTGTAAAAGTTACTCTTTAAAATTATCATCTTCAGTCAAATTTCTGATTCTAAGCAGTAAACAATACTTGAGCCATAAGATTATTTTGAAGATTATAAATTAATTTTGAGGGATTTTTTCACTTTTTTATTATATTTGAAATTCTTTTGTAAGTTTTATTTTTTTTTTGAACAGTCTGCATACTTTTTTTTTTATCTTAGTGAGTTTGTAATTTTTCTAAACATTGTTTTGCCTTGACAAGATGAATAGGTGTATCAGTTGATATTTAATTTAAAAAATTTGATAAATGATAATGTAAGGTTTTTACAGTCTTCTTTTATACACTATGTCCCTTCAGGGCATAGGTGATAATGGCTCCCAAATATTTCCACTCTTTTGGAGCTCTAAGCAGTGTTTGTTCCTGTTGTGGTAGGATCCACCTAATTTGCATAGTGGAGTACCGACCATATAAATATGGTTCGTACCGGGAAGAGAGAAAGGAATCAAGAGATTGAACCAGAGACTCTGCCCGACTGTGACTCAGTCAACACATTCTCCAGGAACGGTCTTCCCAGGAATATACAAAAGACTTTATGTAAATATTGTGTACACTTTCTTGTTTCAATACATTTTGTTCTAAGTACATTTTGTGTTGCATTATTATTCCATGCATTAGTCAAATTTCAACAGTTCCCTTACTATATTTTCCAGTCTCTTCTGCAAAGTAAGTTACTTGATGTTTCTCTCTGCTCCTTTTTCTGTCATTATGCTCTATGAGTGTTAAATTCTCCAAGCACACTTTTCTCATTATGCATCCCAGAAATTTCTTTCTAAGTACAAACATCCACTTAGTTCTCATTTTCCTTAAAACATGTTCTATGGTATTTTCAGCATCCTTCTGTAGAACCATATCTAGGTTGCCCCACATTTACTCTTCATCTGTTAGAAAATTGTCCAGTATTCATTGCTATTAAGGAGAATTGATATTGGATAGCAGTTTAAACAATAGTGAAAAATAAACTTTAGCTCAAATGTTTTAGATTTTTTTTACTGAGGTCTGAGACTTTTAATCACTCATACTCATATATAAAATTACCTTAATGCAAGCTGTCCTGAATGGCTACTCTTCTAGACCCTTTTGTACTAATGCTGATGTGCTCCAAAGCTCTATCCTTGCACCTAATTTATTTTTAATTTTCATCAATGACTTTCCTGATGACATCAGTCCTCAACTTGATATCTATGCTGGCAACACAACCATATACTCCTGCCTCAGTAGGAAGTCTGATTTCTATTAAATTAAATTGGCAGCTGATCTAAAAAAATGACCTACTGCCTGTTGTTAACTGCAGCAAGTAATGGCTAGTTAATTTTAATGCCTCCAAAACATAACTTCTCTCTATCAATCATCTGAAAGATCCTTTCCTACCTCCCATCAGCATGGCTGACTCATTTTGCCTTCTTGGGCTCACATGAAATAGAGAGATTATAGTGAATTCATTGTGTGGTCTGCTGAAAGTTGGTTCAATGTGTTGTGCTGAATCTATCTTACATATTTATAAGTCTACCATCTGTCCATGCTTTGAATACTGCTGCTACATATTGTGTAGGGCTCCTACTGTATATCTAGAGATACTTGATAAAATCCAAAGAAGAATCTGCAATATTACTGATCCTAACCTGGCATTTCAGCTTCAGTCACTTTCACAACACTGTAGCTTCCCTAAATCTATAAATACTTTCATGGTAATTGTTTGGATGTGCTCTTTAATATGGTATGTATGCTCATTGGCCCTTTTATTTCTGTCCCTATTTTTCTTTAAGTTTAATTCCCCATCCCCTCCCTTGTTAGGTGGTCAGTGATGTCGGTTTGCTGGTGGATGCTGGGCACCTTTCGTTTCGCGTGAGTGGTATTTTTCGTATTTGTTGTTGTGTCTGAATGAGTGCATGTCTGTGTGAGTGCTTGGGATGAATTAATGTTCTATACTATTATAGTCCTGCATTGATTTTGGCCATTGAACCGATGTTTCTGCCACATTTAGTGATTGTGGGGGGTTTTATTACTAATCTTATTTTTTTTTAGTTTCTTGTAAATAGTTTTCTTGTATTCATATTGTAAATACTCCTTGGGGCTAGTTTTTAGAATTGTTGTTTTATTCCCCTCCCCCCACAGACAATGAATTGTAAATATGGGGTCTAGTTAGTATTATCATAGAGACAAAGAGGTATTATGGTGGTTGTAGTAAGAAAGGTACGTATGAATGCATAGTTTTGGTGTAAGGAATATTATTCGTACGATTGGGTCAGTGTTTGCGGCTAGCTAAATTATAGTTAAGACAGAAGACCGTCCTTTCCCCAATCCCCCTTTTCGGCCTTGTGCCACATTTCTGTAGAAAACAGAATAAATATCGCTCTTCAATATGGTACCTTGACTTTCTGAATTTGTGTGCAGTACTTGATTAGCTGTAAGTTCTTATCAATTCACAGTTGAATTTGCTAAATATAACTGTAAGTTTTATGCTAACAGTTTCTTTTCTCGCACTTCTCACTTGTGGAACTCTCTTCCAGCTACATGCTTTCTGGCCATCTTTCATCTTCAAAAATTTAAATGCAATGTCAATTGTTATCTACTGTTTTCTTGATTATCACTCTATTGTTCTCACTCTTTAATAATGTTTCTCTTATTTCTTATTCACACCTCTTGTGTCTTTGTGGCTTTACTGCTTTGCTTGGGGTGATATGATAAAAAAAAATCATGTCTCCATCATTGTTATTTTCATTTATAGCATCCAATGAAGCCTCAGACAACTCCATGCATCCTCCACAGTTTTGAATTCAGTGTTTTCCTGTTCCTAGACTGGATCTAACCCAAGGTTTAAAAACCCAATCTACTCTGCTAACTCATAGCTAGCAGGTAAAGATGGATTTCCCAAAAGTACTAGTTTAAAAGTAAATACAACAGAATAGGCCAGAATTTGAACTCTGCTCATCAGTTACATTTTCATCATCAGTAACCATTGCATGTCCAGTATGTACTTCCCTAAGGTCACTGATAATCAGTGGTGGGAACCTTTTCTTGTTTTATAATTTTTTTATGGTTGTGATAGAAAAATAATGAAAATATGCAAAGAATACTATGTCTAATTTCAAAACTTGCTTTTGGATTGATACAAGCAAGTCATGCTGACCTAATTTCAAAACCGATTGGATTGGAAAATTCTTGAAATTGATAAATAGATAAATCAAAACTTTAATTTTTTTTAAATTCCAGAAATTAGTTCTTTAAATCACTTTGGTGCCAACTGGTAGAATCCCAACACTGCTGATAATCATAAATATTTCAGAGTAATTTTGCTGTTGCCAAATTAAAGTCAGTTAACTTCTTTATTTAATGTTTAAAAAAAAAATCTTTTTACATATTTTTCTAGTTCACAACTAAATTAAAGTTGGAGAAATTGGTTGAACAAGAATTGAAAATAAGTTATCTTTTAATCTCCATCAAAAATAAATTTTTGAATGTTGGAAAATCAGTAACACTCAATCTGAGGATTGGGAAGAAGAATTGGTGAACAAACCATTTGAAAATTCATTTTTTTCTTATTTTTTTTTCTTTCTAAAAGCTTTCTTTTCTGAGACTTGAGTGGATTTACTTTATTCAACTGGGGTCTTTATAAAATTATTTTCATCATCATTTTATTTTGTGTGATGAAATAATCATGATTATTAAAAATCAATAGGATTTTTATTCAACCAAACTGCAATATTGAAATTAGATGAAATAGTTCAGTCCGTACACAGAATATGAACTTGGGAATATTTTACACAGGAGTGTAGTGATATGAAAATGTTTAAATAATGTTCTCTCACTCTTTTTTGTTTTTTAATAGAAAAAAAAAAAGCTTCAGTTAAATTTAAAATTATATTTAAGATACAATTCTGGATGTTTTGATTTTTGATTTTCAGTAAAATTTTTAGATAGGCCTGTTGCTATTGGGGAGTCTCACTAGAAAATCATCTAGCTCTACTTCCATGAGAAATGTTGTGAACTAATTTTAGTGTGTAAATTCTTATTCACAGCACCCTCTAACTTAAAGGCCACTCTCTCATTCAAAACATTCAAGTGTGGGACCTATCTTTAGATAGAAGGCAATTTTTCATGCTTGATAAGGTCTTTGTTTTTGAACATATTCTGTCATTTTGAAACAAGACTCTGAAATACTTAATTTAAAAATTGACTTTATTAATGACTACCTGCTCATTTCTAAGTATACCTACCTGCTAGGGTAGCTATTGCAGATGCCTGTTCAGGCACACTTGTATGTTTTCAACATCTATGAGGCCAACTTCTGGTTTTTACAGTAACTATTTCTCTCTAAAAGAATCTGCAATGTTATTGGTCCTGACCAGGCATCTCAGCTTCAATCACTTTTCCATTGTCATAACGTTGCTTCCCTGTGCTTTTCTATAAATATTTTCATGGTAATTGTTCTGATGAGTTCTCCACTTTGTCACCTTAATTTCATAAATTTAAGTATAGTATTAGATTGGCAGTTCTCATTGTTTTACTGTTGAAATTGCTAAATGTATGCATGATTCTATTCTCATATTTTTTTTCTCACACTTCACACCTGTGGGACTCTCTCTCGGCTTTTCCCTTTTCTTTTAACTATGTTCTTTAACAATTTTGATGCAGTGTTAATCATCATCATCTGTCTACTTGAATCCTGTCTTTTTTTTTATTGTCCTTTTCCCTCAGCAATGTTTTCTCAGTTTCCTTCACACTCAGTAACCCTTTGCACATTAGCAGCTTCATCACTTCGCTTGATTTAAAATGATTTAAAAATCAAAAAGCAATGTTATCAAGACTTCATCTCCTTGACAAATTGACCATAGTGAGATTTGAATCTTAGTCATATGATCTGAATGTTAATGCTCTTGATCACAAGTCAATATTGGCTTAATTATTAAAAATCAAGAAGATTTGATTATTACATACATAGCCATGTTTTCATTTTTGCTGATGCAGGATCGGGATTAATCTTGTACATAGCAAGGTGGCTCCTGCCTGACAAAGGATTTGTCATAAAAATTTGAGGCAAGGTTTTACACTCACAGTAGTCCAAGTACACTGAGGATTCTTATCAAGACACCATCTCTAGGAAGGCTGCCACTCAAGGCTTTAAACCATATCTTTCCCATACATATATATATATAGTTCCCTCCAAAAGTTTTGGAACAACAAAGCCACTTCCTTTGTTTTTGTTGTTCTCTGAAGACATTTGGATTTAAGATCAAAATAGGAATATGAGACAAGAGTTTAGAATTTCGGTTTTTATTTCCTGGTATTTACATTTAGATGTGTTAAACAGCTTAGAACATAACACCTTTTGTTTGAAGCCACCTATTTTTCAAGTGATAAAAATACTGGAACACATGACTGACAGGTAATTCTTGTTGACCAGCTGTTGCCATTTGGACTTGTTGTTTAAACATTAAATAGCTCTGAATGACTACTCTTAGTTTTAGCCTTGTTAGTCATTAAGAAGCTCTTGATTTTCATCCTATGGGGTTACATGCTACCCTCCTCACCAGCAGAAACTAGTGATGCCAGCTACATGTCAATGTGGCAGGTTGTACTGGGTTACAGTAGCAGGCCTAAGACTGATCTGACCCAAGTTGTAACAAAAAAGCAAGCCTATCAATAAATATATATATCTTAATATAAATTTCCAAAATTAAATTATCTTTATAGATACGTATTCATTGCAATTTTAACAAATTTTAACCTGCTGAATACCTGGACACTAATTATCTAATTAATTTGTAGAGCAAGAAAAAATATAAGTTGGATTTAATTGACTAACATTTTTGAAATCAAAATTGCATTCCGAATCCACTGCTGACTTCTACAAGAAATAGGTTTTGACAAGCAGAAAATATAAAATTGAATAGTATAAAACAACAGTATCATTTTTTGGAAGTACATATGCTTGTGAACAACTTTTTTCAAAAATGAAATATACTAAAAGTTGTTTAAAACCAAGATTGGGTGATGACTGCCTGGATGATGTTTTGCTCCCATCAACAATAAATATTTCATCTGATGGGGGAGAAGTTATTGTACAATAAGTATTTTATTTCAAATATTTTTAAATAATTTATTTCAAACTGTATTTCATTTGTAGTAAAGAATTTACATTTCTTTTGTGTGTTGTTATTCCTGCAGTAAAATAAGGAACCTTGTATAAATAATATAACTTTGTTGCTTTTTTTCTTTAAACCTCCAGACCAGTGCAGTCTCCTGGGCAGAGCAGTCTGAGGTCAAGACAATTTGTTATAATACATTTTATATCATGGCTCTCCTCTGTGACTATGTATAGCTTTCTGGCATGCTCTCTCCAAAAGGTTGCCGACCCCTATTCTATACTGTTAGTCTCAAACTACAACCAAAACACAACTGAAAGAACAAAAAAATATAATTAACTACATTTTTTCATTTTTACAATATGTTTTTTTTAGATTTCATGTGAGAGGAAAAGGAAATCATTCAATGATTTGCTGGAATATTGAAAGATAATTTTATTTTGTCCCTTATTTTTTTGTTTTGTTTTGTTTTGCTAACCAAGACTCATCAAGGTTGATACGAATATTCTTGAGTGAGTCAAGTTGTCTGGGTTGTATTGATGGTTTATTTGGTGGGTGATGGTACCAAAATATTTGGTAACAGAGACAAAGAAGAGTTTTTCAGAGAATGTCAAGACAATGTTAACAAAGATCTACTTATCAATCTTTTCTGTATATATATATATATATATATATATATATATATATATATATATATATATATATATATATATATATATAGGTACATCTGTGTCTTCAACCTGACATTAATGATAAAAACATTTATTTCATACAATAACTATTTACTTTTCAACATAATCACCTTTCTTGTTCATGGCACTGAATTCACTGGTATATATTAACCACATACTTAGAAAATTATACAATGAAAATAAAGTTAACTGCAGGTTAGGTAATGGATGTATTGATCTGTCCTTGTATGATGTGGAAACATACCTCTCTCTCTCTCACACACACACACATACACACATTGAAACACCAGTTCCCATATGATCACTAAAGTTAAGCAACATCGAGTATGGTCAGTACCTTTTTTGTGAACCCCTACAACCAGTAATGGTCATTGTTATTTAAAAAAAAATTTAAATAAGTCTATTAAATGTGAATCCAAACACTAATTTGTAGACTTTCCAAATAATGAACACAAGCAAAAAAAGATGTATTTTAATTGTTTATTCAAAAGAGTGAATTCATTTAGCCAAAACTACATCTACTGTGTCTAAAGCTTACCTGACATCTCAAATGGAATTTGTATATTTGTACCATTGCTAAAGATACTAAAATAATTGTTGGTTTTCATGTATCACTTTGAAACATGCCTAACTGCTGCTGCCATGCTCTATCTTTGCAAGAGTCAAATCATACCAAAAATAGGCTATTGTTGTCATATCTGGGCTGGTGATGCCAAGTCATCACTGTCCAGCCTTGATAGAGTTCAAAAGCATTTACACACCCTTGTGAATGATGAATTATTTCCAACCCTGCAACTCTTATCCCACAGACAAACACAGTTAGCCCATCACTACTCTATTGCTATTACTATGACAAATTTTCTAATGATTTATATTCCTTCATCTCACCAGTTCAGACCTTCACAGCTAGAACCTTCCATGTCATATTCACAATGACAAATCACCTTCATTCTATTCATGTTCATTTGGTAAAGAGTAAATTCTCTGACATCTTCTTCAGCAGAACTGTTACTTTCTGGAACAGACTCCTAAGAGGATGCTTCTCTGACCACTACAATGTTAACCTCTTCATTAAATTTCTGTCTTCCATATCCTCCTCATATGTGCTTCCTCCATGCCCCTCACTTATAGCAATCTCACTCAGTAACCCTCTACCATGAGTTGGCTGTGTATTGAATGAACTAAAGTAAAAAAAATATAATAATCGAAATCAATTGATTTCTTGTGTGTATATATATATATATATATATATATATATATATATATGTGTGTGTGTGTGAGTGAAAAGTGTGTGTATATAAATATAAATAAATATATATATATGTGTATAATTATTTATATATTATATGTGCGGTACTTATTAGAAAGCGCTCAATATCAGAGATAGAGCTAACATATATGGTTGGATAGATGTGAGCTTGTGACCATGGGTTTCACGCTTTAGCAATCGTCAGACAAACTGATTAATTTTTTAAAAAATTTGGGTTTATGTAGATTGCGTGTATTGGTGTTATTGTGGAAGTGGTGGGGGAAACTTCGTTGTTTTTTCATCGTACTAACGCAAACATCGATGTATGCAAACACATATACATACTTACGATACATTCACGCCACACTTCCAATCTTTAAATTTCAACATACAAATGCATATGTATATAGACACAACACCCCCCCGTATACATATATATGTCATATCCAAAACTGCCCACATATGTTTATATATGTATGAGTCCCGACGGATGACCAAGTATGTATATGTGTCTGCATACATCGATGTTTGCGTTAGTACGATGAAAAAACGACGAAGTTTCCTCCACCACTTCCACAATAACACCAACACACGCAATCTACATAAACCCAAATTTTTTAAAAAATTAATCAGTTTGTCTGACGATCTCTAGTGTGAAACCCAGGGTCACAAGCTCACATCTATCCAACCATATATATATATGAAATGGACAAAGTCTGACAATTATTTTAAGACATTTTTTATGTTTATACGTTCTTTTTATAGATACAAATATTTAAATGCTCTGTTTATAATAAACATTATTAACGGCATTTATCAGCCTGAATGTCCAAGAAATTTTTGTAGAAAATATGCGTCCTCCGAAAGGAATCGAACTTGTATCCTATATGGAACCGTCATATAGCCTGATGTGCTTTACCAATTGAACCACAGAGGAGCTATATGACAGTTCCGTATAGGATACAAGTTGGATTCCTGTCAGAGGACGCATATTTTTTATGCAAATTTCTCGAACATTCAGGCCGGTAAATTTCATTAATACTTTTTATTATAAACAGAACATTTACTTAAATATTTTTATCTATAAAAAGAACGTATATATATATATATATATATATATATATATATATATATGTGTGTGTGTGTGTACCCTGACATACATAAGACTATAAGATTTATTACAAAAAATATATCAATTCCAGAATAAGAAACAAAAAATATCCAATGTCTGTTGCAAGATGAAACTTCTAATCATACAATGAATGAATACATAAAATTAACTAAAAGATGTTTCCAGCTCAACATGACTAATTTGGAACATGATACCTTTGTATAAATTTACATATTAATATATAAGTATATGTAGATGAATTATTGCTTATTGATTAACAATAAAGTATATTGATAAGAGGGTGCAGAAAAATTCTTAATCTGACGCATTTCCCAAAATCTGACCAAATAACAAAACATCATTTCTTTTGGGAAATGTCCTTGATCAGATTGAGAAACTTTCAGAACCCCCAGTACCTATATGTCCACATATATTTGAACTTATTAAGTTCATTATTAAGATTCTCAAATACACTGGTTGATAGATGTAAATTTATACTGTTTAAGAAAAACAGGTATGTCTACTCCAATAAATGTATCCACTGTATACAACATTTAAAATAAGAAATAATGTCATGTTATAAGTAAAATTTATTCCTTAGAAATTAATTTGTCTTCATATTAAATAGAAAAATAAATTTAGTATGTATAAACTTGGAGAGACCTTAACAAGGGATATGCATTTCTAAAATAGGATAATTGAACTTTACTTGAATCTAAAAGTCTTTTTGGTTGAGGCTGAGTGTTTTGGTATTTTTGGGGTTTTTCTTACAAATCTTCACCCAATACAAGGCCTAAGTGCCACCCAAGGTAGAGGGTTAAGGAATAGAAGTGTTGTAAGTGGATATAGAGAAGGAGTAATTGCTGCATATTATGAGGATATGTAGGATAGATAATGTATGACTTTCAAACTGAAGAGGTTAAGATTGTAGGGATCAGGGAAAGGTCTCATTGATAGTCCATTCCAAATTGCAACAATTCCACATATTATTAAAAATAATTAATTTTTTCTTTTGTTTTTCAATGTTAAATATTTTCGATATGAGACATTTTCTGACACAGAATGAAAAAAGAATTAAGCAAACGAATGAGCCAATTGGAGTAAAGTGCCATGCAGATTAAAATTTTTCCCACTTGTGACGAATGCAGCTATCGATTTTTTTTGCATGCTAGCATGCTAGTTAACATTTGTGTCAGTCAGCTGTAGGCTCTCACGCTGGCCAATAGAATCTTTCTGCCTATTCATGGCAGCCAGCTATAAGCCCTCACTCTGGCCAGTAGAAAATGGACGCAAACTACATGAAAACTGCCGTAGAAGCATGAAAAAATCGATTATTTCCACTATCGATGGGAGTTGTGAAATGCAACATTGGTCTTGGCCTTTCCGCTAACTTGGAGCCTGCGCATGTAAATTTTGGTGCAAATCCATCAAAAATTGCGGCTGTGCATTCGTTACACACACACACACACACACACACACACACACATCCTGCCTTTTATATATATATATATATATATATACACACACACACACACTCACAAACTAAAAACTTGTTATATTAATTTGTCTTAGTGATGAAATATGCACTAAGGTATGTAAATATTAAATGATCAACTTTCTATATTTATACAGAGGAATAAAGATAATTCAAATAGATGTCTAATTGAGAATTAATGTTCTTAATTGCTCATGACTACATAGTAGTATAGTATAGTTCAAGCATTATATAACAATAGTGAAGCCCAATATTTAGGGGCAATTTTAGTTCTCCACAGCTCTATTTCCCATAAGTACTGTCGTCCTGGGTATGACGATAAACTACATCTGCGTCCTGAGTATGGCGATAAACTACATCCAACAGCAAGGCCTCAGATAATGTTTTCGGAAAAATAATGTTGCCAGCTGTCCGTTTTTGAAACAACAATGTTGCCAGCTATCCATTTTTGGAACCATAATGTTGCCAGCTATACATTTTTTTTTAAACCATAATTTTGCCAGCTATATGTTTTTTGTAAAAAAATAATGTTGCCAGCTATACGTTTTTGAAACCATAATGTTGCTAGCTATGCATTTTTGACTTTTAAAGTCACACAAAATCATTTTCGGCATAAAGTGACCACCAAGGTTGAGATGTCGTTAAACAAAACGATCAACAATCAACAATCAAATGGAAATTCTTGACTTAAACAAAATATACCTAGGATTATTTTGCAGTGTGCAAGCAAATAAGCTCTAGCTTGCTAAAAATTTTCCATACAAAATAGGCATTTAAAAATCATATATTTGGCATATATATATAAACTGGATTTGGCATTAAATAACCCACAGTGGTTGATATGCCATAAAACCCAAACAAACAAACAAACAAACAAATACACATAAGTACTGACTTTCATTATAATACAATGCACAAGCCTGAAATGCTTAAGAATTTAAATAATAATGAATATCAGAAGAATTAATTGAAATAATGATTTCACTTGTTATACATATTGTTATAAGCTCAGTGGAATGGATGGATGGCTAGATAGATAGATAGATAGATAGATAGATAGATAGATAGATAGATAGATAAGTAAGTATAAACAGATAGATAACTAAGCATAAATAGACAGGTAAGTAAGTATAGATAGGGAGAAAATTAAGTATAAATAGGTAAGTTAGTATCAATAGATAATTACAGATTGATAGATAAGTATTTACATATATATAGATAAGTACTTACAGATTGATTGATAGATATGTACTTAAAGATATATAAGTACTTATAGATAGATATATAGATAAGTACTTACAGATTGATAGATAGATACATATTTATAGAGAAACAACTACTTACAAATAGATAAGTACTTATAGATAGACAGATAATTACTTTCAAATAGATAGATATGTACAAATTGGTAAGTTTTTACAGATAGACACATAGGCAGGCATATGCTTAGATAGGAACAAATAAGTATCAACAGAGTGAGACAGGAAGGAAAATGCTGAGATATAAATATAAATATCTTCATTGATAGATAGATATGAATCTGAAATAGATTGGTAATTAACAGACTGATATAGATAGATAGAAAAGAATAGACTTAGATAGATAGGTATGAAGAGATCAACAGATGAGTCTATAAATATATATATAATACTTAAAGATATGGGTGAGAAGTATAAATGCATGCTATTTTGGCTGGGGTCATTGCCTACTTTCCATTGATGCAAATGCCTTTCAAGCCTAGGTAAAAACCAGTTTCAATTTTCTTTTGTTTTTTTTTTTTGTTTTCTGCACTATTGTTAACTTAATTCAAGGTCCAAGTGCCATTCAAGGTAGAGGATTGCTGATGTTGTAAGGATGTATAGTGGGAGAACAAGAGTTGCATATATGCTGATTTTTATGGCAGGCAAGCATTTTGGAACTTAGAATAAAGGCAAAAATATAATTTTTTATTCTGTGTTTCCTTATATAGTTCTTGTTTGTTTTGTTTTGTTTCATTGTGTTTTATGGTATATCAAACTTTTCCAGATCATTTGAAGCCAAATTCTGTCATACATTTGATTCACAATCACAATTCATGAGACATGCAACCCATTAGAGTCATAGGGGAAACACATGCACTGCAACCACAGCAGCAGTGACATTTTCAGGGTAAGATAGCCTGACAGAGCCTAAACCTCTCCAGGCTGCTTTCAATTCAGAGTTTGTTTTTTTTTATCTCCCAGACTAATCGCCAACCAAGGATATATGACCCAGTCTGTCCTGCTATTTACCCATAGCTGTGTGGAAAAGAGGCAGATTCATACCTTGCCTAAGGATATTAGCATATGAGTGAATGTAATGAATTTAAATGGAATTTGAACATGGCTCATCAGTTCCTAAATCTTCACTGCTATCCATTAGTCCATTGTGCCTCCTTACAATAAATAGGTAGATATAATATAGTCCTGTACTCAGACTTATAAATAAAATATACATTGAGTCAGGGACATTTTTTCTATATTAAATGTTTACATTAAAATTATAACTTTTTACTTAAGTTCATGTATAAACTTTGTTAGACAAGGTGTTTTAATCATGTTTTTAAAAAATAATTTCCATATCCTTGTGCTTCAATTTTTTTCATGACATTTTGGCCATATGCTCTTTGGCCTTACTCAGATATCTATTGTATTCCAGAATATTGTCAGATCCCATTTTGTGGTGCATGTGGATCACCCTCCTGGCATTTCACATCTGGTTATTTTGGACCTGTGTGGTTAGAGATATACAACCTCTGCGCTTAATTTATGATTGCCTCTTTAGGTCCATATGTACCAATGTGGAGTCCCAATGTCATTGCCCACACAATCCTGACTAATTACCTAATTACACTCACATATGACCAATGTCAATAACAGGCTTGCTTACTGAGTTATCCAAGAACACTGGGGTTGTATATCAACTTGTGACAAACTTGATAATTTTTAAGCTACCAAGAAAAGTTAAGATATATTTGATTGAACTGAAGAGACAGAAAGAGGTTGGGATAGACATGTGTGAATGAAGAGAGATTAAAAAACAGATGAATCTATACAAATATCTATATTCTTAAATATCTGTTTGCAATATTGTATAGAAATAGTGAATATTTAAGTAGAATATTTGAAGCTCTTATCAAGTTGGAAATTTTTATAAATAGTGCATCACACAATGGCTGAATTAATCTTAGATTACTGAACTACGTTTTGGAGATAATTTTTATGTCTGATATTTTTTGCTGATTAATTCTGCTTCTTGAACCAAAGAAATGTTGCAAAGATCAAATGTGAAGAAAAGAAGAGGAAATAATGTATGAAAGAATGAAAGTGAGCAATTTTGATACACTTGATTATCTCCCCCAATGTTCATTTCAACATTGATATCGGACATAAACAAATACAGCAATAAAATAGCCAGTTATAGAAACTGAACTCAATCAAGCATGACTGTGTATATCCTAATTGATTTTATCTATTAGAATTGTTCTTATGACTTGGATAAAAAAAAAATGAAAAACTTCTAATAAATAATGCCATATTGTAGGAAAACTTCAAAATAATAAATGGTTCTTGAATATTTTGTGGTTGAAAGGATTAAAGAGCACACATTTCCAAATAGTAGAGGATTTTCTTTTGTTTAATCGTAAGCATTAAGGCAATATAATTCAGAAAAGTACAGATAACCTACCTTCAAAAATTTAATGAAATTAACCACTTGGAGCAGGATTACTTTTCTGTGATGTCATATTTGTGAAATATATCATCAGCCACTCCAGGAAACTAATTGCTTTCACTGTTTTCATTACTATCTATGAATTCTCTTGAGTCACTGTCCAATTTGCTACCAGAGTAAGAAGACCTAAGATAAAGAATTTTCCTGAGATATCTTGACAGCCACTCCAGGACAATCATTCCTTTCACTGCTTTCATCATCATTTCTTAATTGTCGTGAATCAATATTTGACACACTGCCAGTGTAATGATGCTCATGACAAGAAATTTCTTGCATGATATATTGCCAGCTAATTCAGGATAAAAATTGCTTTTATCACATTCTACAAATTGTCTTGAAACACTGTTCTGTTCACTGCCAGAGTAAGAAGACTCACAATAAAGTAGTTTCTCTTAAGATATTTTGTCTGTTGTTACAGAACAATCATTGCTTTTACTACCTTTATTGTCATCATTGAATTTACTAGAATCAATATTTAGTAAACTGCTATATTAAACAAACTCAGGTCAAAGAGGTTACCTGAAAAATAACTTGTCATCTACTCCAGGACAAACATGGCTTTCATTGTTTATCACTGATCCGTTGCCATAGTAACGTAACTCAGGAGAAAATTTCCTGAAAAATATCTTGCCAGCCACTTCAGAATAAAAACTGCTTTCCATACCTCCAACACCATTTATGATTTCTCTTGAATCACTATCTGATCCTCTTCTAGAGTAAGAAGATCCAGAATGTGAAATTTATCACAAAAGATATCATCAGCTGCATCCAAAGGGTTAAAAATGGGGATTGTACAAACAAAAGTAATTACCACTCATGCAAATTTACTGATGTTTTAGGGTTTATTCCAACTGTTCTACTACTAAGATGAGCTTGATCTTCTTTTATGTCCTATATCGCTTAAGAATATGGGCGATTATGTCACTCCCCAATTTCCTGTCTTTTGTTGTTTTAAGTAACATTTGATCCTTTTCCCTTTGTCCATGTTCTGCCATACATTCAGACACACCCATTAAATAGGTTACTCACTGTTACACCTGCTTCTCTTGCCCTCAGTAGGTTTTGTAAGTGTTATATCTTCCAGGTTTTCTTTCTTTATTATGTGTCTCAGAAACTTCAGCTGGCTTTTCTGATTTTAAATGTAAGTTTTCTTATAGTTCCAATCTTCTTTTAGATTTCCTTGTTGCCCACACACTCTGTCAATGGTGCTCTTAGTATTCATTGGTAGAACCACATCTCTGCTGCTTCAAATCTTTTTGAACAGTGTCCAGAATTTACTGCCATATAACATATAAGATCAGTATATTTTGAAAACTAAGCAAAAGTGATCACATTCATGAATTATGTACCCCATTAAGGTCATTAGGGTTATGTGCTGCAGCTATAGTAGCTGTGGGTGGGTCTAAGGCAAGATAGTTTGATGAAGCCCATCTTATTTTAAGCTGGTTTTGAATTCAGAGTTGTTCTTTTAGACCAATTGCCATATCAAAGACAAGTCTTCCCTATTATTATCATTTGTTTAAAAATCTGAATTTTTCTTTCTCTAAACTTGTTGCCACCCAAGGCAAGAAAACCTAGTCTGCCTTTCTATTTAATTCATAGTTTAAGGAAAATGGATTGATACTTTTTCCAAAGATAGTAGTGCAAAGTGCACAAGACAGAGTTGGCTAGGATTTGAACTCAGCATGCCAATACCACTTTTGGTAACAACAATCATTACACTACCTACACATAAAAATTATACATTTCCAAGATTACTAATATGTATAGAAATAAAATTTATACAGCTTTATCTATTTTCCATTCACCTCTTCAGCTGCTCATTAAACATTCCTTCAACAGAGGAAAACATCTGTATCCACTCTTGTATCAGCAGCTTTGCCGAAGGCATTAGTTGCTGCTCAGTGTTGACTGCTGATATGTCAGGGGCCTCTAATTCCTTGAAAGACAAACTTCCTTCTAAAAGAACAAATTTCAGTCTACCAATATTGAGTGAGACATTATGGGCATTGTGTTGTAATCTGTTTGATTGTCAGGGGTTATTATCTCCAGCTTGGCCAGTAACTTGCATATAAATGGCCTCTGTTTGCTTCAGGAAAAAGAGACAGAGGAGACAAATTCTTAGACTAAAAAGAAAAATATTGTGTGCTTGGGTCACAGAGGATTAGATAAGAACAAGATAGTTAATGCATAGCTGGTTCTGTTCCTTCCACTCTGTCAGTTAATGTATAACTTCCGTATTATAATCATATGAACCAAGACTGAGACAAAAGACAGGAAGATCTTTATTTCAGCTGAATAACTGTAGAAATTTAGATATGGTTTTCTTGCAGAATTTTGTAAGAAATCTAGTATGTGTCTATCTAGTTTGAATTTCATTCAAGTTTATTACATTCACTTACATGCAAATACCCATGGGAAAAGTAAGAATCCATCTATTCTCCCTCCAACTATTGGTCTTTGAACTGGACAAATTATTATCTACTAAAAAATAATTGTTCTTACAATCCCCAAAATATCTTTCAGCTTTAAATAAACCAGAAAGAGTTGATAAGCCATTAAAAACAAATCAATCACCTATCTTTCTCTCTACATACATACATACATACATATATATATATATATATATATATATATATATATAATATAAAAGGCTCAAACACTAGTATTCCATGGTTATAATTTATTACATTGGAATCGTAATCACAATCCAATTTATCAAACCTACAAATTAAAAAAAAAATTGGAAAATATAACTCCGGGTATAAATAACAAAATTTTAGTGAGAGTCTGTGTGGGAGTGAGAAACAAGTGTGAGAGGGAAATGTATGAAAGCTTTAGAGAGGGGTGTAACAGAAGAACAGGAAAGGCCTTAAGGTGAAGGCGGGGATTAAAATTTAACAGAGAAAAGTTTTAAAGAGAGGAGTTAAATAACGGTTTAAATAAGTGAGATACAGATAAATATGAATTATTATCAGTTGCATAAATTACTACCGATTCGCTGACCTAAAATTAAAATAAAAAAACAGACACTGGAAACATGTGGATACATTTGTAGTGACATTACACACAATAAAAAATGATATGATCTAAACTTAAAATCCAGCCAATTCATACTGCTGATGTATAAGTGAAAATTTTCCATCTGCTTTGCATTACTAACCTTATGTGTACAGGAAAAGAGAAGATGAGACTCTCTCCTGGACATTGAGTTCTACCTGGTTTCTATCCTCTTGGAAATTGATGTATATAAATATATATATATATATATATATATATATATATATATATATATATAGACCACTAATATTATCTATCTATATATATATATATATATATATATAGACCACTAATATTATCTATCTATATATATATATATATATATATATATAGACCACTAATATTATCTATCTATCTATATATATATATATATATATATATATATATATATATGTATGTATATGTATATATACATATACATAAATACATATCTTGTCCATATATTGTTTAATATGTTGTAATTGACATCTTTGATAAAGGCTTAAGTAAACCGAAAGCTTAGATTGTATTAAAAAAATATGGATCACTATTGAGAATTTCTTTCTTCATTCAACAATAATGTTATTAAACTTATCAGATGTTATAAAAAATTTACATAAAATAGACAACACTTGTCTATATTATTTAATGAAACGTGTATAAATGAAAAGATGCTGCCAAAATACACACAATATGTATATATATGCATGTATATGTATATATGTATGTATATACATATATATATATATATATATATGTGTGTGTGTGTGTGTGTGTGCAAATACATGCATACATATAGATTTATCTATCTATATATATATTGTTGTATCCTTAAAGAAGGTTACAAACAGACAAAGGTGGTACTTGAGTGAAAGGAACAGCAATACGCGTGTAGATGAAAAAAAGAGAGGTTTATTGTGAAAGAGAATACACTACTGAAAGACAGGGAATCGGCTAGCAAGCTAGTAACTCCTGAAGAAGTCAGCATGTATATCTTGTGCTTATTATATATATTTACTGATATAGTCAGTCCACATAGGTGATAGGGAGTGTGGGACATTCCATTACAACATATATATGAAATCATCAGCCTTGTGACTGGGATGTGATTGTAGATTTATTGTTCTGCTGAGCACTTGTCCAATGAAAATTAGATGAGAATCCATCAGCATCATTATATATATATATATATATATATGTGTGTGTGTGTGTGTAAATGTCTGTGTAGGTCACAGTTTTAACTTAAAGGCATTCAACTTATTAATAAATGCAAATGTCAGTGTGTCACACTTTTTCAACTTTATTCCTAGAGGCTGTAACCCAACATATTTTGAAAACAGGCTAACTCTGTGAGCAAATTAAAAACATTCTGTGCCAGATCTGGATGTGCAAATCCTGAAATTTTGGATCCCCAAGTTTTCATTACAGCAAGTGTTTTCAGCTGTTTTTTTACATGATTTTTTGCAATTAATTTTTTGTGTAGAATGACAATTTTTATAAGTTACAAATAAATTCAGGAATAATGAAAATTGTGAAATCCAGCAAAAGTGAAATAAAAGTAATTGTTTGTATGGAAAGTAAGGACTTAGGTACTATCAAATTGTCTTTTAATTAAAATGGTAGAAGAAATATCGTTGAACATTAAATATTAATGGAATACTAAAATGGAACAATCAGTTTTGAGTTCTGCTGTATTTATTGCTGCCTATTACATACAGCAGCAGTATGCCTTGCAAAAAAATATCTGCCAACAGAAGACCAGATTGCAATCAAAACAGCAAAGGCTGCAACAAGGAAAAGTAATTCCTGTGCAAATAAAAATCCAGATCAAACAGCAGACACAAGAGTTTCCAATGTTAAGAATATCTAAAAACTTAAGACCTCTCAAACACCTGAGCAAGGTGTAAGCCCAATCAAGAGCCTTCTGCAGGAGCTAGCTTAAATGACATCTAGGGTGGCTTTTAAGCATGTATATATATATATATATATATATATATATATATATATATATCTATAAAAGGCAGGATGTGTGTATATGTGTGTGTAACGAATGCATGGCCGCAATTTTTGATGGATTTGCACCAAAATTTACATCCACAGGCTCCAAGTTAGCGGGAAGGCCAAGACCAATTTTGCATTTCCCAACTCCCATCGATAGTAGAAATAATCAATTTTTTCATGCTTCTACGGCAGTTTTCATGTAGTTTGCAGCCATTTTCTACTGGCCAGAGTGAGAGCTTATAGCTGGCTGCCATGAATAGGCAGAAATATTCTATTGGCCAGCGTGAGAGCCTACAGCTGACTGACACAAATGTTAACTAGCATGATAGCATGCAAAAAAATCGATAGCTGCATTCGTCACAAGTGGGAAAAATTTAAATCTGCATGGCACTTTACTCCAATTGGCTCAATTGTTTGCTTAAACTCAATGTTGATTCTGATTCCGCAGAACTGGGTTGGGTGTGAAAAAGTATTTGTTGTTAACATTCTTTTTTCATTCGGTTTTTCCAGTTACGAGTCCTTTTTTAAAGCTGATCATTTTGTGTTCATTTTGTTTAATTCTTTTTTCAGAACAGATTTAATGTTTAGTATAAAGCTTAGAAAAAATTTGCAGTGTGAAATAGGCAAGGCGTAAGGCATGTAGCAACATCAGAGGGCACTTCTTTAAAGGCAAGGAAGAGCAAAAATATTTTAAGTCAAGTGATAGCAATTGCTGTATGAGTCGTACGATTTTTTAATCAAGCACAGGTAATGTCGGGCCATGTTGTTAGTATATATATATATATATATATAACAATATATAAATTATTATATATCAAAAAGATGTACGACAAAGTGGGAAAAGATTTGTGTGACATGTTTTGTCCCTTAAAACTTGAATGGACTAGGTTTTTTCATATTGATCCGACTATACATGCACATGAATGAGAGACATTATGATTTTTTAATATTTTAATGTGTTTTATGTAAATAATCTAGCCAATTTCATTGAGGTTCTTTTCCTTTTTGTTTCCACGATCTTTGTTTTTAAATATCTGCCAGGAATAGGAAAATGTAAGAATCTGGACACAAATTTAATTTCTAAACATTTCTGTCCTTGTGAATTATTTTCGCCTTTAATTATATATATATATAATATATATATATATATATATATATATATATATATATATATATATATATATAACAGCTGGCCATTCGTATTCGAGGATACCCGTCTACTAGAGTGGCTAGCCAATCCCTATTGTAGACGCTCGCTCAGGCACATTTGTGTTTTCTCAACACCCACAGAGCCCACCTATGGTTTATACTGAAACTATGCTGAGCATTTTTTCAGGCACTTTCCAAAGGTCCCACATGCTGGGATCAACCCCCTCCAGTCCAATAATATCAGGAAGTCTCCTTCCTGACAAACCCAGGATCTCAGGGTCAGAAAGCAAACAGTGTAAGCACTCAGCCACATATCCATATATATATATATATATATATATATATGTGAAAATATAGAAAATAGGAAAGAAACTGGTTTGGTAAATAATCCAAAGTCCCTTAGTATTTTTGTTATTATTTTTTAAAAATAGTGCTCGATACGAAAGTAGAGCATAAATATAATTATTTATTTAAAAATATGACTCCAACTCACTACATAAGAGGTCTCATGTTTCAAAACAAGAGCCGAAAACTTCAAAATAATATTTGAATTAACTTGAGTTAAAGTAGGCTTTGTTCCATCTTCAAGCAAAATTTTTTTTTGGAATAACTTATTTCTGAAATTTACGAGTTTTAATAGTATATTCAGAATTGAAATCAAAATTTCCATGGTAACATCAAGGGCGGATTGTTTAGAATAGGCAGGGGTCGGGTGTTAATAATTTGTATCAGTATAGAGTTACTTTCATAGATGCCGGGTCAGGGTAAGGTGGTGGTGGCTAAATTAACGATGGAGGAAGTTTTCGCATAGTCTGGCTTGAGCGTCTATGGAGATATATATATACACACACACACACACACACAACAAACGTTGACAGTCTTTTTCATGCTTGAATGCAATCTTCAAACTTTAAACCATTCAATGTTGAACTACTAATATTTTATAGGCTCTGTCCTGAATATTGACCTATAATTACCCTATAATTATAACATGCTTTGAAACTATACAGGGTATATAAAAAATATTTTTACAAACATAGGGAGTAGGTTCCTCGCACCAAAACAAGGACAAAAGTTCATATAAACATATATCCGCAAATCATTCATTTTTGAGTTAATAAGTTTAAAGGAAGTTTACAGTAGATGGTGCTGTGTCGCCATGTAGACTAAGTTGCATTTGTCATTCATGTATATTTCTGGCTAGTCTGTCTTCTATGTTTAACATGTGTAGCAGTGAGTTAACTGAGACATGTTCCATTTAACAATGACAGGATAATCATATCATTAGCAGGCAGATATGATTTTTACATACGGCTGGCAAAAAAGGTAATGGATATAGGGCTGTATCAAAATGCGTTTCAAGACCAAAGTCAGCTGAGTCATCCAACCTTTGCTGTTGTTTATTGATATATTGCTGAGACATGATCCATGGCACCACAAACTATGGATCGAGGAAGACTAAGATCTGCTCATCTGAAGATCACTTCCATGGCATGAATGTTTCCCTGACTTCAGCCCTTTTGATTATTGTCTGTGGAGACACCTAAAACTATTGGTTTATACAGCAAATGTTGTTTATCAATGTGTTATGGGGGCCTGCAAAACCATTTGGCACCCTGTAGGAGTATTTGAAAGGATCCGCCATTCAATGATCCAGTGGGTGCATATGCATGTAGAAGCTAGTTGAGGACACATTGAACATTTGTTATGAGTTGCTGTGTTGAGCTACAATGATGACCTTTTGAATATAAGCTTATATGCACATTTTACTTTGGTTTGGTATGCGGAAATTTTGTTAAATATTTATCGAGATATAAAAAAACAAAATCATAAACCGTAATTTATATTAAAAACATTAATCTGGATCAACGTATTTAAGCAGATATTTATTTTTATGCCTACATGTAACCATCAGTTCATTTCTCTTGTTTAATAAGCTAGGGTTATTTAAGTGCTTTAAGATAACCAATTTTTCAACAAGACATAAATTATATTATTTCCTTTCCCATTATAAGCTTTATCTCTTGATATAATATCCCAGTTGATTGATAGTGAGATGCCATCTTTCTTTAATTGCTGGAAATATCTGGAGAGAGAACAGTGCTGTTTTTGTATTTTTATATTACCTAAGGTCATTTGATGATGTTAAAAATGAAATTTCCAAGGATTTTCAGTGAAACCAAAATAAAATTTATCATCATTAGAATGTATGCTCACTTGGCATACAATATTATCAGTCATACATTGACCATTTAAGGGACAGATTATATTTTTCCAGCAGTTGCATATTTTTATAAAAAATGTTAACATTATCTTTGTTGGAAAATATTTGTTTAATATGATGTTGTTATACTGGGATATGGTTTTATCTATGTTGTTAACACAGCTATGGTCGTCCTGGGTATGATAATAAACTACATCCGTGTCCTGGGTAAAATGATAAACTACATCCAACAGCAAGGCTTCTGATCAGAGTGTGGAACCACCTCTTAATTGCTGGTGTTCCCAGGTCCATTCTGACCTGGGGAGGTAGCACCTGTTAGGGTCCCAGCTATGGGCAAATAGTTAACACCCAAACTTGTGTAAAAATAGGTTTTAATACCAGATATACTTTGTAATAAAAAAATTTATTACCAGCAACAATCTTTGAAGGAAAAATTATTCTCAGCAATACTTTTTAAAAAAATACCAGCAATACAATTATAAAATCTTTGAAAAAAAAAATATCACCAGCTAAAGATTTCTTCAAGGGAAAATATTCCCAGAAATAGATTTTTGAAGAATAAAACATTTTACCAGCAATAAAAATTTTGTCGGCATTAAATAACCCATTGAGATTGATATGCCATAAAACAAAACAAAACAAACCAAACACAGCTATGGCTGATTTTAACATTATTTTTGTTAAAAATCTTTTTTAGTGTTTAAAATGCTTACAGATTAAATTTAGGAAAATTTTTCTGATATTAGTTTTAGCATTATGATTAAAAGGTGGATTGAACCATACAATTTTACACTTACAGTGTTTCTTTTTATATTTACTTTCTTTGTTTTTTCTAAATACTCTCAATTTACTTAATGATTTAGTTCTAAAGCCTTTATATATTTAATTTTATCATTATCAAATATTTCCTTATTGCTGGAGTTGGTAGATAATCTAACTTGGACTGATTTAACTAAATTGGCTAGAATTTTCTGATGGTGATTTGATTCCCTACTGACATATCTATGGTTATATAGCTTTTTGGTATATGGTTTGTAATAACCATTATTGAAGTCTAAGGTCATATCGAGAAAGTTGATCACTTTAGCAATGGTGGTATGGTAATATATAAGTCATGATCCTTAAAGTTTTTCAATTCCTTTTGCAATTCGCCTATATTTTATGGGCTTGTTTTACAGAGGAGAATTACAATGTCATGTATATAGAGTCCAGTGTCCTTAATGTTGAAAGGAAATCCACAATAATAATATTCCTCTGTTGAATCAAATGCTTCAATTTCAATATGAAACTAAATCTAAGTCTCCACAATAATAATATTCCTCTGCTGAATCAAATGTTCCCATTTCAATATGAAACTAAATCTAAGTCTCCACAATAATAATATTCCTCTGCTGAATCAAATGCTCCCATTTCAATATGAAACTAAATCTAAGTCTCCACAATAATAATATTCCTCTGCTGAATCAAATGCTCCTATTTCAATATGAAAGTAAATCTAAGTCTCCACAATAATAATATTCCTCTGCTGAATCAAATGCTCCCATTTCAATATAAAAATAAATTGAAGTCTCCACAATAATAATATTCCTCTGCTGAATCAAATGCTCCCATTTCAATATGAAGCTAAATCGAAGTCTCCACAATAATAATATTCCTCTGCTGAATCAAATGTTCCCATTGCAATATGAAACTAAATCTAAGTCTCCACAATAATAATATTCCTCTGCTGAATCAAATGTTCCCATTGCAATATGAAACTAAATCTAAGTCTCCACAATAATAATATTCCTCTGCTGAATCAAATGTTCCCATTTCAATATGAAACTAAATCTAAGTCTCCACAATAATAATATTCCTCTGCTGAATCAAATGTTCCCATTGCAATATGAAACTAAATCTAAGTCTCCACAATAATAATATTCCTCTGCTGAATCAAATGTTCCCATTGCAATATGAAACTCTGGGTTACTTCTTGTAACCATTATGAAATAGTATAGGTTTTTGTGTCTGCTTTATGATATTTATTTCACAATTGCTAATAGGACAGTAATTTTTTGCTAGATTTACAACAGCTATTAGCAGATTCTCAGTTATGCATGGATAAAAGTCACAAATATCAAATTGGATGAATGTATATTCATTCTTCCTTTTTAGTAAACTAATCTATAACTTTTGCTATCTTATGATACTGGTTAATACACAGAGTATTTTTGGTGTATTTGCATACTCTTTCAAGGATGTTTTTGCTGATTTTATTGATATTTAGTTGGGTTGAGTAATCAGTATTGAGGATTGTTTATGAAATTTGGCTTGTGATCTTTAACTGTGATGAATGCTTGCTGTTTATAGAATTTGTAAATCCTATCATAAATTTTTGGTTCAGTGGCTTATTTTCTTTATTTATTAATATATACTTAATAGATCTGTTGTATTACATTGTACAATACTTGTGTATATAAATTTATATATATATATATATATATATATATATATATATATATATATATATATATGCATGGTACTTAGTGAAATGTGCTCAATATCTGTGATAGGGCTAACACACACACACACACACACACACACACATATATATAACTTTTTTCTGCTCTTGTAACCCTTCAGCAACTTTCAGTTTCATGAACTTTTGCAATCTTCAGGCAATACAGGAAGGAACTATTCAAGTGTCTCAGTAGTATTTATTGGAAAGAGTAAGGAAAATGGTCATATGTTATTCACTGATAGTATTTACCTTTTGCATTAATCACTTTTAATTGTTTTTCTGGTTTGCTTTATGTGTGCACTTTTTGTGAAAATGCCAAATTTAAATATATACGGTTGAATGAAATTTTCAACTTCTTCTATAAGTAACCCTTAGAGACTTGATAATCTGTAAAAAACAAACCAGTCAATTCTCCTTCAGCAAGCCTCCCCACAACATATTGTTATCACCCATGTGCTTACAAGCACTCTCCTTTTTTTCCTTCCAAACATTATAATGATCATTATGGCTAAACATTTAAATATTTCACTCATCAGATTAGAGAATATTTCTCTGAAAACTATGACCTTAGTACTCATGTTTCTTGTTTTGGCTTTGGTATCACATCTTTTCCTTTGTTATGCGAGTTTTTGCTGATGTTGATATTATACTTCATTTTAGATATAGATTCTTTTGTACCTGTTTCTACCAACATCTTCATAAAGTCTTTTGTTGTTGTTCTGGGATTGAGTTGTCCTTTTCATGTTAAAGTACATTCATCTCCAGGTGACAGAACACATCACCTTCATGAACAGTATGACAGCTGTGTGGTCCCATGATATTTAGACTTGTGCACTACTGTTTTTATAGATTAACAAATGGTACCTTTTAGCATTTGGAAATTGCTGCCAAAGATGAACTAGACCTGTGAAGGTTCATTTTTTTTTCTGAGGTTTTCACAGATTGTTTTTGATTTTCACATAATTTCAATAAGCTAAAAAAATCTTTCAAAAGCAATGACATTATTTTATGGAATATTCCAAACTTGTTTAAATGGAGATTCATTTTGGTTTAAGTTCTTAACCCACTGGAAATATGATGAAAAGAAAAAGCTAAAATAAATCTTGAGTATTATTCTGAGTTTTCACATTCTTAAAATAGAGATCTTAGCTAAACTGAGACAAGAAATCTTTAGTTAAGCTAAATGGTAGAAATTGTGGAAAAAGTAATTTTAAATATATTTGGTATAAGTTGTATGTAAGTATCTGCCTTCTATTATTCATATATGATACAGTAAAATACAAGAACTATAGACACATTTATTTAAACATTTTTAAAATCACTGACACTTTTGAGGTTTGGAATTCTTTTTTTAAAAAAAACAAAACAAAGAGTAATGATAAAAAAAACTACCCACAGTAAAGTTGTGGATCAAAAAATATAACAACAAAACAGAAATAATAAAAAAGTGTTAATCAGTTATTACTTCTTGTACTTATTGTTGTGTACATATTTGTATGCTTTTGTCTTGATTGGGTCTGAAGAGCAATATGTGGCAACTTTTTTGGTTGTTATATTTTTTGATCTACTACTTTACCATGAGTATTTTTTTTTCTTATCCATACTTTTTATCCACCTTTTTTTCATATAATTTTACATATATTTATATATACTTCTAAAATACCCATTTTTAAAGCTCTTATATTTTGATGATATATTGTTACATGTGTAGTCAAAAGTTTTTCATACATGTTTTTCTCATTCATTCATGCAAAATAACTGTATAGGTTGGTCCTAAAACATCAAAGCATTTCACTGATAACTGATCATCAATTCTATTACTCCTGGATTACAGACGTTTACCAGATTTTATTTATTGATAGCAATTATTTTAGTTGCATTTTTTTATTATGTAATACAAGAGAGCTAGGGATGAAATGGTTTATTCTCCCATTTGAATTTTCTCCATTATGAACATTATCATATCTCATATAATAACAAAATAATTCACAGATAGAATGGAATAGCTAAAAGGAAAAAAATGACAAACATGCTTTGTTTTCAGAGAGAATTTTATACTACTAAGACTACACATAACTATATACATATATATACACATCTCCCATGCAGAGAAAAATATATTAAATCTATCTACACAGCAAAGCAGTGTTTAAGGAGAAACAAAAAGGAATGGTCTTATATATAATATGTAGACACTCCTGTGTCTGAAGAAGCCATGTTTAGGATTCCAGATTCATCTATGTCCCAGGTGATGACATAAAACATGAAACAGCAAGTCTTGGGTTTTCCAAAATTGAGAACTGCAAGCTTGAGTTTGTTTCTTTATATGGGAAATATATATTCCCAAAGGGAAATGGTACCATGGACTTGTAAACTGCTAGAGGGGCAGATTTAACCTCTGCCAGGATCATGGGAGGTCTAGACTAAAGAAAGCAAACATCAGTTTGGCTGCTGTAAAACAAACTGAATTTGACTGCCACTTTAATCACTGTATAGTTGCCATCATGTGAAACATGTGACATAACTGCACTAAAGGGAGATAATTGCCTTCTGTATCCCTACAATTAAAATATTTTCTTTAATATTGGGGTTTTAGGTGGCTGTAATGGTATACTCTATGAAACCTACCATCATTTTAGAAGGTCACAGATAGATACCTACTGTTTTTTTAAGATGACTCCTTATCATCTCAGTAGTTGTTTCAACAATTCATCTCATTTATTTTTATTTCATATGTTTTTAAACACTTTATTCTACACATTTCATGAGGTGTACAGATTGTAAGTGAAGAGGTGACACCCTTTCTTTAATCAGAAAAATTTCTGGTTCATACTATTTTTTTTTTTTTTTACTAAACTTCATCCAATACAAGACTCGAGTGCCACTCAAGGTAGAGGGTTATTGAATAAGAATACATGATATAAATATATGAGCAGTTAGTAAAAAATGAAGATTATAAGGAGTTTTCATCATAAAAGCAAAATTTTTAAAAATGTGTCTGCTCTCTAGAAAACAATAGGTATGCAGATATAATACTGGAATTTTATAATAGCAAAATAGTTGAATTCACTTTCCAAGAGTTTATATTCAAAGACAACATTTTCAGTTAGATGAGGTTAGTGCATTTAAAGAAATTTTAACTCTTGATGGGTCATTCAATTTTAGAACTCAGTCTCTTCTTTATGTATTTTTAAGTCCACAACTAAAGTCTTATATGAATAACTAGTTATAATGTTAGCTTCCCTACCTGCATTTCAACAAGTGTATAGTCAGTACTATCTGTTCTGGCAATTTTTTTTTAATGAATCTTTACGTATATTTTTTAGTACTAAAGTTCACCTTATACAAGACTTGAGAACCACTCAATGTAGAGGGTTACTATCAAAATGGTTATAATGAATGAGGTATAATATGAAAGAGAAGGTAGTAGGAAGTGAAGAATATGAGGATAAGCAGGATAGATAACCCTTCACTTGAAGTGTTTAGGGAAGCATCCACACAGGTGTCTCTTTTACAAAGTAGCATTTCTTGGAGAAAAAGAGTCTGAGTGGAATTTCTTCCTTATAATTGAAATAAAGAGGAAATGAAGGTGATTCAACTCATGGCTCTCCACAATTTTCTGTCTTTTGTAGCTCTTGATAAATTTTGTCTTTCTTTTATCTCTCCTAAATGTTGCTCTGTCATCCATTTACTCAAGCTTGCTAGGTAGATTAAGCATTTTTTTCCTCTGAACCTCAACATATCCTGTGAGTACCAAATTTTCTAAGCCCTCTTTTCTCATTATGTTCTCCAGAAATTTCAACAAATCATTCCATTTCCCATTAGTAAGAAGGAAGTTCTATTCAAACTGCTTCTTTGCAATAAACTGCTACTCTATGGAACAGATTCTTAACAGAAGAATTTAGTTCTCCAATCACGACAATCTTAACTTCTTTAAATCTCGGATCAACCATATTTTTCTACATCTCTTCATAATCTCCTCTTCCTAACTTCACCTCCTATGTTCATTCAACAACCTCATTCAGTAGCCTTCTACCTTGTGGCTATTGAGGTTTGTTTTGTTTTTTTGCAATAAAAATTTATGAAAAAAGAAATATAAAATATATTTATACTTATATTTCCTTTATATTTATAATGATTTCTTACCTTTATAGAAATATATATATTTTTTATTATATTTACATTTCCTGGTAACAAATGGAGGGTGTTTGAGTTTAGACAATATACAGTGTGATAAGAGTGAACAGAGAGGAAACAACATCAGAGAAAATGAAAAGAAACGACTAAAAAAGAATTTATTTATTTCAGTATCACAGATTGAACTGGCTTGTTCTTCAAGCAGATTGATTCATTCAATCTTCAGAAATCGTTTTCTTTTCAACATAAAAGATAATCATTTTTTTGTTTAAATTCTTCAAAAATCATTTTTGATCCTATATCAAGACTAACTGATACTCAAACATACCTGTTTGATGCACTAGTCCAATGATGATACCAAATGAAATATCAAATTAAAAGTGACTAAATTATTATTATAAATCAAAATAATCTTAGCATATAAAAATTTTTATACAGGGTTCAGCACAAATACCTCCCACACATACCTCAGAAATACTACCCCACATAATTGTAAGACATTAGCTAGGTGAAAACACCATTACTACTAATGTCTTATCATTATGTGGTAGGTATTTCTGCTGCATCCTGTACAAATATGGATGAATTTCCAGTTAAATATTATTATTTTTTGATGTAATGAATATGCATATACCTGCGCTCTCCCTCACAGTAATATGATTGGCTGGTGTCAGCCATAAATACAGACTGATGTTGCCTACCACTACGACGAGGACCGGTCCATTACGGTTACCTGCTAGATTGTTCTACTCGGTTACATTAGTCAAAACCACTTTGCTACTTCAAACAAATATATCCTTTTCCAGGACATATCATTTTTTTTACACCAATATATTCATTGCTAGATCTTAGGTGTGTTTTATCTCATGAAAAAATGTGTTTTTGTTGTTTTTTAAATGTTTTTTTCTTTTAATGTTTTATCATTGCAGAATTATTATTCTGTAGATTGTATTATATTATGCAATAACCATAAATATGGTTTTGACATGTAATAATTATTCGTCTCTGTTGGAACAGAGGACCATCACTGGTTTGACACTGAATTTAATTTCAAACTAGAAGATTATCCACTAAAAAAGGGATGATCTTAAAATGATTTGCATGAAAGCCTCTGTGCAGCCAGCCAGACTCACAGCAAATCACTGCTTGATCATAGAATGCTTTACCCACCCACGTCACATCTAGCACACCTGTAGCACTTTTATATGTCAATTGATATACTTGAGAATAATGGTCAAAAAGTTTGCTTCCTTTAAAATCTATTGAATGTATGTGTACCTGTCTAAAACAAATAACCATTTGTTAGATTCAGAAATAATCTAAACCAGCTACCACTTAAGCTTCACAATCATAAGAGGCTTAAAAAAAATATTCAAAAAAGTTCTAGAGGGATTTTAAAATTCTGGGATAAATTCCTTAATTTTTATTTTTTCACAAGAGATCTCCAAATCTTATATATCTTAGGGCCTTAACAATTTTAACACTTGAACAGCCATATGTTTACTATTTACATTATTCAGACTATTGTTCTCATCTTTGTCGCCATATTTATTACAACGTTTTGGCCGTTGTACGCTCTGGCCTTCTTCAGGTGGTTGGAATGTCAATAGTCCAAATAATGTAAATAGTGTACATAATAGCTCATCTCAGAAATATAGACAGAGCCATATATTTATCTGCTTTGAATAGATAATTTTCTGATAAAAACAAATTGGTTTTTATTTTTCTTAAATAACATTTTCTTAAATTTACCTTTTGTTTTGAATAAAAGGTAACATGAAAACAGTAAAATATTGAATTATGGGATTTATTTAACTTTTAAAAAAACTACATTTTATTACAAAACTGGTTTATTAATACCATTAAAAAAGGACAGGTTTAAAGACATATTTAAGTAAATTTAGAACTGTATTGATCATATTTTGTGAGTGAGTAATCTAGGAATTTTATCTATATAATTCATTCTATTGTCACATATAAGGGAGAATTTTCCTTTCTAAATTATTAAAAGTAAAAATATCTAACGAAAGCTAGCATGAAACAAAAGAAATGTATTAACAGGCAATTGTTCCCTATTTATTAAAGAAATATTCCATTAAGCTGAGGCATGCCTGCTTATTGGCAACAAGTAATGCCACCTGTTGTCACAACAATTCCATAACTAAGAAAGGGGTATCAGATTGATTGACTGATAAATATGTTTAGTTGGATTGTGTTTTATTTAACAAATTGACCTTCAAATTTTATTTTGAGGGTAAGATAGAAAAGTTGGTAGAAAACGAGAAAAAATTGATGAATAAAATAAAAAGTAAAACAATTGTATTTATTAATTCATATACCCAGCACATGCAGGGTATTATATGCATCTTTCTTTATTCTTTTTTTAGTTTGCTATTTACCACTGTTACAATGTGGGAAAAGGATGTAATAAACTGTTTGGGAGATGGACTTGACATCTCTTATGAATGTATATTGATACTGTGACAAAACCTTGTTTACTTGAACCATAACTCCAGTTTCCCACCTTGTGCTACTCATCATTTGTTTGACTTATCAAATCATATCACTCAACTGCCAACCAATAAATTATAACCCTTAGCCTTAAACCACACAGAAATGACAGGAGGGGACATCCCACAAGCAGAGTCTAATTTTTATTCATCTATACAAGGGTCTAATATTACTGTTTATGAATTTAAGTTTGCCAAACAATCTGATAGGATGAAAACCCCCCAAAGCTGATATCTACTTTTTTGTATTCAGCTTTATTTCATAATGTTCTGATCTAAAAAGAGATTTAAAGTTCACATTAATCAGATTACTTCTTTAATCATTACAGTTATTCAAAGTTAAAACTTTCAAATTTATGAATGAATGTTCTTTAAGGGCAGTACAGTTCATAGACATCATTTGGTTTTCATTCTCATTAACAAAAATATCAATATTTCTTCTTTCTTTTTAGAGTTCTTTACAAACGTGTATATATATTTTTTTAAAAAATGCAAACTTAATGAGCTTATCTTCATCAAATAGACAGCCTACAAACATTAGATGAAAAGAAAATGTTTTAAAATGACAGAGCAAAATTAGTGCATGAAAATAATTAAATTATACACCATACTTGATGGCATATCAGACCCTCCTCCTTTCTCTCATGTTAAAAATGACTCCTTTGAGCCAAATACATGATGGTAAGATAATATTTACTCAAATATCATAGACTATTAATACTTATACCTCACCTGACTCCATAATATTGTAATGTTGGAGTGGGTCATATCATCATCAAATATGATAATGCAAACATGTGATAACTTAAGTAACAAAAATTATAAAATAAATACAATTCATATCTATATGTTATATAGATCATATATAACAGATCATATCTATATATTAAACTGGCAAAAGTTTGTTTATCTGTTCACTATATATACGCCAAAGGACTTCATTTAGAACCCTCACATAGTATATATAAAATTATTGAACCCAAAGAATTTTTTTATCATTTCACCCCAAGCAAAGTGATAATACCATGAAGATGCAAAAGTTTAGTGAAAGTGAAAGAGAAGAAGACTTTAGTGAAGATAAAGGACAATAAAAGAATAGTATTTAATAACACAAGAAGTTGGTTATTGACTTTTCATTGAATTTTTAAAAGAATGTAGGTGACAGAGAAGTAAGAATCTGGAATAGAGTTTCACAGATGGGAAGTGCAAGAAAAGAAACTATGAGAATAGAACTTATACTTAAATTCATGCAGTCGAGGTACCAAAGAGGAGAGCTCATTTGAACATTTGAACAAAAATATTTATAGAAAAGACAGAGGGAAGCTATATCACAGCAGTGGGGAAGTCACTGAAGTCACTTCCCCACTGCTGTGATATATATGCCAGGTCAAGACCAATAACATTACAGAACCTTCTTTGCATTTTGTCAAGAATCTCCAGCTATATACAAGAACCACCAGATATACCAGCAATATTCAATGCAAAAACAAAGGATAGATTTATAAATGTTCCAAATGAATTCTGTCAGTAAAATTTGTCTAGCACCACATAGTGAACCAACTTTCCTAGCAGCAGATTTAGCAATTGATTCAATATAATTACTTCACTTCATATCAATGGAAAACCTAAAACCAAAAAGGTACAATGAGTTGCTCTCCTGGATGTTAGCATTGGCAGTGCTGATGGAAGGCAAAAATTGTTCTCTATGAGGATTAAAAGATAACTATTACATTTTGGAAGTGTCAATTTACAAGTCATTTCTTGCCCTACCTAACAACTGATTGGAGGCAATTTTTGAGACAAGCTGCCAGTTTTATTTTGTTGGCCCTATTGAATTTACTATTAAGACAGGAGTAAATAATTGTGTGATCAGTATAAATACCTAAATGGGAATTGATAACCTTGGAAAGGTCATTGATGAGGACAAGAAAGGATGTAGGTCCAAGGATATAGCCCTGAGGGATACCTGCATTAATGAGAAATGAGAATATGCTTACTTTTTTGCATGAGGTCAAGCTTGGTCATATTGTTTCTCAAACTGTTGCCAACATTAATAGATCATGGGGTGAAGGATCCATTTGTGATTGCATAGTATGGTGCTGGATTCTGAAGTTCTACAGAGAGGATACTAGTCTTGAAGTTCAAGGTTGTAAATGATGTCCATCTACAATTGACTAGCAACATCTGAAAGCACTAGTCAAACAAAACCCACATCAGTGTATGAGAAATATCTCAAATAATCAGTATCAGTATTTCAACAATATCAGATCATCTCTAGAAAATTGGCAAGGTGAAGAAACTCAATAAATGAGTTCCATATAAACTCAGTGGAAGTCAAAGATTTTGGCATTAAAAAGTGTGTTTGATGCTGCATCTGTAAAATTTGAATGATCCATTTCTGGATTGAATAGTGACTTGTGACAAGAAATGGATCCTTTATGGCAGTTGTGAATGATTGGCTCAATGTCAGTCAGTTATGTGCCATGCATGGTACATGCTTAGGTGATCATGTATCTTTTGATACATGACTAACAAGATTTTTCCCACAATAGGTTGCCATTTCTTTCTGTGGTAAATCAGTTGTCATCCAAGGCTATAAAACCAGGTCTGTCCTGCAATTTATCCATAGCTGGGGGTAGAAGAAGAGGATTCATACCTTTCCCAAGGTTATTAGTATGTAAGTGAATGCAATGGATTCAACTGAAATTTGAACTTGGCTCTCCGATTCCTCAATGTGAGCCACTATCCATCACTCCACCATAATGGCATGATCATAAAAAAGGACCCAAACACTTTCCAAAACCAAAATTACACCAACAGAAGATTATGATGATTGTCTGGTGGTCTGTCATTGGCATTTTTCATTACAACTTTCTAGAATTTAATGAGAGTTTCATTACCAAAATTTACTGCCAACAAGTGGATGAAATGCAGATTCAGCTATTCAAATGGCACTGATTAATCAACAAAGTCCAATTCTGCTTCATGACAAAGCTTGGCTACATATTTCCAAGATGATACTGTAGAAGCTCTACAACATGGGATAGAAAACTTTGCCATATACACCATATTCCTTTGATCTCTCATCCACTGACTACTACATTTTCAAGCATCTCCATACTTCTTCATACTAAAAGACATTCCTTTGCAAAAAAGTTGAAGAAATTACATTCAAAGATTTCTTGGCACTCAAACCTTTACAGTTTTATTGTAAAGGCATAAATAAAGTTGTAACTTGATAGCAGAAATGTATAGATGTTCAGGGCTCTTCTTTTGACTGATTTAAACACAGTTTAAGTACTTTAATCCAGGAATAAATGTGGATTTTAAAATTAGATGTTATTTTCCAAACAACCTAATAGAAAGATAGAAATGAACAGACTAAGATAGAAAGCTGTCAATAATACTGATGTTTTTACTGATCTAATTAATATATTCATTTTATAAACTTTCATGATCTCAGCTTAGCATTTATTTCAACTGCAAGAGATGTCATGCAGACTATAACAAATGTAACATTTTCTTTTGTAAATATTTTTAACAATACATTATACCTCTGATAAAATAATGCATAAAAATCAAGCTAAAAGTGTAAAGAACAAAATAAAGCATCTGATGATTTGATTAATGTAGAGAAAATGCTTTGATATTCCCTATGACAAAAAACAGGCACATATAAACAATAATATGCAACACAAGTTATCATCAGGATTAAGAAAATATTCCAGTTTCACAAAACAGTTTGATTAAGGGATATATATTTTTCATATATTTAACCTAATGTTATTTCCCACGGATTTCCCAAAAAGCATAATTCCCAGTGATATTTACACATCCCAGTACAAAAATACGTATAGTGTTAGAATTATGCAAAATATTGTTGTATTGCTGAAAAAATAACATAACAGGCTATCACCATTACAATATACTTTAAATCAAAACTTGAACTGAAGATATAATTATTTATTGAAATGAAATGAAAATTATGACAAATTTGTTGCATGAACATATCTTTTAAATTGTAGGTGGAAAACACCAATACAATAATAGAGAAAAGTTTTATTCATCAAAAATAGCCACAATATATTTCCATGAATAGAAAGATATTACTTAAATTCCTAATTACACAATAGAAAAGTAATGAAGTGTGTATATATATATATATATATATATATATATATATATATATATATATATATATATATATATATATCATGCAAGCATATCTTTGTTCGTCAGGTGGAGTGAAAAGACACCCCAAAGAAGACAAAGTCATGTCTGCTTCCCACAACTGAGCTACATCTATGATACCCCCACCACTTGTTACATGCCCACACTGAGTCAGGAGTGTAGTGGGAGGGAACAAAAGAAACAATATGTCAACTAGGAATTATAAGTATTAGGTTGGTGCAAAAATAATGATGTAATAATGTCGTTTTTTGACGTCAAAAAACGACATTATTACGTCACTATTTTTGCACCAACCTAATACTTTAAAAATTTGTGAGTAATAAAATACACCGTGTGACTAATGCAATATGACATATATGAAAGCTGACTTTAAATTAACTCAATTAAGTAAATATAACATGATTAGTTAAATACTACTTTACCGACATTGTCCAAAATGCTGTCATATTTTGTGAAGTCAGTACTATTATTTCCAATGTATTTATGATTCCCACTTATCCTCAGAGATTTCAAAGCATTTTCTTCACACATAGTTTTGTCATTCTTTCATTCTAACCTAAGGCATACACTCTCCAGAGAAACATATTGTTAGTAAATTAGCCACTTTGTCTCCTCTTCTTCACATAGATTCATATATATATATATATATATATATATATATATTTAAGCATTTCACCTCAAGCAAGGTAGGAGTACCACTAGCGCGCAAGGGGTTACAGGGAGTGAAAGTAAGAGTAAAGAGGGGTGTTTGAGGAAAGGATAAAGAGAAAGACGGAGTTCAAGATCAAGGCATCAGAAGATGTTGATTGATATTACATTTAAATTTTTGAAGATTATAGTTATCAGAGAAGCAAGTAAGAGGAAAAGAGTTAAACTGTCAAAAAGTGTGAGAGAAGAAGCTGTTGGAGTAGAAGAGGTGGTTACATTTAACTGTTTTGACAGTAAGAGAGTGGGACCAAGATGCCAACCTAGTAGCACCTTTAAATTCATGCAGTTGGGGCACTAATGAAAGTAGCTTGTTAGAGCAGTTACCATGAAAATATTTGTAGAAAAGACAGAGGAAAGCCACAACACATCTGTGAGAAAGTGACTGGAGTCAAGGTATCAGGTCAGAATCCATCACATTGCATATGCGTCTTTGGATTTTGTTGAGAACCTCAAGATGAACAGCGAGGACACTAGCCCATATATGGCAACAGTATTCAATACAAGGATGAATGGTAGATTTGTAGATTTGAAGGATGGACTCAGACAAGAAAAATCTTCTGTCATGACACAGAGAACCAACTTTCCTTGTGGTAGATGTAGCTATTGATTAAATGCACTTGTTCCACCTCAGGTCAGTGGAAAAAAAGACCAAGAAGATGCAGAGAGACACTCTCATGAAGTTGAGCATCAGTCATGTTGATAGGAGGCAGAGAGGTTTCTTTATGGTGGGTAAATGAGAGCAGTTTTGCTTCGGAGGCATTAAAGTTTACAAGCCATTTCCTGCCCCAGTCAACTACAGATTGGAGGTCTTTTTTGAGACCAACAGCCAGATTAAAGTTAATGCTAGATTTACTATTGAGACAGGAGTAAATAGTAGTATTATATATATAATAATAATAATAAAAATTTAGCTCTTTCACTATGTGTGCCATGGAGCACTCTACCCTTTTTTGTGTGAAACCATAAGTAAATTCTTTTAGAATTACTTATTTCCCTTCCTCATATATATATATATATATATATATATATATATATATATATAGTTAATTAAATATATATATAGTTATTAAATATTTCAGTTTCTGTAGTATATTTTTAGATATCTATTTTCTACAATTGTACTCATCAGTGGTTTTCTTTTGCTTCTTTATCAATCTAAAACCTGTCCTCTATGTAACAGTGATCAACCTACAAATCTTTCTTACAATTTGGTTGCAGTGGGTCATCCTATAAATCAACTCATAAAATGTGTCTTTGTTAATAAAAATTTACAAATTTGCCTTTCTTTTCCTCCATTGATTTTTTTTTTTACCAACCAATTCTTTATTGACTTTTCTGAATTAGAAATAACTAAGTTTATAGATTTTATGCATCTGAATGTCATTTATCAATTTCTCTGCAAATCTAGCTATCAATCATTTACTCTTAATCTATTTTGTTTTGTAGGATTTTTTATATTTCATTTTGTATTTAGCAAAATGCCTGATTACCCTTATGCATACATATATCAAATATGTGTGTGTGTCTGCAAGTTTTATTAAATTTAGCCAAAAAGCTCTGTTTGTTTAAATTTCCATTGTGTCATGGGAGAGATCTAGGAAAGAAAGATTTATTCTCGCATTTGAGTTTCCCTATATATATATATATATATATATATATATATATATATATATAGTTGAATTCGAATGAACTAGGATGAAAAGAAAGTATGTATATTTCATTTAACCCCCCCATCTGATGCATTTTCATTACCCCTGCATGTGAATGTAAATATGTATAAAAGTTTTATTTTATTATTATTTTATTTTTTTATTTTATTTTTCTTGTGTTCTTCTAATTTTCTTCTTTTCTGGACATAAGTTATGTGAAAGTGTCCAAATGTTTTGTATGTTCAAGCAATTTGGGCTATACTTTTAGCTATTATCAAGGATGATTTTATTTTTACTTTTAACTGAATGTATGAATTTTTGTATGTTTGTAATTATGTATCTACACCTTTCTAACCATAGATCAATTTTGTCTCATTTAAATACACATGGGGACCTACCAAACTCCATCTGCAACATACTCGTTGATAATACAAATATAATAGCCTCATTCACATGTAAAAATGGCTAAAAATAATGGAAGCTTTATTAATAAAAAAGAAAAAGCAAACACTGAATAACATCAACTATGAACATGGCCACAATGTGCTGACCTTGTTTGGAAAATAAAATATTTCTATAACTCTAAATACAAACATTCAGTTAAAATTAAAAAATAAAATCATCCATGATAATGGCTAAAAGTATAGCCAAATGCAGTCAGACATACAGAACATTTGGACATAATTTAGGTCCAGAAAGGAAGAAAATTATAAGAACACAAGAAAAATTAAATAAAAACTTAAACACAGAAACTTGTCAGTTGTTTTTAATGAAACATATATAAAAGAGGGGTTGCTGCCCAAATACACAATTATATATACAAATCAACATTTTAAGTATATCTAGTATTGAAATATAATCTTATCAGTGCAGATAGACACTGATTTGATAGTCTGATGAAATTGATTCTGTTTTATTTTGGTAGGTTAACTTATCAGATAAATGCAGTGGCGTAGCTAGAGTAAACGTCACCCGCTCAAATGTTACCCCAATGACCCCGATTCACCCTATGCTGAATGGTTAGCTGTAGCTAAATTTTTATACAGGCTCTACCTCTACTTTACTCTACTGACCGGTACGTTACTGTTTACATGTATGATCCAAGACAAAATCCAATACCACAAAATAATCAGTTCAAATCAAAAGATTTTTAAAATGCAACTGTTCACTTTCAGAACAACTAAATACAAAACACGGCAATACACAAAAGAATGACATTCGATACTATGGTTTTGAATGTTTTCTTGTTTTCATTGTGGCAAACTGGTCAATGACATCGTCAAAATTTGTTTGTCTTGTAAGCTCGTTTTCAATGGATAGCACAGCCAGATCCGACAAAAAAGTTCTATTTATTTTTTAAGCAGTTTTCGGGACATTGTAAATCAACTGCATTCTTTTAAAGGTTACCTAGAGAATTTATGCAAAGTTTTTTTTTTTTTTTTTTTTATACAAGTAAAATAAATTTACATCGTATTTTGATGTTATTATGATTTTAGTTTTAGTGATAATTTAAAAACAATAAATATTTATCATTATTACCAATAAAGGAAAATTAGGTTAAAAATTTAAAAGAATCGTTTTTGGAATCGGAAAATAGGCACAGTCTTTTCCGATACTCCCAAAAGTTCCGATTTTTCCGATTCTCAATTCTCGATTTCGATTCCGATTAATCGTCCCAACACTAGTAGATATATTCAAAAGTATATCGCTCACTCAATGGAAAATTGTATCTCAGCGAATTGATACACAGGCAAGACTGAAATTGTTGCACTTTTGGCTTCGTATTTCGCTTTGTTGTTAATTAATGATGCAGAGTTAAAACACCATATCATCCGATAAAATGTTACAACAATGTCTCTTGTTAGTAACCAAGATTGTAGCAACTGAAACACATGAAAGCTGAAAACATTGCTATTTTTTCCTACTCACAAATTTCACAACAATTTTTTTTGACGGGGGGACAAAACCAGGGTGTCATAAATTATTTCTGGGGGGGTCATTTGCCCGCCTGCGAAACCCTGTGTCTACACCACTGTTTTCAGACTATTTTTGGTACCTTAGCCTGGTTGAAAAATTTTGTTGGGGGTGACATTGTGTCACCCCTCCTGTGCTGGCACCCTGGGCGGTCCGCCCCCCTTCCCCCACCCCCAGCTACGCCACTGGATAAATGTTGGCTTAAATGTGAATTAACACTTACAATTTTAAGAGTTGACTTCAATATATTTTTCATATATGGATAATTATTTTATAGAGAGAATATTTATATTTATATACTTAAGAATAAAGATTGACCTAAATACACTTGTGTGTGTTTGTATATGTTATGGAGATATACCTTTATCTATCATTTATCTATGCATCTGACAGGTCAGTGATATACTTACCAGACATAATAAATCAAAACTATGAATTCTGCATGACTCAAATTTACTTTTCAATAGAAAATCAAAAACATAATTTCAGGAATAAATTCTCTACTAGTCTGAAACATCTGCAATTTCTTCTATAGCAGCTTCGTATATCATAGGTAATTGCAAGTAAAAAGATTTATAGCATTTCCTGAAAATGATTTTATATGTTTCTAGAATTCAGCTTGAATAGCATAACTAGAGGAATAACTATATGAAAGAGGATGCCATTAATGGAAATAAAAAGAAGAGATTATAATATTCATTGTATTGTAATAGTTGTAGCAGTCATTTTGTAAGCCAGTGTGAGCTTCAATCTCATTTTAATACTCCTTATGTAGAGAGTTCCACTCTACTTACAAATCATCAATGAAAATAAAACTTTGGACTATTAAATATATGAATGAAGTTAAATGGGTTATACACTGAAGTACCAAAGATTACTGACAGCCACTGTCTAGCTGGAATAATAATGACTACATGTACTATATGATTCATGCCAGGAAATCTCAAAGTTCTTAATCAAAACTAATATCCATTAGTAACCTTTACCTTAGAAGAGTTGATTTCTTGTGACCCCGATATATATACCAGGTCCAACCTAAGAGATACCAAAATAGTTTTGTACTCAGTGTGACCTTATAGTAACATGGGGCTTAGGGATTCAAATGAACAGTTGATTTACCCATGCCGAGAAGATTAATGAAGGATGAAAATGATGAAGAAAGACATAGTTAACAAGATAAGGAATTTATTTATGAATTTACATGTTTGAAGTTGTGTCAACAGCTTGTTTCAGAAAAATAAATCAGAAATTTTAAAAGTCCATATTTTAAAAGAATTATCATGAAGAGGAAATGTTCATGCAACAGATTAAATAATCTGACACAAAATAATATTCAAAAACGTTTAAAAAGAAGGAAATAGAGTTTGTTGCTCACAGAAGGGATATATGATTGCATACTTTCAAAAGTAGATGGAGAGAGATAGTTTGAAATACTTAGCTTTCTTGGATTGTCGAGAGGAAATTCTTTGAAGAGCCAAGTGCTTGGTTATGGGCTGATAATATAATTGCTGAGTAATTTTACACTGGCAAAAACTTCAATGTTGGATGCAGCAAACAGAAACAAAACCATTCAGACATTCTTCTCTGATTAATTTAATTTTTCTTCTCATTTTATATTAAAAGTAATTTTGCATAGGCTCACTGCTTTCTTTCCTTTTTTCTTGGCTCAATGGCTAATTTCTTTGAAGGCAAGGTTTTCATTGGTCCAAAGCAAATTTCACATTGACTCGCAAATTCCTTTTCGTCTGTTTCCTCAGTCCTCTGAGTTGGTGTGGGTAAAGGGAATTATTATTATTTTGCACTCATTACAACCTCAGAAAAACCTAGAAGCCCAGAAGGTTCACCCAGAAAGTGACCTCAAAGCCACCAAGTACATAATCAGCCCTCAAAGAATATTTGTGGGTGCACCAACACAAACAAGTAAGTGAACCCAGCTGAACTTAGTTTATACACAAAGATAACAGGAAGTTATATAAATGCTTGACTAACAGGGAGAAAGGGAGAACCTTTCATATTCTCACAAGAAGACGGTCAAATATCGTCCAAATATTCAAAGAAAGACCTGATGCCACATCCTCTTGATTTGGTCAAATTTAATTTGACATCTCCAGAACTGAATAAACAATTATTTAATGTGTAGAAACAAATAAAAAGAAAGTGATCAACAGCTATGTAATATCAATCCTCCTATATGACTGTGAATGCTAGTTAATATCCTCCCAGGTGAAGAGGAAACTTGAGGTAACAAAGATGTGATTCTACAGAAGGATGCTGAGAATTCTATGGACAGAGCATGTGAGTAATGAGAAAGTTTTAAGGAAAATAGGAACTAATAGGTTGCATACTTAGAATCGGGTGGAAGCATTTGAGACCCACAGGACATTTTTAAATCAAGAGGAACAGAAGGAGTCACCTACATAATGAACATGTTTAAATGGCTGGCAGAACAGGGAATTGGAAGGAAAGTAAAAACAAAAACATTAAAAGATCAACAAGGAATAGACAGTTATTGAGAGTTATGATTACACATGTGCTGAAGGGTCATAACAAATAAAGGAAGAAGTCTCACATTCTTATTAGATGTTGATGAGTTGCTGGATCTGTTGCATAGATATAGCTATCCAGCTACATTTCAGGGCTGTCCATATCTGAGCTGTGTTTTCTGAGCATTACTGCAAGGAAAATAGTGAGGTCTACAATGTATTCTTTGCAGATGCAATTGGTTCAATAGAGTACTTGGCAGTTATCTGAGTTTTCCTGGAATCAGTTTTCTGCTACTCATAACCAATAGAGGAATATTATCTTGCTGTAACAAACCATCACCACTGGTAGTCCTATTCTTGTATCATTCGAGAGTACCCACAGTTTTCACATGCAACTAATGTTTGACCAGAATTCATACCATTGCTATAATTGCTCAATCTAGATGCCAGAGGAGTTGCCACCTCAGAGTACCTGATCTTTCTGGTTCAAACTACCATTTCACAGTATTAAAATCCTATCCACATCTCATTGCTGCTACAGCTACAATACCTCTTTACCTATTTAATCAGGAAAATGGAATCCAGGTGAATATTTCTTCAAGTGAAGGAGAGCAAAAATCATTTTGTGTACTGTTATCATTTTTACCCTTCAGTTTGTATGTGCTGAGTTGTGCTGTGTGAAAATAATAACAATAAAATAATAAATGTAATAAAAATAGTGGTTCCTTATCAAAAGAGAGTGTTTAATGCTGATTATAAAAAAAACTAGTTTCATTTGATACTGGTAAGTAATTGAAAAAGTAATAAAGATCTGAAATATATGAATATGTTCCAAAAGTAATGCCTCCTGCTTATTTCCACAGAAACTCCAACAGATAACACTGTTGGATAGAGCAAGTTTTCCATCTAGTCACAAAGATTAGTTATGCAAGATAAGAATTTGTTTTAAATTTCGTTTTTAAATAAAGTATTCTACTCTGACTTTTTAATCAAAAAACAAAATTCCATAACTGTAAACTGACAAATTAATTGTTGGTTCACGAGTGATCATTTCCCAGCAGAAAATACCCAAGATTTGCCACTTTTTATTCTCAGCTAAAGAATACATTCTTAGAAAAGAAACAAAAAGAATTCCTGAAAAGCATGAAAATTCAGTGTTAAAAGGAAAAGAAATAGCAAGTATCCCTTTGGAATAACTTTTTGGCAAAGTGTTAATGATTGGCAGACTGATGCTGTCCAGTAGGTAGTCATCCTAGAATTCAATCAAATGCCTTGATTGCAGTTTTGCATGTCCAATATGGCTGATTATTATCAAAGCAAACACTGCTAATGATGCAGGCATATGATTAATGACTTTATTCAAGTGAAGTTTTGTCAGAATTTGTGCAAAAAGTAAAAAAAAAAACATATTAATTATATGACTAAATTGCATCAGCATACAATTTTATTCCATTTTTCCCCTCATTAAAATAAAATTCACTTTTATCAAAAATAAAAGCTTTTGATTACCAATTCGTGGATTGGATCACACAAATGCTGACAGTATGGTAATATTGAAACATTTTGTAGGATAGATAACAGTTGACCCTAGATTTGAAGAGGTTAAGACCATAGTGATATTGGGAGCATCCTCCTGAGAGTTTGTTTGACAAAGACATTCAAAATAGCAGGTTACTGAATGAGGTTGTTGTAAGGGTTTGGTTTGTTTAGTTTGTTTTACGGTATATCAACCTCAATGCGTTATTTAATGCCAACAAAATTTTTATTGCTGGTAATATGTTTTTCTTCACAAATCTATTTCTGGGAATATTTTTCCTTGAAGAAATCTATAGCTGGTCATATTCTTTTCAAAGAATGTATAACTGTTTGTATTGCTGGTATTTTTTTTAAGTATTGCTGATAATAATATTTCCTTCAAATATTATTGCTGGTAATAATTTTTTTATTACAAAGTATTTCTGGTATTAAAACCTATTTTTACACAAGTTTGGGTGTTAACTATTTGCCCATAGCTAGGATCCTGACAGGTGCTACTACTGGGAACACCAGCAATTAAGAAGTGGTTTCACACTCCTTAAAACCTCCTGATCAGAAGCCTTGCTGTTGGACATAGTTTATAGTCTTACCCAGGATGCGGATGTAGTTTATCGTCATATCCAGGATGATGTTGTAAGGGTGTAAAGGGAAGAAGTAAAAAGTGTATAATATGAGGATATGTAGGATAGATAATGGTTGATTCTAGACTTGAAGAGGTTAAGACTATAGTGATAGGGGGAGCATCCTCCTGAGAGTCTGATCCATAAAGCCATTCAAGGTAGAAGGTTACTGAACGACACTGTTGCAAGGGCATAAAGGAATAAATGGTAGAAGTAAGGAATGTAGCCATTCTGAACAACTACCACGAATATAGTGATAGTGTAGCAAGAGGCTAGCAACATTCTTTCTGTGGGAAAGGAGCTTGTAGGGTGGAAAATGATTAATCACCCACAAAGTTGCATAAATGCTTTTTAATTTTGTCAAAGCTAGAAAGTTCTTTCTCTGCAGTCACAGAAATTGAGTCAAAGACTTCAAAATCAAATGTTCCATATATACTATATTGATAAACACTGTGTAAAATTTTTGAGTGTTGACTCTGGTATATGCCTGTATTTATTTGATAAGTTGATCCATCAAGATAATTTAGCACTGATTCCATTAGACTGTCAGGTTTAAAGTATATAACTGGACTGAGGAGATAAAAGTTGCCATATTAACAAGGCTTGCTACTAAATATTCCTGTTAAGGCCAATGTTGAAAAAAAGAAATAAATAAAAGAAACTTTGAATCTTCTGAAAGAAATATGGCACAGAAACATTTATTCCTGTTTCTTGTTTCCTAATTCACTTTTTTATTAGTATTTGTTTCAAATGCCTTTTATTTTCTACTAGAACACTGCATGGAAATTCTATTATGTATCTTTGAATAATGAAATATTTTATAGGTCAGAAATTTTATATCAGAGCCAAATATAATATAATGTTTAATCACAGTTTGTGATCTTTCTTTGGCCAGTGATTTTCTAGTCTATTGGTAGGATATAGAAAATACAATTCAATTGCCTTTGGTTATGGTTGAGATATCTCACATTATTGAAACCTCTAATATAGAATGAAAAGCAAACAAGGTCAAAGGATAAAATTTCTTCTATAATCATGTGAATCAATCAAAGATCAAAACCTCATTATTTCATTTTGTCTGACCACCTCTGCCCACTGAGAATGTTTCCAAATCTCTTGGAATATTTTCTAGCTATATATATATATATATATATATATATATATATCTATATATCTATATCTATATATATATATATTTCATGGTCAAAGGTTTGACCATTTGGGAGTACCAGGTGCTGCAAGGTTGAATGTATGGGTGGTGTCATGGATTCTTCTTTTATGTGCCATGGCCCTCCACATCTTCCTGTCCTTTGTAGGCTCTTAATAAATTTTGTCTTTTTATTTTTCCCAGACACTGTACTATCATCCATTTGCTCAAGCTCATCAAATACATTATACACTGCTTTCCTCTGCCCATCTTTGCCTCAAACCATCCGAGGAGTATCAGGTTTTCCAAGCCCTCATTCCTTATTGCATATGCCAGAAATTTCAACTGCCTTTTCTTGATGCCAATTATAAGTTTCCTTTTTGTTTCCATTTTCTCCAAAATCTCATTGTTGCTTACATGTTCGGTCCATGGTATCCTCAGTATCTTTCTGTAAAACCACATTTCTGTTGCTTCAAGTCTCTTCTTCAGCTTTGAGGAGATTGTCCAGCATTCACTGCCATACAGGAGGATAGATATAACATAGCAATTACATACTCTTTTCTTTGTTTCTAATTGAATTTTCTGTCTCCTCATACTCTGCTTAGCTTGTGGAATGCAACTTTGGCCATTCCAATACATCTTTGGATCTCAGTTTCACACTTTCTGACCTTTGTTAGAATACTTCCCAGATATTTAAATTTCTGTACTTGATTTTGATTTTACTATCCGCAATTTGTAATATGTATTTTGGGCTTGTTCTTTTGCTAATAACCATGCATTGTTTTTATTCTCACTTTCCTTTGCTTCCTTCTGTAAGAGCTTTTGTAGTTTCCTTTCCATTGTCTGCTATCAACAATTTGTCAACACTGAGTTCCAATTCCATTTAGGTTCATTATATTCACTATGCATAAATGAACTTTGGAAAAGATATAAATCATCCTCTTCTCCTCTCACCTATAGTTTAATTAGTAAGACTTGTATCAGTAAATCATTATTATTATCTCAAAAAGAAATTCTAACAATCAAAAATTATCTTCTACATATAAGCAACCTGCAAAAAGTTGATAAGCCATTAAAAATATATCAATCAATCAAATTATGCATTTATTTATGAAGTTGTATTGAAATCTTCTTTGAGTAGGATCTCTTGCTCGATGACATTATCATGAGAGAGAGTTGATGGAGTGTCCAGTTTTTCTGTATTTTCTGGCATTTTACTATCAAGCATGCAATCAGACCTGTATTCAACCTAAAGAATGTTTGCCAAAAGCCTGATAAAGCACCTTGTCCTTGTAGCTGATTTGTTCAGCTCACACAAAATTCAGTGATGTCATATTAATAAAATTTGTAAGCCAATGTAAAGTTTGCATAGTCATTCCAACATCAGTCAGTTATGTGCCATGCATGATACATGCTTAAGCAGTCATGTATGTTCTGATACATGACTGACGAGGCAGATTTTTTTCCGCAGTAGATTGCCATTTCTTTCTGCGGTAGACTATAGAACCCGGTCTATCCTGCTATTTACCCATAGCTGGTGGGGAAGAAGAGGATTCATACCTTTTCCAAGAGTATTAGGACGTAAGTGAATGTAATGGATTTGACAGGAATTCAAACTCAGCTCTCCAATTCCTCAATCTGAGCTGCTATCCATTACTCCACCATGCATTTCAGCATAGTCTTATAAAAACTTGTATAATAATTGAACATAAAATGATTTTCATTGCACAGTACAATCAGATCATGTATAGTTCAGTAATTTTCCAATGCTTCCTTGTACAGGCATATCATATCAAATGAGAGTTTCTCCTGCAAAATGGGGTGCAGAGTTAAATCTTGCCAAAAAAATGCATTTTTCTTTACTAAACTTTCTCAAATGTTCAGGCAAGTAGACAAAAATATAATTAAATGGAGTGTCTGCTCAAATATGGGTAGCCACTAAAAATAAGTTTTAAAGTAATAAGAATACATTTTGTATTTGATATAATTGTATAGAAAATCTGGATGACATATATTAAATTATCATCACTGTAAATAAAAATGTAATTTTGTCTCTGTATCATCAATGATTCTAGATTGCTAAAAGGGACCTTATTTAAATAAACAAGTTAAATACTGTATAAAAATCTTGAGGAAATTTTTTTTTTTATCAGTCAATTCACCCCAAGCAAGGTGGGAGTGCCACTAGCATGTAAGAGGTTACAGAGGATTGAGAGCAAGTAAGGGGAAGGGAGTTCCACAGATGGGAAGTTTGGGAGAAGCTGTTTGATAAGAAGAGACGGTTACATTTAACTCTTTTGACAGTGAAAGGGTGGGACTGAGATGCCAGCCTGGTAGCACATTTAAATTTATGTATCTGGGAACCAGCAAAAGTAGCTCGTCGGAACAGTTACTGTGAAAATATTTGTAGAAGAGACAGAAGAAGGCCACAGTACATCTGTTGGATAGCAATTGTAGACTAGATGCCAGATCAGGACCTATCATCTTGCATATATTTTTGTAGAATTATAAAATATTTATAACCACTCATAATAACCAGTCATCTTTTCATTTTTCATTTCTGTGGCATTTGAAATTAGAAATTAAATCACTGTAAATCTTTGGCTGATGAAGAGAATAAAAGTCCTGAAACGCTGCACTTTTTACATGTTATATCTGAATATTTTACTGTAATTATATGCACGCATATAAATTTAATTATACTTTGAATGTGCTTTTGTAGATAAACATTCTGAGTAAAAATGTATATAAGATAATCTTTTTAATCTTTAAAGTACAAGTTTTTTTTTCATTTAAGACTTTATTTTACTTCTCTTAAAATAAAAATAAATAAATAAATATTCCCAAAATGTTGTTTATTGTCTTCTATTTTTAATATCATAATCAATAAACAAAAATACACTAATTTTATTCAAATTATTTTTTAAAATTGCCTGCTATGACAGCTGTCAAAATATGATCAAAAACAATCTTTTTGAATGAAGTTATTAAAAGCTAAACTAGCTGAAGTACCTGTCTATACTGGTAATATGTCAAGAATTGAATAGAAACTGGTTTATAATGACAGTAGAATGATCCTCTAGTGCTGCTATAATGAGCTTGTAAGATTTTATGTCCATTTATTCAAAACTACTGAATATATGTATTTTTGAGTGGATTTTTTGATCCAACATTATTTCTTATTGTGATAAATATTATTATTAGTGCTAATAGATCCATTATGGAAGAAATAAATATTTTCCTATTTGTATTTCCCCCATTATAGGCATTATTATATACATGATATAATAACAAAGCTTAGCATGAGCAAAACAAATTCACAGATTTAAATGAAAAAAAGAACCCAGAATGACATCAAAATCTGCAAAAAAAAATTATCTACTTTTAATAGTTAGCTGTGCTTAGTTTAATTTGCAACCTATATAGAAAAATATCAAATATTGATAAGATATAGTGACCAAACACTTCCCAGGGTCCCTAATTAGGCCTTGGCCTCCCACACAGTCAGGGGTTCAAGGATAGTTCCAATGGTAATTGTTATCTCTGCATAAGAAAAAAGTAAATGAGCACTCCCTTCTCTATGATGAACAGCAAGTTAAAAATTCCCTAAGGTCCAGTTAGAAAGCATAACAAATACGAGGGCTGTACACAAAAAGGTTTGACTATGTATTGCTAATGGATAAACTTTTCCCAATTGCATATATATATATATATATATATATATATATATAGAGAGAGAGAGAGAGATACATACTGCTGATATATATTTATATATATATATATATATATATATATATATATATATATATATATATATATGATATATTGATAGATACTGCTAATATATATATATATATATATATATATATATATATGATATATTGATAGATACTGCTAATATATATATATATATATATATATATATATATATATATGATATATTGATAGATACTGCTAATATATATATATATGTGTGTGTGAATGTATAGATTGATAAATAGATACTGCTTATATATATATAGAGAGAGAGATTGATTGATAGATTTATACTGCTAACATACATACATACATATATATATATATATATATATATATATAAAGAGAGAGAGAGAGATTGATTGATATAGATATACTGCTAACATATATATATATATAAAGAGAGAGATAGATAGATAGATTGATAGATATATACTGCTTACTTATAGATAGATAGATATATAGATGCTGCTAATAAATATATATACATGCAGCAAAACAGACCTTTGAGTTTTTCCCAATATGAACTGAAAAATAATTCTTCCCCGATTACATAAACTTTTGTTTTCAATATTCAGTTATTTCTATCTTTGCATTATTATCTCATCTTGAGGATTTGTTTTAATCATTTCACTCTGAGCAAGGCAATAAAGCCACTAAGATACAAAAGGTTACTGAGAGTGAAGGTAACTAAGAGAACATTACTGATAATTGATATGGACAATAAGAACAGAATTCAAGGAGGTAGAAGATGACAAGATACATTGCATTTAAATTTTTGAAGATTGTATTTGACAGGAAAGCAAGAAAAGCTGAAAGATATTTTGACAGGCAAGAAGAGCAAAAGAAGAAACTATTAGCATAAAACTTATGGTTACATTTAGCAATCTGACCTATCTGCCAATCAAGTACTATGCTTAAATTCATGATGTTGAGGTACCAATGAGGAAAGCACATCAGAGCAATTTCCATATGATGTAGTGATGTAGGAGATAACCAACATGAATATCTTGGGTACATTCATCATTTTGGTGCATGGCTTTTATACAAGTTCTCTAGTAAACTATATTTTTATTGCAATTCACTGTCCTGATAACATGTACCCAAATATTAAAATACTATGTATGCACTCCTCACCATTGAGGTTAAATTATTCATAAAGTCAAATAAAGAAAACCCTTCAAGCTCTCTTTAATGCAACTTCAATGAGAGATAATCATAATCTTTGTGGTATGATAAAAATGTGAAGATCTTGATGCTTCAGGTTCTATTCTAACTATCAGCAATATCTGTGATAATATTTTAATAAAAGTTTGTCTTATTTTAAAATTTAAAGCTACTCTTCTTTTCATCTATCTTACACTTTTAGAATTTAGACTACTGTTAAATTTTACTGATGTTAGTTAATTTAAAAAATCTTAAAAATTAAATCTATTCAAGTTCATCTTCTCTTAGATATTACCCTCGTAGAAACCCACAGGTATTAAGCTAAGCAGGGGGATAATCTGATGGCCAAAATTACTCATGTCAAGCTTATTCTTCTAAAATCTCTTTTCTCAAAAATAGAATTTGAAAATTTTGTTTGCAATACAAAATTAAGTAATGGCATATAACACAAATGGCACATAATGAGAAAAAAGAACTTGGAAAATTTGATACTCACAAGATAGTTTAAAAGCAAGAGAGACAGAGGAAACAATAGATAACCTATCTAGTGAGCTTGAGTAAATGGATAGTGGAGTGAGATTTAGGACAAATAACAAAAAGACAAAATTTATTAAGATCTACAAAAGACAGGAAATTGTGGAGAGAAGAAGATAAAGAAGAAAAAGATGAAGAAGAAGAAGAAGAAAAAGATAAAAAAGAAGAAAAAGAGAAAGAAGAAGAAGAAACAGATGAAGAAGAAAAAGATAAAATAAAGAAGAAAAAGATAAAGAAGAAGAAGAAGAAAAAGATGAAGAAGAAAAAGATAAAAAAGAAGAAAAAGAAAAAGATAAAAAAGGAGAAAAAGATAAAGAAGAAGAAAAAGAAGAAAAAGATAAAAAAGAAGATAAAAAGAAGAAGATAAAAAGAAGAAGATAAAAAAAAAAGACTAACCTTTAATATGAAAGAAACAAAATTTGCAGTTTATCAGTTGTCACTCATGAGAACTTAATCAAGGAATGAAATATATGTACCAGCTAAAAAGATGAAGAAAAAATAATACACTGTAGAACAAAACCAGAATATGCAACTCGGTCAAAATCTTTTAAAAAAATATTGTGAAGTATCTTCCAGAAGATTGAATCTGTCTTCCTTCCCATCATCTGTCTTATTCTAGTGCAACTTACAGATACCAAAACATATAAGTCTTTATCTAGTCTCAATCAAACTCCAGAAAACACCATTTACAAACATTGCATTATTATCTACACCTGCCATGTAAATTTTGCTGCTAATTACATGTGCAAACAGTGATTGACGATGATTACAAATGTAAGTCAGCAATTAGCAGTGAAAACTTTAAGGTAGCTAGAATCTTTGAAAGGTATCTTGAAAAGATTGATGTAATCAGTAGTGAAAAGAAAAAGAAGACAATGAACACTTTGGAAAGAATATAAATTTATTGATTGGGAGTTTCCTGTTCGCAAGCACAAAGCATTCTCAAACAATATATATTTTTTGCTGATGGTACATCTTTTTGAATTCTTATCGATCAAACTTCTTAATTTTTCTTTTTTGTGTTTTGTTGTTCATTTTAGACAAGCCATTATCATCATTATTCTATTTATTGTCTAGACGTTTAATCTTATTTCTGTAAATAAAAGCTCAACTGACAAAATCTCTCTGAGGACAAATGGAGGTGGATAAACGACGGTAGAAAGGTCTTCTAATAATTAGGTTAGTTGTTTCATGAAATCATAGTGGTTTAATTGATTAGCTTTAGTTTTAAATTTGAAAAGGCCACATAAAAATGTGGAAAACCTTTTTAAAATCTGTATTCATCGACAATATTATTATAGAAAGATTTAAATTAGATTAAAACCTTTTCTTTATTTTGAGGATGTGCAGGTTTTTAAACACCACAGTGTAGAAGGTCACTAATGTGTAGAAGAAAGCCTGTATCAGTCTTTTTTGTCTGTTAAAAAGTGTGAAAAGTTGGCAATCTAGCAGGAATATTTTGAGTGTATGACTTTTATTCATAGTAGAACTTACAGAATTCAGAAATAATCAGAAAATTTTCGTTTCTTGCTAGCTTTGCAAAAGGAAGAATTCAGCTATGCCTATATTATGCTTTCAACTTAGTGTAGAACTGCAAATAATGTGTTTTGTAGTTCAATCATTTGCTAAGTTATTGATTCTTTTTAATCATATCACCCCCATGTAAGGCACTAAAGCCACTAAGACAGAAGAGAGTGTGAAAGAATAAGAAAAAGAGAAACATTATTAGGGAACAAGGGCAATAGAAGTGCAATCAAGAAGACAGTAGATAATGATTAATGAATTTGTTGCCTCCGAAATGAAAGCTGACCTAGCTTGGCAATTAGAATTTCACATTCATACCATTGGGACAGTGAGTATGTTAGTTCTCACAGGACACCATAGCAGAAGCCATATTCATTTAGATATGGAAATTCATAGAAGTTTCAGTGGGAATTTGGGTTCACAGTCCTCATCTGCATATACAGACATTTAAAGATAGTGCAATCTAAGCAGTGATTTGGTTATCGTGCTGAAATATTTGCTTTCCACACCCAACCCAATTTGTTGGTACCGGGGTCACAACAAGGGACACATAGGAGGGAGTTTAACTAGCAGACATGAGACATGTGATCAAGGGGTGATCACTTGATCATGATATACAGCCTATTTTGAGCTGCTTTGTAGGCCAGCAAGAGCTCGTCTCCACTGTCCTATTCAGGTATATGATCCCTACAATCTCAAGAGCAATGTAAATCACATCATGAAATGGATTTAGTAAACAAATATGTTAACACTTTCATTCATTCAATTGATAATCTATATCTCTACATCACTGACTGCAGTCAAGATCAGTCATTATGAACTTCATAATCATTTCCATGGCTGTATATTATACAATTTTGTCAAGGCCACATAGGGCTTTGAATTCAGAGTTTTCATTATCCTACACTGGTTTCCAGCTATGGCTAGAGAACCCAGTCTGCCCTGCTATTACATCCATATCTGGGGAGAGAAAAGATTGATTCACATCTTTTCAAAGGGTATTTGTGCAAAAATGTATGTAACTAACTTGACTAAAATTTGAACTCAGATTGCCAATTTCTCATTCGGAACCACTAAGCATTACACTACCTTCCCATCCAAACCTCTATAGTATATATATTATCTTTATATAGTCATATAACAAATGCTAAAAACATGTCTACAAAGTCAGCATATACCAAATTTTTTAAACTACATTTTGTGAATGAAGAAAGTGAATTCAATATAAATGTTGTCAAAAATTAAATATTTAGTCTTCTCAGAATGCTTAAATTTGTTTTCTAAATTATTAATTTCTCACTGTAAAATTTTCCACATCTTATTTAGGTCCTGTACACACCACTGATTATTTCTTGAAAGAAACAGAAAATGTTATTATGTAATTAATACATTATCTAATCAAAGTAAGCTCTAAATGTCATTCACAAGACTGTGAATGAATAAAAATTACTACAACTATAGCAATATCAACATTTAAAAACATAATTTAAAGATTTATCCAATTAATCTTTGAATTATTTACCTCAAATTTGTTGAGCATGTTTTCACACTCAGTTTTTATTTTGTGCTTTAAAAATAATGAAGGGATCATCATTTGGTAAAGAATGAATGCAAGTTTTACTAATATAATATTTTTAATATATGTATACTTTCGAGCATAACCAGAATGGGTTAGAATTTTTGTTTCCTGACCAGGAGACCAAGGTTCAAGTCTCACTATGGTCGATTTGTCAGGGAGGTGACATCTTGATGTTTTGAGCCTTGTGAGACAATTCCATCATGCAACACCATTAAAAAGTGCTTGAAAATCATAAAAAACATTGATCCAAATATTCTAGGTGAAACTGGGTAAAAAGTATTGTTCAGAATCTGTCAATTGGTGTGGTAACATGAAGTTACAAGTCATCATGGCTGAGGGTTTGAGTGTACTAGCCTTGTTCAAGATGTTGATCACACTAAATTATGTGCTCTCTACCAGAAATGGTAACTGTCCATTCAGCATAGTTACAGTATAAACCACAGGTTGTCTATGTGGCCATTAAACACAAATATTCCTAAGCAGGTGTTTGCAACAACGATTAGCTACCTGCTCTAGCAGACGGTTGTACTGAGAAACAAGTAGCTAACCATTACATTTTAGATGGAAATATGTCACATTAGAGTAAGATAGTGATTCCCAATTGGTGTGGTACACCTCATACGTGCAGTGGAAGAGGATAGTCGGTGAGATGGAATGACTGAAAGACAATCAAAGATTTAGAAATAGTTTCAAAAAATTCATATTCCAAAAATAAATGTGATTTCAAAATTTAAAATATTATTATGTATTACAAGTAATTGCATGCATATGTCCCAAAATAGTTATAATTAGTTATTGATCGATTTTTATCATTGTCATATTTTTGCATTATATCAAGTATTAAGAATATAGTAACTAGGCTCTGCAAATTGGAGGTGAGAGTTATCAATGATAATGTTCTGACATTGAATCCACAGTTATCTCCCTTTTACCCTCTCTCTGATTTTTTTGTTGTTTTTGGGGTTTTTTTATTTTCAAATATATTTCTTATCCCATAAAATTTGGTGAGTCACAAGCAAATTTTCATTCTGAAAATGCATCCAGAAAAAAAAAGTTTAGGAACCACTGGAGTAAGGTATGGTTGTGTAGAATTCATGTTGTTAACTTAATAAAGGGGATTAACCTTAGGCCTCTTTGTGAGCATTTCCACATTCAAACCACGGCATAGGCTAGACAGAATTTTTAAAAAGTTATTGGCAAGAATAAGAGACATATGTTACATTATTTAAATAAAAAATGAAGATTATTTCAAATATTAAAGTTCTAAATCATGCTTGCTACTTGATATTTGCATCTGAAGCAAATAGTCATAAAGCAAGTATGAGATCGGAATAATTGAATTAGTTATATACTGGTTGCATGAACACATTTTCTTGGCTGTGAAAAAATTGCAGAGTAATTCATGATGATTTTAAATTACACTATTTGAATTAGTTATATCACCAACTGAAATTACAACAGATGAATTTCAAAGTTTTCTTTGAATGCAGAAAATCATAATTGAAAAAGAAATGTTCATGCGTATGTTAATAAAATTTGGGCTTCAAACTGTATTTGTGTTAAAGAGTTAGTTTAAAATTTTTACTGCAGCGCAGATGTTCAGATGTATACACATGAGTACACATAAAAGTTTATGATATCCCCCCCCATTTTCCGAGTAAAGGAAAAGTTTTAAAATTTACCTTGAACTCTGTTAAAAATATTTGTCATCTAAGTTAAATTATTATTATGCATAATGAAATTTATCTCCCATTTGTAAATTTTATCTAGAAAAATAAATTCAAAAACATATTGACACTGATATTAAGCTTTTTTATTACCATAAGTTGTGGCATATAAATCTAGTTTTCAAGGCTAAAAAAGATCTTTTTGGGTAATAGTTTTGGGTCACTGGTATTATACTGTATTTTTGGGTGTCAAACTATACAATAAGAATAAGCCTAGCTCAGATTTTTGAGCTAAAAACCTTGAGGTCAATTTGTATGCAACAATTTATCGTAGCTTTAAGATGTACTTTATAAATTGCCTGAATAATGTCAACTGTACAATTGTGGCATGCAGTCTATGAGTTGTCCAAATCACATTCACTATCCAGGGGTACATTTCAGAATTGTTTATACCCAGATTTTGTCTCTAGAATTTGGCTGCTGGGAATTTAATGAAAGCTGCAGCACTTCCCATGCATGTTCCTGGGGTTTAAATCTGGTGAAAGCAGGAACCAATAAAGAACTTACAACTCAGCTAAGTGTTCCTGGGACCCATTTCATGACACCCAGGCACAGTGTGTAATTAGAAAACATAACAGGCACGAATGGTCTCTCACAAAATCTGTGATTTCAGTTTCTCTGGTTGTCTTTATTCATGGTGCATTCCAAAAGTTTCAAGAAATTTTCATTAGAGACATTTATTAATTTCAAAGAAGTATAAAACTCTAATCTCCTTCAAAGCAGAATTCTTTAACTTCAGTTCACTTCTTATAACACTCCTGAATTCCCAATGGAAGTCATTCAAATTGAAGGTGTCCAGGCCCCTTGTCACCACCTCCTTCATCTTCTCACTATCTTCAAATCGACTGCTCCTTAGTTTTTCCTTCAGCTTGGGGGAACAGCCAAAAGACACAGGGGGCAAGGCTATAGGTAGAGTGAGGGACAGTTTTGATGCCCATCTCTGTCACTACAAAACTTTATAGCTTAGTAAGCTTTCAAACTGTTTTCACACTTCAAATGCATTCTACAAACTAATCAGCTGTGACAAGCAGTGTGTAGTAGAGTGTTTTCAAAGATGAAATAACAAAATTTGACAGCTTATTAGTTATAAGATAATGATATATTAAAATTACAATAATCTAGAACAGTTATAACTGTCACTCCTAAAAAGTCTCAAAAATTCTGGAATGCACTTCTTTACCCACACCCTTATAGAGCCAATACTCTGCTGACAGACTGCACCCATAGCTCTTTTGGTCCTCTCTACACATGAAATCAGTCATGTCTGTAGGAGCAGTAAATGTGACTCATCTCACCAAGGAAAGTGGTATAAGTTTTCCACTGTTAAATACACATTATCTCTGGTCCAGGTGCAATAAATGTAGCAATATACAATGACACTTGTTAAATAACTTGGCTGATGTGCCTTCCGGCCTTCATCAGGTGTATATAAAACCAGGTAACCTACAGGGAATTCCGAACTGAATCCTTTACTTAATCTATGGGGGTTGACTTTTTTGTTCTATTGCCCATGTCTAGGTATATCTAATTTTTAGTATTGCTCAGTTATTGCTTGATCTGTTTCCTACTGTATTAAAGTGTTGGTTCAAAGTGTATTTGGTGATATAGTAATTTAGAGTTCAATCTCTGAGCTAGGCAGTGTGTACTTGGACTCAGTGGAAACAGTGTGAGCAATAACTGAGCAGTGTTAAGAATAAGAACTAGACAAAATATCCCTAGACATGGACAGCTGAATGAGAATAGTCTACCCCCATAGATTAAATAAAGGGCTAAGTTCAGAATTCCATGTAGGTTATTGAAATACACCTGAATACACCTGATGAAGGCTAGAAAGTACAATGTCCAAAACATTGTGACAACAACAACAACAACAAAGATGAGCACAATAGTCTGAATGCAAATAGTGTAAATAACTTATTCCATGTATATTTCCAACCTATTCCTCTGCTAGTCACTCAATTAAAAAAAAAATAAACATTGTAACGCAACCCTAATAAACCCTACCACACTATGTTCCTTGACTGCATTTTTATCCCTTTGAATATTGACACATATAAACTGGTACACTTAATTATTGTACAGCACTTGTATTTTGATATCAGATACAGGTAACCAGTATCAGCATTCAAATTTATTCTCATTTTAATACTTGATCGTATCATGTGCTTTCACATGGTCTTTCCAGCTTAAACAAACCTCCAAAATATCTTCCTTTTAAAAGTCAGTCTCTTCTCCCAGTCATTGCCAAATTGCCTGACATATACAAAAAGTAAGTCATATATTTGTATACAACGCAAACATAATTCTGATGGTTTATCTTTCAAAGCCAAATAACTGAAGAAGCAAGGGTATTCTTATGGTTTCAGTTATAAAATAATTTCATTAAAAAAAATTAATTCTAAACCAGTTTGCAGACAGTTTTGACAAAGAAAGTACACAAAAAGATTTAGTAATTTTGTAAAGTGGGTTGACTGATTTTTTTTCTTTTGCATCAAGTATACATAAGCAAGTTGTAAGTTTGACTGAATGTAACTAAAATTCAATTATTCCACGACCATAACAAAGGAATTCACTGCAGTTTTCAAGAGGCAAAAGTGACATCTTTCACTTTCTACCTACAGCTGTCTAGTTACCAAATAACTAGTCTAGAAACTTGATTATTGGTCTGTTTCCTCAGTGACGAAGCAATTTCTCATAAATGCTTCTGGGTATCACAAAAAGAATTATTTTTTACTGAAAATAATTTTATGGTGGAAACTATAAAATAGTCTGATTCCTGATAAACTGTTTGATAAACCAAGAATTAAATTTTAAATTAGGATTTTTAAAAAATATGTCCTTACTAAAGTGAAAAAAAAGGTTAAAATATAACAAGTCATAATTAAGAATTGTAAATTTCCCCACTTGTCTTTTTCTTTGATTATTGATTAAGGCTTTCATATATTACTTTTATAAGAGCTAAATGCTTTTATTTATTCTTTTTGCCTTCAATGACGCAAAACTTCAAACTTCAAGTCAAATCCAATACTGTGAGAAACTAATATTCTAGAACAGATTAGCCTATTAACCAAAAATGCCTGCCCCATATTCAAAGTATCAGTAATATTATCAGAGATTTTTCACTCATTGTTGTAACCTAGGGAAGGTTACTGAATCAAATAATCAAACAAAGATTGGTAATGCACAATAATACTTAGGACACAAACAACACATATAAGATTTGCCAGCAGAGCATAGAAATAGTCAACTGCTAGAAGTGTGTCAGGTGAATTCCACAATGAATCTCCAACTGCAGGATATCTACCAACTGCCCTACATGGTTAGATGTGGCACAAGGCCGAATTTAATGTGGGGTATCCAAGCCAAAAATTCCCCATAGACCCTGTATAGCTGTTTCCCGAGATGAGACTCTGCCCTTCGACATAGCCTCATCTAGGGATCCTCTCAACCCGGAGGCAAAGAGTGTAACCAGCACAGCTGGAGATGAATGTCCAACTGCAGACCAACATACAGTATTCACTACTGTATTTATATGAATGGGGACATACCCATTATCGTCCATAGGTATGCTACAACACTCATAAAATAGAATATCTTCAAATAACATAAATATTGATCTCTCTCATTTAGAAATGGATCCATCCCTCCATTTATCTATCTCTTGCTTTATATTAATGGCTGGCCACTCATATTTGATGATATATGTCTACTAGCTAATCCCTATTACAGACGCTTGTTCAGGCACATTTTGTGCTTGTTGAACACCCACAGAGCCAACCTGCGGTTTATATTGCAACTATGCTGAGCATACCTTAGTTACAGTTTCTGGGAGAGAAGTGTGTTATCTAGTGTGATCAACAATCTGGACAAAGCCAGCACACTCAAACCCTCAGTCATGTTGACTTGTGTCCCTGTGCTAGCATAGCCATCAATGGCTCCCAAGGGTTCTGTCTGCCCAATTTCACTCACAAGGCTTGGATCAACCTGTGGTATGGTTTTCAGGCACTTTCCAAATGTACTGCACACTGAGATCATCCCCTCCAGACTGATAATATCAAGACATCACTTTCCTAACAAATCAACCATGGTGAGTTTCAAACCCTAGGTCTCATGGTCAGAAAGGGAACATTCTAACCACTCATGGCTGAGTTAGAACCTCCATTTATCTATCTTAGCCTCATATACATAATATATATATATATATATATATATATAATATATTCTGATCATCTGAAGATCACAAAGAGCAAATTAAGTAGCAACTTGAGCTTTGTCTCATTGATGGTTGATACTGTTAAGTGTTTTTTGGTCTGTATAGATAGCCTAGGCATTGAGCTGTATTTTTTTTACTGCTTAAGTAGGTGTTTAGCTTTTAGTCTTTTCTTTTTTCTTAGTTTGATTTTTTCTTGTACAAGGTTCTTCTTTTTACTCTTTTTGTTATTAGTATTTCCCCCCTGGCTTTTCCTTTTTTTTTTTTGTTTGTGGCCTTTTGACAAGTAGTTTGTTGGATTTGGATTTTTGCATATATATATGTATATATATATATATATATATATACTAAGGTAGAAATCGTTTTTTTAAACATTTTATAAAATAGAATAAACAAGGAATGTCAAGCCTTTTCGTTAGTTTCTCCCGGTGTCAGATAAGTTCTTTGATGTCAAGCAGGAAATTGTAAAGAAACTTTCTGAAATTGTGTAGAATGTTCTAAGTACTTTTAACCATTATTAGTCATTTTCAAAGGAAGAATGCAAAAGTCAAAGGATAGCCAGTGGAATGTTTATGTTGTTTCCAGAGTTTAAAATGAATGCAAGTTCACATGCTATGATGGTGATATAATGTATAGCATCATGTGACTATTTTACTATTTGAATATGAGATGAGATCAAAACAAATTAGGAATAACATGGGTTTAAAAAATATATTTATATATATATATATATATATATATATATATATATATATATTATATATAATTGTTGTAAACACAGACATGTAAAAATTTGTGTAAAAACAATATACAAAAAAAAATGTAAAAACATATAAACAACCAACAAAGAATTGTGGGTAAAAGAAAGATAGTATGTATGTATGTATGTATGTATGTATATATATATGCATATGTATGCTTATATATGTATATGTATGTATGCGTATATGGATGTATGTATATCTAGGTAGATGTGTTTATATATGTGTGTGTGTATGTTTTGGTATGTATGTATTCATATATATCTGTATATGGGTGTATATGTATGTATGCATAGTTAAACAGATAGATATAGGGATACATTGTTTATTTGTTTAGATGGGTGTATGTAATTGTATGGAGATGTAAGGTTTTATGTATATATGTGTACATATGTGTATGTCCATATGTATATATATGTGTGTAAATGTATATATATGTAGGAGTGGATGTGTATGGATGTACGTGTATATGTATGTATGTGTGTGCATATTTGTGTATGAATATATATATATATATATATATATATATATATATATGTGTGTGTTTGTGTGTATGTGTGTACATAGGTATATGTGTGTGTATGTGTGTACATGGGTATATGTGTGTGTATGTGTGTACATGGGTATATGTGTGTATATGTGTGTACATGGGTATATGTGTGTGTATGTGTGTACATGGGTATATGTGTGTATATGTGTGTACATGCCTATATGTATGTATGTACGTGTATATGTTATTGTGTATGTGTGTATACGCATGTGTTTTTGAACATAGAAATATAGGTCCTTGCTAGATTAGATAATAATTATATTTATTTTTTATATGTTTATATTTGATTTGTAACCTGTAGTCGATACTTATTTTGTCAAATTTTCTTAATTACACAGCAGCCCTTTTAGTAAATGCCCTTCAGTTTTAGTTTCCCCTGCCCCATCTCTCTCCCCTACCCCTACCTCTTTTTCTTTTCTTTTCCTCTCCCTCCCTCTCCTTCTGATCTTTAAGATTAGATCGTCTATTGTGTGTGTATGTCACCACAAAATGTATCCTTTCCAGTTACATCTTTAATGTATTAGACATCCGACAACATTCATATTTCTCTCACTTAAACCGTCTTTGACTCCCCTCTCTAAAACTTCTCTCTGTTAAATTTGAATACCCCACCTTCTCTCATCTGTTACCCCTCTCTATAGCTCTAACATTCGTCCCACACTCTCATACTTACACTCTCTCTAAATTTTATTTTTTTTATTTCCGGGGTTGTTTTTTCTGTTTTCTTTTTGAATTTATAGGTCTGATGAATTGGATTGTTTTTACGATTCCAATGGAATAAATTATGATCATAGAATATTAGTGTTTAAGCCTTTTTATTACATATATATATATATATATATATATATATATATATATATATATATATAACACAGTAGGTCACCCCAAACTTTTGGACTACAGTGTTATATATATATATATATATATATATATATATATATATATTGAAGTTTTCAGCTCTTGTTTTGAAACATGAAAACTGCTATGTAGCAATGGAATTATATTTTTAAATAAATAATTATATGTATATATATATATATATATATATATATATATATATATATAATGAGTGTAACAGCAAAATTGTTCAATTGTTAGATTAAGCTTTGAACTATTGTAGCTTAGAAATGATTAAAGATATCTTACTGGAATTCTCCAAGATTTTTATAACACTGTTGGACTCTACTTTAAACAATAAGAATGTATTTAACTCAAAGTTGAAATATGATCCCTCTTGCTGTTGTGATCTCCTGATCCAGTTTTCCTCTCTACTGCTCCCTATTTTTAAACTTATTCACCATTCTCTTGATGTTTCTTGAATTGACTTTGAAGATGGTAACCAAAGTATGAATGTTTGTACCATTACTAAAGGCCTGAATGATCTTTTTCCTCTCACCATTGCTCAGTTGGTAAGATATAGTGGGGCTGATACAAAATGATTTTAACCTGTTCTCTTTCTAGCTGAATAGCTCAAAGGGTTTTTCAGTGGTTTTTATGACAAACGGTGTCAAGATGGCTAAATGTCTTATCTGAAAACCTGGAAAAATGAAACTCAATTAGTTTAGTGTTTTTGTAGATATTAAACATTATGTGGGGTAGACAATTACCATATGCTGTTACACGATTTGGACATTTTTGCTGTTACACCCGGTATATATATATATATATATATATATATATATATATATATATAGTTTTACATTATATATATAGTTTTTTCACTATTCTTATTTAAATATGTGAATATTAGATCTAACCACCCTGCAAGCATAATAAAGCACATCTGGTTATCCAGAAAATAATTTTTGAGAATAAAAAGAAATAATATGAGAAGAATTTAAATGTAGGGGGTCATAAACCTTAACTATAATTTAAATCTGAAATTAAACAACATATGAAGAACAATTCAAGGAAAAAAAAATATCATTTGGTTAAACCCCACTTTTGAGGTAAAATGTAAAATAGGGAAATTATTGTCCAAGTTACTTACTAAACACTTCCCAAAAAATTCAGAATTACATGAAATACTATATAAAAACAGAGTTAAATTAAGCTACAGCTGCACTAGTAGTTTGGAAACAATAATAAATAGACAAAACACCAGAAATTTAAAAACTAACATGCAGAAAAATATAGTTAACATTAGTAATTTATGCAACTGTAGAAATAAGAATAGATGCCCCATTAGATGAAGCTTGTCAAATTGAAGCAGTAATCTATAAAGAAAAAGTAACAGATTATTAATAGCCAAAATATAACTTACATAGCATATACTGAAGGTACTTTCAAATGTAGATGGTACAATCATAGGTCATTATTCAAGCTAGTATGTCTTAGGTGTTCTATCAAACTTTAATGACCATGTGTGGAATTTAAAAGAAAAACAATAGGGATCCATTTGTAAGGTAGAAAATTTTTAAAAAAATGCACAGCCTTATAACAACCACAATATTTGCAACCTCTGCCAACAGGAAAAATTAGCAATAATGTCATTTCTGGATTCAAAGAACTGAACCAGAAATCCAAAGTCTTGTGTCCTTGCTTACATATTAAGAAATTCCTCTTAAACACATATGAGGCTAGATAAAAAAAATAATAAAATAAAATAATGTACATTTCAATTACAACCCACCACCAATGCTTTTATAATACCCTTGCTTTTCTTCTCTTCCCCTTCTTCTTTTCCTTCCTTCTTCACATCCTCCTCCTCCTCCCTTTCTATTACACCCAACATCATGCATCTCTTAATATTAGGTTGGTGCAAAAATAATGACGTAATAATGTCGTTTTTTGACGTTAAAAATACGTCAAAAAACGACATTATTACGTCATTATTTTTGCACCAACCTAATAGTATTCAAAATCATCATGCATTTTCTTGTTTATTTTTTAAAAAAATAATATAACGTTCATTAGATTTATTAAGAATTGTCTGAGGATACCGTAAGGTTGAAACCAAAATTCAACTGATCTCCTGATTTTTAAAATTAAAAGCTGTACATGTTATTTTTAGTTTTATTTTATTTTTTTCACACATGTATTGACAGCTTTTTAATACCACGTATGTGTATAAAAATAAATATGTATAAACTTTTTTTCACATATAGATTTACATACACAAATACAAACACACACACACACACATACATATATATATATATATATATATATATATATATATATATATATATATATATATATACCTTTGAGTTGGTTCTCCCTTTTCATTCTCACTTTCCATTATATTATACAACTACCATCTATTTAGTTGATAATGACAAGTTAAAGATCTTTCAGACAAAGAATTCATCGCATAAATTCATTTTAATCTCCAAAGGAGATCAGAAATTGATTCTTTGTCAGATTAGGATTAAAATTCTGAGTAAAGACTCAAGCCATTTTTAAGCTTTACTCTTTATATAAATAGAAATTGTTCATATAGATAGACAATATGGGAAAAGTCCTTTTTTATTCCTAGAATAAAAGTGGTTTTGCATACAAATTGTCCTTGCAGATATTCGTAGAACACAATTTTCTTCTTGAAATCAGTCATGAAATTAAATACTGTCACAAGATAAAAAACGTTTTTTGTCACATCACTTTTATAGGCAAATGTGAAAATAAACAAAGTTCTTTCCCCTGAATTTCTCCTACAGAGAAAGATAATATTAAAATCATTCAATTCAAGATAAAGGCTTTTGATTAATGCTTCCACTGCTATGGATATATTTATTCATCTTTATGAAACTTATACTGCCAGCAGTTTTGAACATATCTGTCTTTATGAAACTTACTCTAAAAAATTCAAAACAGTTGCAAATTCAAGTAGTGCTCTCCCAACTATCAGCACCACTCAAAGCATTGATATTATAAAACATCAGATTTATATGCTTGTTGCCATAGCTACAGATCAGTTATGATTTGTTGGCAATCAAGTGTTACTATTCTCATACAAATGAACACATCTGTCATGCAATTTTTGCAGTGATGTCATCTATGTTGAGCAGCTGCTTTCTCCAAACAGCTATCTATTCAGGAGAACTCTACTCTTACCTACAATAGATATACCCAAGTTGTGGTCTTTTTTCATGTTGATTTGGTTTTATTCTTCATAATAAAGAAAAATCTTTCTATTTAGAAAAAACAGATTACATACAGAAATTAAGCTTTCTTATATAAAGTCATTTTTTATTTCTCATTTTCTACTTAAATTTATTTTATAGGTGAAGGCATGTAAATTGCCTGTTGCCAATACACACACACACACACACACACACACATATATATATATAAATTTTCAAACACCTTAAAATGTTGATCTCTAGCATTTGTATTATAAACTAACTAGCACTTAGTGCTGTTTCCAAAACCAATGTAGACATATAGTAGTGTACAATACATAGTATATATATATATATATATATATATATATATATATATATATATATATATATATATAGAGAGAGAGAGAGAGTCCTATATAGGTATATACACTTGTACAGAAATTTCATTTATATATAGATTTAGGATATTAAAACATGTTAAAATTCACTACATAATTGCAATTATGTTCCAATAATACAAATGTGTCGCCTCAAGCAATGTTATGTTTGTATTGTTAATATTTTTGGCAAAATTTCAAAATTAGTTTTTTCCATGTCTGAGTATTAACATCACCCAAGGAGACAGATTAATAGACTTGAAATATAATTGCCATTATGTAGTGAATTTTAACATAAATAATTATTTTAAACATAATAATTATTTTAAAATAAATAATATTTAGCCCTACTCTGTATTGAGCCCTCTTTTAAATTAAATGTTACATACAGTGGAATTATACTCCATTTGTCCTCATTTTACCTTGGTAGGTTTATCTGGCTCTCTAGGTTTAACTAGGTCTGCTCTACTCATTGTATTGAGCACTTTATTTAGTTATTTTGGGTAATTACATCGGGGTTTTTCTTTGGGCCTTGAACTCGTATGCTGGATGATTATTTTCGTTTAACGTACATGTTCTTGGTTCTGTGTTTTTTTATACCTTTCCTCCTTTGGTATTGGCTTGTTTATTTGCAAATCAACACACCGAAGATTTTCCGAGCGAGTACAGTTTCTTATACTTATAAGATTTCTATTAATAATTATATATATATATATATATATATATATATATATATATATATATATGCACACACACCTGTATAGAAATGTCATTTATATAGAGATTTATAATATATATATATATATATATATATATAGAGAGAGAGAGAGAGAGAGATATGCACTTGTATAGAAATGTCATTTATATAGAAATTTATAGTATGTATATATATATATATATATATATATATATATATATATATATATATATGACCTATTTTATGATGTATTTCTATTATCATGTGTGTTGGGGATCTAGTTTAGCTTAATCAGTACTGCAGAGGATCTCATCAAAACCAAAATGCTGAGACCAATGAGAAATCACCATCAGTATTTTTATTGTAATTTATTACCAGTAAATAAGAATTTACTATTTTTCCCTAAACAAGCCTGCACAGCCAGGCAACAATACTATAATATTGCATCAGTGAAAAAGTTAAATTGCATTCTTTCACTATGTGCACTTATGTCTTTTAGAATATGTAGATGCATTTGACAGTGTACAGAACAAAGATCTATTTGAACTGCTAGGAAAACTTGACCTATTTGAAAAAGATGTTGGAATAATCTAGAATTTATACTGGTAGCAAACTAGCTGCATATGGATAGAAAATAAATTGAGTCACTACACAAAAATAGAAAGGGGTATGCAACAAGGATGTCACTTCTCCCCAGATTTATTCAATCTTTCCAGTAATGCTGTCTTTCAAGAACTGGAAACCCTACCAGGATTTATTAACAGTTGATGTAATCTTAGCAATACAAGATATGCAGATGACACTGTGTTGATGGCTGACTCTGAAAGAAAGCTAAAAGAGGTAGGAGAAGAAGAAAATGAGAAAAAAGGACTAACCATCAAGAAGACAGAAAATATAGTCATCATCAAGAGGAAGAGTGCAAGATGTGAGTTACAAACTGGAAATGTCAATATCAAGTAATTACTGAAATTTAAATATCTGGGAAGTGTTTTAACAAAGGAAAGAAAATACAACACCAAAATCTGAACATGCATTGGACTTTAGCAAAAGAAGCAATTCAGAAGCTAAGCAAGGTAAGCAAGGTAAGAAATGCAGTGAGCCACTTATACCTGATGAACTTTTGTGAATTGATGGTGTAACAGGGGATGAGAGAAAGGAAGAAAAAACTGCTAAGGGCCAAAAAGAATGAGAAGATATGGAGAGCCATGATCCTCTATGCCTTGAATGGACACAGCACATAGAAGATCATGATGTATCTGTGTAGTTAAGTCAAAGTCTATAGTTGAATGATGAAAAAAGCATTTTTTTAAACACATTTATTTTTTAATATAATATTCCTTTCCTAGTCAATGTACTTAATCCAGTGTTTTTCCAAAGATTACATAGATGAAAATTATACAGTGAACGATACATCTTCATGGAAATAAGAGAGCAGATTTTTGGTAAGATTCGATATGAGCAACAGTTCCAATAAGTAAAGCGAATATAAATAGATAAGCAATATACTTTTGTAACTGAGTTTATGAAGTCTAAGTTTTAGACTTTAGAAGATGGTATAAAAGTAAAATTATGGCCAGCCAACCCCAGAGCACCAATAACCAAGTCAAATCAATTCTTTGCTTTATCCCCACAAGGTTATTTAATAATATTTTCCTCATAAAACAGTTCTTCTAATTGAAAGAGATCAGAGTGGCCAGCAACAAATAGATCAAATGCATGCAACACACACATGCATACACACACACACATATTATATATATATATACATATATACATTATATATATATATATATATATATATATATATATATATATATATATATATATATATGAGAGAGAATAAGCATAACCAAAGAAGCAAAAAGTAAAAAAAACAAATAAACCAGGCTTGATCAGCCAAAAAGAAAACCTACCTAATATGTGAAAACAGTGCTTGTTAATCCAACCCGGAAAAGTAAAAAATGAAAACCAATTCAGAAAAAAGCAAGAATGTTACATTTCAAAACCAAAGAGCTCTAGAATCAAGACTTTACTATCATATATATCATATGGAAATAATAATAATTTAATAACAAAGTGATAAAAACAAAAAGAAAAGAAACTAAATGCAATCAACTAGACCATATATCCAAAAATCATATCTAGAAAAAAATAATTTTAAAATTAAAATTTAAAATTTCAGCATTCCCTCGCCTTCATGCACATGTGTAATTGCATCAACATAAACATCAGTTTAGTCCGTTGAAGTCCTAAATGACAAAACACATCACATGAAAAATTTCACTTTGTCATCGATTTTCCTATAATGTGTATTTGGGTTGCAAACCCTCTTTAATACATGTTCCATTGAACAAGGTACTTTTGTTTAGTTTTTTTAGTATGTTTTATCTTGTATATGTAAAAGTGTCTTCTTTTCTGGATTTAATGAATGTAAAAATAGGTCCTTATTTTAGAAAAAAACTATGAACGTTGCCATATTTGGAAACTGAAATTATATTTATTTTCAGTAACTTTTATACCATGTATAACAGCATTTTACACACTATTTATTATAATAATGTAAGAAAACATAATCCTTGAAAATGGCTAACAGTTTAGCCAGAATTACTTGGAACCAAAAAACGTTTGAGCAATTTTTACATTCATTAAGTCCAGAAAAGAAGATACTTGTACATATACATGAAAAACATAATAAAAACTAAACAAAACTATCTAGTCACTATTATTCAATTAAACTATATATATATATATAGAGAGAGAGAGATAGAGAGAGATATTATTTGGGAACAAGGACTCTGGAGGGTTTTCCATATCAGGCTCATACAAGGCAGTTTTTTTTCTATTGGATACAAAAAGAGATGTGGAAAGCAGAAGAAAAACCAAATATACAACATTTCCTTGTCTTTTTTGTTCTGGGTATACAGTTGGTAAGTGTGACACTGAGATGTGTAGACGCATTGGGATGGCCAAGGATGCATTCCGAAAGTTAGGCAGAGTATTGTAAGACAGGAGGATTTCTTTGGTAACAAAGAAAGAATACTGTTATATGACATCTGTCCTTTTTCACATCAGTGAATGTTGGATGATTTCCTCAAAGAGTGAGGGGCTTTACATTTATGATAGCTAATTCTGCAAGTGATAATCACCCCTTTTTAGGGAATCCCTTTATCTCTTTTACAATGCCTTCTTGTTATGCTAGCTGAAAGCAAACTCACTGAATATTATGGTCTTTGAAAGTCAATGTTTGGTTTACTTTGTTTTACGGCATATCAACCTCAATGGGTTACTTAATGCCAACAATTTTTTTTTTATTGCTGGTAATGTTTTTCTTCACAAATCTATTTCTGGGAATATTTTTCCTTGAAGGAATCCATAGCTGGTCATATTTTTTCCAAAGAATGTATAGCTGTTTGTATTGATGGTATTTTTTTTAAGTATTGCTGATAATAATTTTTCCTTCAAAAATTATTGCTGGTAATAATTTTTTTTATTACAAAGTATTTCTGGTATTAAAACCTATTTTTACACAAGTTTGGGTGTTAAATATTAGCCCATAGCTGGGACCCTAACAGGTGCTACCACCTCGGGTCAGAGTGAACCTGGGAACACCAACAATTAAGAGGTGGTTCCACGCTACTCAAAACCTGATCAGAGGCCTTGCTGTTGGACATAGTTTATCGTCTTACCCAGGATGGGGAAGTCAATGGTTTTCTGTCCTTCATATGAGACCTGCTCAATTTATCTGATTTTTGCAACATTGTCTCAATTCTGAACGCCCTGGCCCTCTTAAAGATTTCATTGTGATAAAATCACTCCAGTTCACTTCATGAATGGTGTGTAGTATTGGTTGAAACCTACAAGGAGGTGTCACTAGCACTAATTGATGACCCATAATTCAAGATCACAAAGGAGAGAGACCCATATGTAGGTATCTACCTTTGTGCCTTCCTTTAAGTTTTTATTAGTTTAGATTTGCTTGTGTATTCTACCAAAGTCTTGGTTTGATTTTTCAAGTTTTTGTCAACCTCTTTGTCTAGCCTAACTTATATATATATCCCACATTTCATGTGGTTAAAGTGACATCATATTAGTTAATCAGTAAAATTGCAAACAGGTAATTTTAAAAAAGAAATTATTTAATTTTTCTTGCTTTTCTTGCTTTTGTATGTAGTGGTTACTGAAAAAAAAGGGTGATTGGCAAGAGTTTATTTTCCAGCTAAGATTATTGTACTTACTTTTGCATAAATAAACATGTCTATCCGTTAAAAATAATATTTATAGTAATAAGAAATAATGTTGGATAAAAAAGATCATTTAAAAAATTACTGTTTACATTTTGGGTACTAAACTGAAGCTAACAGATATAGATTCTTAGAAGTCGCAACAAGAAATGGGCTTTCCTTAATAATAGGCAATTAAATTCTTACTTAAGCTGGTCTCTATGGCCAAACTGGTAAATGCACACTTTTGATATATGCTACAGTTCAAAAGTTTGAAGCCACTCCCAGAATTAACATTTGATGGACTTGATAGAAGAATGGAAAAAATGAAAAACAGAGTCATTGAAAAAATGAATGGAATCAATTACCAAATTTATACTTTGAGAAAATTTTGCAATAAGTGGCAAAAAATTTTGTTGCAGTAATCAAGGCTAAAGGTGGATATTTTGACAAGAGTAAAATTTAATCATAAAATACTTTTTTCTTTTTGTCATAATGATTTCTAATAAAAAATCATGTCTCACTTTTTTTTAACTATATATAATAATTTTTTCTTATTTAAAGTACAAAACAACTACTTTTGGGGCCAATTTAAAAAAATTACCAGGCGTGATCTCAAACTTTTAAACTGTAGTGTATATATATATAATGAAAGCAATACCTTTACACAAAGCCACTACTTTATCTTTTTTATCATTTAAGAAGATGCTATATAATAAATTGGAAATTAATACACACTTGCATTTTGATAATGCATCATGGCTTGATTCCTTCAAACTTAAAATTCTCATCTGTGTTGCTTTTAACTTCTTTTCCATTTACAAGTGTGTTTACCTTCATCAGACAGTAGTGATCTGCAAATGATCTAAAAGATTGACAGATTAAATAATGTTTATTTCATTTGGAACACCCTGACATTTTGTGTTCAAAGGGAGCAAGAAGATTGCAACTTTTTTAATGCACATTTTATCCAACATTATTTTTTATTACTATAAATGAGATTTTTGTGTATACATGGGTTTTTAACCAAATAATGCCAGAAAAATCTTTTTAAAATTACTGTTGTTTACATTTTGGGTACAAAACTGAAACTAGCAGATATAGATTCATAGAATCCCCAATGAGAAATGTGCTCTCCTTAAGTCAGTAATTCAAACCTTGCTTTGTCAGCCTGGTCTCCATAGCCAAACTGGTAGAAAAAAAGGGATGCAGGTTCAATATTTTCTCTTGTAGGAATTCTCAATTTAGGCTGGTTACTAATTTCACTGTTTAAGAAAATAAAAAAACAGTGACAGAAATTCAAACACATGTACCCACTAAAGATAATGTTTATTCTAATATAAATACTCATGTAAAAGTCTTGAATTCATTTCTTCTTCCAGCATTTAAATAGCAAGCAGACAGGGCTTTTATTTTAGCAGAAACACAATTCTAAATTCAAAACAAGATAGAAGTTGGGGGCTAACATCTCTGTCCTATATAAACCTATTTGCTATGGCACTACATCAGCAACATCTAGCAGGGTGAGGCTGTGGCTCTATACTCTACAGAGGAATCTGCAGGGTTAACATTGATACATAACAGTACCTATTGCTAGGCTGGCCTTTACCTGGCAGGGGAAGATACATAAAAATATTTTAAATCTGTTATTTATCAGCGATGTAATAGAATTTTTAAAAGCCTTTCTAGTTTTAAATGTATTTGCAAAGCCCATGAGTAGGCAGTGGCAACAGATGTGTAGTTGGTAAAGAAATGGTTTTCCTTGTAATCAAATGGACAACCACCATCATCTAAACCATCAGAAATATGTGTTGGTGTTAGGTAATGTTTAGGGAACTAGTCTGCGTGACCATTAGTATTGAGTGATATGTATCTCACTGGATACCTCATACTTGTAAATCTCATAGCAAAATAAGTTAAGCTGAGTAAATAACAATGTACTTGAACTACTGCTATTTCTACCATTTGAAATTTATCATCAGCATCAAGAATGGCAGAATGGCCACCTGGGTATTCATAAATCTCAATTCAATGGAAAATAATATGTCAAACTGAGCTTCTTTTGTAAAAGTCCTGGCACATGAGAGGGAGAGAGTTCAGTAGGAAGTAAATGTATGTATGTTTGTTTATATCCAAATATAGTAGCTACATCCTTAATAATGTGGGTGAAGGAAGGTATATTTTTTAAATATATCATGAAATTTTAGCCATCTAAAGTTGTCAGCTACTCAAATGTTGTATTTGGTCATGGGGTATGTTACGATGACTGCAGCATCAGAGCAAAATGGGCAGAATTCATTTATTGATTCTGATTTTAGTTGATATTCCATCGGGTTATATACACATTTATGGATCTGCTTTAAAAAGTGTGCTCTGCTTCTCATTAGCTTGCAGCCTTATATCCTGGTCATGAAAGCTTTCTGATTGGCTGGTCAAACTATTTTTAAAGATGGTGAAATTTTGGTCCCTCTGTTCTTATTTTTTTTTTTTTTTTGGTTGTGAAAGTTTTCTGATTGGTTGGTCAAAATATGGCATTGTAGCCTGGCAATTCTGATTACCCATCTGTTTTTAGAGAAGATGAAATTTTGGTCTTATTGTTATTATTGATTTTTATTTATTTATTTCTTTATCACCACAGTTCTATTGAGGCTGTCTTATGCTTGACATACAGCTGCCCCTCTAACCCTAATGGGTTACAGGATTTATGATACTCTCTGTTACTACTTGGTACTATTAGATTCAATTGTAAACAAATGTATGTGTTTGGCCAACCAGATGTGCCACCAAAATTCAAAAAATCTCTGATAATAGGAAATTATTTATTTAATGGCATTAGAAATTTTATTTGTAAAGAATGTTAAATTTATAAAGGTTTTCCAACTTCATCCATCCTGTTGAATTTAATTAATCTTTCCAACTTAGATAGATAGATAGATAATTCTTTAAGAAAAGAAACAATAATATTTTTGATAAATTTGAAAATGAATTTTATCTCTGAATTCCTTGGATGAGGATTTATCATAGAACTAATGTCTTTATCATTGTTGTAAAAACAGATAAAGATATTAATGTGAATGAAAATTATTGAAAATTAATTTCACCTGGAAACAACAATATCTAAACGTTTAAAGACTCAAACATGGCCATTTATTCTCAAGTAAACTAAAAGAATCTCAACTTCTTTAGACATCTCTGATTTTGTGCTGTGCCCTTTCTCGATTTCAGATAACTGCTTGCAAGATGAAATATACAGTGTGTAAGTAAATCATGCAAGTCTGTATTTACTACAATTTCTCTTTGAAAATTTTATGTACAATCAGTTGATTTGCTCACCTTGTTTAATAAATGCCTCTGTTTCATAATTTTGACAAAAGAAACAAATTTACATTCCAAGCAAAAGGTGAGTCCAAGAAAAATAAATAAAAAGGTATTTATATTATTTACATTCAGACTAATGTCCTCACTGTTGCTGTTATTATCACAACATTTTGGCCATTGTACCCTTTGACATTCTTCAATTGTCTGCCAATCCAGGTAACCTTTAAGGAATTTCAAACAGAACTTGTTTTTAATCTATGGAGGTAGTTTTTTTTTTTCATTCAGTTATCCATGACTCGCTATATTCCATCTTGTTCTTTTCAGTACTGTTCAGTTATTACTCAACCTATTTCCCTGAGTAAGTATATATTATCATGCTCAAGGATTAAACTCAATCTATATTCTGTAGATTGAATAAAGAGTTCAGTTCAAAATGTCCTAAAGCTTACCTGGATCAACAGCTTCCTGAAGAAAGCTGAGGGATACAACAGATGAAGTCTTGTAATAATAACAAAAATGAGAATAATATATTACATATATCTACACAATGTGCAGAGTGTAAGGAGAAACAAAAAGGAAGGGTTTTACATATTATATGGAGATACTTCTGTGTCTGGAGAAGCCATGTTTAGGACTCCAGATTCAAGTGGGCTGGATTCATCAATTATATATTCCACATTGAGGACTGAAAGCTGGAGTTTCTTTCTATATTTGGGAAAGATATATTCCCAAAGAGAAACAGTGCCATGTGCTTGTAAGCTGATGGGGAAGGCAGATTTAGCCTCAGCCCAGGCCCCTTGACCTGAGCTAAAGAAGCAACCACTCAGTTTGGCTGCTGTAAACAAAACTGAATGACTGGCCACTCTCATTACTAAATGAAATGATGTTACTAAGCGGCCATCACAAGACCCATGTAATATATTTTCACCAGAGGTAGATAATCGCTTAACATCCCTATGCCACACCTTCTCAAAACCCTCAGAGATATTATGTAATGGAGTTATTATGAAGCATTTCAAACTATTTGATCTACAGCCACAGTGACTACAACTGCTACCAATGGTGAAACCATACAAACTACAGAAGTCATTATGTTCCAGAAGATGGATAAATCATATATGAACACCAGTGAAACTAATGTCAGGCAGAAAACTTCTCAGCCTGACCAAAAAGTCTTTCCAAAAGAAATTGGGATATTTAGTCACATTTTGAGAAGTCAACCAGTCTAATAATTTTTTTTAATCACTTCTCCCATAAAAGTAAACCTAAAACTTTGATCAGATGATTAACAGCTTCATAGAAGGAGTTGATATATCAGGAGAGTATCAAAGTCTAAGTCAGCTAAGACCGAATTATAATATTGTCTTGTAACTTGATTGATTGATCTTCACCCATCAACATTCTTAGTCAGGATGGTAATGAAAATTAAAAAAGGAGAGAAGCAAAAGAGACAAAGATCTAATTTCTATCAGATGATAAGCATTGGCCATTTTGCTTGTATTTTATTTGAGTAATTTTATCCAAAATCAGTGTTATATTTGCAGGATATCATATGATGATAGCACAAATAATAAAATAAAAAGGAAAATTTACAAATAGTATTTTAATGTATAAATTAATTAATTTTTAAGGCACTGTGATAAACAAACAAGGTTGAATTAAAGAAAATATTCAATTTTCTAATAATTTCCCTGATTAGATAAAAATGTTTTGACACAATGTTTTTATCAAGGTAGGCTAGCAGATTACCAGAAATATTTTTATTAAATGTTTTAAGAAACCAAAAAACTGTAAATTAACAATAAAAGCTAATAATGGGCATATATACATAGCTGTGTGTTTTTGATGAGCAAGGACTGGGATTAATCTTGCACAAAGCAAGGTGGGTCCTGCTTGACAGAGGATTTGTCCTAATGATTTGAGGCAAGGTTTTACAAGATGGGATGCGCTTCCTGATGGATCATTCAGGCACCCACAGTAGTCCAAGTACACCAAGTGTTTTTTATTGAGACACTATCTTAAAGGAAAGTTGCAATTCAAAGCTTGAAATCCTATCCTAAGCTTTATATATATATATATATATATATATATATATATATATATATAAAATGTGTGTATGTATGTTGGCCGTTGACTCCTATAAGAATCTCATTCACTCTTTTCATCCTGTGGGGTGACATGCCACCATCCCGACCAACAGAAAGAGTGGGGTTGCTGTTTTAAACACCACCCATCCATTCCAACCAGTTAAGAAATATAATTAAAAAAAAAAAAAGAACTGCTATAACTTTGAAGAAATAGCAGTCTCTTTATGTCAGGATTGTTACAAGTGAGGTTACTGTCTTTAATAAAACCCTTCCCAATTTGCTGGACATGAGGATGGTGTAATGGATAGTAGCTTGGAATGAGAAATCAGAGAACTGAGTTCAAATTCCAGTTGAGTTCATTACATTCAATTATGCACAAATAACCTTGGGAAAGTTATGAATTAATCTTTTTTCCCTAGTTGTGGGTTAAATAATAGAACTTGTATATGGAAAAATCATTGTTATATCCAAAAACTGTTAATGCAATATTTACTTGCATGAAAAAGCAATTATTCGTTCAACCCAAAATATCTTTCAGCTTTAAATAATCCACAAAGTGTTGATAAGCCATAAAAACAAATCAATCCCCATTTGCTATTATTAGGTCGGTGCAAAAATAATGACGTAATAATGTCGTTTTTTGACGTTAAAAAATACGTCAAAAAACGACATTATTACGTTATTATTTTTGCACCAACCTAATAATATTACAGCATTAGGCATCATATAAGTACAAGTAGTCTGCACCATCTGAGTAAATATATGCCTCACAGATACTTTAACTTTTTATAAAGACAAGGTAGATATTTGAATTCATTTTTGGTGAATGAGGCCTCATATATGCCACCAGATTTGGTATCTTATTCCAAAGTATCTTAAGTGTGCAAAAGTCATTCACCTTAGTAGTGTTTATAGATATGGAAATAAAAGAAGAAAGTTGTACTATATACATCTTTCCCCTATTTCTGAAACACTCAAATAAGATCCCTATCTATCCTGATTGTATAACACAAACTCAGTTCCACAGTAAAACACATCTATTATATATGAATCTAATGCTGCATTATAAAAACAATACAATAACCTACAAATGTTCTACTGAACCCAGAAACTAAAAGCATGCTTTCAACTTCTACACTGCATAGCTATTTATCAATGCTAATACCCCTGAGAGAGATATGTACTGAAACTTACAACAATGCAGACATATATATATTTTTTATTCGAACATACCCCAAGCCATAAAAAAAAGAGAAAGAAATTACAATCTGAATGCAAATACAAAAAGATACACTTTCTCCAAGGAAAAAGTTGCATTTTAGGCTAACCAAGTTTGCAACAGAAATAAGCAGACAAAAAGAAAAAAAAACGACTCCCAAAACATTCTCTTTAACACAGTGCCTGATTTGTGATTAGGTGCAGAGAGTTAAACGCATAACAAATCCTGCATTCTAAAATTGTGGCTGAAGCAGGCTTCAAGTTGCTTTATTTCCACTCTTGCAATGCAGCAAAAACATTATGTATGGATTGGTCTTTGTTGTAACTCAAACCCCAATTGACACTGAAAGCAAATTCTGATTAAGAGAAGTAAATGTCATGGGGTGAAGTTATTATCTGAAAAATATCAGATGCTACGTGATAGGGTTTAATTTAGTATGAGAACCAGGGATCTAGCAGGAGAATCAATTTTTCCCTCCATGTCCTGAAGAGAGAAGATGCATTCTTTTCTTTAGCGGACTTTTTGAAATGAGATTATCATTGGGTTTTCTTTGTTATTATTTTTAGTGTTTCAGTTCAGGGATGAATATTGATAAAAAGAAAAAGAAAAAAACTGCACACACCAACACTGATTCTGCTCAAGATTCAATTTGCTCTTGACGTGTAGATACAGAAAATACAGGGCATGACAGGGCTTTTTGAACAAATCCTTCAAGTTACAATATGACATTATATTGATTGGATGCAACAGCAACACTCCACAATGCAACATAACTATTGACTTAAAATTAATTTCATATATATATATATATATATATATATATATATATTTATAAATATAAATGACGATAGGAAAACTGTAGTAGTTGCTGACGCGTTTCATCCAATGTGGACTTTCTCAAAGCAAAAAACAAAATGAATTTAATTAAAGAAAATAACTAATAATAACAAAAAACAGAATGTTCTTAGCAACTGGAAGAATGTAGAGAACACTATTTTCATATTGTTAACTGAAAATAACGTCAGTTACTGTCATGTGTGGAGAATATTGTCATTATAGCTGTGTGCTATCTGGCAGGGATTGAACCTTTTGTAGGAGAAATGATCATCTCTTGCAGTGTTTGTCCTGGATAGGTATATGCATGAACATGTCAGATCAGACAAGGAGACACAGGTTCAAAACCTTGCTGGAGAAAACATTTTCTTTATTAACTTTTTTGAATGTACAAGCCAGTAGGCATGATTCACACTTTTTAAAGAAATCAATATCCATAAAATATAATTTATAGTAGTAGGACACACGCACACACACACACACACACACACACACACACATATATATATATATATATATATATATATTATATAGTCATCCACAGACAGACTGTTTCACTATATCACAGCTCCTCAGTGTGACTAGATGTCTGATTGTTTCAAGCCAGGATTGAAACCCAACTGATTTGACATCAATCAGATATCTTATCTCTAGGCCATTGTCACATGGCAGAAAGAATGAGAATTTTAATGTTTTTCTCTATACAAAATATGCTAGTAGCTCAATGAATTCAATTCATACTTGAAGAGTAATGCTTAATAGAAGTAGGAGTGGCTGATTTTTAAAAACCCTTTCCATAGAGAGCTCAACCAGATTTCCAGGAGCATAAATATATATATTACAGTAAGGTTCATACTTTACAAGGCCTAGGAGCTACTTGAGGTAGAGGGTTACATTACAGGGTAGTTTATATGGATAGGAGGGGGAGATAATGGTTAACACTAAAATTGAACAGGTTAAGATTGTCATGATCGGGGAAACATCCTCTTTGGGAGTCTGTTCCACAGAGAGATGACTTGCAGGAAGAAACTGTTTGAGTGGAACTTCTTGCCAATGGAATACAGAAGGAATATGGGGGATTTGCTACTATGTAAGTGGCATGGTGGGTCCTAGCCACAAAGGTTAAACATGGCAGAACCAAAGAATGTAGTTCATCCAAGAATTTTTCATGGAAGTTGTGATAAAGCAGAGAGAGACTTGCCACATCCTGTCAGTCTGAGAGCATTTGGAGGGTGGAAAATAATTCTTCTCCAACAAGGACTCAGAGATGTTTTTTAACTCTATTAAGACTTAAAGTGAGGACTGTACAGGTCCCATCCAAATATGGTAACAGTACTCTATTTTTGGCCTGATCTAACTCTTGTAAAGGTAGAGGTTAACATAAGTCAGGTAACTACTGGAGTGGTACAGGGAGTCGATCATTTTATCTTCATCTTTAACAATGGATCGTATATAAGAGTTCCATTTGAAGTTGAGTTTTGGACGTGAGTTTGAAGCCCAATATTATCTCAAGGCATAGTATCGCCTTGAGTTTGGTTTGGTTTGTTTTACGGCATATCAACATCAATGGGTTATTTAATGCGGAAAAATTTTTATTGGTAATAATGTGTTTTTCTTCAAAAAGTCTATTT
>OZ010573.1:41912245-41914745 GCA_963932145.1 Acanthosepion lycidas | reverse complement strand
AAAGGAAATAGTAATTTAATAGCGATAATCTTCTGAAAATTTGTCTGTTGGAAAGAGGTTGTAGAGTTGAAAATAATTCATCACCCATAAGACTGCATGTTATATTCCATGCTAAGAGGAATATATCCTTGAAAAACATGGTGGATAAAATAGGTAAAGATTTATTGTAAAATCCAGTGCAATAAGAAATAAGGTAACAGTTATGCGCACGATCATCGCAAGTCAATCCAGTAGTGAGTGCTGCTATTGGAAGGTTGGTAGTTCTTGCATAAGTCTGAGTCATACTCAGCAGATCCCAGCTAGATGGTATCTAGCAACTGCCTCATGCAGTTACATGTGGTACAAGGCTGAATTTAATGTGGGGTTCCCAAGCCCATAGGCTCGGCAAAAAAATCCCTGTAGACGCCACATAAACGGGATTGGGTCTGTCTAACTCCCCAGATGTGACTCTGCCCTTCGGCATAGCCTTGTTCGGGTTCCTCTCTGCCTTCAGGCAGAGAGTTTGACAACAGCCAAGATCTAACAGATCGCAGCTAGACTCCTGTAGTCCGTTGCCTTACAGATACTTATAGGTAGTTAATACCTATAGTGTAGTCACTCATGGGGGTGACAGGTTATTCCATTACATCAATGCAAAATACTTTTGAATTCTGTCAAAGCTGGGAAATGAGTATGGGCAGCTCCAGAACAGATATGGCAACAATACTTTAAGTTTGATCTGCCTCTTGTAAGATTAGAGCATGGATACTTTCTGAAGTGGTACAATGTACTGACCATTTTTCCAAATCTTTTATATGTTTAGAGATGAATGTGTTTAATAACTTCAGCACTTAAAAAAACCACTGGAAATTACAAAAATCATTGGCAGATAACATCAAACACTGAAGCAATTATGAATCAATCTAGTGCAGCTGTGTTAAGGACAACTCAATGTTACTGATTTTAAAATTAATTTTTTCTTGATAATAGAGTTATATTAACAAATTGTTTGTATCTGTTCAAATGTACAATTAACCTTGGAGCATCCAGTTCTTCTTTCAACCCACTAAGCTATAATGTCATTCCTTGTTCTTTGTTTCTATAATAAAAAACAAGTGTTTATAAATTAATTTTGAAAGAACAAAAACAATGAATTATTTTTTTAAATGACTAAGAGAAAATCAATTACAATCAGAATTAAGAAAAATTCTTTTTCTTTTTTGTTGTACAGTTTTCTTCTGAGTATTTTGTGATTCAAAATGAAAACTGTTTTTCTAAGAAGAAATATTTTTCAAATAGATTTATAGAAGCCATTTATAAAATGGAATTAAAAGAAAATATATAGCAACAAAACTTCTTTCTTTTTTGTTTTTTTTTATTTCCTTTTTGTATTTCGACTTTGTTTTGGTTTACATCTACAAATAAGAAAAACCTCTCCAGAAGACAAATATTTTTTAATTGAACAAGTTGCAAAAATAAAAACAAATCTAATTAAAAATAAATTGATGAGGTTATAAAATAAATATTTCAAAGAAATAATTACCATAAATTGCAGCATACAAGTCAAACTTTCAAATCTAAAAAATCTTTCCAAAACTAGGGGTCAAACTGGTGGGTATAAAATATAAATCATAACCATCATGTTGTAAATAAGTGGGACAGCACTCCTAATAATTACTGTACACCTGCTTACCATACCTCCAGCAAACTGCCACAAATATATCCCACTAAAACTTGTGTTTGGTGAACATATTTGGCATATTAACACAGAAATTAATATAAAATAATAAAATAGTATACAAATTTAGTATTTTATTAATGCTACATTTCTATCAGTCATTAAAGAGTTACTTCCCTTTTTATTGTGTTTTCCCCTTATAACAGGGAGTTCACTCCATTGATCAAGTAATGAAATATTTTCATCAGGAACAAACTATAACTATATCCCATATCAGCAAAAACAATAGACACCTGATGATGATCTCAGAGTACTTGGCTGAAATGTTGTATCTATAATAACATCTGTAACAATCAAGATGAGAAAAATAATTTAAAATACTTAAAGTATATTGACAATTATTTAAAAAATAAAATAGAACATTATTTCAAAAAATATAGATAAAAAATGTATTTCTTAAATCAAAATATCATACCTTGGCTTTTAAATATTCATTGACTTCAGAGATTGTTAGTCTTTTTTTATAAGAATTCTTCATTAGAAATAAAAACTGATACATTCTTCATTGAAGTCTTCTTCATTTGAACTCTGATCAAAGAAATAATGGTCAGTAAGTAATTGGTTTTGATAATTGCAGAAAAAAATGTAATCACAAGGAAAAAAGCTGAGTGAACAAATTGGATGCCAATCATAATCCCAAATCTTAAAATCCCGAATGTCGAAATCCTGAAATTTAAAATCCCAAATTTATAAAATCTTGAAATATCAGAATCCTGAAATTTAAAATCCTAAAAGATCAGAATACTGAAAAATAGTCTTTGGGAGAAATTGAAAAAGAAAATT
>OZ010573.1:41867245-41909745 GCA_963932145.1 Acanthosepion lycidas | reverse complement strand
TATATATATGTACATACATATATACATATATATATATATGTACATTCATATATATATATATATATATATATATATATGTGTGTGTATATATATATATGGATGAATGAATATATATATATATATGAATATATATATATATATATATATATATATATATATATGTGTGTGTATATATATATATATGGATGAATGAATATATATATATATATGAATATATATATATATATATATGTGTGTGTATATATATATATGGATATATGAATATATATATATATATATATATATATATATATATACTTCCTTCAATAAGAAATTTAGTTTGACTGAAGTCCTTTTAAAGGATAAAATGTCTTACGTAGAATTCTTTTCCACTTTATCATTCAATGAGATAACACTGATCTGATATATAGATTACTATATATTCTTCCACACACATAGAGGTCCAGTGCATACTACCCATAACCCAACCCCCATGACTGGTGGAAGGGGAAACCCTAATTGGAATCTCTGGGCAGTGCTTTTGACCCACACTATCTTATCAACATTTTCTTTTTTCTACCTACATTTATATACATCACAAATTAAAATAACCTCAACTGGCTGTTAAAGGATGAAAAATTTTTGTCGATTTTGACATCATTCTAGGGTCTTTTTTTTCTTTGTCCAAATCTGTGAATTTGTTTTGCTCATGCTAAGTCTTGAAGAAATGCTATATAAAATTAATTAATTTTATCCATAATGTTGGATGTTATAAATTATTAAACTTTTTAACAAGAAAAATGTGGATGTTAAAAATTGCCACAAAACCTTGTTGATTTATTTAAGATGGATCTATTATGGCATGTCTCTAATTTGTATTTAGATACAGTGTATTTATTTTCAAATTTTCTGGTTGACTTGTTCACCTATATTGCATACAATCTATTAATGTAGATAAAATTAGGTTACATTAAAATTTGTATTTTCTTTGAATATTACTTTATAAAAATTGAAATGTAGTACAGTGTGAGGCCTTGTTTCATAGATTCAGGTGCACAGACCTTTGCACTGATCATGCAAAAACACACACATACACACACATATATATGTGTGTGTGTTCTTAAAGGCAACAAATGGAAATAATTCAAATGAATGTTACACTGAATTTTTATTAGCATCACTTAATTTTACCTAAGCCTTGTCATGCTGAGCATTTTATAATTAAAATAGAATCCTAATGATACTTAAAAATTTCAGTTATTTTCTTCAAGTTGTTGAGGTGATCTCAGTTGTAAGGTCTTTCTATGAGAGGATATCTTAAGGTGATGTTTACATGCATAATTTTATTCTGTTATTTTTTGTTTATATACTTAATAAACATTTCTTAAAAATCTGATAAGCTTATTGCTAATAAAATAAAAACAGTCTACCAGTGTAAAAGTACTGAGCTGGTCAATGTTGAGAGGATTAAGAGTAATAATATGCTGTCAGTGGGAGAAAAAAAAGCCATTGCAATACCAAAGAATAAGACTATGACTGCTATTTATAAAAAGACTGAGGAATAGTCTGCCTTCATTTCAGGCTTTGTGATAATAACTTCTCTCATGTTCATAATAAAGTTCTGCATTGGTCAGAGAAGTTTATCTTGAAAGTTTTTATATAGATTTACATGATGTCATGTAGGATTTATGGGTTGACAAATCTAGACAGAGATGTCTATGTTAGTGAGAAACAGATTAATGATTTTTGGTTTGATAACCCTTTTTATAATTAGGGAGAAGATATCAGATGGAGTGAAGTTTTTTTCATATTGAAGTTTATTTGGAGAGAGTGACAGTTCATTAGCATCCACTTAAAGAAATAAAACTCTTTAATTGTTGACCCATTTTAGTGGATTAAATGATTGATTTGTTTTGTACAACTTATCAACCCAACCCATTGCAGGTTATTTAAAGCCAGAAAATATTATTAGAGATAGAAAAATATTTTGGAGATAATAATGATTTACTGATACAAATCCTACTAAGTAACCCATAGCTTGAGAGAGAAAAGTTGGATTTATACCTTTACAAGTGTATTTGTGTGTAAGAAAATATATAATGAATCTGATTGGAGTTGCAACTTAGCTCTTCTCTTGTAAATAACATATCCTGAAAAATAATATTAGCTCACACAATCTAACATTTGATTGATTCATTTCTGATGGCTTATCAACCCTTTTCAGATTATTTAAAGCCAGAAAATTTTTTTAGATAATAAGAATTTTTTTTTAGGTAATAATGGTTTGGCAATACAAATCTTACTTATTAACCTACAGTTGGAGGGAAAAGAGTTGGATTCACACCTAATCAGAATCTGATTAATAAACAAGAAAAATCTTAAAATATAACACCTGTTCTTTTCATCGTTCTCAGTGCTCGTCAAGATAAAACTTTTAGCAACTTCAGACATTGCACAAACATTTTTCTCTTTTCTTATAAATAATATATCCTATAAGAGAATATCAGCCCACACAATCTAATATGTGATTGATTGACTGATTGATTCGTTTTTTATAGATTATCAACCCTTTGCATGTTATTTAAAGTCAAGAAATATTTTTAGATTGCAAGAATTTTTTTTGTGGAGATAATGATGATTTAGTGATACAAGTGATTATGATTAACCCATAGCTAGGGAAGGAGAAGATGTGAATTCATAGCTTTCCCAAGGGTATTTGCATGTAAATGAATATCATGGAACCCACTGAAATTTGAACTCTGCTCACCAGTTAACAATTGCAAACAATTATCGATTACATCACTCTCAAGCACAAGCTCACAGCACCTAATATTCCCAAGCAGTCACCCATCTAGATACTGGCCAGACTTGACATTGCTTAATCGGTGATCACATGGGAACAGATGTTTGAATGTGATGTGGCTGTAAGCCTCCTGTGTATTGGAGAATTCCCTACAGTTGAAAGAAAGAATTGAAAAAAAAAAAGCATAAAACAAAGGGAATGAGGGTGATTTGTCTCAGATTATATGGTCTGGTAGGTTTTAGTTGTGATGGTTTTGAGTTGATAAGATTAAGGAATGTAGATCATCTGAACATTAATAAAAAAGGTGTTGACTGGAGTCTGGATCATTGAGTCAATGCAAACTATCCTTTCCTTTAGCTGCATAGTATGTGCTTTGCCAGGGCTAAATACAGTTATTTGAATTCAGAGTTTTCCTTCTCCTGGACTGGTTGCTACTCAAGGCTAATAGAGCCTAGTCTGTCCTACTATTTAACCATAGCTGGGTTGGGTGGAGAAGAGTATTAGCATGTAAGTGAATGTAATGAACTCGACTGGAATTTGAACTCGGCTCTCCAATTTCGCAATCCAAGCCACTAACCAATACTCTCCCATGTCAGTGAACATTAAAAAGCAGAATTCTGTCTTAATGTAACAATTATGTTGATTAGATTACTCAGAACATATAAGCAGTACATTTGCAAAATTACTTAAATCTCACCATCTTTTTTTTTATTTTGATTTTATGATTTAAGTTAATAATACGTGTATTGGGAAAATCCTATATTTGATAGCATATGAGAGATACTTTTTATTTTTATTCAAAAACATGTAATGGGAAAATGCTATATTTGATAGCATGTAAGAGACACTTTTTACTTTTATTCTAGAACTTCAGTCAGTTATGTTATACATGCTTAGGCAATCATGTATCTTTCAATACATGACTGACAAGATAGGTTTTTTCCCACAGTAGGTTGCCATTTCTTTCTGCAGTAGACCAGTTGATATCCAAGATTATAGAACCCGGTTTGTCCTGCTGTTTACCCATAGCTGGTGGGAGAAGTGGATTCATACTTTTCCCAAAGGTATTAACACATAAGTGAATGTAATGGATTCAACTGGAATTCGAACTCGGCTCTCTGATTCCTCAATCCGAGCTGGTATCCATTACTCCACCGTGCCTCAAAAACTTACTAAAACAATAAATCTGATTTTTTTTGTCAGTCAATATTTAGTTTTGACTATTATTTGAATGAGTTCTTTGCTATGGTACCTTGAGTTTTTAAATTTAAGTGCAGCACTATACTGGCATTGAAATCTCATCCATTTACAGATGAGCTGACTAGATTTATCTGCAAATTCTGTGCTAATAGTTTATTTTCTCGCACTTCTTTCTTGTGGAACTTGCTTCTGGCTCCATGCTTTCCAGCTAACTTTAACCTGCAAAAATTTAAAAGCAATGTCAATCGCTAACTACTGTCCACCTAATTACTCTCTTCACTTTCTGCTCATCATTAATATTTCTGTTCCTAATTCTTTCACACCTGTAACCCCTTGTGTTTTAATGGCATTACTACCTTACTTGTGGTGATTCTGTGTTATATTCCATGCTAATAGGAATATATACTTGAAAAACATGGTGGATAAAATAAGTAAAGGTTTATTAGACCAGTACAATAAGTATAAAGTAAATGTTTAAAAACCAGTACAGTAAGAATAAAGGTAATAGTTATGCATAAGTTTGTCACAAGTCAATCCAGTAGTGAGCGCTGCTATTGGAAGGTAGGTAGTTCTTGTGTAAGCCTGAGTCATTTTCATCAGATCCCAGCTAGTCAATATTTACTGGCCCCACCCATGAGGGTAGATGTGGCACAAAAATGAGTTTAGGCTCGGACAAAAAATCCCCGTAGAACCAACATAAATGGGATTGGGTCAGTCTACCTCCCCGAATGAGACTCTGCCCTTTGGCTGAGCCTTGTACAGGTTCCAAAAACAGAAAAAAGAGGCAGAGAGTTTGACCCTCTCACCAAAATCTTTTTCGGCTAGTATATTTAGCCACCCTGTACCACGAGGGTTGCATGTGGCACAAGGCCATGTTTAACGTGGGTTCTCTGAGCCCATATGCTCGGCTAAAAAATGCCTGTAGAACCCGCATAACAGGATCGGGTTGGTCAACCTCCCTGAACAAGACTCTGCTCTGCGGTAGAGCCTCATCCAGGTTCCTCTCTGCTCAGAGACAGAGAGTTCAACCGTCTAGCCCAAAAGATTTTGGGTAGTCTCTGTAGTCCATTGACTTACAGATACTTATAGATAGTTACTACCTATAGTGTAGTCATTCATGGGGGTGACAGGTTATTCCATTACATCATTCTGATTTAAAAAATGAGAGGAAAAAAAGAAAATTAGCAGTAATAAGGCAAAGCAACAGTAATATGGCAAAAAGTTCACAGACTAAGAATTGGTGTTGACACACAAGTGGAAATTCATATAAATGACCTTAACATTCTGACTTCAAGACAAAACTAACTGAGAGTGAGAAGTGCCCTATCTCATTGACTAAAAAGAAATCCCAGCATACATTTGTGTGGTTTTTGCCTTTAAGTTGGGCAGGGGAAAGTGTTTTGCAGTCATTCCCACTTAGGATTGGGACCAACAACCCACCTTAAAATAATGGATGAATGCACTCATTTTACCTCCCTTTTTCCCACTTTCTATGAGACCAATAAATACAAATTCCAAAATCTCTATGATATCATGTATGGTAAATGAAATTAGGTTACTTAATAAATGACTGATGAAATATCAATATATTGTTTGTGTCACTTGATTATTTTTGTGTATCCTAAACAATGTATCCTATATCAAGTATTATTTCTTCCTCTGTCATAAAAATGTCTAATGGACAAACATTTCACTTCTAGAGTTGTTTTGATTGTTGAATTTATTATTTACATTACTTTTATTGTTATCATGCACAAAAGGTTAAGAAATAAACTTAAGTACTAAAAAGAGCTATTATATATAATTAACTAGAGAAGTTTATTTCCATAAAAAATGTTTATAGATTTGAAATGATAGTAATGCTAACTGTTCAGTTAATAAATGCTGAACGTTTCCTCCTACCACTACTATAAATCTGAACCAATCCATTCTACAGGTAGATAATTTATCAGGAGAACATTCTACAGGTATATCATTTATAAAAAAAGAGCGTCTGTCTCTCTTATATTTTTTGTTTTGTTTTTTGGTGATGTTGTTAATGAAGGATTATAAACACAAAGAAGGGTATAGAATGCAACAGCCAATATAAAAACAAGAATGACTCTTGGAACAAACTTTTTCTTGATTGAATGATGTCCCCATAGCATTTTGACTGCTTGACAGTTGTTGTAAGGTTTCCTAATGGCATACCTGTTGTTTGATGATGTCTCATACTGTGTTATATGTAATGTGTTTGACATAGCAGATGCTGATAATGGTTTTGTATCATATCATTTTTAGTGCTCGGATTCTTTGCTGAAGTTTTGCTTTTAATGTCCAAGTTTCACAGGTGTATAAAAAGATTGAGAAGGCCAATGTACACAACAGTCTTATCACTCATTTCAAGCACTTATCCTTGCCTTTCCAGATAGTTTTGTGACAACTACAATTTTATATGTTATTTTTGCACAATATCTTTTTGTAGCATATAAATAGAAAAAAAAACACAATTTTTCCAGTATTTTTTCAAAAATAATTCAATTTAAAAAAAACTTAATAAAGAATTCAGAAAACTATAAAAATATAAAATTGGTAAATTAATGAAATCTATAAATTAATTAGCATGACTTAAGGAAATAAAATGATTAATTTTTTTTTTTCTTTTTGCAGCCCACAATGAAGAGAAACACGTCATGAGTTCTGCACACCTGTCTGTGGCCGTCTCCTTTGTAACCCTCTTAACAACCAGCTTAGCATTTGCATGGGTCTGCGGTTAGCCATCTCTATGGCTCCATAGAGCAGACTGTCTCAAAACATTTTCCATTTCTTTGTATCATTTTTTAAAAATAGAAACGTGAAAAAAAGAACAAAAAAAAAATAAAAGAAAGGAAACATTTTTATGCATCTATATTCTTTGGGGCAATCCTGTTTTCTGTATATCTGATTCAAATAAAAAGATTTTTGTAAAAAAAAACAAAAAAAAATCATTCGGTGTTTGTTGCTGGTTTTTCTTCCATCATTTTTTCATTTGTTTTTGCTGCAAAAAACTTCTGTTATTTTTATCCACATCAAAGTCTTGTATTCATTTTTAGCCTTCAAAAAATCTCAGCTTTACAGTCTCTGTAATTATAAAAATAATATTTATAAAGATAATGGTAAAATAATAATAATGACAGAAAATAACATTTAAAGAAATTGTTTGCCTTCATCTAAATTGTTGGACTTGTAACTATTATTAAGCTTGAATTCAAAAAAACTATTTCAAGGATTTTAAATCCTTGAAATAGTTAAGATATTTTTCCAATGATCTAAATATCTTGAAACATAAAAAAAATATTCTTAGACAATATGTTTGCGTATCTTTTCAAATAATTCAATATAATTTCCTTTAACCTCCAAGCATTCTTGCAAACAATGCATTACCTTTCTCAATATTCAATGAAATATATTGAGAAAAACATTGTGAATAATGATAAGAATTCACTCTTGAAGTCGCTTGAGGTTTTAATTTTGTTAGATTAAATTTTTTTTTTTTATTTTGTCCTAAAATGATACTTTATGGGGACTTTGGATCAGATGACCTGGAGCCAGTTGAACTGATTCTTTTCTTGAAATATCTGAAATTATAAATAATTTTTCTTTGAAAATATTTTCCCAGTTTCAAGATTTTTCTGATACCATATAATATCAGTCTATTTCAGGAAAATAGCATGATCTCACTCTTATTAAAAATAAAAACAGTAACATGAATTAGATTTTAATAATTGTGAGTTACTTATTTGATTTTTTTTTTTTTTTTTTTTGAAGAAATGTGATTCTATTTATATTCAAACTATTGTTGTTGTTATTAACACATTTTGGCTGCTGTGCCCTCTGGCATTCCTCAGGTGTATATCGATCTGGGTAACCTACAGAGAATTCTGAAATTAACATATTATTTAACCTATGGGGGTAGACTGTACTTGTTGAACTACTCAGGTCTAGGGATATCATCTAGTTCTTTTTCGTCAATTATCAGACAGCTCTTTGGTAATTTTTGAGTTAAATTTATGCCACTTTTCATATGAAAACATTTTTACAAACTCTTGAACATGGTTTTCATTAAAGAATATTTTCCCCATTGAATTATTTGCAATGAATAAAAATGATAATAATTGGTTGGTGCAAGGTCAGATGAGTTAAGATAGACCAAGCTCCAAATTTTTGCATTCAGTAGAAATGGGCAAGCAATTACTGACTGTACTGCTCAGTTATTGCTTGCCCATTTCCACTGACCCAGGGATTGAACTCATAATCACTATGTCACCAAATTTCACAAATCAATGCTTTAATCCACTAAGCCATTGTCCCATAAGACAATTTGCTGTAGTGAAATAACAGCAAGTCTTCTGCAGCAGCAGCAGCAGTCAAACCATGACAGTAGCATCAGTTGCAACTCTAATCAGCAGCTAGGTGAGGTTTAAGGCTCCAAATTCACAATGGCAATGGATTAAAATGTTGTTTTTTTAAAATTTGGTGACATCATGAGTGTGAGTTCAATGCCTGGTAGCTGATAGTCCAAATATAAATAGTGTAAATAATGATAACTTCTCATCCCAGAAATTCAGACAGAAAAAGAAATTGTTTCAATTCTGTTAATTCTTTTTGAGAAAGGCTGATATAATATTTTTTGAAAATGGGAAGCTAAAATATAAGGAATTTCTGATTTTGTAATCAGTTTAATTCTTCAAAGAGTAAAGTATGATTACATTTTATTCCCATTATTTTTAACAGCTTGTTGCTATTTATCAGGCAGCTCTTTGGTACCTTTTGAGTTAATTTTCCACCAGTCTTTGTGTGAAAAAGATCTCGACAAAATCTTGAATATGGTTTTCATTAAAGAATATTTTCCACATCAAAGTTTTTTTGCAGTGAATGAAAAAGATAATAATTGGTTGGTGCATGGTCAAGTGAAGTAGAACAGACCAAACAAGTTCGAAATTTGTACCTGTAGTATTCTTGGTGTATGCAGCTTTGAGTTGTCATGGAAGAGACCAATATTATGCCTTTAATCCACTGTGTATGCTGTTAATACCACCAAAGAAATAAGGTATGTTACTGTACTCCAAATTTGTTCTTAACTACCACATATGATGAAGAGTTAAAATCATACATTAATCATTCCAGTTGGTTGCTCAAAACAGAAATTACTTATGACTCAACTTAATATATATATATATATATATATATATATATATATATATATATATTCATTCATTCTTGGCAGCAAATGCTCTTAAAGGCAAATCTTATTAGAAACAACAGATATTTTGAGTTGAATAATTTTACTGATCAGCTTCTCCAAATTATGAATAATTCTTCTCAGACAAGGTGGAAATTCCATCATAAATTGTCTGCCAACTTCACAACACTCACTAGTTCTATAAAACTCCCCATTGTCTCTACCTATAACCTGATGATGACTTAGGAAAGTTGAAAGCTTCGATCATATTTCTTCTACAATTCTTCCAAAATGAACTTTGGACAATTTCTGATGGAATTTCCTCCTAGTCTGAGAAGGATTATTCATAATTTGGAACAGTTGAGCAGTAAAATGTCTGTTGTTTTATATATGTGGCAGACATAGCAATTCAGAACCGGAGTCAAATGGCAAAAATGGTGGACATGACTTGCCTTATTCTTGATGAAAGAGAGTTTGTCTTTGCCTGGCATGTAGGACTTCAATTTGAGAGAAGGTGAGTGCATCATTCTGTCAAAAGAGACCCTTCTTCTTTGTTGTCCCACAAGAAATTGGTACATTAGAAACTGTGTATAATATTAGCATGGTTAGATGGAATCGAGGAGGGATATGCAGGTGTGTTAGTGCTTCATTCTGAGGTGCCTGTATGTTTAGTATGTCTAACATCTTGGTGTGTGACTGGTATAAGTAGACCATCGCAGAGATGAGGGTGGTCTCTGTTGGGTTACATCATACTGTATGCACAGTTGTAACAGGAGGAATGAACAACGAAGAAGATATAGGGAAGAGAACAATGAAAAATACCAAGAAACTGGTGTAGAGGGAAGAAACGCCCAGTCTGAAATTGCATCTCAAAACAGAGTTGCTAATTTTTTTACCAGAATTTATATTTATATATATATATATATATATATATATGGGGTGATACATGGTTTGATCATTTGTTCAGGTTTTGGAAAGTAAGCCAAGCTGAGATCTTTTTAGCAACATAAAATAATTCAAGCTCAAAACTTACTACTTTGAATTCATTGGTTTCAATATATTAAAATCTTTACTACCCTGTCAACAATTTAATTTGCTAATAAAACATGTTTCTTGCAGGTGACTGAATGGGTTTAAATTTGTGGTTGTGTTATATAGCAACAAGAAAATGACCTTAACTGAAATGAATGACTACACTCCCATGGTTGAAGAAATGGAATCTACTGGGGAAAAGAAGCTCATAATGTCAACATTGCAAAATGCTAAAGGTTAAGTAATAATTATGCAAATTAAACTTACTAATAAATAACACATTTCATTGCTTTTTCAGAGAAACTAATAAAAATTGCTAAATGATTTTTTTCTTAATCTAAAAATTCAAAGAAAAATTATCTCTTACTTTGACTATTGTCAAATCAACAGAAAGAAGAAAAAATATATGAACTCTATTCGGATTTGATCTTCGTCAAAACATCAGGCTGGCATGAGAAAAAGTTGAATTTATTTTTTAAATAAAAAAATCCTTCTACCAAGTTTATAGCCGAATATTTTTTCTTTGTGTTGGGAGAACAAGAGAAAAACCTGCAGTATACAAAAATATGGAAAGACTTGAAATATAAAAGTCTGATGTAAGATTAGCACCAGACAAGATGAACAGGAACAAACCAGCATTACCAAATGGAATTATAACAAAAATGGTATCAATTTGAGACAATTTTGGCATCAACAAGATTACAGGAATAATAAATAAATATTTGAAATGTAAAGAAAGAGCTTACTAGTTCCATTTTCAAACAATAATTGCTGCTATATATCAGACATTAATTAATTTTACTCACATTACTTGTAATTAATTTTTTTTATGAGAAGTAAATATAGAAATAGAACTAAAACATTTAAAAAGACCTTTTTAAGACTTTCTTTTTTTTAGTAGTAAATTACTATGCCACCAAATTGTGAGTTCAATCCGGTACTGGGGCCGGTACTGCAAACTTAGATTCAGTGGAAATAGGGTGAGCAATAACTGAGCAGTACCAGATAAGAATGAGGTGAGATATCAATATAAATAGAAAGTGGAATAAGAACAATCTATATTGTAAATTAAATAAAGAGTTTACTTTGAAATTTCCAGGAAGTTACATGGATCAAAACACACCTGAAGAAATCCAGAGACCACATTGATGAAATATTTTAATAAAAAAAACAACAAAGATGAGGATATTAGTCTAAATGTCACTAATGTAAATAATGTTAAATCTTCATTCCAGAGATTCAGACAGGAATTAGTAAATTTTAATAAAAAAAAAATGTGGACAACTAATGATTGCTATAAAAACTGTAGAAGATGTTTGACCCCAAACTGGTATTCTACTGCAAGTATAATAAAAGAAAATCCAACAACCTGATATTTGTTACCATTGTAAGTGGACTTGAAAGTCATTTGATTAAAGCCTCCTAAATTTTTCTTTTTTTTTTTAAATACAACTTAGATCAAGAAATAAAAATAATTTCTGTAACATGTTGAAAAAAGAAATTCACTATAAAGAACTCATAAGGTTCACATGTCATTAGCACGAGTCCTACAACTTGGTGACCAGTTCCTGCCATATATCTGGGTTAAAAGCTGGAGAGATATTTGAAGAGACTTGAAGCAACAGAAATGTGGTTCTACAGACGGATGCTGAGAATAACATGGACTGAACATATAAACAACAACAAAGTTTTAGAGAAAATAGAAACAAAAAGGACACTTATTCTTAGCATCAGAAAGAGACAGTTGAAACTTCTAGGGCACATAATGAGGAAAGAGGGGTTGGAAAATTTGATACTCTCAGGACAAATTGAAAGCAAGGTGGGTAGAGGAAAACAATGCGTAATCTACCTAGTGAGCTTGAGTAAATTGATGGCAGGGCAAGGTTTAGGAGAAATAATAAAAAGACAAAATTTATTAAGTGCTACAAAATACGGGAAATTGTGAAGAGTTATGATCATCAACATTCTTAAGGGACACTGCACATTGAAGAAGTGCATCTTGGACAAGTCGACCTGGCAGTGCTAATACCTCTTCAGGTCAAACTACAAGCAATATCCTTCAAATTGATGGCTCAGCTTAGTCACAGATATGTGGCTGCTGATTTCATCCCCCAATTGATCAATAAAAAAAAAAAATTAAGTGACTTAGCATGCAATATCAAAATGTTTTATATTTATATGACTTTTGTATCTTCTCCAGCCAATAATATCAAAATAGATTTTACAACTCAATGAAGACTTTGACAACAATAAAAATTACTTCATGCAGCCATCACTCCATGGTAACATCTGCTCTTTTTTATTTCTTCAGTTATAAAATTATATTATATGTACCTGTAAATGTACCAGGAATAGTGCCCATATAAACTTCTGGTCATATCAAAAGAGGTATATATTCTCTATAAATCTGTGGTATCTTTTGTATGAAAACACCTAGTACTCTGGATTTAAAACTTTTCATACTTTCTTTGGTTTAACTCCTACTAAGCTAGGATGCTGAAACTATTTAGCCCATTAGTTCAGAGTGTACATTTTTTTAGTGAATGGGGTTAAACTAAAATTTAAAATCCACCAGCATTATTTTTACCATCAATCAACAAGGTAGATTAAGAAGAGAGAGCTAAAATTTTAGGTATACTTTATGCAGAAATTAATTTTGTTGTCATCATCATTGTTGTTGTTACTCCTACTGCTGCTGATGATGATGAAGAGAAAGTTCTTCAGGCTAGGAGTGACCTTGTAAATTAGTTTAAAAAGGGCACATGCAAACTTCAAATTTAGTTACCCAAACTTTTGGCTAATATTGTATATATATATATATATATATATATATATATATTGCAAGATTTCATCCTCCCCTGCCCATGTCTTCACTTCAAATGTATCTAATTTGTGACGGAGTTCAGAGCAGCATTAGATCTTAACGTTTGTTACAACTTAATTTCAATAAAAACAAAATAAATAGAAAAACATATGTATTTTTTTCCTCAGTTTTTTCTTTAAATAATTTTATAATTTTAAACTTAATATAGATTAAATTTAAAATTGGTAATTTTTAATTTTATAGTATAATTTAATAGTTATTAGATAGAATGATTTCTATTTTAGTCTAACCCTAACATTAAATAATTATTATAACCAAAGTTCGTTGTCAAGATTTTTGAATTCTCATATACTTGTATTTTGATTGGGCTTTCCAGCTTATGTAACAGCATTTCCACCAGGCAAGGGCTGTTTGATTGATTTGAACCTTTTAAAACCCTTTATTCGACATTCAACGCCATCACTTGATAAGACACCAGAAGTGTTGAAACAAAATGGCTATTTTTGTAGTGATTTTATAACATATTTATGTTATAATTTTTGAATAAATAATTATATATATATATATATATATATAGATCTTTGTATGTTCAGACATGGGTGTATAAGTATCTGAATGTAAAAATGTGTGTGTATGTATTTTATAATAAATAGGCACCTATGCTATATCAACTAACCAAAGTTTTTCAGGTTCATATATGTATATATATAAACAATGACTTGATACAGCAAAATTTTAACAAAGCTTTAAATAATACTAATGAAAACATTGTACTACAATTAAAAAAAAGAAAACAACTACGGAAGATTCTGGCCATCACTTCTTCAGAGATATATAATCGGTGAAATTTTTTTTTACATTAATAATGATAAGAACACCAAAAACATTTAGGGGACTAATAGGGTAGGAGAACACACTGGTACATGATGAAAAGATAAAAAATTGCCTTTTTCAAAAAATTAAGGAACCAATTTAATTTGTATAAAAAAAAATTAATAAAATGGATTACTAGCTTGAAGAAGAACTGGAAACTGATAAACAGAGATAAAAAAATGAATTATGAAAGATGATTAGTGTTCACCCAGGAGAAGTCGGGAATGGCTAACAATCTCCTTTTGAAAAGATACAAAGAGTATATATGGGTCTCTGTATGCTGACATGGGATTGTAAGTATCTGAATGTAAAAATGTGTGTGTATTTATTTATATCGAGAAAGAGTAGAGATATGTCTATATTCACATACACATATATTTATATATTTAGTAGACAGTAATGGTGAGGACATTAGCTAATAATTGGTTTGATAAAAAGAAGATTAAGTTGCTGGAATGAGTGAAGCAAATTCATTATTTCTAAACAAACTCAATAATGAGAAGAGATTTTCAATGACAATAGAAAGTTTAATATTAACAAATAGTTTCTATTTCTGCTGATACCGATTGTAATATTTTCTTACTCATTCTTTTCCATAAGCCATGAATCCACCTCCTCTGCACATACCATTGAACCACCAACTACTTGGATGATGGCCTTATCAATGGCTTATCATCATAATAATCATAAAATAGAATGAGTAGGTAAGTACATGAACAAACCAATATCTCCTAAATTTCTTACCTGCTCTGGTATTGACAAATCAATGATAAACATATTGTAATGATAACTACTTTATAAAAGCTAACTTATGTAATTTGTGATATTATTGGTAGTTTATTTGAAACAAATTATATCATTCATTGATTCTAACTAGAATTACCTTTGAAAATTTCATGGTTTTCCTATTTGAATTTTATGACAAATAAGCTCCTTGCAAGTTCCATGATTATAAAATACATGTGGAAATCCCTTTTTGCATCGTTAAATATTTGAGCTTAAAAGCTTTAAAAAAATAATGCAAGAGCAATCATGAGTCTAAATGCAAGTCATTTTTTAAAGAAGTAAGAGGGTACAAATGAAAAGACTCAAAATTGACAATGTTATCAATTTCACTGAAGAAGACATTATCATGTAAATATATATCTTCATTCAGCACACAAAAATATCCCAGTCCAACAAACTACTAACTTTTTACTGCATGTGAGATAGTGATTTACAATATGATACTTTGAAAAACTTGTAAGGTTACCAATTTGCTACAGGAGTCATCAGTTTGTAGTGACATTGACCAATTTGTTGAAGACGGATATTTTTTTTGTGATGGAACGAGATATATATTTATATGATAGGCTGTAGTGAAGATATTATTGTGATTTCATAAGTTTTTTTTGGGGGGGGTTAACAGGAGATAGTGTAGTGACAGTATTTTATTGTATATGACATGGTTTTTTAAAGACTAAGACGGCTCCTCGGAGGAGAAATGAAATCTTGTCCCTATAGCATCCTGTGATTGGAAAGTATGAGAAGAAAGAGTGGGTTTTGTATTTCACAAAAAAGTGAACATTAGAAGAAGTCCCCTGGATGACAAGGTGGGTAATTCCACAGTGTGTATTGAAAATTAAGGAAAAATTATTGGCATAGAGACGTTTCTAATGCAATTGCAACTTCACTAAGGTGCTCATGTTGTGTGCATAAATGATGAAAGGACACTGATAATCCTTACATTTACATTCTTCATGACAGTTTGGGAAAATGGGAAGATCCCTGTATAAGGGTAAAATCTAAATTCTATTGCCATTCTTCTGTCGTCCTTTGAGGAATCAACTTTTGATCATGCCAAGTGGAGGAGAATAGACATAAAATGGCATTACAACTTTTAAGAGTTCACACATTGAACATCTATTTACAAGGAAGATCACTAAACATGGCTCAAACATTCCTGTACCTTTCACAGGGGGTGCTGTTCATTGTTCTGTATGTGTCAGTCTCAAGTAAGCCTTAAAAGTTATCGAAGGCACAAACCCATGTTGAAAATGGTAGGAGAGGCCATCATATATGCATATATAATAGCCAGCTACTCTTATTTTTCAAGCACACCTGGTTAGCCAGACACTTGCTGTTGCAGACACTTGCTCTGGAACATTTGTGTTTGTTAAACACCAACATAGCCACCTTCACTTCTGTGGTTTATATTGCAACTATGCTCAGTGGACCTTAGTTACAGTTTCTGGGGGAGAGTATATAATCTGTCATATCAGTAGTTTGAACAAACCTCCAGTTACAAAGACAATTTATGGCTTCTGACAAGGTCTGTCTAACTAATTTCACACACAATGCTTGTGTCAACCCATATATATGTGTGTGTGTGTGTGTGTGAGATAGAATGTACTTTTAAAGTATTTAAATGCAATGTCAATAGCTATCTACTGTCCTCTTGATTAGTCTCTTCTCTTTCTGTTCCTAATTCTTCCTCACTCTGTAAAACATTGAGTTTTAGTGGCATGCTTGGGGTGATGCCAATTAAAAAAATATGCTATATTTATCGGATAAAAGGCTCAAAACCCAATATAGACCATCTGTAAATATTGGAGGTGATGTCAAATCTGAGTGGCGATAGTCTATTTCACAATTGTGAACACAATCTCCAAGCAATATATATATATATCAGTAGCGAAAGAAAGACATAGAAAACATTAGATTAAAATATGTGTGCTTCAGTTAGAAATTGCATCTATCTTATGATGGCATGAGTTATATCAATGTTGATCCATTAGTTTAAATTATTTAGGAAGTAACTCTTTCAATTAAACATGTCAGTTTTGACTTGGTGTATACTTCAAATAATATGCTAAGGTTATTACCAAGATAACTGGTCTATATATATATAAAGTGGCAAAAATATCAGCTAATTGTCAGTTGAATCGAACTTTATAAAATAGTAAAAATAAGGATTTCTTTATAGTTGGTTCATATATTTTAATAATTTAGTAAATGTTTAAAAATTCATGAAAAATTTTTTTTAATTTATTTATAAATTGGTAAATGATAAATATGGCATTGCATTAGTTTTAATTGTATTTAGTTTTTAGAATGTTGTAAATATAAAATTATTCTTGTAACTAAACAATCTAATAAATTAGTTGTGCTTAATAATTTTGTTGTAAATTTGCAAGAACAAAAAAAGATGTATAAATTCACTTTCATCATATGTTTAGGTTTTATTACAATTCTAATCATCACTTTGTAAAGCAATAAACATTGGCAAAGAGTGAAGGTAGTTTAAATAATAATAGTGGTGTCAAGAGGAAAACTGTCCTTTTGACAATCCATTATTTTTGCTGGTACAAAGGTCTAAGTTTGAAATATAAGTTTTGCAATTTTAAATAATCATCTTCTTAGAATTTAAATGTTTTCTGGGAAGTTTCCACAAAAATAAAAAAGTCTGGAAGAATAATGGATTGAAAGTTGGGTGAAGTCAGGATTATTATATTCACAAGAGTACTGATACTATTAATGTTATATATACTTTGAAATAAACACCATAAAAACAAGAGATCAGTTATCGTGAGTGTACAGCAAGTATTAGTTAGAAAGTTATTAAGAATAAATAGTGTTGTCTAAACTTTGAACATCCTTATCATAGAAGCAAGGAGTTTCTGGCCCTTGAAAACCTGAAACTCTTCTAGTTCCTGAAAACCCAGAGTGTATTTCACTATTATACTAATGGAGTAGAGTCAAGAGTACACTTAAAGCCTTGTGCAAAATTCAGTTAGATAGACTATTTTGCCACAGCTGAAACAGATGTATGAGGGCGCTCATATTAAACTGAGCTTGTGCCATATTTACCTACGTGATGCATGATAAATAGAGAAAATTTTTAACCAAAAATATTGAGTTGGATTTTTACATCAAGTCAAATTGCATGCTATAATTTAATGGAAATATTTATTCATTAACAATATTCACTGCAAATATAACTTGCTCTATGAGTTAAGATAGCATTTGTTGGGTTTACCAAATATATGACTGTAGCTTTAGTAGTACCTACCATAGGAAACAATACTTACAAAAACATTTATAAAAAAAATTAAATAATGGTGGCTAGAAAGAAGTCAGAAATACATAAATTTAAGTTTTATTTTCTAGGAGAAAATGTAGGAATGTGTTCTATGCCATCTCTCCAAACCTGTAAAAGAAATCTTAAGAATATTATAATCTGTCACTACTCACAAATCCAGCGTGTCAAAAGGCTGTTTTTTTAATCACATGTCAGGGAAGCATTTTCCCTTTATGATGTCTATCCAAAAACTGATGTCTATATAGAGTTGGCTTCACTGTTTGGTCATTAAGGGTCAAATGACTGGCCAAGCACAGTGGATACTAATTAGGGAAGTAAGTGAAAGGAAAGATAACTAAACACTTTGTATTTTTCTTTTTCAAGCCCAAATCTTGAATACTAATATTCATGGTCTACAAACCTTTCTCAGTTGGAAGACTGACATAACACAATATTTAAAAAAAAAACCGTCCACCAAATGCGGCCTTGTGTCAAATTGGGAAAAGCTTAATAAATATCAATGAAAGAAAAATAGACATCTATCATATTATGATGAATAACAAGCTTATTGTGCAATCCATTTAGTGTGTTTGATTTTTTCTAATATGCTCCAATACCATGGCCTTGTGCTAGGCTATGTTAGATTAAAACGTGCATTATGATTGAAATAGCTATATATTAGGTTGGTGCAAAAATAATGACGTAATAATGTCGTTTTTTTTTACGTTAAAAAATACGTCAAAAACGACATTATTACGTCATTATTTTTGCACCAACCTAATATTTCCCATTTATGTCATTATACAGTGTTTGAGCCCGGGTAAAGAACCTGGATTCTTGAATGCTAATTTTTCAATGCTGCCAGGCTTATATACTTGGAAGATTAGAGTTGCACAATCTTCTTTCTGTTCCTTCCATTTTCTCTCATTTGGCCTTGTGTCATACTAAGCAAGATTTAGTAGCACGCAAAGATAAAAGTAAACAAACACGGAAAGGGTAGCAATCAGTGTGCGTATAAGGCGCCTCCATGCTGCGTTGAGAATTAATTAAAACAATTTTAATTAAAACAAAAAGAAAGAATTTAGTTCAGCAGAGCTTGTGCATCAAGACAGGAAGAGAGGAGAAGGTTAAATTATGCCATTACTTGTAGTGTTAAGACAACCTGAAACCACATTCCGACTCAATTACTTGCAGAGAAAAGATATCTTTCTTTGACAGGAATTTAAAAAAAAAGAATAGTTTTTTTTTGTATTTGTGTTTATATTCGTATTTTTATACGTTTCTCATCCTGAGTTCTTTTAGCAAACCTTAACACACTTTTTTTTTTATTTCTTCTTATGATTTTTAATTAGAATCGTGTTTAAGTAGTTTAATCTGGCGAGTTTATGCAATTGATTTTATTTTCATTAAGCTTAGGTGAGTATTTATAAAATGAAAATTGAATAAGGTGGAGAAAAATTGTATGGCGCCAATCTTCAAGATCGAGTAGATTTGCGTATCTCGAAAATCAACGTTCAAAATCTAGGGAATTTTTTTTTTATCTGGGCTTGAATAATAACTAGCGGCGATTGCAAGAAATAAACAACTAACTCAACCACAGAGCAGACATGTGTTATTTCTTAAGTTTATCTTCAACGTCATCTTAACCACAGCATCGGTGGACCACACTAAAAAGTAAACAAAACTCATATGGGCCTCATCAGTCTTGCAATATCATTAACATTTATTTGCTGTGTGCTTTAAGGACATTGGCGATCATGTTTCTCGACAATTTACTGACCGTTCTAGCTTTAAGCAACATTCGAGATTTTACCAATCCTTCCATATCCCTCTTCTACAAACAATTCACACAAAGTGGTTAGGTAAGAAGTTAATTACTGCTTCCCCCAACATCTCCTTCCTTCAATAAATTTTGTAAAAGCCGTCTTTCCGTCTAATGCGTTCTAGAAATTTTAACTGTCTTATAGAATCCTTCTACCTCTTTCTTTCAATACCAAACTCTGTGCAAAAACTGGATCACAGCGTCTTGATATTTTTCTCACATCTCATTGGTCAATTAATATTTAAATCATGTTCTCAACTACGTCCAAATAACATCGACCTACTTCCTGACCTGAACACAAATACAATTCCGCCAAAATCTGACTATGCCTTCCGAAGCCTATCACGTGACTACGTTTATTATAAATATTTTCACACAAGTTCGTTCTTCTTCTTTTAATATCTCTTGCCTTCCAACAATGTAGGACTTTAAGAAAAAGGATTTCAATCCAGTTCAGGCGAACGCCATGAAACACCATCACACACGCACACATACATATACACGTACGTACGAAACATTACAGAACATTACTAGCAACAGAAACTTAAACATTACAGAACATTACAAGCAGCAGAAACTTAATTACAAACATTACGGAACATTAACTCCTTCAACTCTTCTGAAACTAAAAGTTTATCAAAATATTCTCAGCTTTATAGAATTCTTTCAACTCTCTCACGGTGAACATTTTGAGCGGCAAGTTAATTCAACTTTTCAATATTTAATGAACTGAAATCTTTTGCTGTGAGCTCAGATAAAATATTTCCTTCTTAATGGACTTTAAGAAATTCAGGTTAAAGGTACATAACTCTTCCTATTGATTAATCACACACTTAATTGTTTGTATGTCATTACAGTGTGTAAAATGAAGATTGTTGTTATAAAAACAGTTTGTTGTGTTGTTTCTCTTGTTTACTTTTCGTTTGCTTACACATTTGTAAAGAAAAAATATACGGGTTGATTTAGGCCGTCAATACCGCTACAGTCTCTTTTTGATTCTAAGTATGAGTATCTTTCTAGTTGCTATTTTCCTTAAAACCTCCTTGTTGCTCACATGTTCCTCCCATAGTATTATCGGCATTCTTCTATAGAACCATATATCTGTTATCTCATATCACTTCTTCATCTGTAAGTAAGCTGTCCATTATTCATTTCCATATATGAAGATCGATATTACATAATTGTTCAGCACGCTTGTCTTTGATTATGATGAAATTTTCTTATTTCTTAGTATTTTGTTTAGGTTCGGGGAGGCCTCTTTCGCTCTTCCTATGTGCCCCTGCACATTTCAGTGCGTAACAGACGCGCATGCGTTGATAACGCTATCAGCAGTAACAACTACTTTTCAGTTTGGGGGCATGCTGAATAAGTTAAAGTTAGCGCTTTGTATAATAGACACATATGGCTTAGACAATACACCTCACTGACTCTTTAACTTACCAACAGAATAAGTTCAGATTTTCTTCATTTTTTTTTACAGAGACACTCTCTTAAGGATTCCTTGAATTCGCACTTTCTGTCAGGAACATTCCTTGAGATCTTCTCTATGCAAAAATACCCGATAGAATAAAAATGTCTATCTCGTTTTGTTTCACTCTCTGGTTTTGTCTATTTTCTCAAACACTACAACACTTTTAGTTTTTGTTCGTCAACACATGATTTTTTTCATAACAGTACTGATTCTTGTTATAGAATTAATTCAGCGTTTGTCTAAGACGTAGACGTCTCGGTTGGTTTAAAGTTAAACCAATCTGATTAATTAACGGTTTATGATGGAAGCTAAATAAAATCAAGTTAAAAATAAAACAATTCAGGAATAATTATTCAGAATTTGGTTTTTTTTTTTTTTTTAATATTTTATTTTATGGGAAGACATCATCATCCGGATGAAAATACTTGTGAGTCAAGACGAGTTTAAAGGCGAATAAACTGTGCGGGGGAGGCAGCACCACCACTACCACCGCCACCAACACAGTTTAGTATAACGCTGCCAAAGCCACGTGATAATCTACCCATAAATGCACGTCCTTTAACGTCGATTTTTGGACACTCGAAGACCAACTCAGTACCTGAAGCCTACTTTTTTCTTTCCTCTTTTTTTTTTTTTTTAATCGAGTTCACCCCAAGCAAGGCAGTAAAGCAAGTAAGACACAATGGGTTACTGGGTGTGGAAAAACTAGAAAACAGAAATATTACTAAGGAGCGGGAACAATAGAAAAGTAATCAAGAAAAATGTAGATAGCGATTGACATTGCATTTAAATTTTTTGAACATTGACATTTGGAATGGAAGGAGCCGGAAGAGTGTTCCACAAGCGAGAATTTCGAGAAAATAATCTCGACTGTAAATTGAGACCTCATCACCAGTCTAATACTCCGCTTAAATTCATAAAGTCTAATTACCATAGCAAAGATCTCATCCGAACAATTAGCTTTGAAAGTATTTATAGAACAAGCAGAAGGAGGTAACTTTATGGCGGAGGAAAAAATAACTGAAGACGGTACGCCAAGTCAGAACAAATAATATTGCTGGTTCTTCTTTGGATTTTTTCCAAGATTTCTAAATATATAGCAGGAAGAATGGGGTCATAATTGACAAGATTATTCTAAGCATGGACTAATAGTAGACTTATAAATATGTATGATAGATTCTAGAGTGAAAGATTGTCTAGCACGACATAGTGGATCAACTTTCTCAGCAGCCGACCTCGCAATGGATTCAATCTAGTCTTTCCACTTCTGAAGGACTGCACCAGCCATACATATAACATATAAACTTTTTTAAAAAATGAAAAAAAAAAACAAAAGAAAAACGCATACAAAAAATCAAACCGTCATTCTACGACCGTTAGTTAACAGTGCGAAAAATATTAAATATAAAAAAAAATATTTTCAACTCCACCATGATCTTGTCGATAACTGCATAGTATGCGCTACATTCAGTTTTGAATTCACTGTTGTCGTTCTCTCAGGCTGTTTGCCACCCAACGTTGAATAACCAATTCTATCCTAACCAGAGAGTGTAGAACCTAATAAAAAGTCTCAAGGCCCAATCAATTTTTCCTCGCGCACAGCATTTCTTGACTGTCATGAGGTTTGGTTCGGAAACATTGCAAATCTGCAATATATTGGAGGCGGCGAATTTAGCATTTAAAATATCGCCTCCGCTGATCGATTACATCACTTAAAGACCAAAACCCATAAAGCAGCTTTATCTGGATAGAGTCCCTTTATTTATACAGTGTAACAAGGATATAAGAGAAACCCGGATATAAGAGAGATTTTCTCTGGTCCCAAATTAGAGCCATACTTACCTAAACAAAATAGACCAAATCCGGATATAAGAGAAATCCAGATATAAGAGACTTCTTCTCCGGTCCCGACATCTCTCTTATATCCGGGTTAAACTGTACATATTTCCTATAAAGCCATTAAGTGAACTTTCCCGAGAGACATCGGAGGATTTTTTTCTCCAAAAGACGACACCATCAAGATCGAAATAAGCCAAGTGTCCATGCAACAAGTTATCGATGCCATCATCCCAGCAGGTTTTCTCAGTTGAGCAACGCCAGTATATCGATTATTGATTTCTGGCGAGCTCCCCATAAGATTGTAGAAGTTCAGAGACAATATCGTTTTTTTTTTATTTGCACATTTTACCCAACATCATTTTCTAACTGATTAATTTAGAATTTTATCATTTTACGTTGTGGCGACCGAGGGGACACATACACAAGCCTTTCTTGTGAGTATCATCACCATCATCGGTTCCATAACCCCTGACCAGTTTCCTCCATATATCTGGGTTTTAAGCCGAAGTAGAACTGGTGGAGGACATACCGTCTCCAAGTCAAATCGCATTCGATGTCCGCTAAAAAGGTTCGCCTTAATCACCTACAATTGCCCGTTGATTCTATTTAGAGATGTCGGCGTTGATTGAGAAACCCTCCACCCTACAATGTCTTCCTCATCGCATTTATTGCATACTCAGCTATGGTGTTCAGTCTGCTCCATTCTTTTAGATGACCATTGACCCCTACAATAAAGTTCATCCGCTCTTTGACAGCTCTTGTTTTTAATCCTGCACAGTCTTTAGTGAGAATGTTAGCCGAGAAGGCGCAAGAGACTCTTTTCTGGAGCCATCTCATCTCTTCCCAAACAAGACTTCTTGCCAGTTTCCCAGACAGTGATTTTTGTGTCATCGTTTTCTTCTCAAATAGCCTTTTATCCCAAGTTTAGAAATAAATTTAATACATACGAGATCTGTCTGGAAATAATTCCGCCATTTAATATTAAGGAAAAAGTAGTCTATCTTGGACACTGGTGATTTGGTACTCACTTCAAACTACTGAAAGTTTTCCCAGTGTTTTTTCGACTTACCAAAATCGCCTATAAAATCTTCGCTTTCGGGATTACCATCAACTGCTTCATCACGTTCTACTAAATCTCGTCCATGATCTGAAATATATGTTGTATCAACAATGATATTTAAAAGTTGTATAGACCAAAATTTGGGATTGGAGAGACTTGGGTGATAGGATGTTTTACCACAATTTTTTTTCTATCCCGTTTCTGTTTTTATCTCTTTCACCAATCTTGAAATTTTATGTTCAGAACTCTGAGACTTTTCGCATGCCATATTTAGTTCTTCTTAGTACTTACTAATTTTATGTAGCACTATCCACGTCCTCCAAAATAACTTCTACTAACGACCGCTAGGTGTCGCCAAAAGCAGTAAATAAGAAAAGCGGTTTCACTTTCTTCTTCACACAACACAGAATAGGACACATCATGTAAATACACTAAGCTTAACATAAACTATGATCTGGTATTAGAATGAAAGCAGTGATACCCTTGTAGAGATGCAAAAAGCAATTATCTCCTATTGGTTGAGATGAAGTCACGATGGTCATGTGATGACTTCTTAGTGACGTCAGTTTATAAACTGACGAAATCAGTTTAGTTTGCCCTCCTTGAGTGAAGACGTGATTTTGTTCTTCATCACGAGGTGTCTAAACCGACCCTCCCGTACCAGCTGGCATGTGGGTGGTACACAAGCACATAGCACCGTTTTCACGTTGGGAAATATATCCTCAGCAGAGACAGAGAAGATAAATCCAAGCGGCTTAAGTTCCTATTGGGAAATATAAATATGGTCCCATCACGTACTCTTGTTATTTTCCTATAGAAACTGTATCTGGCTCGCAGTCTGGAAATACACATGAATCGTCATTTTTCCAATTAGGAAATATGTCCTCACCAGAGACACGGAACATAAATCCGTCCCGCTAAAATTATAGAAATTATCTCCGGGTTGCAGTTTTCTCATTGAGAAATACCCATGTCTTCTGGTTGGAAAATGTCTTCACCTGAGTCATAGAAGACAAATCCGGCCCTATCGAATTCCCGTTGGGAAATATAAATATGGCCTCTCCGTTCTTCCCGTTGGAAAAAAATATTACTTCTCCAAAAACATAGAATCCTCCAGAATTTCGATTCTCCGAGTTTTTCTGAATGGGACAGGTGTAAATATTCGTATATAATTTTATGTATAACTTAGCAGTATAAAATTCTCTTTGAGAAGAAATCAAGCTTGTCATTCCTTTTTCTTCATCTATTCTGTTTCGTCCGTGTATGAAGGTGTTACTATATTATGGATATAATTATGCGCATAATGGTGGTGGTACAAAAATGATATATTCTTTTTCTCGCACAGCAAACCCCATCACCCTGAATCTATTATAAAAACTCGGGATGTGAAATTAGTAAATACTAAACACTTCAAATAACACAGCCTCTGGATCCGTTATAACAAATTTATAATAGGAGAAAAAGAAATTGAACATAGAATAGGCTGCACCAGAAGTAGTTTCGCCCAACATTGCAGATTGCTACAAAACCAAAGCATCAACCTGAAAACTCAAGTCATATTCTGTATATCCACGTCAGATCGAGATTTTCATATGGATGTCATGCATGGTACCAAACCAATTTAGAAATATTTCAGCTGTCAGCTGCATACAACTGCTTCCTGAGATCAATAGTTAAAAATTGCTTTGTTTGAGGGAAGAAGGTTAGGAATTTTGGCAAAAACCATCCTTAACTTTTCAGACTGGTGCTACAGAATGACAAACAAAGAAATATACCAAATAACATAAACCACATCGCTTGAGGGCTACCAAGAGCAGCAACGACTAAAATGGATAGCATATGAAATAATGGCAAAATGAAGATGTTGATATTCCACACTAGTTCAAATTAAAGGTTTGGGAGGAAAGCCCTATCAATAATAGAAAGAGCGATAACGGCTACTGGACTTGAGAAACGTATTTTCCTGAAAGATTGTTTTGAGCGAAAGATTTTATAAATTTCAACCGAAAGCAGTACTGGCTGTTCAACAACCGGTGTTAAGATATACCAAAACTATGGAGCTGGTCGCCACTTCAATGCTTAACTAGGAATTCTTTTTGTTCCCTCCCCTAGTTTTGGTATATTTTAACGCCAGTTGTTAAAAAAAAAATAATTTTTCTTTTCAACCATCTAGTTTTATTTGCCGACTATATTTTTTATGGAGATGTGTCGGCCGCCGAAAGGTACCTAAAATTTTAAACGTTGTGATACTGTTGTATAATTTTTTTTTTTTTCACGAATAAAACATGATCCCTTTTTTAAAGATCGTTTTATCCTGGTGTGGCAATGATAATCTGTTATATATTATTTAGGGGTTAAGGAAAGTATAGAATTTAACTAACATTTTTAATTAAAATTTTATAAAGATCTTTTTCGGTTCTTTTGATAATTCTCGTTGAGAGCGAAACGTCAACAAGGAAATAAGAATAAATAAATATCCAACTGGCTTTCACGTATTCCATCTTAGATATTTACATGCGTATTAACATATGGTTAAATCTTATAACTTAATATTCGAATTTAGGTGAAAGGTCGTAATTCGAATAATGGAATCCCACGATGAGTGCGGCTAATTTGTATATCGGTAACTATGAAAAAATCAATTTTCAATTACTATGGTTAAACTGAAGAATGTTTTACCGCACTAATCGAATTTTGGTATAGAAAGATTTTAGCGCATTAATCGGGGAGATGCCTGTACTTAATTTTATCTTATGCATACTGAAGAGAAATTTAGTAAATATCGATTCTAAATGCTGCTAGTTTAACTAAAAGCAGTGACAAATAAAATTACACAATGTCAATGGCGTCAATGGGTCGTCATGTTTATTACAGGAGAATGGAAGTAGATTAAATTTCAACAAGGCAATATTTTCATGTTTTTCTTATATATATGTAACAAAGGAGATAAAATAGAACAGTATGCGTGTAAAAAAAAAAAAAAAAAAAAGTCATTAACAGTTAGCAATTGTGTGTTGGCGATATACGTGTGTGTGACTGCAAGTTCAGTCCCCCAGGGGAAACATATCCTCATGCTTAGGACAAGGTCCTGTATTGGTGTTGCTTCTACCGTGGTATTTATTTTGTAATATTACAAAATTGTTGCACATGACCGAAGGGAGGGGATAGTCTTCATTAGCTGTCCTAGTTAATCTGAATCACGACCCATTCATTCATTACAATTTACTCATTCACCACAAGAACTCATCCATCGCTGCTCAATCCTGCACATACCACAATACCGCATATTCACAGGGGACCTACTAAACACCCCATGACATAAAAATTTCAAAGTTTATAACGTGAAATAATATGTAAAACTTTCATGATACATGAAATGATATGGTGGGGGGGGATGAACCCAGAAAAACAAACTAAAAATGAAACACAAAGATAAAAGTAAACAAATGTTAGTAGGACTCAAAATAATAAGTGGCCGCTGTATTCTGCCGATAGACAGAATCAAGAGGTTTTCTATCGTATGTGAGTTGGAAAAGATGAGTGTCCCGTTTTTATATCTGTCTAACAACGCCAACTAATGACGTCTTAGTCGAAGCCGTGTGGGGTTAACTCACTCACTATTGGTGGCGTTGTACTAGACTAAAACTGAATAAATAATCAAATAAAACGTTAACTGAGATAAGGTTAAACGATGCTATTTAACTAAGATTGGATTGGATCGCCCATTATGGATCTTCCAGTGGGGATCGATCTCGCTACTTAATAGTAATGGCCAGCCAGGCAAGTTCAATCTTTGCCGAGGTGCCCAATATAGAATTAAATGTTACTCAACTAAAATGACCCGGCATATAAAAGCAGTTAATTTTTTTTCTGTTTTGATTTTTAAAATAAATAATTGGTATGTTCCATAATTCTGCTTTTTATTTCGTCTACCTGTTCGCTCAGACTGTGGTTTGACCGAAAATGAATTCTTCCAGAATATCCCGGCAGTATTCCATTCCAATTTCTATATTCAGCGTGTACATCTGTTATTTTTATTTTCTCGTTACCTTCGTAAGGTAAGAAATTATTACTTTTCTATTTTAACTTTCTTTCTGGGACTAATATTGCTACAATTATTTGTCTTAAAAGCTACTGCTTTAACTTTTTGCTTGTTAATGTTTGAAGTGCATCACCAAGACTAAATGATATATGAGTATTTTTAGGAGGTGAACGAAAAAGTTTTACATGAGATAAAAAAAAAAATATAATGATTTGTAATTTATTTAATTTTTTTTAAAAACTGAATTACTTAAAATGTTAAAGTGTAGTTATGTTTTAATTTTAAACCTATATCTCCCGAGCATCAGTTTAAATTGACCCTCTCCACACTTTTTCATTTGCGTATATTTAAACCATTTTGCTTGAGGTTTGTATTTGAGATGAAAAATTAGAAATGTACTTACAGTTGATATTTGTTGTTTATATGAACAAAAAAAAGCTTTACTTTACTGATGCCAAGAGACTAATGGGCTAACTAACATTACGATTTTTATATACTAACACTGTTATGGAGATACATTAATTCCATCTACCATACTGGACATTGTTACGAATTATCGCCTGGACTAGATTGGAGTGGACTGAAGCTTCGCGGCTGCAGGTAAGTAGGTATCAATTTCTTTTTTAATATCAGACGATATCGTGAAATAAGCTAGAAACTATTATCGAACGATTGAGAATAAATTTACAAAACTTAAAACTAGTATTTTAATTGTAGCTGATTAATTAATAAACTTTAATAGTACTCGTGTACATATCTCCCATCCCTGAAATCAGTTTTATTTCCCCGCAACCTGACAAATCTTTTAACCCGATTCTGCAGCCAATAATATCGTAGAAGAAAATCGTACACTTTCTTTTTACGACGTACAATTCAAAATCATTAGACCGCAAATATTTTCTTCTAAATCAGTTTTAGTTTTAAACTGCGATAACAACCAAATGTAAGTTTAATTTCATTTTACAGGTTGTTTCATTGCATTTTCAATTAAATCTTTATTGTATCTTTCATTTATTTGTGTCTGCTAAATGCCCGCTTTCTTTTAAATGTCAAATCAACTGATTTTGCCTTAGAGTCCACCGTTTTAACCCAATTCAGCGTATTTTATTTGGTTGGAAATTGCTCTTTAAAAAATTCATTTTATCTTAATCTGCCATAGATTTAAAGACGTCTAGGGGCTTCCATTTTTTGTGAATAAACTAATTTTAGTAGATGGGGGGGGGAACGAACACCGAAAAGTGCAGTGACTTAATTCATTATAACTCCTGAATGATACAGAAACTTGGCTCTTCACCAAAATAAAAAGAGCAGAATCGTTACGAAATCTTTTGAGTAAAAGCCGTTAAAAGTAAATTCAAAGATTGTTGCCGTATTGACAATACGACTAGGAAACAAAAAGTAAACAACATAAAGACATTTCGATAAATACTAAGAATTGCTTTTAGACGTTAACACTTTGGCATTGCATACATAAACTGGTTTACTTAAAGTAGGAAAACCTTTTCAGAAATAATTTTTGTATACTAGCTTTCTTAAGACCTTCCTTAGGCTGTGGCAGTTGTCGGATCGAAATATTTCGTAATTGATTTAAGAGGGTTTTACTCATCGATACTGTATCAAATCGACCCCCTGACTTCTACAAAGTTATTGGCTTTAAGCTAAGATATTTAACTTGTTTACAACTGTCAAATTTGACAAACTAACATCACTGATATCTGCATAATTTATTTTTCTATCTTTTTTGAAAAACTTTTCTGCATAGGATTTTCTCAGAAGCGCATACTAAAATTCGTGGTTCATAGCTATTTATCTTGAATGAAGAATAAACTGATAAATATGCAAATTTTCTTCCGTTTGTTCATTTCAAAGATCCCCACCACAAAAGTCTGCTTTCGTTTGCAAAACACCAAAGGCCGATAACACAGAAAGTAAGGGAGTCATTTGACATTGTATCGATATTATAAACAGGACCCCCACTTCTAACAAATCACTTTGATTCTGATAGGTGTCGCTGCTTAAAAGTTTGCAGAATGCCCATCTACAAAACTTATTTCGGTAAAATTGCAGATTAAGCCCAAGAAACCAATGTGTAATAAATTTCTATCCTGGTGTGAAATTGCCTGATTAATTCCAATTCTTGTGAAAGAACATCATTTAGGTGTTAGCGACAATATAAGTTCGACCTTATTCGCGTCTAGCCCGGCTACCATTACTGGAGTTGTTTACATACGTTTACCTAGGATAGAAATGCGCGGAAGCTTACTTAGTTAACGGCCTTTTTACTGATATCTTACTCGTCTCAATTATTGCGCGATATTTAATTTAAAGTTCGCATTGCGCAGTAATCAAGACAAGTGAAGCTTCCACACATCACTCGAGGCAAAAGTATGTAAACAAAGCTAGTAATGGTGGTCGGGTTGTAATCGCGACGCGAATGAGGTTTAACTTATATTGTCGATAACTCCTAAACGGTTTTCTTTCGCAAACTGCTTTTTGAAATAAGCATGCAAATTTACACTTATTCTACCCCATTTTTTTCTTTCTTACTAGTAGACAAATGTACTTTAGTGGCAAATGGTTAGGTTTCTGTTAACTGAAGTCAGATTTCTCTATAAATGTGCAATATTATGTAGTTCGTTTCATCGAATAGGATATTCAATTACTTCGAAAATGTACTTATGAGGAAAGTTTTAAATAGGGGTTCAGTTAACAATATAAATATAATGCCAAATTGGTTCCCGAATTTATAAATTCAAAACTGTTCCTTGATTTTGTGCCCATTTAGACAAATGGCTGTCAAAAAAAAAAAGCAAAATGTGACTGACATCAAATATATATATATATATTTATATATATATACACACACACACACACACCTTGTGTGTGTATGCACAGGATTTGGATATAATTTCAAATCTCCGTACGTTTATCAGTTTTCATGAGTAGTCGCTGTATTTTTCAGTGGTTAACTCATTTTTTTCTCAATTTCCGAATCAAATTGTAGCGACAGCTATGCTTTTCCACGCCCACAATTTATTCGTCTGCGATTGGCTAGTAAATCAATACTGCTTTTCTATAAGATAATTTAGCAATCGCAGTCATCACTTTGAATTTTTCCGTCGCGAACTTGCTCACATGTTTCTTTGATACAAAATCAGTAACTGGTCAAATTTTAACCAATCAAACCTTTTAGTGCTAAATCAATTTTTCCCGCGATTTTGCTGGGAGCCTATCGGTAGCTTAAAAGAAGCATTTTTTCCATAAGCCGCCAGTAGAGTCCAGCTACTTTCGCCTGTCCACACAAATCTACGACTTTACTCAGAACATTTCAAACGCACACACATTTGTGTAACACATTATACAAATTTCTCTGTGACTCAGCCAAGTTCATGAACCAGCACTCTATTAATTTCTCAAAACACATTTCTTAATTAGCTGTATTCTAACAGCACACTCTATTCAACATAGAATCCTGAACATTCTTATTCAAGAGAAACTCTTTCGAACATTTAATCCTAAATCGGAATACAGTTGAAGGGGAACAGCTTTCTCTCCTTAATCATTACACTTCATTGCATGATTGTTTTGTATATTATATTTGTTATAGTGGAACACACCTATTTTATAGTTAATAGACTCTCCCACCTATAATAAGTAGTAGTAGTAAGAGTCGCTCAGGGAGTAAGTCAGACGGTCAGTCAGTCGATGTCCTACGACAGTTAGTCGAATAATAAAGTATCAGCGACCACAACTAGATTACTCTGCGTTATACCTATTATATGAAGTTCCTACCGTTTTGTACGTCGAACCTATTTTAGGACCGACTTAGTACAAATACAAGCCTCCACTGTGAAATCACTCCACATCAATATTTCAATATATATGTTGATCCAATATAGTTTCGTTGTTTTTTGTTTTTGTTTTTTTCTTGAATCGTTAAATGTACTAATATATATGAGCTAAGAACACGTATCACAAGATTACTCGAACGAAACAAAACTATATAAATGCCTTATCACACCGAATCATCTAGTCTCGGTTAACGGAATCTTAAGTTTTTAAATAAAATATTTAAGTGATTGCAATACGTTTGAAAATTTTGATTTTTTTAAAAAAAAAAAAAAAAAAAAAAATGGTCGTACCGGTAACTGGACAAGATTCCATCCACTTATCTCAAAAGTGGACAAAATCCCAGTCTCATAAATAACTCTCATAAAAAGAAACAAATTTAACATTGAAATTTCAAGGAACTTTTAATTCAAATTTTAATTAAATTAAGACAATATAACAATAATATTCAATATTTACACTTATATGTATCAAATTGAGACAAACACAATATCGAACATAAACAGATTTTATTCTCTATTGTGAATTATCACAGATTGCAAGAAACCAAATATCTCAATAACAGATAAATAGCCTTTACACCTAATCTTATTAGTCTCATGAGACTGAGATTTTTCCACTTTTGGGGTAAGAGGCTGAGTTTTGGTCATAAATTCTGTCGTACCTATCCTATTAGTCAAATTCCAAAATATCGAATAGTTATAATTCTCATGTTTGCGCATTAGTTCAATAGAAGCGTTTTAGTGGAAAAAGTCAAACATCTTTAAAAAGCTTTGTCGCCAGAATTGTCTTATATTATCGCTTTTCTGATTGATGAATAAAACTTGTCGATATCTGCTTCTCAAAATCAATGGGCTGCACTGCTGACTTAGAAAATAGCTTTTTTTTCTTTTTTTTTTTTTCTTTTTTTTTAACCTAACGACTTTGTAATCAAGTTTCCTGTTTCTTTTTTAAGTTGTTTCCGACACATTCTCGTTTTACCACATCCCATTTTAACAGTAACTTGGCTGATTGTTTTGTTTTTTAAGATGGCTTGCAATTAATTGTGCGTGATTTGGTCTTTACGTTCTCGAAAGTGGCTGGAAGGTTTAATTTCTTCAAACATAAAATTACAAAGCAGGCATCAACACGAACATTAAAAATCGAAAGCGGAACTATTTCAGAAGTCAGTCTCTCTCACACACGCACGCACACACATATATATATATATATATATATATATATGAGAGAGCGTTTTTAAGGCATGTTATATTTATAGGTTAAAGTACTCAGTATCAGGGATAGAGCCCATGTAAATATAAAAGTGGACATTGAGGTCAACACGTGGACTGACGATTGCATTTAAGCATGAAACACTGTCACTGATGGGTGTTGACCTCAGCGCACTTTACCTCTCCCAACACACTAAAGCGTCCTGGGTAAGACGATAAACTACGTCCAACAGCAAGGCCTCTGATAAGGTTTTGAGGAGCGTGGAGTCACCTCTTAATTGCTGGTGTTCCTGGGTCAGGATGGACTTGTTAGGGTCCCAGCTATGGGCAAATAGTTAACCCCGAAACTGACGTAAAAAGCATTATAAAAGTGTAAAAATAGGATTTAATACCAGAAATACTTTGTAAAAAACTTAATTAAATAAATAAATAAAAATAAATAAAATATTACCAGCTATACATTTTTGAGGAAAAAAATATTACCAGACATTGATTTTTGACAAAACAAAATATTACCAGGAAAACAAAATTGTCGGCATATAACCCATTGAGGTTGATATGCCGTAAAAACACAAAGACCAAGCAAACTAACGCACTAAAGTATTTTCCCTTCTTACCACTTTGGAATGTAGTAGTAGTAGTAGGGAGCAGAATTAGCGTTTCTTCTTGGACCAGCAATAGCTAAAGAACACGTGGTGGTATGGGGCACCTGGTGAGACTCGAACTCGCTATTCAGTTGCCTATAATTGTTCTGGCGAGACAAGCTTACTCACTTAGACCACATCGAAGTGCCCGCTAAACACATGTGTATTCAAGAAAAGATGTGTTTGAACCTTCCAGATGGCCCCTGAGACAAACAACCTTTGTTTGAATGACAGCTGAGAAGTGTAACCAACTATTTCTCACTGAAATTTATTGAAATTGACCATTTCACTACAGTACAGCCGATAAAAGCGCACTTTTTTTTCTTTTAGCAACTCTTATTTCATGTTTTGAATGTTATTTGTTATATATAAAATATTTCTAAATTATATATAATATTATTCAATTGTCACCTGCCCGGTTGGATGTGGAAGTCGTTAAAAATCTTACTACTGCTACCATGCTACTACGAAGTAGCAAAGTCTCTAAGCATGGGAACGCATTTACCGTTCCCTTCGGCAACCATTGCTAAATTTAATACATTATTTTTGTGTTGTAGATAAATTTAATATTAGGTTGGTGCAAAAATATCGTTTTTTGACGTATTTTTTAACGTAAAAAAAAAACGATATTATTTTTGCACCAACCTAATATTAATCTTACTTAGGATGCTATTTTTATTTCTATAATTCATTTAGAACAGTGAAGTCATTGATATCCACATTTCGTGATTGCGTGTAATTAAAAAAAAAAAAAAGCGTACATAGATGTGGTACAAGGCCGCAAGTGATGATCGAACATGCTACACTCGGTCGTAATTGATCTAAGGAGGCAATCTTGCTAATGATTAAACCACGTTGTAGTGCAAAGAATAAAGTGAAAAATGATTTGTGAGAATATAATTCAAAATGGGAGGTGGGTGGAATTTAAGAAACCCAGGATCGCAAGGGGATGAACATGAGTTTTTTAATTTTGGAAACCATAATGTTTAAGAGCTCGGCACCCACCACAACCCGCGAAAAGTGATACCAAAGATTAAAATTCATTTTAAAAAATGTAGTATTTCTTGGGGCTTCAGTTTTCATAATCTCAATAAGCAAAGTACTTTCGTGTATTTCAAAATGAACATAAATTATTCATCTTGTTTTTTTTTTTCTACTTATATTTAAAAATCTATGAATTCATCCATTTTTAACAAATCTGTCAACATTTTTTTTTTTTGTTTAAAACATATCTTCCAAAAATTAAATATTTTTGAAACTTTATTTAAGGAAGATTAGCTGATTTAAAATTTAATTAATCTGATTTGAAACAAACATTACTTTTAGTTTAAAATATCGCAGAAAAGCATTTTTTTGACACGGAAGAGTTTTATTAGAAATTTGAGGACATAACAGAAAAATACAAAGTGAACAGCGTGTGTATAGTGGTGTAGCTACTGTTTTTGCCGCCCTTTCCCAAAAAGAATACAATGCACATTAACCGCTTATCTGATCTCGCTCTATATTTTCTGTAACCCCTTGCGTCCTAGTGGCTTCCCGCCTTGCTTGGGGTGAAATGCTTAATATATATATATATATATATATGTGTGTGTGAGAGACTGTTGTCAATGATGAAGTTATTTGTACACCCATCAATTTTTAATATTTTTATCCATTTCTCAGAATCTAATGCTCATAGGATGCCAGATTTTTTTAATATCTTAATAAGCACAAAAACTAAAGGAACATATATATTTATGTATCGGATACATAATTGTGGCACAAGGCCGAAGGGGAAGTGGGTTAAGGCTGGTCATGAGTAACTGTCATAGTTAACCGGATTCACGATCCATTCATTCAATACGATATACGCAGTAACCGCAAGGATTCTTATCCCATCGCCATTAACTCCCACAATAACTCATATTCACAGGAAACCTACAAAAAAACACTACATGACATAAATATTAGGTTGGTGCAAAAATAATGACGTAATAATGTCGTTTTTTGACGTTAAAAAATACGTCAAAAAACGACATTATTACGTCATTATTTTTGCACCAACCTAATATTTAGAAATGTTCAATATATATTATATTACATATCTTGACAAAAATATATAAAATTCCGTAAAACATGAAATGATGAAGGGGATGAACCCCCCCAAAAAACTAAAAAATACAACAAATATTCAGAAACAAAACATGTTAGTAGGACTCCACACACCCCTCAAAAATAAGTGACCACTGGATTCTGCCTATAGACAGAACGCAACGCAGCACTCTTACTAAGGGGGTGGGAGGAGAAAAATTAAAAAAAAAAAAAAAAATAGGACTGGGGAAAATAAAAAGGCAGACCCGGTTGAGATAAAATGGGAACACAAACTGGGGTGATTAGGAATTTCAACCAGGGTCATAAAAGCGAATGTCAGAAAACAGGCGAGGAACAACATTTATTCACATTAACTAAGAAAACAAATATTTATCTATTGTTTCTACAAGAGAAATCCTAATTTCCAGCTCCTTCTATTTTGTGATATTCTGAACTCGTGCTGCATTGGATTAATGCTGAGATATTTTAGGATTCAGTTTCCACCATATGTTGAATCTAACGACAGAATTAAAATTTGAGTTTCTTCCTCCTGGGAAGAGCTAGATATTTTTTTTTTTTTTTTTTTTTTCACTATTTGGCAAAATTTAAAAAATTCTAAGATATATTAGAAATCTAACGTTTTTTTTATTTTTGTTTTTGTTTTGTTTTGTTTTTTTTTTTTTTTTTTTTTTTTTTTTTTTTTTTTTTGTTTGTTTTTATCAAATGATGAAAAATATTAAGATCATTCATGGCGCACTCCCCTTCCAAGAAAGCTCTTTACTGCTTTTGTTTGAAACTCTTTCCAGAAGGAAGAAACTCAAATTTTAATTCCGTGGATGGATTAAACTAACATGTCCTTTGGTTGATACACTTTGACGGATTACTTCACAAAAATTAGTTTAGATTTTGGACCACATAAACTGTGACGTACCAGTAAGTTCCGTGCGTCATTGTTAATCTTGCTTGGCCATAGACCAACATCTTTTAAGTTCACTCTGTCCACATCGGGAATATTTTCTTTCTCATGAGGTTCATGTACTACATTACTTCTAGTTGAGTAATCATTTGGAGTCAAATATTTCGAATCTGATAATGAATTGGATTCGAAAACTTCTAGTTTCAGTAGTGATTTGGTCGATGTTAGTAGTTTCAATAGGTTTGCGTTTGATGTACTTCAATATTCCCCCCCTTCATGCTTTTTTTTTTTTTTTTTTTTTTTTAATTAATAATTCTTTTTTTTTTCTTAAATCAGCACCACATTCCTTCACTCGATTCATCTGAGAAAAGAGTGAATAGAATAAATTATATTGAATGTTAAAAATGTTATATCGGAGGTACAATACAAGTATTGCTCAAAAATTATAAAAATGTTGTACTTGAAGTTATCATTAGCAAAGTAGTAGACCAAGAATTAAAAGTCCGATGAAATTAATTTTACTTTTAAAAACTGAAATAAATGTTTTTTTCCGGCTGGCCTACATGGAAAGTGCTACTTTTTGTAACCCATTTCCTTGATCGAAGTTGGAGTAACAGGATTATGTTTGAAAACTTGGACATTGCAAAACACACTTCAATCAATTGGTGCTCTTTCTGCAGTGAGGGGTGCCAATTTTGGCTAGAACATGTTCAGGAAATATTGGGTAGACCCAGTGTCGAGGTAGAAATTGATGAGACCGTTATCTCCAAACGTAAATATAACCCGGGACGTAGATTGAAAACGGTCTGGCTTTTTGGTGGAATTTAGTTTCAAAGACGTTTTGGTTCCATTAACAGCAGATTGCGAGGAAGGAGAATCCAGAGATGCAAAAACACTTATTCCACAAATAATGCGCCATAGAGAGATTTAGCGCGCGGGCATTAAAAAGCAAATTTACCCTCGTTTCTTGATTTGGAAAGCAATCCCTCACCGTACTTAACGCCTTCAGTTTCCTGACTGAGGCGAGCAAGATGTACCCAGGACCCAAGTAAAATTGCTATTTTTTAAGTAATTATGCTTAATTATATTTATTTTGTAAATAATCATGCTCTTTTCAAAGTTCGCACATTGTTTTATTAATTTAAAAAAAAAGCTTTAATTTCTTTTTCTAATTTAAAAAGAAAGCCTTACTATAAAAACACTTGTTATTGCTTTTCTACGCAACTTAAACGTATTTACCAAATAAAAACTCAATACAAGTTTCACTTTTTGCGCAGTAATTGAAACAAGAGCAGTAAAAAGGCCGTTAATTAAGGTTCCGCGCAACTGTTCCGAGGTGAATATAGATAAACGCCAGAAACAAGGTGGCAGGGCCAGACGGAATTGTAACGGAAATGCTGACACCCTTAGATTACTTTGGCATAGACAAGATCACCGAAATAACATATGAAATCTGCAACAGCGGGGATATACCGGAAGACCTAAGCAAATCTATCTTCATAGCTATGCCTAAGAAACAAGGCGCAAACGAATGCGAACTCCACCGAACTATTGTTCGGTGGAGTTCGCCTAATGAGCCACGTGACCAAATTCATTATCCATATACTGACGAATAGAGCGCACAGCAGAATCAGGCCAGAGATAGGACATTATCAGAAAAAGCGATACAAATGCAGGAGGACGTTGTATCTGTTTCATAAACTACGCAAAAGCTTTCGACAAAGTACTCCACAAGGATCGGCTGGAACTGCTCAGCAACCTTCACATATTCGGGAAAGCTATCAGAATAATCAAGAACCTATACTGGCAACAGACAGCATGCATTTGCATAGGGAACGAGTTCAGTGAATATACAAAAATAGAAAGGAGCTTAAGGCAAGCATGCGTCTTCTCACCCGACCTCTTTAACCTATACAGCGAGGCAATCCTGAGATAATTGAACACCTTACCAGGATTTAGCGCTGGTGGCCACAATCTAAACATCGTAAGGTACGCAGATGACACAGTACTGATAACAGACACGGAAAAGAAACTACAAAATACAGAAGGCAGCGACGGAGAGTGAGAAGAAGGGACTAAGCATAAACTGCAAGACGACTGAATGCATGGTCATCAGTAAGAGGATGAGCCCGAAATACGAGTTGCAGGTCGAGAACACTAGAATCGAGCAGACGCAGAAGTTTAAATATCTGGGAGGCGTTTTGACAGAGAACGGTAAGTGCGATACCGAGATGCGTAGACGTATTGGGATGGCCAGCGTTCTAAAAGCTGGGCAGAGTATTGCGAGACAGAAGCATTTCTTTAGTAACAAAGAAAAGGATACTGAGCTATTACGTGACATCTGTCCTTCTTTATAGCAGCAGATGCTGGACGATTTTCTCATGGATGAAGACTCTAGGCGACGAAGGTGTGGTTCTACAGGGGGGGGATGCTGAGGATTTCGTGGGCCGAGCGTGTGAACAACGTAGAGGTCTTGGAGAAGATGCAGACAAGGACTCATGCTTAACATCAGGAAGAGGCAGCTGAAGTTTCTGGGACAAATGCTGGAGGGCATTGAGAATCTGATACACACAGGTCGAATAGAGGGAAATAGATACAAGGGAAAGCATCGTGTGACATTCCTGGCGGGTTTGAGCAGGTGGATGACAGAACGTGGTCTTGAAGATAGCAGAGGGAAGGAACTTGTTGAGAGCTGCAAGGGATAGAGGGAGGCGGAGAGCCATGATCGCCTACGTCCTGAAGGAGAATTACAAATAAAAAGGAAGAATGGCGGACGGATGAACGCGAATGAGTCCTAACTTTTATTGTCGATAACTCCAAAACGGTAGATTTTATCATTTTCTTTATTTCCCAATTAAGCATGTAAATTTACACCTAAATGTAACTATTCGGGAATTTTTTTATTAGATATTTAGCGCGGGGATTAAAAAGCAAATTACCCCGATTGTTTTTATTATACATGGTGTCCATAAAGTTCGTGTGCTCTTAAAAAAATTATAACTTTATTTGTATTTGCGATAGAAATAATCTGTAAAAAGGATTAGAAAGTAAATCGATATTTTTTTAAGGTTTTATCGATTTTTTTTTTTTTTTTTTTTTTTAAGGTTTATTGAACTTTTTAAGTTTCCACATGTCCTCCATCATTAGCAATACAAAGGGTAATACGATTTTGCAATTCACGGAAAATATTTGCCAACTGATTTACAGTAATGCCTGAAATCATTTATTTTATTAATCAGTTATTTTAGCTATACTTAAAACTAGGTACATTAGACTATATAACATTTTTTTACAGATTATACAGGAATTTTTACAGATTTCAAGGAATTATTTTTATACAAATATATATATATATATATATATATTCCAAATATGAAACCTATTCTTTTTGTCACTCCATGCTGCTCAATTTATGAGATTATCTTAACCAAGTGACTTATTTTGTGTACCTGCTATTGTAAGTTCATACACACAAAAAAAAACAATTCTTTCAGCAAAGATTTCATCTGATAATAATTTTGAGACCAGGCATAGTTTCGGGGCTGAAACATTACAATTAACCGAGGGCAAACTAGCAATATGTTATCTCTTTATTTCTTTTCTTTTTGCTAGAATAATACATGAAGGTAACATCTGATCTATTTTGCAAAGTTTTCGTTTTATTTCCCCTTTTCTGGTATGTCAGGCCAAGTATACCAAAGTTGTACTGGCTATAAATCTTCGACATTACACCCGTTGAGCAAACACACGTGTCGGCCTTACATTTTTACTTTGTATATAATTTGTCTGTTTGACATTCTATCGCATTGTATTTATTAAGCAGATATATTTTGACGTTTATCAGATTGCATGTACGATTAACACATTCTGATGACTATCGGAAGTGGAAATGAAGTAGTTGTTTTAGTTAAGTGTCTACTGTTTGATCGCTAATTTTTAAAAAGAAACGGTCTTATACCTAGAAACCCTGTCCTGCAATGAGGAGTCAAAAACTTACGAAAAGAGTTTAACTTTTGGATCTAACTTGTGTACAAAACCTTTTGGGGATTTCCAGTACCAAACTGGATTCAGCACCCAAAACAAAAAGTTTAGATTATGATTTTTCTGATAAATACACAACCTGTAATGGGTGGATAAGCCGCCATAACTACAAGGAAAGTTCTACCGAAAGGTAATATTTGGTGCGTGACATACGGTGCCAAAGCGATGATCCTTTTAACGTAAGAAAAGGAGTTTAGTACGTTTCAAATATCTTCCCGGAAAAATTTTCTTAGACTTTGCAAATTTCAATTTGTCACAGTATTACTTATTTTTATTAAATTTTTCGCGTTATTCGATGTTTTGGTGTCGAAGGCAAAATATGGCTAAAATGTGTTAATTTAACTAAATTTTGTGTTTGCCACCCCAAAATTTATTTGATATAGATATTTCTTTTTAAGTTAAGCCTGTCACTTGGAATATTAATTTCAGCAAAATTCCAATAAGCGACTTTGCAATAAAAGAAAAGAACCAACTCTCCAGTACTGGTCATCGAAGAATAAATGAGTTAGACATGGCGTGAGTTTTGATTAATTTCAAACGATCATAACTCGAAAAAGTTAGAAAGTTAGACCAGTTATGAACTCTGTCTACTTTCGGACAGAGTTGTAGCGCATATCACCTGGGGAAATGTTCCAAAAATGCCAAATGTCTGGTTGGGAGACAACTGCGCACCGACATGGTTTTGATTTTTTTTTCTCGTTTCATTAACTTTACTGGTTTCCCCTGAGGGCGTCTTGCTTCAATAACAAATGAAATATTCCTAGTAAGAGTGGAAAAATAGACATTAGCAATTTGTTTGTTTGAAATTTAAGTAGTCAGTCTTATTTTGAAAATCAGATTATTGGTGATCTGTAATTAATGTAAATGTTTCTGACAGAACAGAGCAATGACATACCGGATGGAAATATATTTATAATGATTTTTATTTGTGGAAAATCATTGAAAATCATGTGTGATTAGAATTGGTCAAGTATTAATGAAGGCATTACTGACAGAATACGAAGTGTTTGTTTGTGTGTGTGTGTGTGTGTGTGTATATATATATATATATATATATATATATATATATATATATATATATATATATATATATATATAAACGAGAGGGATAGACCAGATGCCCAATTGGATATGGGGCTGGTATAATGAATAATGGCTCGAAATTAGAAAATCTGAACTTAGTTTGAATTCCAGTTAAGTTCCTTACATTCACCTACGCGCAAGTACTTTTGGGAAAGGTATGAATCCATCTCCCCCACTCCTTGTGCCCAGTTGTGGGTAAATATCAAGACAGTAGGCCATATAGCCATGGATGGCAAACAGTCTAGAAGGAGGAAAACTCTGAATTCAAACCAACTTGAAGATGGTTGGCAAAAGGGCGGATGAACTTCTTCCTGGAGTCAACGGCCAACATGCAGCTAGATGGGAAATTCGTATTCAAAAAGCCTGCAATTGTAGCCTCATCTGATATGTGATAATTTTTTTAGTACAGAACATGGTGCTATGATGGAGAGATGTGCATTGCAGGGTACAGGTAATTGACAAACATTTACAATAATTCACT
>OZ010573.1:41842245-41859745 GCA_963932145.1 Acanthosepion lycidas | reverse complement strand
AACGCTACACATCAGCTCATTGTATTTGCCAAATAAGCTGAGTTGCCTTGCAATAGTTATAAATCTGAAAACAAGCATTAACTTTTGAATAGTACACACTGAAATGCCCTGGACAGTCAAAGGGTTAAGGTGTACCGCAGTAGCGAAAGAGGTCTTCCAGAAGCTAAGCAAAGTATTAAGACCGGAATATCACGTGAGAAAAAAAGAAGTGCTAAACTGCTACGTAAGTATGGCAGACCACTGAACAATTTTCTTATAGAAGACGCGAAGATGTGGTTCTTCTGGGGCACATTGAGGAAGGACGGCTTCAAAAATTTAATACTCACAAGACGTATTGAGAGAAGTAGAGAGTAAACAGCAACCTTCCTAATGACTTTGTGTGAATAGCTTACAGTCGGGACGAATAGGAATGGTAGCTAAATGTTACTTGGAGATACAAAGGATAAGAAGTTGTAGAAAGCTGTGATCACCAACATCCTGAACGGACATGGCAGATGAATAATAAAAAATATTAAAACCTTGCGCAAAACTGAAGAATTGGCTTAAAGGGAAGGTGTTGGTCTTAAGTAACCTATCGTTAATGATTACCTCACACAGAGATAACTAGTTGATCTAATGGATCCCTACTACTCAGTAGTTCAATATTCGTTGGGTAAATCATTTGTGGCCTTTTGCCAAGGCTAATCCTAGTAAATAAGTTAACTTCACTAGTTGTATTTATTGACTCCACTGTTCATCGATGTTCCCTTTTTTTACCATAATATCAAATTTATATAATCTTTCATTCAACAATCGCCAGAAACTTAGATTTTTTATGAAAATTGCAACTTATTTACAGTTTCGTGTGGGGAGGGAAATAAAAACAAAACATGTATCACAATTTAAAATCCATCTCACCCGGATGATATACATTAAAGAAAAAATATAATCACTGCGGATCATGCAGAATTAAAAACAAGACCTATCAAGGAGTGGATGAATCTTCTTGTCGGGCTCAATGGCCAACTAAGAAAACAGAAGGAGGAGGGTTTCCGAGTTTCACATCACTCAATAGAATCAACAAAAAATTATACTTGATTAAGGCGAACCTTTTATAGATATCGGCTGTGATTTGACTTGGAGAGATGAATGGGCTCCGCCAGGTCTACTTGACCTAGACACGCTACGCATGAATAAATTAAATTTCGGCTTAAAACCCTTAAAAAGAATTCTAAATTAATCAGTTAGAAAATGATGTTGGGTAAAATGTGCAAATAAAAACGATATTGTCTCTGAACTTCTACAATCTTATGGGGAGCTCGCCAGAAATCAATAATCGATATACTGGCGTTGCTCAACTGAGAAAACCTGCTGGGATGATGACATCGATAACTTGTTGCATGGACACTTGGCTTATTTCGATCTTGATGGTGTCGTCTTTTGGAGAAAAAAATCCGATGTCCCTCGGGAAAGTTCACTTAATGGCTTTATAGGGAATATGTATAAATAAAGGGACTCTATCCAGATAAAGCTGCTTTATGGGTTTTGGTCTTTAAGTGATGTAATCGATCAGCGGAGGCGATATTTCAAATGCTATATTCGCCGCCTCCAGTATATCGCAGATTTGCAATGTTTCCGAACCAAACCTCATGACAGTCAAGAAATGCTGTGCGCTAGGAAAATTGGATTGGGCCTTGAGACTTTTTACTAGGTTCTACACTCTCTGGCTTAAATAGTAGGATAGAATTGGCTATTCAACTTTAGGTGGCAAACAGCTTGAGAGAACACTGAATTCAAAATTGCATGTAGCGCATACTATGCAGCTATCGACAAGATCATGGAGTTGAAAATATTTTTCTTTATATTTAATGTTTTTCGCACTGTTAACTAACGGTCGTAGAATGACTGTTTGATTTTGTTTTTGTTTTTTTTGTTTTTAATGTTTGTTATATATGGCTGGTGCACTCCTTCAGAAAGGGAAAGACTAGATTGAATCCATTGCGAGGTCGGCTGCTGAGAAAGTTGATTTACTATGTCGTGCTAGACAATCTTTCACTCTAGAATCTATCATACATATTTATAAGTCTACTATTCGTCCATGCTTAGAATAATCTTGCCAATTATGACCCCATTCTTCCTGCTATATATTTAGAGATCTTGAAAAAATATTTTTCTTTATATTTTTAGTTTCTCACGGTTAACGTCTGTAGAATGACAGATTTGTATTAGGTTTTTTTTTTTTTTTTTTTTTTTTTTTTTTTATCTTCCATCAGTATGGCCGATGCTGTCCTCCAGCAGAGGGACTCGTTACGCTTTCTCAGGCTAACGTTATCGGCTGACATGAAGTTGAAAGATTATATTGAATCAATTGCTAGGTTAGCTTCTAAGAAAATTCGCTGTCGTGACAATTTTTATTTCCAGAGTCTATCTTGTATATCTATGAGTCTACCATTCGTCCCTGCTTAGAATATTGCTGCCACATATGGTCCAGTTTTCCTGCTATTTATCTAAAGCTCTTCAGAATCAGCAATATTATTGGTCTTGATCTGGTGTTTCGACTTCACTTTTCCACCGACGCAACGTTGCCTCACTATACCTCTTCTATAAATACGTTATGATAATTGTTCGGATGAACTCTGTTATTTTATTCCCCTCACCTCCATAGACATGAATTGTACATATGGGAACGAATTAGGATTTTCATAGACATTGTGATATTATGGTGGATTTTGTAGGAATAGCAAGTAAGAATGCGTTGTTCTGGTGTAAGGAATAATTGTGGTATGTTTAGGTCTCAATGATCGTGGCTAGCTAAGTTTAATTTTCAGACAGAATACCATTTTAACTCATTTTGGCCTTGTGCCACATTTCTGTAAGTAGAATAAATATCACTCTTCGCAATGTACCTAGACTTTTAATTCAAACTCGGTACTAGACTAGCGACAAGGTCTCATTTTACAGTAGAGGTGAATAGATGTAGATAAATTCTATACTAAGTTTCTTTTCTCGCTAGTCGAACACACTTCCGGCTGCTATCTACTGTCCTCTTGATTAATCTTTTTTTTTTTTTTCTCGCTCATAAGTAATGTTTCTGTTTATAACTCTTGCATAACCAGTAACCACCCCCTTGTGTGTTAGTGGCTTTACTGCTTAGCTTCGAGTGAACTCGAATATAAAAAAAAATCATTTACTAAAAATAGTGCTTAGAAATTCTACAGCAGGTAGAGAAGGAAAGCGAGAAAAAAAAAACCTAATCAATTGCAAGGAGGCTTGAATGCATGTTCGTTAGCAAAAGGAACATGCAAATTGGAGTTGGCGAAATCAAACGGATGCAACAAAGCGTTTTAACAGAGGGCGGCAAGTACGACACCGAAAGCACATTGGAATAGCGGAAGATGCATTCCAAAAGCTAAGCAAAGTATTAAGAAACAGAAAATATTCGTTAGAAACAAAGGAAAGAGTACTGAACTGTTATGTAATATCGGTCCTCCTATACATCAGTGAATGCTGGGCAGTCTCCTCACCTATGAAGAAGAAACAGAAATGTGGTTCTACAGAAGGCTGCTGAGAATACAATGGCCCGAACACGTGAACAACAACAAAGTTCTAGAGACAATGGTAACAAAAAGGACTTATACGTAACATCAGGAAGAGACAGTGCACATAATCAAGCAAGAGTGACAGGAAAGCAACTCTTAATCTATTTGATCTTGAATGAAATTGATGGTGGAACAGGTAGAAATTTATTAAGAGCTTCAAAGGACAAATTTTGGAGGGCCATGATCGTTAATATCCTGAAGGGATACGGCACATAGACGTGCCTAGAAAGTTACTTTTAGTAAGTACACAAAATTAGGATCGTAAGATGATGATAGGTCTTGTAGCGGAATATATTTAGTCTTTGCAGTGAGGTTATTCTAAAAAAAAACGACTTTATCCTGCTAGGATTAATTACTGGTGAGCACAATCTTAACAACGTAAGATATGCAGATGACACCGTATCGATGGCATAAGCAGAAAAAAAACTGCAGTCGTTCCTAGACAAAGTAGCGAAGGGGGGAATAATTATTAATCTTAAGACAACGTAGGGTCTTTAGCTTAGCAAGAAGAACAGCCGAAGATGCGAACTGCGAATTGGAAATGTTAGAATTAGACAGGCACGTAAAACTTAACTGGGAAAGTGTTCTAACAAAGGACGGGAATTGTGACACAAATTCTAAGATATACTGAAATAGAAGATACCTTTCAAAAGCTAAAGAAAGCATTTTAAAACGGGAAACACTTTCACTAAAACCAAAGAGTGCTGAACTGTGATGTAATATCTAATCTTCTATATAGCAATGAACGCTGGAGAATTTTTTTTTTTTTCATTGATAAAGATGACTTTAAGCAACAGGTGTCCTTCTACAGAAGGATGCTGAGAATACTATGGATAGAGCATGTAAGCAGTGAGGAGAACTTAAGGAAAATGGAAACAAACAGGACACTTACAATTTGAATCGCTCTTGGAATTTCTGGGAAATATAAAGAAAGAGGGCTTGGAGAATTGAAGGCAAGAGGAGCAGAGTTTCTTCATGGATGGCAGAACAAGGACTGGGAGAGACAGTAAAGACAATATCCCAGAACTATAAAGGATAAGAAGTCGTAGAGAGTCATTATCGCTCACATGTTGAAGGGACTCAATGCATAACATAATTTTAAAGAACCGCGTATAAGAATTGTATAATTACTGAGAAAGAAAAAATAAGATAGTTAAGCAAAACATTAAAAAAAATTAACGACGGGAAACGATCGTTAATTTCTGAGCAATCTGATACTAAATGGTACTGAAAAGTTCTAAGTCCAACCCACTTCCCAGAATCTATTTTCTGATAAATCATCGAGTCAAGAGTTTTTCACTACTCCTTTGTATTAACATAAATTGGCATCTTCCTAAAATACACTGATATGTAATAAAAAGCTTGAAGAGGGGGCAACTAAGTATTAATTGTATATTTTTTTTTTTTTTTTTTTTTTTTTTTGTCGATGAATTTTTCTCAATATTCGGTTATTTCATATTATCCTCTACAGGGTTTGGAATAAATATACCAACAATTTATTCTAGTTTTAGATATATTTTATGAATATTCAGCTATGAGATGTTCTTTATTTTATAAGCTTACTTTTATTGATGTGCTAATCTAGTAGAAAATTTATCTTTTTATTAATCAGCAGTCACAAATTTGTCTAAAAGATTTAGAATACTGTTGCATGTATAACAGCTCAATGAGGATCTCGGATCGCATCTTGAGTTGACAAGGGAAAATAGTTAAACACAATAAACATTATAAAATAGATTTTACAGTATTAATCCTAAAAGTCAAATGTCCTGCTTTATTTGGAAGTTACCTAATGACTGGTCACTTACCTTCCTTACGTGGACGGGACACAGAATAACAAGTCTAAAATTTCGAATCAGTTCTTCCTCATATCAAGTCCTCGCCGAACGTGGTAGATGGCAATATGAAACTGCCAAACGTAGAACAGCATTCTCCCCCGATCCCAAGCATGACTGTTAATGTAGACCAGCAACCAGATATAACCTATTTCCGTTTCTGATGCCACTTGATCTACAAAATTCCCTCAGCCATCCTTTTGCGTCCTAGTACCCTTTCGTTAAAATGGCCGCCACTTAGAAGGTCGAATTTCAAAAGGACCCATCAGCTGGTCTATCAAACATTTGAGATCGCGATAAAACCCTATTCCTTTTCTATGCGGGTGTCCTTAGTACTACAGACTTTCTGAGGATTGTTTCAGCAATTAAAGGTTTAACGTTTTCATACTGACGTTTCGTGAATTTTCATTCCATGCTGCTATTATTACTGCCCCACACCACAGATCCATTTGTAAATACAGTAAGCCTTTATTTGTTGTCGATTTATTTTATTTATTAGAGTACCGTTTTGTCATTTAATAAACTTTTAATACCAGTGATGCATTGCACAGATGTAAGTTGTCCATTCTAACCTAGCTATTGTTGCAGCTAGTCAGAAAGGAATTAGGGCCAACTCTACATAAATGCAGTAAAATATCTAAAAATTAATTACAAGGTTTCTGTAAGATGCGTATCTGTGGCATTTGTGGTGATTATTTTGTTGTATTATAGTTGACCAGTTTGTCGATCCTGATTTCAAATATGTAGTTGGCTACTTATTTCTGGATTAAAGTGTGGTATCAGACAAAGTCGAAAAAGTTATGTACTTAGTGACACTAAACATAAGAAATGGGAATACAAACCAATTAGTAAGAACAAGGAAAGATTTATAAGTTCTACTTGTATAGCGTGCTGAAATGAAGAGTATGGTAGCGAAAAAGTTTATGAATAAATAGAAAAGGCTTCTCTGGCATTGTTAATCGGTGGGTTGAAAGTTTGATTAAATTTTTACTAATACGCCCGTCTCACTTATTGACCTAATGCGCGTGATCAATTCCGCCATTACTCCACTGGCATTGATCAGTTGACTACTTAAAGAGCATAAACTGATAGTCAAGGATGAGACGCTTGCAATAAATAAAGAAACCTGAAAGTTTCCCTGCATATTTTAGTAAATATTTGATAGGCTTTGTTGTAGTTGCGAGGTTAGTTCGTAGTGCTGTGTTCGTGTAGTAGTGCTGGTTCATCTTTTTGACAAAAATATGTACGCTGTGTAGTGGACCGTGCGTTTACGTGTTGTTAAATTAGGAACATGTGTGTTTATTCCTGCTAGAAGATCCGCTACAAGAATATGGCGGACACAAGTTGAGTCCAACCAAAGATGTAAGGAAAACCAACAAGACCGATATATAGACACAAACAATTATGTTTTAATGAACAAAATTTACAATGGACATAGACATTAACATTTGTATATGAACGTAAAGAGTTTGTATTTTGGTGAATGTTCCTACGTACGTGTATGTGTTTCATGGCGCTTTCCCACAAGTGGGCAAAACGCAGATCTCTGTGAGAGATCACACTTTGTAAATGTGTCCGCTGAAATGCAATGTCAAAAGAGAACGAGGTAAGAAATCGCCCAGTATTTAGAGTGTAGGGAGAGCGACACCTAGTGAACAATTTGGACAATTAAGGAGTTAACTCCGACAATAGCTGTATTTTTCCACATATTTTCATAAACTGATGGGACATGTTTTGTCCTCGTGTTAGTAAAAGCATCTTTCAATTTTGCTCGCAGTTTTCAAAGAATGAAAGCAATCGATCGCTACAAAGCGACACTAGAAGAATAACATATTAATGAACAGTGGGTGTTTCATAAGTAGTGAAATTAAAATACTATGAAAGGCGTTGAAAATAGCATGAGCGAAGTATTTCGACAGACCAGAAACTGTCGAAACGGACCAAGAATATTCTGAAACTTTGATGTTTTAGATCGACCACTCGATCCAAGCTATAAGAAAAAACTGTTTTCCCCTACTTCTGTGGAGTATGTATCATTTTATGTTACAGGATTATCAATTGTTATAAATATACATTTTATGAGAGATGTAGAGTCGTATTATTAGTGGATACATTGAAATTTTAATCAAAAGAATAAGAATGATTATATACGAAAAGTATATATTAACAACGCATTGCATTGCGTGGGCAACTCATCTTGAATGAAAAGAAAGTGGGTGATTGATTAATTTTTGTTTTTTTGCTTATCAACGCTTGTGGGTTATTTGAAGCCGAAGCCTATTTCGAATTGTAGGAAGTTGCTTACAGCATCTGGTGTTCCTAAGCGCTCTCTCATGTAAGTAATGTTCGCACTCGACATTGCTTAACTTCGATGACCGAACGAGATCCGGTGTGTTTTTTTTTTTTTATTTTTTTCCGTTGTTTTTTAGCATGAACAAAATGGGTGAAGATATGTGTCGGGATTTCTTTTTCTTACGTACGTTTATGCAAATTTTATATGAAAGATTGCTGTGACATCTTTTAAGAAGAGATGCTGCTTGGTACGTTAGAATTATTCGGTATGTCAGTGTATAGTCAACTAAGCTCAGGGCATCTTTATAATGTGCACTTTCTTTGTGTTCAATGCGACATGAGTTTCGCTGGTGGCCAAAGGGTCTACCAGAGGGGAAAATAGACAAGTTCTATCTCTAGAGCATCCTGTGACCAAAATAGACATTTGCGACCTTTTCTAAAATACTGCTTTTGGCAACGTCATCTAGTGATCGTTAACAGAACTTGTTTGGCAGATAATTTGGTAATCTTGGGCTTATCTTGCTTTCAAGATGATTAAACCTATGAAATGTGAAACTCCTCTTCATAGCCTTCTCTTTATTCATTGGATTATCTCGTGTATTTATTAATCAAGAAATACTATTTCGCTCAAAGGAGTTTTGACTTGTCTTGAATTAAATGGATTATCTATTCGGATATCCTAAACTATTAAGCTAAGAAAATGGTTTTATAATTGCTATTCATTCTAAAACCTTTATCAGTTTTGTTGGAACCAGCCATATCCGAACTTCAGTAAATTAAATATCTCTGCAACTTTGCATTGTTCAGCTGATTACTTAAGTGTTCATCGAATTTTCATACTAGCAATATATGATAGGTAATACATCTAGATTTATATAAAATGGTGTGGGATTAGCCCATCTAGATTACCAATGAACTTTTCTTAACGACTACTAGGTGTCATTCTGTAAAACAGCGGAAACAGAAATGACAAAAACTCTCCCTTTAATCCTTCAACCACGGGATGCCGTAATGAAAAGACTAGTCTCGTTTCCATCTGGTGAACTTAATCCTGGGGTATGCCTTATGTCGAGTACAACGCACTACACTATATTCTATTGGAAAAATCTCTTGTGGCCACAATATCTCCACTAAAACTTATTACATGTCCTTAAAAGAAAATACCCCCAGTCCAACAACGAGACAACGTCACTATAAAACTGACAGCTAACAAACTAGTAATTTAATGCCATTGCATATATTTCAAAGAAACAATCGGCCACTTTCTCTCACAGAAAATGTTTGTTGAAGAATTAATTTTCTCCCTTTTTCCGAGCTATGTTAAACCTTGTTGTTTGTGTGTGTGTGTATATATATATATATATATATATGTGTGTGTGTGTGTGTGTCTGTCGTTAAGTTAAAATGAAATCGGCGAGCAATTTTCAAATCCATGATGTTAGCCGAAACCAATATCCGCCCCAAATTCTCAAGTCTAGTCAAAAGCATATAAACCTGACACCCCCTGAGCGAGAGACAGATGAGACGAGGAGAGAACGAAACTACCGCGTAGAAACCAGCCATGCGTGGCGCGTGAAGAAACACTTATGGTCATTTGCTACTGATATTTCCGCCCTGCTCAGAGCCAAGAAAAACTCAGCAACTTGACATCGAACTAATTTCTGAGATTACTACTACGCCTATCATGGTTTTACTTCAAAATGCTACTAACAGACCTTTCTCCAGACTGCTACCACTATCCGCCTTATTAACGAACTTTTTGCTACGCCGAATTTCAAATGACTCGCTCTAAAGGAAAATAAATTTTTAAAAAATATGCTTATTTTAAACATTTGAGTCGGTTCGTTTTATTTCCAAAAATACCGATAAAATAATCCTAGCACCCAGCCACATTGCTCACCTTCTGACATGGTACATTTGCCACAAACATGACCGCCTTAACTCGAAACCGGTTAATTCGTTCATTTTACAAAATAATTTGTTTTTCTTAACGAATATTTTTTTAAATGATGTTCGTCTTGTACAAGGCCCAAGAGGTACTCGAAGTAGTTACAGAGTAAGAGGTACAGCTTATGAAAGATAAGTGGGAAGATAACGACTCACCCTAGGCTTGAAGAGGTTACGATTGTATTTATCGGTGAAGTATCCTCTTTGGAGTCGGTTCACAAAGCACTAATTCCTGAGAGACAGTTACTCCAGTGGAACTTGCATCTCAATAATGATGTATCAAAAGAATATGAATGGTTCGCTACAATGTGCGTGGCATAGTGGGTCTTAGACGCAAAGGTTATTACTGGTGAAACTAAGGAATGTAGTTCGTATGAATACATTTCCATGAAAATAAAGCAGCGAGAGGCATACAACTTTTCGTTTATGGGAACTAGTTTGTTGGGTGGAAAATAATTCATCACTCGCTAAACAACATGGAATATTTTTTCTTTCTGCGTTACAAATATCAAATGTTTCTGACACGATTATAACAACTCAAATGGTATTTTTGAAACTTAAAGCGATGAATATTAACTAAGACTCCGCCAATTTGAATATAACCGCTTTCAAGTGAAAAGCACTACGCTCTCTTAAATATTCGCAATTATGATTCTATCTGGAATGTAATAGAAAGTTAACACAATCACTCTCGAATCACAAATGCAAAGAAACACCTTAACATTTTTTCTTAAAACTTTATCACAAGAGCTTTGTAACATTCATGTCCCAAAATAAATTTAAACAAAATTACAAAGCATCCCAGCCAACGAGACAAATGCCGATAGTGTTTTTAGACCAATGAGAAAAAAAAACTGTTCATTTCAGAACTAGTTCCCGGAAATTATTTTGAAAAACAAGAGCGACTGAAAATTAGGTGGGGTCTGGTGTTGTCTCATAGGGTGTTCGCACTCTACAAACACAAAGAATCTGTAGGTCTTTTTCATTACAGTAGGAATTTACAATCCGAAGTCAACTTATTTAACTATAAGTACAATATGTAAGATGTGCAGTAAAGTTTAGGTGGAGAAGCCGTATGAATCCGCATTTTTTTCATTATCTTTTGCATTGTAGCGATAGGGGTTACAATTATTGTTTATTTCCGATAGCATCAAATATGTAGAGGTTGTATTACTATTGTTGTGAACGACGAACGTCGCGGTCATCATTATTGTAGTCATTGAGTTACCAATATTTAACATTGGCTAGGAAAGGTGAGATTAAGGACAATGCGTGGACGCAATGCAATTTATATTTGGCATGAATAGCACAGTATAATATACAAAACTGAACGGAATGATTTCAAAACATAACAGTTGAATTTATTAATGTTTGATGCACATGCATGCGAACTGAAAAGGTAGGACAGTCATGTCCCTTTGATTAGGTATTAGTTGTACCGGAGTTCATATTAAGAAGTAATATTAAATTTGTAATTTAGAAGAATAAAGTTTGGAATTGTGAGTTGCAAAGTTGGTGAAAGTTCAGAAATGATTTCAGTTTGTGAATGTTGGTAATTGTCTCTAACGTCTCACCGCAATGGCTAAGGGGAGTTCTTCAGGGTTACATCTTGGCACTTGGTAGCAAGGAATGAGACGTACGAGAGAGATGAATGAAAAAAACTCGCGGGAGTATACACGTGTTGGGTTTTTATAATAGTCGTGTACCACGTGGGAGGGTCAAACGGAGAACGCGGGAAAACAGATTGGTCGCGTGCAGGCGATTTCATAGATTGCATAAAAGTAGGATGTTTGTTACCAGATAGGAAGTGCATTTCCTAAAAAGAGGTAAGGCTGGTTTGTTGTGGAAGATCCCACAGCATAATAGGAAGTTTTTTATATTTTTTATTTTATTGTTTATTTTGCCTCTGTCTCCTTGCCTCTGTCTCCTTGCCTCTGTCTCCTTGCCTCTGTCTCCTTGCCTCTGTCTCCTTGCCTCTGTCTCCTTGCCTCTGTCTCCTTGCCTCTGTCTCCTTGCCTCTGTCTCCTTGCCTCTGTCTCCTTGCCTCTGTCTCCTTGCCTCTGTCTCCTTGCCTCTGTCTCCTTGCCTCTGTCTCCTTGCCTCTGTCTCCTTGCCTCTGTCTCCTTGCCTCTGTCTCCTTGCCTCTGTCTCCTTGCCTCTGTCTCCTTGCCTCTGTCTCCTTGCCTCTGTCTCCTTGCCTCTGTCTCCTTGCCTCTGTCTCCTTGCCTCTGTCTCCTTGCCTCTGTCTCCTTGCCTCTGTCTCCTTGCCTCTGTCTCCTTGCCTCTGTCTCCTTGCCTCTGTCTCCTTGCCTCTGTCTCCTTGCCTCTGTCTCCTTGCCTCTGTCTCCTTGCCTCTGTCTCCTTGCCTCTGTCTCCTTGCCTCTGTCTCCTTGCCTCTGTCTCCTTGCCTCTGTCTCCTTGCCTCTGTCTCCTTGCCTCTGTCTCCTTGCCTCTGTCTCCTTGCCTCTGTCTCCTTGCCTCTGTCTCCTTGCCTCTGTCTCCTTGCCTCTGTCTCCTTGCCTCTGTCTCCTTGCCTCTGTCTCCTTGCCTCTGTCTCCTTGCCTCTGTCTCCTTGCCTCTGTCTCCTTGCCTCTGTCTCCTTGCCTCTGTCTCCTTGCCTCTGTCTCCTTGCCTCTGTCTCCTTGCCTCTGTCTCCTTGCCTCTGTCTCCTTGCCTCTGTCTCCTTGCCTCTGTCTCCTTGCCTCTGTCTCCTTGCCTCTGTCTCCTTGCCTCTGTCTCCTTGCCTCTGTCTCCTTGCCTCTGTCTCCTTGCCTCTGTCTCCTTGCCTCTGTCTCCTTGCCTCTGTCTCCTTGCCTCTGTCTCCTTGCCTCTGTCTCCTTGCCTCTGTCTCCTTGCCTCTGTCTCCTTGCCTCTGTCTCCTTGCCTCTGTCTCCTTGCCTCTGTCTCCTTGCCTCTGTCTCCTTGCCTCTGTCTCCTTGCCTCTGTCTCCTTGCCTCTGTCTCCTTGCCTCTGTCTCCTTGCCTCTGTCTCCTTGCCTCTGTCTCCTTGCCTCTGTCTCCTTGCCTCTGTCTCCTTGCCTCTGTCTCCTTGCCTCTGTCTCCTTGCCTCTGTCTCCTTGCCTCTGTCTCCTTGCCTCTGTCTCCTTGCCTCTGTCTCCTTGCCTCTGTCTCCTTGCCTCTGTCTCCTTGCCTCTGTCTCCTTGCCTCTGTCTCCTTGCCTCTGTCTCCTTGCCTCTGTCTCCTTGCCTCTGTCTCCTTGCCTCTGTCTCCTTGCCTCTGTCTCCTTGCCTCTGTCTCCTTGCCTCTGTCTCCTTGCCTCTGTCTCCTTGCCTCTGTCTCCTTGCCTCTGTCTCCTTGCCTCTGTCTCCTTGCCTCTGTCTCCTTGCCTCTGTCTCCTTGCCTCTGTCTCCTTGCCTCTGTCTCCTTGCCTCTGTCTCCTTGCCTCTGTCTCCTTGCCTCTGTCTCCTTGCCTCTGTCTCCTTGCCTCTGTCTCCTTGCCTCTGTCTCCTTGCCTCTGTCTCCTTGCCTCTGTCTCCTTGCCTCTGTCTCCTTGCCTCTGTCTCCTTGCCTCTGTCTCCTTGCCTCTGTCTCCTTGCCTCTGTCTCCTTGCCTCTGTCTCCTTGCCTCTGTCTCCTTGCCTCTGTCTCCTTGCCTCTGTCTCCTTGCCTCTGTCTCCTTGCCTCTGTCTCCTTGCCTCTGTCTCCTTGCCTCTGTCTCCTTGCCTCTGTCTCCTTGCCTCTGTCTCCTTGCCTCTGTCTCCTTGCCTCTGTCTCCTTGCCTCTGTCTCCTTGCCTCTGTCTCCTTGCCTCTGTCTCCTTGCCTCTGTCTCCTTGCCTCTGTCTCCTTGCCTCTGTCTCCTTGCCTCTGTCTCCTTGCCTCTGTCTCCTTGCCTCTGTCTCCTTGCCTCTGTCTCCTTGCCTCTGTCTCCTTGCCTCTGTCTCCTTGCCTCTGTCTCCTTGCCTCTGTCTCCTTGCCTCTGTCTCCTTGCCTCTGTCTCCTTGCCTCTGTCTCCTTGCCTCTGTCTCCTTGCCTCTGTCTCCTTGCCTCTGTCTCCTTGCCTCTGTCTCCTTGCCTCTGTCTCCTTGCCTCTGTCTCCTTGCCTCTGTCTCCTTGCCTCTGTCTCCTTGCCTCTGTCTCCTTGCCTCTGTCTCCTTGCCTCTGTCTCCTTGCCTCTGTCTCCTTGCCTCTGTCTCCTTGCCTCTGTCTCCTTGCCTCTGTCTCCTTGCCTCTGTCTCCTTGCCTCTGTCTCCTTGCCTCTGTCTCCTTGCCTCTGTCTCCTTGCCTCTGTCTCCTTGCCTCTGTCTCCTTGCCTCTGTCTCCTTGCCTCTGTCTCCTTGCCTCTGTCTCCTTGCCTCTGTCTCCTTGCCTCTGTCTCCTTGCCTCTGTCTCCTTGCCTCTGTCTCCTTGCCTCTGTCTCCTTGCCTCTGTCTCCTTGCCTCTGTCTCCTTGCCTCTGTCTCCTTGCCTCTGTCTCCTTGCCTCTGTCTCCTTGCCTCTGTCTCCTTGCCTCTGTCTCCTTGCCTCTGTCTCCTTGCCTCTGTCTCCTTGCCTCTGTCTCCTTGCCTCTGTCTCCTTGCCTCTGTCTCCTTGCCTCTGTCTCCTTGCCTCTGTCTCCTTGCCTCTGTCTCCTTGCCTCTGTCTCCTTGCCTCTGTCTCCTTGCCTCTGTCTCCTTGCCTCTGTCTCCTTGCCTCTGTCTCCTTGCCTCTGTCTCCTTGCCTCTGTCTCCTTGCCTCTGTCTCCTTGCCTCTGTCTCCTTGCCTCTGTCTCCTTGCCTCTGTCTCCTTGCCTCTGTCTCCTTGCCTCTGTCTCCTTGCCTCTGTCTCCTTGCCTCTGTCTCCTTGCCTCTGTCTCCTTGCCTCTGTCTCCTTGCCTCTGTCTCCTTGCCTCTGTCTCCTTGCCTCTGTCTCCTTGCCTCTGTCTCCTTGCCTCTGTCTCCTTGCCTCTGTCTCCTTGCCTCTGTCTCCTTGCCTCTGTCTCCCTTCATTCAATTCTTCAAAATAATGTTATTTAATATTTTTTTCATATTTAGATACACTGACGAAAAATAAAACTGCAACATTATGGACTTGCAGAAAATTCTATCGTCATGATCTTCATGATATATAATCTCCGAACGTCCAAATTCTAAACAATAATAAAATAAAATCGAACCTGGGTGTGCCTCTTAAATAATTTGTATTTACAAACACATGTACGTTAATTTAATAGTCTTTAGTTAAAGTATTTCAATAGTTCGTTCACAGAAGTTTTTGTGGTTTAGAAAGACGCTCATCATTTTTGTTATTGGAGATAATCCATTTGAAATCACCGACACGTGATCATCAGTGAAGATTCACTGACCGTAGAAGCTGTTGTTGATGCTAATTTGTTTGAATTTGTCGACGCATGTTTCTTTCAGTATTCGTTGGTGGATGCGAAAGTAAAGCCTTGTAGCTACGTCTCCTCTTGTGCCTGGCTTGGAGACACCCGCATCTCTGAAAGCCGAAATCTGTGGGATATTATATTTTTCCCGAAAGTAGGCATGAGAAAAACAGTCTTTATTTACTTTTTTTTTTTTGTTTTGTTTTGTTTTCCTGATTAGTATTGTATTTCATATGATGTTAATTTCTAAAATGGACTATTGTATTGTAGAATCTTTTTGGAGATGTTTGTAATATTGTTATCCGGTAAAAAAAAAAAATAAAGTTTTGGTGTGTTTTGTATGTGAGTAGGTAATTGTGTTGGAAATAGCGTTTCTTACCTATAGACATGTGCGGTCGTATTCTCAATGAGGCTCCGTGCCTCAAATAACTATTGGGAGTGAAACTCACTTCAGACTCAAGTGGAACTCTTATATTCGTGCTATCACTAAAGAGGCTTAATGAATGATCGCTCCAGAGAAACTTAACGCCTACGGGACATGCTTATATCTTTATAAGAATCGGATTATACCAAGTATGGATTCTTGCTGCCATATCTGGACTGGTGCTGTCCAGACCTCACTGGCCGACATTGACAGAACACAAAAGCTCTCACGCGGCAATATGGGTGATAAATTATTTTCTACTGTGCAATCCTTTTCCCATAGACGAAACGTTGCTAACCTATCGCTATAACTATGGCAAATTTTCAAACCAGCTACATTCGTTACACCAGTTCATACCTTCACGACTAGGACCCGCCATACTAAGTACACGACGTCAAATCATCCTCATTCTCTGCCTATTCCTTTGCTAAAAAGGAATTTCCATTCGGACAGCTTTTTTCTCCAGGGCTGTTACATTGTAGAGCAGACTCCCGAAATGATGCTTCCCCAACTACTACAAACTTTACTTTAAGCTTAGTGTCAACCGGTATCTATTTTGTATATCACCATGATATGAACCTTTTCCCTTACTCCTCCATTGCGCTCTTTCAGCACCTCCCTTCAGTAACCTCCTATCTTGAATGACTCTTGGGCCTTGTATTGGATGATCATTATTATTCAAAGTTTTATAGTTTTCATACTCTTCAAGTGACGCACTTGAGAATAGTCAATCATTTTTCTGTTAAATATTTGCGCGAATTTTTTCTACGTCTATGCACCAGGTATAAATTAAATAACATTGGGTGGCGGTCTGCAGTTGGTGTTAGAAGTCGGTAATAAATCTTGTTTAGTCTCTTCTGTGATATGAAAACTCTTCATGAGTGGAAACAGGATTATTATGAATCACCTTGACTATTTCGAGAATATAAAACCTTGGATTTACACTTCATCTGCTTTGCTCTTTTCCTTTCTTCTTTTTTTTTTTTTTTTTGTGGATGTGTTGAATATTTTTTACAGGGCCAAATTTTCACCGACATAAGTCAACATTTCTTCTGATAATTCTTAAGTCAGTGAAATAAACAATAGTAACATTAATCCTACGCTGTGAAACCTTTTTACAGCTTAAAAATTGAACAGTTGTTGTATAACATTATAGGGATTATTACTGTGGTTTTAAAATAAAAATGCTAAGATTATCAATCCTCACTCGTGATGATATAGTTTGCTGTAAATTTCCCAGTGAATTCTTTTTCTATTTTTTTTTTTTTTTTTTTTTTTTTTTGTTAGCTTCTATATGGTATGCCCTTTTATAAAGTGGGTGATCATGGCTTTGCATAACTTCCTGTCCTTTGTAGCTCTTTATAAGTCTTGACATTTTGCTCTCTCTCCTAATCCCTTGTTGTGTCGACCATTTAAATTAGCCTGTTAGGTTATTCGCTGTTTTGTGATTAGCCATTTCAATAATTAAATGTGTAAGGTTTCTTACGGGAACATTTTATAGTACATGAAATAATGGCGGTGAAAGAGTACATGTACAAAATAAATGACCAGTTGATTTGCAATGTAAGATAAGGAAAGTTTAAAACAAGAATTTCTTTTGCTAGACAACGAATCTTTTATGAAAATATTCGAGTGGTACATACTGTGTTGGTGTGTTTTAGTGTGAAGCGTTCACAGCCCTTTTAGCTTCAGTGTGGAAAATTCATGTCTCACAGTTCAAAAGAGGAAAACCCGGAAAGAGTTACTTTATGGTTCACGTGTTGTTTTTTTTATGTTCCAGAGCTGCTGCTGGTAAAATGTTTACTAAGGGCTGCTACTGATACTTTGTCTTAAGGATCTACAGCTGCTTTTCTCTGTCCCTCTTACCTTCAATATGCCCTGTGGGTGTCAAATTCTCCAGTACCTTTTTTTCCTTCATATGGTCTAGAAAGCTCAACTTTCTGATTCGAAGTAGGTGTCTTTCTTTTCTTTTCTTTTTTTTTTTTTTTTTTTTTTTTTCTTTCCATTTTCTCAAAGGCTTCGTAGTTACTCACATGTTCAGCTTATTATATTCTTAATATGCTTCTGTAGAACGAAATTTCTGAAGGGACCAGCACTCTTATG
>OZ010573.1:41820970-41835970 GCA_963932145.1 Acanthosepion lycidas | reverse complement strand
TTATAATTCTGTAAATTAATATTGGAAAATTATACAGGAAATTCACACATAATCAAAAAATTTTACAGGATTTTTTTTTTTTTTTTTTTTTTTTTTTTTTTTAGAGGAAAGCAGCACATGAACTTTAAGTCGTAACTCACTGTTTTCAAAATTAATGTTTTAAAATCATACAAGGGAAATAACTCTTTTCTTTATTGACGTCATAAGTTATCTCCCTTACATTGAAAATTTTGATTTTTGCCATTTCTGATTACTTAAATGATTTTTTCTCAGTTTTGATCATATGGATATGATCAACAAGCATACCATGTTCAATATTTCGTATACAAAGTAAAGTTTCAAATTCAATAAATTCTCTTTAAATTGTATACTTTTACAGGTAAGTTTCTTTATACTCCTAATAAACCTTGCTTTGTGAATGTTTTACTAGATTATTTAGTTGATTTTGGTGAAGATGTCCTGATAACATTTATGCAAACCTTTTGTCTGCTTAGTATGAAGAAAAATAAATTTTTCAAATTTGTAATTTGAAAAATTTCAATTATTAGTAAATCTTTTGTCAATATGGCTAAATTTTTATTTTAACATTTCGGTGATAAGAATTTAATTTATGACATAGATAATTGACATAAAAGCCAATAATGAAAATATTCATAGTTCTGGAATTCTTACCTTTTACTTTCAAGATAAGTTTTATAATATAAAAATTTATTTTTATACTACTGGTACTGATATTGTAATGCAGACATATACATAAGTAAATAATATAAATATATACATTCATAAAGTCATTAGTGGCAAAAGTGGACTGTTATTTCAATTTTGATATGCAGTAACCTGACATGTTAGTATAAAGGTTGCAGTGAATTTAAAAAAAAATTTTTTTTTTTCTTTGTGTCTGTTTGTCTTTGTGTCTGTTTGTCTTTGTGTCTGTTTGTGTCTGTTTGTGTCTGTTTGTGTCTGTTTGTGTCTGTTTGTGTCTGTTTGTGTCTGTTTGTGTCTGTTTGTGTCTGTTTGTGTCTGTTTGTGTCTGTTTGTGTCTGTTTGTGTCTGTTTGTGTCTGTTTGTGTCTGTTTGTGTCTGTTTGTGTCTGTTTGTGTCTGTTTGTGTCTGTTTGTGTCTGTTTGTGTCTGTTTGTGTCTGTTTGTGTCTGTTTGTGTCTGTTTGTGTCTGTTTGTGTCTGTTTGTGTCTGTTTGTGTCTGTTTGTGTCTGTTTGTGTCTGTTTGTGTCTGTTTGTGTCTGTTTGTGTCTGTTTGTGTCTGTTTGTGTCTGTTTGTGTCTGTTTGTGTCTGTTTGTGTCTGTTTGTGTCTGTTTGTGTCTGTTTGTGTCTGTTTGTGTCTGTTTGTGTCTGTTTGTGTCTGTTTGTGTCTGTTTGTGTCTGTTTGTGTCTGTTTGTGTCTGTTTGTGTCTGTTTGTGTCTGTTTGTGTCTGTTTGTGTCTGTTTGTGTCTGTTTGTGTCTGTTTGTGTCTGTTTGTGTCTGTTTGTGTCTGTTTGTGTCTGTTTGTGTCTGTTTGTGTCTGTTTGTGTCTGTTTGTGTCTGTTTGTGTCTGTTTGTGTCTGTTTGTGTCTGTTTGTGTCTGTTTGTGTCTGTTTGTGTCTGTTTGTGTCTGTTTGTGTCTGTTTGTGTCTGTTTGTGTCTGTTTGTGTCTGTTTGTGTCTGTTTGTGTCTGTTTGTGTCTGTTTGTGTCTGTTTGTGTCTGTTTGTGTCTGTTTGTGTCTGTTTGTGTCTGTTTGTGTCTGTTTGTGTCTGTTTGTGTCTGTTTGTGTCTGTTTGTGTCTGTTTGTGTCTGTTTGTGTCTGTTTGTGTCTGTTTGTGTCTGTTTGTGTCTGTTTGTGTCTGTTTGTGTCTGTTTGTGTCTGTTTGTGTCTGTTTGTGTCTGTTTGTGTCTGTTTGTGTCTGTTTGTGTCTGTTTGTGTCTGTTTGTGTCTGTTTGTGTCTGTTTGTGTCTGTTTGTGTCTGTTTGTGTCTGTTTGTGTCTGTTTGTGTCTGTTTGTGTCTGTTTGTGTCTGTTTGTGTCTGTTTGTGTCTGTTTGTGTCTGTTTGTGTCTGTTTGTGTCTGTTTGTGTCTGTTTGTGTCTGTTTGTGTCTGTTTGTGTCTGTTTGTGTCTGTTTGTGTCTGTTTGTGTCTGTTTGTGTCTGTTTGTGTCTGTTTGTGTCTGTTTGTGTCTGTTTGTGTCTGTTTGTGTCTGTTTGTGTCTGTTTGTGTCTGTTTGTGTCTGTTTGTGTCTGTTTGTGTCTGTTTGTGTCTGTTTGTGTCTGTTTGTGTCTGTTTGTGTCTGTTTGTGTCTGTTTGTGTCTGTTTGTGTCTGTTTGTGTCTGTTTGTGTCTGTTTGTGTCTGTTTGTGTCTGTTTGTGTCTGTTTGTGTCTGTTTGTGTCTGTTTGTGTCTGTTTGTGTCTGTTTGTGTCTGTTTGTGTCTGTTTGTGTCTGTTTGTGTCTGTTTGTGTCTGTTTGTGTCTGTTTGTGTCTGTTTGTGTCTGTTTGTGTCTGTTTGTGTCTGTTTGTGTCTGTTTGTGTCTGTTTGTGTCTGTTTGTGTCTGTTTGTGTCTGTTTGTGTCTGTTTGTGTCTGTTTGTGTCTGTTTGTGTCTGTTTGTGTCTGTTTGTGTCTGTTTGTGTCTGTTTGTGTCTGTTTGTGTCTGTTTGTGTCTGTTTGTGTCTGTTTGTGTCTGTTTGTGTCTGTTTGTGTCTGTTTGTGTCTGTTTGTGTCTGTTTGTGTCTGTTTGTGTCTGTTTGTGTCTGTTTGTGTCTGTTTGTGTCTGTTTGTGTCTGTTTGTGTCTGTTTGTGTCTGTTTGTGTCTGTTTGTGTCTGTTTGTGTCTGTTTGTGTCTGTTTGTGTCTGTTTGTGTCTGTTTGTGTCTGTTTGTGTCTGTTTGTGTCTGTTTGTGTCTGTTTGTGTCTGTTTGTGTCTGTTTGTGTCTGTTTGTGTCTGTTTGTGTCTGTTTGTGTCTGTTTGTGTCTGTTTGTGTCTGTTTGTGTCTGTTTGTGTCTGTTTGTGTCTGTTTGTGTCTGTTTTAAAAAATGATTATAAAACTAACACTATACTCAAACATATACTTTTCTGTTCTTACAATCAATAAAGACAAAATGACTGGTTAAGAGTTGTACAACTTTTTATTTTAAGGATATGAATAACTGCTATTTAAGATTTTATTATATACTAATGTCTATCCTGTACAAAACCTAAGAGTCACACAAGATAGAGGGTTACTGTCTGGTGTTGTATGAGTGTTCGAAAAGTCAAGAAGTGCAGTTTATAAGGTTATGTAGGAAAGTTTTATGGTTTTTATGGGGTTTTTTTTGTTTTGTTTTTTTTGTTTTGTTTTTTTTTTTCATTTCTCATCTGACGCCTATTCCACGTCAGCCCAGATAACCATCTGTAGTTGGGTGCCATTATGTATTATGTTGACATACTGAATGACTAGATGTTGCAAAAAAGCTTTAAATTTTTCCTCACAACCAATGCCTGCAATCAATTTCTTTTCACTCACTTGTAGAGGACCGTGTGGCTTTGAGTGTTGTTGAATTAGGAACACCTGCATTGGGAAAATGTGGATCTTTCGAGAGATTACATTTTTAAATGTGTCCACTGAATGCAAAGTGAAAAAGAGGAGGCAAAAAGTCACCCAGTATTTATAGTGTAGGGAGAGCGACCACCCCCTAGTGAACAATTAGGGAATTAAGGAGGAACTAACCAGTTCAACACAAGCTAACCATCTTTTTTTTCTTTTCTTGTTGCCACCTTCATGTTTTTATGTGTCATTGACAGTCAAAATTTGCATATAAGCAAAGATAATCTTGCAAGACAGTATCTTACTTTGGGATCTAGCTATTTTAAATATGTAACCTGCAAAGCTGCCATTTCTTTCTTAGGACAATTTTAATGTGAAGCCTGTTAGACTCTTTGCTTACACTGATTTTATTCTTTATTTTATATTTTATTCTTTATTTTATATTTTATTCTTTATTTTATATTTTATTCTTTATTTTATATTTTATTCTTTATTTTATTTTTTATTCTTTAATTTTATTTTTTATTCTTTAATTTTTTTTTTATTCTTTAATTTTTTTTTTATTCTTTAATTTTTTTTTTATTCTTTAATTTTTTTTTTTATTCTTTAATTTTTTTTTTATTCTTTAATTTTTTTTTTATTGCAAATAGTACATGCAACCCATGGCCTCTTTGCTCCCTGTAGTAGTTCACTACACTAGACAAATTGTATGTATATGAAAAGAAATGACAAACTAGAAAAAGTGTTGGAGCTACTAAAAGATGTCCTCAAAGAACTGAATCACCCTGTAGTTACAAAGGAAATACATCGCATCTCCCATTCAAGATATGAAAATTATAATGTTGATTGACAGACAAAAAAATATTTATAGTCTGTCAATAAAATATAGCATATTAAGAATGTGTTATGCAACTCTTGTGTTCCCCAACTTGGCATTATTCTGGCCTACTATCTGAGTATAGCACGATTGAAAGGATCTGCTCAAGAGTGTCTGACAGTTGGTTCTTCATGGTTGAATTTTATCAGATACGAGTGCTGATCTTTGGCTGTTATTCTTTCTTGTTGGGCATGTCTGTCATCTATTTCTTTTATGTTTGTCCTGATACAGTTGTGACAATGTACGATCTTGCTTTGTCATATTTATTAGTAACAAGTGACAGTTTTTTCTTCTTTTGGGGTTAAAATGAAGAATTTATTTACCCACATCAAGAAGATTAATGGAGGATGATAATAATGAGGAAACATATTGTTATTTTTAACAAAACAAGATAGTGACAACTTCAAGTGTCAGTAACTCATTTCATGAAAATAAATCAGAATTCTTAAAGTCTGTGGTTTCAACAAATTATCATGAAGAGGAAATGTTCATACAACAGATTAAATGATGACACAAAATAATATTCAAAAATGTTAAAACGAAGTACAGTTTTCATACATACAAAAGTAGATGAAAAGATATAGTTTGAAATACTTCACTTTCTTAGATTCTTGAAATAAAGTTCTTTAATGTACCAAGTTCTTGGTTAAGGCCAATTTAATATTAGGATGGTGCAAAAATAATGTCGTTTTTTGACGTTCAACCTCAAAAGAAAAACATTTTTGCACCAACCTAATATAATTCGTAATTTGACACTGGATTTCACATAGTTTTTCTTTTTCTAGGCTCAACAGCTAATTCCTGTGAAAACAAGGTTTACATTGGCCAAAAAAAAAAAAAAATTTACATAGGCTCACAAATTTCTTTCCATCTTTTTCTTTAGCTCACCCAAATTTGAAGGGGAATGAATAAAGGTTAGTTATTTCATGCTCACCACACTCCTACATTATCCTTTTTCTACTGCTGTTTTTGACATTCAGCATGTTTTGGGGTTGTTTTTTTTGTTTTTAACTACCAATGGATTTTTTGTATGTGGATAGAGTACACAGTGAAATGTGAGTAACTTTATCTATTGATATTCAGTGATTGTTCCACTCTTTTTCAATAAGCATAAGTCCATCTTTTCCTAGGCCTGGTGAAACTTTTAGATTAATAACTTAGAATGTCGGGTATCATTGTAGTTGACAGAGTATTTCAGTTTTACTTGACCTTCAGGATGGATGATGTGCTGATTGTAATTCTTCAATCAGGTTTTGATTGTTTATACTGGACTGGAGTAAGATGTACAAAGTACATTCTTGGGTATTACATTGGCTTGTGCTGCAGTATTCAGCTTGAAATTTATGGTTGCTGTCTTATTTACTACTATGTCCAGTGCCCTGTAAAAATGGGTAACAGTATGATAAGTCACTACTTGGCATTTATTTCTGATACAACTTGTGGTTTACTGTTGAACATGCTGGCAAAATGGTTGTGGCATTTTCTACTTGTTTTTGCATAAGCCTATAATTATTTCAGTGTGCTTTTTTTTTTCCTTCCCCCTCCCATTTACCACTCAAAATGTGATATTTGGTGTTGTGATATTTCAATTTTCCCCATTTTCTTTATTTTTTTGCTGTCCTTCAAGTTAATGCTGAAATGAACATTTCTTCATTTATAACTTTAACTTGATTCTCGCTGACTTCAATCTCTCAACATTTGTCTATTGCCGTTTTTCATTTTAAGTCCGAGTCACAAAGTAGTAATTCTTTTAAGATGTCACATGCAATTCTGGCCCATCCTGGAGCTTGCCAAATTTGCAGTCTTTAGTTTTATATCAGTCAGAAATGAGTCCAATTTTTCTTAAGGTCATTGGATTCTGCTGAAAAAAAGATATACTTTATTTCAGATGAACATTTGTGGCAGACTACATTAAATTAACTTTAGATTAGGAAACAGGGTTGACACAGAAAAGGATAACCAAATGACATTGTTACACATAAAATTATGTACTTAACAAGATGTACAATATCAAACAACGATGTGAAAGAAAGCATGCATTTAAGTATGAAATAAACAAGAGTTGTCTTTCTTTCTGTTATTTTAGTGTTTCAAGTTCATGGGAAGAATGTTCATGAGTCTTTTGTAATGTTTGTACTTGTAAGCTTTTGCTGTGTAAGAAAAGATTATGTGAGTATATACAAGGTATGTTCAACATGTGAGTGGTGTGTGTGTGAGTGACAAGGTTGGCACATGGTTTCAACTGTCATGGATTCATTTGGCAGCTGAAATCTCACTAATAAGGGTTAAAAATTTCTTGCTTAAATAAATGACTATAGGCGTCGGATCACTGCAGGAAGAATTATTCTTCACGTGCAGACAATCTGATTGGTTGGCATAGACCAATCAGCGAGCGAGCTTTGGGGAGACTTAAATCTTCTGTGATTTATTTCTCATAAAAGTGCACGAAACTGACTACATAAAAATAGAGCGATTACAAAAATTGTTGCATTGCTGTGATTTGTAAATTGTCTATAATAATGTAGTGGTGATTTATTAACCAATGAATGCTTGGTGTTGTATGTGGTTTGTATTTGTATGTGATAGACTCGCACACTGTATTTACTCATCTTTTTCTGTTACTCCATCAGCAAGTGAACAAAACTGATTGTTATTCCCAGACAAACACACTTTCATTCCTTTTTGTTTTTAATTCTAGTTTATTCTTTCAAAGTCACTTTAGAAAATCCACACATATCCATTCTTAATAGTGGGTCAAATTTCAAAGGAAGGAATACTTCATTTTTTTTTTCCCAAGCATTTTTTCATTTTTTTTTTTTTTTTTTTATTTGCTTGTGGGCAGTTTACATTATTCTGTCATCATGTAAATGTTGTGCCATGCTGAACAGCTGTAACAACGAGTAACAAAACAAAATGTACTGTCTGCTTATCTTAAGCAGCCCATGTCATGACTAACTGTGACTGCTAGTATCAGAAGTCACCATACTTTATTTAAAAGTGATTGGTCTCTATAGTTACAAGAAAATTCACTCTGTATTTATTAATGTCACGGGGGCTAAATAAAAATATTAACCTCAGAACATCCCACTGTTATTCCTTTCTTTTTCATCCTACCTCCTTCCACTCTTTACATAAATTATGCCTACGGATATCTCCTAGTTCTTATTTTTAGTACTGCTTTGTTAATCATTCTGTTTCCAAGTACACACTGCCTGTCCCAGGGATTGAACTCAGAATTACTATGCAACATTCTAATCCATTATCATGTAGGACAATTCCAACAAAAGACCAGCATCAACCCTTCATATCAACTCCCCTGCCAGGTAGTGTGTAGTTGGACTCGGTGGAAACGAGCAAGTAATAACTGAGAAATGCTAAAAATAAGAACTAAATGAGATACATGGCCAGTGGAATGTGAACAGTTTACCCCCGTAGATTAAATAGTTCAGTTTGGAATTCCCTGTAGGTTGCCCAGGTCAATATACATCTGATGAAGGCCAGAGAGCACAACCAGAATGTTGTGATAACAACAAAGATGAGGACAATAGTCCAAATGTACACCCTTGTTCAAATTAATTGAAACAACTGCTTTAGTTTCTATTCTTTCACTATATGGTCAGTTTTAGACCCCAAAAAGTGACAGGGTGTAATCATTTTCTATTTTTTCCTTAGATTAGGTCATTTGCAGTGGTGTGCATTAATATGAATATATTTTCAGGGTGTATGATGAAATTTGTTTGGCCTTGAAAAATATTGCATTAGATTTCCATCATGCCCAGACACTTATCTCAACAATCAATTAGTGTCCTACGGCCATTGTCTGCAATGGATGTTACTCCAAGGAAGCGTACAAAAATTGTAATGCTGCTTGAAAACAATGGCAATCCTTAACGGTGAGCAAATCAAAATACTATCAACTGGCTTGGAAACTCTCCTGATTTAAATTGAATTGAGAATCTGTCAATCTGCAAGGAAAGACTTTGTGGAATGGACATATGAAGTACTAACATGTGCACTGGGTCATGTTTCACAGGAAAAATATGAAAAAAAAAAGGAAATAATAATCAAATTATTCGTTTTGTTTCAATTAATTTGCACAAGGGTGCAAATAGTGAAAATAAGTTAACATTCTAGAAATTCAGAAAGAAATGAAAATGTTAAAACTTGTATAGCACGGGGATTAGTTTTCCAGTTATAGCCTGCTTAAGATGTTTTGAAATACCTCTTGCACCCTGCATATCTATACTCTACACATAAGCCACTAATCTGCCACTGGGTGGCATGTCACTAGTGTTTACCGCTGGTGGCCTGACGTGTTCTTCCCAGCAATGTTAACACTGGCAGACTACTAGAGGCCCACTGGTGTTGCCATCAGCGGCCCGCCAGCAGTTTGCATGTAAGGGATGTACCTACATCTACCTGTGCTATTGCAAGAATTCATAATATTCATTAACAGTGAAAACAAAATATAATTGACAAATCAAAGTCTGAATTCCGATTAAGGAATTGTTTCATTTCGCACTTAGACTTTTTGTATGTTTATCAAAAAAAATCTCTTCTCACTCTCTAAAAAAAAAAAAAAAAAAAAAAAAAAATATTCACTTTACATTTTCTTTCTGGTTTGCTTCAATTCTGCCATATACATCTAGCTGGGTAGAATAGCTGCCCATTTCTTTCTCATACACACACACACACACATATATATATATATATATATATATATATATATATATATATATAACTTCATCCTAAGGAAGGTGATTACTGAGAAAAACTACTATTAAGAACAAGAATTAAGACACAAGATAATGAGTGACAGTGCATTTAAATTTTTGAAAATCAAAGTTGACTGGGAAGCAAGAAGCCAAAAACATTCCACAAGCATGAAGTGCAATAGAAGGAACTGTTAGCATAGAACTTAGTTACATCTAGCCATTTCAGCTGTAAAATGATGAGACGTTGCCACTAGTCTAGTATTGCACTTAAATTCATAAAGTCAAGGTACCATAGAAGATAGTTCATCAGAGCAATTACCATGAAAGTATTTATAGAAAAGGGAAGCATCATTACAGTGGGGAGAAAGGGACAAAGACAATACTGTATGTAACAAATTAATGTGTAGAATGTTTCAAAGTATGCATGAATGAATGTGCATACATGTGAGTAATGTTCATGTGTGTTTTCCAAAGGAAATGCATAGTGCCCCCCACCCACAAAGGAAATAACGCAATTCTCTTCATGAGAGATTACATTGTTGTTGTACCCACTGAGAAGAGAAGAAAGCAAGAGCTCACCAAGTATATATAGTAATTTGATAGCTCCTCCTCCAAGTGGTGGTTTCAAAATTTAGTCTGAGGCAACTCCAACAAATATATATATATATATATATATATATATTACACTACCTATTAACTCTATCACAACAGTATTTGAAAGATTTATCTAAGCATAGCACAAAATTTATAACTTCTAAAACAATAAGCAACTTAAGAGAAAACAAATAACACTTTGAAGCAGGAATTTACTCTTTAACTTGTAATGATTACTACAAGGAATAGATTTCAAATAATTTAAATAAAAGATATGAACACCAGAGACCTTTTGCAGAACATATTCATTGTATTTGTTGCTCACCATAATGAGTTTGACCATATATATATATATTTTATTTATTTTTAAAGCTACTCTAATTAAAAGAAAGCCATTTATTCAGAAAAAGTATCTAGAAAGTACACTAATTGATTTATTTCATCTGAATTTCTGGGATGAGGAGTTACCACTATTTACATGATCTGTAGCTAGACTAATGTCCATTTTCTTACTGTTAAAGTTTTGGCTGTTGTTTCCTCTGAAAAACTTTCAAAGAATTCCAAAATGATGGAAATGTTGACATTCTGTGAACAGGCAATGTTCTTTTCAGTTCACACTTGATATATACTAGCAGGAAGAAGAGTTGACTATGGGTTTGCCTTTATTACCAATGATGGAAAACTGGTTGAGATATGTTGGCACATTCATTCTCTTGTCTCACTAGGAAGATGTGCAAATACTGTTTAACTACGTGGACTTAGATGTGCTGTTAAGTAGAAGAAGAGGAAAAAATATTAGCTGGATTTCTGATAACTGTATATTACAAGCTAACCTCCACATAATAGCTTAATTTGAATGCCCAATGTCTATACATCAAGCAAAAATCATGTAGCAACCCATACAAATAGTGACAAGAAGTCAGCATACCTTTCAGTGTAACAACTATCCCTCAAGCATAATATCAGCTTCTTCAAGCAGAGACAAAAGAATCAAGGATGTAATGGAAAGAATTCGGAAGATCTGCGGTCCATACAACATCAGGTCAATATTCAGAAGCAGTTCACCTTTACAGAGAGACATCACTTGCCAAATCATGCATTGAGCAAGAACGGTGTACATGCAATTGTAAAGGATTTATGTCAAGTCTTACAGTTGAAAGAATAAATTTAGGCTGTGTTTGAAAAGACATGTATCTTCAACACATTTATACTTCAATGAAAATGAACAGAAAAGCATAGAACAATACTAAGAAAAGACAAAGGCATTTATATTGAATAACAAAATTTTCATTTATTGTATGAAGATTACAATATGTATTGTAATAAGCATAGATTTTTTTTATTGAAATCTTATTGTTTGTTTCATTAATGTTAAACTTATATATATATATATATATGTGTGTGTGTATGATGCTTATGAGTTTAACTGAGAGGTTAAGCATTGCAAAATTTGAAAGTTTCACAAAGTAGGATGGATTAATAAACTTAAGAAAATTAAACAGTTCAATTCAAATAATAAATTCACATTAAATTCATGTAAATTCATTTTGAATAAAGTTGTCTTTCTTTGACTGCTCTTGATGAGACTTGAAGTTGGAATGTTCGTGAAAGTTCAGAAGATGATTTTGTTGTAGAAAAGTTCTTTGCTTTGTTTGAATGAAATTGCAATGTTAATTCACTAGCAGGAATGATTGAGCTACTGGGTGATTTGAGTGAAATTTCTGGAAGTTTGTTTGCAAGTAACTTTGAAAACTTCAGATGAAATGACAATGCTCACTGGCAAAGTTCTGTATTTATTTACTTGGGTAGGCTTCAGAGAAATTGGTGCTAAAAATTTTAACTTGATCACGTGATGAAAAAAAACGTGAGTGGCTGGATAGCATTGTATATTTTTTGAACAGTTAAAACTTGAATATTTAAAATATATGTGAAGTGGGATCTGTTCAAAACACTCTATAGGTAGGTATATAGGTACCAATTTGGTAACATGATTATTTTTGTCTTTGAATCTCCAAAATTTGTTCATGCAGTCACATATTCTTAATTGTTACACAAGTATGACAGTATTTATTTCTTATAAAGATTCAGTATAGTTTAGCCAACATATTGAGTTATTGGATATCATTAATGTTTCTTCATTTTTCAATGTTTTCAATTTTTATATCTACCTGATAAGCACTGAAGAATGTTCCACAAATGCCTCCATCCTCATGTTTTGCTTTATTTCTTAATCCAGAATCAGGAAGTATCTGATACGGGATTTAATGCAAAATAAAGAAATGTACTTTTTTTTTTTTTTTTTTTTTTGTACTATTTGTTTTGTTTTTGTCATGTTTTTTGTATTGAGTTTTGGGGGTTTTTGGTGTTTCGTTTTTTTGTATGTGTGTGCGCGTGCGTTTCGCTTGTGGGGGTGTTTTTTGCGCGCGCGCTTCGCTTGTGGGGGGTGTTTCGTTGTAGGGTTTGTTTTGTGGGTAGCTTATTAAGAGGAAAAACATGAAAGCCGTCAAATGTTTTTATTCTTACTTTTTCTTAGAAACATTTATTTTGCTAGTTGTCCAATCTCCAGAATTAGCAATCAAATTATTTGCAAAGTCCATCCTTTGATTTAAAGGATAGTATGGAGTGACATAGATACAAATTTCTTATATTAAGTCAATACCAGCCACATACACTCCAGACATTAGCATCTCAATTTGTGAACCAAAATGATGACTGGTGCTCATTGGAATTCTGGGAATCCATATCAATACAAACAATGGTACAAGGATTGTATTATGACTTGTAAAGTACTGGACAAAGGAAATATCAAAGATTTTTGTATATGAAAGCCATCATCATGGTAGAAATTTTGTATGTGATCATGAAGTTCCTTCTATAGTTAAAAATTCAATGACATAATACTTCTAATTCTGATTTTCATTGGTCAATTTCACTTACTTGAATTTTTTTTTTGTTGCTTGTGAAACCTTAAGAAAATATTAATAAGTTTGTTTTGTAACCTGTAAGCTTAAGTAATTTATTATATATTGAAAATCGGTTGTAACCCCATTCCAATATGGAGGTAAGTTAAAAAAAAAAAAAAAAAAAAAAAATATTAAAACAAGAAAAATTACTGTTTTTACAAATTTGAAGCTTAGTGCAAATTTTAAAAATTATAACGATAAATTTTTATTGTGTGCTCAGAAATTCTATAAGCAATAAAGAATATAAGTAAATTGAAATTTCATTTCAAATAATGTTGTAGAAGTTCTTAATTTTTAAATAATTGTCAGTGATTGTTCATTTGACTGAAGGAAAATCTGAAAATAAAATTGCCCCCACTTGAAATACATTAACATCAGAACTATCAGTGTAGAAAAGATCTTTTTTTTTTTCTTTCTTAGACCTAAAGTGTAGTTTTATCTAGAACTAGATAAAAGATATATTCTCATGAAACAACCAAGTTATTTTTTTTTAAATGCTAAGTTTTATCACAAGAAATTGTCCCTAATAGTAGCCAGATTACCAAAAGGGTAATCCCAATTTTGACTTTCACCAAAATTAGATTTTTTAGTAAGCCTAGATTACTTCTTTCAGAATAAGTACTTCAGTAAGGCCTTAAGATCTTTTTAAAAGTATTCTTATGGTTAACTTAACAATCTATTTTAATTAAAAAAAGATTTCAAACAGTTTCAAAATTAAAAATTACTTTGAAATAAAATGTGTGTCAAAGATATTTGTCTCAAAAATAGTAAAATTAAGGATTTCTGGGAATTAGGTTATAGATGAGTTGTTTATCTTGTGCCAACATTCGTTTCCATCATGTATCAATATAGTTGGTTTGGGTGGATATTGGTCTAGTGTAATGATGAAAAGAAAATACAGTGTTGATAAATACAAAACAAATCTTTTGTATAACACAATAGAGTAATTAAAAAGGATAGGGTGAAAGTTGAAGTTCCAGGTGTAAAAGTCCTGGTGCTTTTCTCCAAGACATTCATTTCTGTAGTTCACTGCTACTAGCAAACAAAAAATGTTTTTTTCTCCTGATGATGGTCATGTTGGCCGAAACTAGTTGAGGAATCTAACTGAAATAATAATAAAAACAAAAGAATATTAATATACAACCCAGTGTGTCTGAAGATTTTTAATTTTTTAATATTTTTTTTTATTGTTCAACACACACACACACGTTTTTTTCATATATTAGGTTGGTGCAAAAATAATGCCGTAATGTCGTTTTTTGATGTTAAAAAATACGTCAAAAAACGACGTTATTATGTCATTCTTTTTGCACCAACCTAATAGTTACATTCACTTGAGTCCTATTGCAATGGAATAGGACATGATTGATTTTTCTGCATGATAAAAATAATTCCTACTTGATCAATTTTCTATTAATTTGTGAAAGTTTGTCCCCCATACTACAAAACACCAGTTCTCCTGAGCTGTTTCTTTTTGTTTTAATTTTATTCCTAGCACCAAACAGCATCTACTGATTTGATAGCTTTACACTTAACTCTTATTTTAGTTGAGCAACAATGCTTGTCTTATCCACTAGAATGTAGTCAGAGGAGTTGATGTCTCCTTTCACCTTTCCTAATATTAGTCGAAGCACTATGATCACTGGTGCCAAATTCAATCCAAACCTATTATGTTTTTCCTTAACAGTTGGCCAGCTAATATTGCCAGGGTTGCTCATCCACCTAAAGCTGCATGTAGGGATATCCAAGGTTGTTAACATGAAGTCAGCCTGCCATCTGCCACCACTCCCTCAAAGTCTGCCCACATAAATTCATTAATTCACATCCAGTATGGCATGACATATGGTTGTTTATTTCCTTTAAATCCAATAACAGTTGAACCTGCCCTTTCATTGATTGAACCACTGCCATCAATAGCAGCATCCCAATTTTCACATTTTCTTTCCATGCAACATTATGCCTTTATCATTGGTAATGAAGTAAACTAAATAGAAATTATATAAAAGGTAAATGACACTGCATGTGTGTGCATATGTGCGAGAGTGTATATATTATATATTAGTTCATATGACATTTTGATAGACTTAAATTTTGAAAAGAGTTCTTTGTTGGCTTGGTTGTATTATTATATGTGATTTTGTATAATCAAGTAAACTTAGGGTATTTGTATGAATGGCTGTGTACTATGTGTTGTGTTGAATGTAACATGAGGTTTGCTGCTGGTCAAAAGGCACCGCCAGGAGGGAAATGAGACATATTTGATGTCTCAGAAATCCTGTGGCTGAAAGAGAAAAAAATATGGACAAGATATTTTTGAGCTTTTTTTCTTGCATGCTGT
>OZ010573.1:41683470-41818470 GCA_963932145.1 Acanthosepion lycidas | reverse complement strand
ATTATTTTTTTTTTTTTTCTATAGTTAGAAGCATGTATTTGTTTTGAAAAATATTTTGCAAAAATGGATGATAATATTCAATGAAAGTGGGCATTTTCTATTTAACATGCAATATTCTTAATGAAGTAATTAATTGCATGACTAATTATTTGGTAGAGCAACAAAAACTAATCTTTTCCCGAATAAATAAACGGCAAATTTTGTGTCTGAATCCCATCTAACTTGAGCCACAGTTGCTCTATACAGACATATTGTATGTTTTTGGAATCTGGATGATCCCAGGATTCAAAATCTTCCTTTCATCTAGTGCTTGAACATCCACCATTGGGACTTGTGTCTGTATGAGGAGGGAACAATTACAAATTCAAATCTTAATCCTCTATCTAAATAAATAAATGGCAAATTCTTTCTGTCTGTCCATATGTTTGAAACCGCTCTAACTTTGACCGCACTTGTTCTAAACATTTTTGAAATGAAGATAATTATTCAAATTTTTAAATATCTGAAAAACATTAGTGATTTTTTTTGGTTTTAATTTATATTGAGTTTAAAGTAACACAAACTTTGAATTTAATTAAACTTTAAAAATTTTAAAATATCTCCAAAACTTTGAATGGAGGAAATCAATTTTTATTTCTTCAAAATGCCAATGAATCCAAGTTAGGTTTCATGATGTGGGGTTTTGAAGTTCCACAGAGTTTGATTTGAAGAACCCAACTCAATTTTCAGCCTGAATTAGAATTTTTGGCACAAATCGGTCTTTTGGGTGGAATTGGATTTATAGCCAAAATCAAAGTTAGGTTTTGAAGTTCTATAGAGTGAATTGAATTCAAGTGTGGCTTTCAAGCTAATATACAAATAAAAATCAAATTACTAGCTGGTATTGTTCATTGAGTGTTTGTTTCAAGCAAATTCAAACACCATTGACTGGTTCAATCTGTTCTTCTATCTGATGATTTTCATTTGTTCATCACTTCCCGAAACCCATAATAGTTTCAGAGCAGATCTATTTCGTTTTTTGTCAGTCTCCATCTCTTTTCAATCTTACAGTCGTATCACTTTTAAATATCGGTTCTTGTCCAATCATCAAAGTCAAGCAAAGTCAGTATCTAGATGGGTGGGTGCTTAAGAATACCAAGCTTGGGTGTGCAGTTGGAGAACCGAGTTCCAATTCCAGTTGAGTTTTTATATTCACTTATGTACAAATACACTTGAAATAGGCTTGAATCCACCTCCTCAAGCTATGGGTTAATTAGTAGGACTTGTATCAATAAATCATTATCACTAAAAAAAAAAAAAAATTCTTATCTAAAAAATATATTCTGGCTTTAAATAACCTGTGAAAGGTTTATCTATAATTCTCAAAATGTCTGTGTATGGGGGATTGGATGTTTATGCACTTCCAGTTTTCATCCGATTTTGATGAATTTTTTTTTTTTTTTTTTTTTTTTTTTTTTGATAATTCTTCAGTGCCGGTTTTCAGTTCAAATTGCTGGTGACAATGGTTCTTCACTACTTCCTGTCCATTATGACTCTCAGCAATATTTTACTATTTACTATCTTTTCTTGGATATATATCTTTCATAAAAACTTTAATAAAAATAAATAGTTTAAAGTATTACAATGTTATTTATCATTATGAAGTTCCCTTTTCAGAGGCCACCCCCACCACCCACTCCCATCTGGGATGTGCCTCAGCTGCACCCAAATGTTGTTACTACTATTGATTTTCAGGTGGGCTGACTTTAAACTTAAACTGCTCCAACTGAACGGCAAAAATTTCCAGTGATAAAAGACCCAGTCGAAGACAGGTTATACTCCTAGTAAGCCATAAAAAAAACAATCCTTCACTTTTCTGTTTTCCATGCTTAGGTTCCCACAAAAACACTTGATGTAGCAAATCTTCTCTCCTCCTCAAAATAAGCCCAATGAATCAGTCTTCTGATCTGGGTTGGTTCTGTCTATAGAGCTCCTCATTTGTTTTTGTGCTCTCTCCATGATATCAAAGCATAATCTTGAGCATCCTTCTACATGTTCCATCAAACCTATTACTCATCTTTAAGTTCAACTTGCTGTGCTGAAGTGCAACACTTTTTTCACTGTGCTTCAAAAGAAACTCCCTTTCAAATGACTTTGGGGAACCCCAAGCTTACTCAATTTTGATCATGTCCTTTTCACGACTGAACCAAAGCACTCGGCATGTGCAGCAAAGATGGAAATAAACACAAGACGATCACTCATCAAGTGACAAAAATGGTTTCCGACTCGAAGGATTGTGCATCTTTCCAGTTAATTAATGCTTTGAAAATATTTAACTTTTTTCTTTTGTTTTTTTTTTTTTCTTTTTTTTTTTTTTTTTTTTTTTTTTTTCTTTTTTCTTTTTCAACTGATGGTTGTGTTCCTGCCAACAATAAAAACAAAAAATGCTTTATGATCCATTTTGAAGGGTATTTAAGCAAAGTTTCTAGATGAATACATGAGTAAGGAGAGACAGACGGCAAGTTTGATGATGCATCAGCTTAAAAGAAATGCCATTACTCACTCACTCATCTTCCTCACCAAGCTACATGACACTTACACTTTCCTCTTCACCTCTTTCTCACGCATCCATGCACTGTAACAACTTTAACACTCATACATGCTAAGAAAGATTGTTGTAAAAAAAAAAAAAAATAAAAAAAATAAAAATATCTTCTGTTTGTATATTTAAACGCCACTGTGGCCTTTTTCTTTGTCATGAGTTGTTTCCAATCTGCAACAGGTACTTGAAATTGTCTACTTCAGTTTCATTTCTTATGTGATAATGTCACACTCTGGTTGTTTGTAATTACAGTGTAACCCGGATATAAGAGATTTTCTCTGGTCCCAAATTAGAGCCATACTTACCTAAACAAAATAGACCAAACCCAGATATAAGAGACTTCTTCTCCGGTCCCGACAACTCTATTATATCCGGGTTACACTGTATCTCAAAATTTTGCTAAGCCGTGTATGTGTTAAGTTTTTAAAATATTGCTGAAAATTTGAAAAATGATCTTTCTGTAAGAAATATCACAGATAATTTTACACAAATTCACAAAAATACAGATGTTAGGGGATGAGAAAAAAAAAAAAAAAAAAACAACAACAAACACGTGTTCACGGCAAGATAACCGACTGTATTTTGTTTCTTTATTTCATTCTGTCATGGAAGAATTCATATCGAAAACGGTAATTACGGTACACAGTGGCCACTGAAGACCAGTCAAGATTTTCAGGACAAGAAAGTTGTTTTTACAAGCAGCATTGAACAAAATTCACAGATCTGGGCATTTGAACAAGTGACAGTACTGTACATATGATACACATGGCTTTCAGCAGGTGTGACTTTTGATTGCCTTCCTGGTTGTAGGAGGTAGGAAGACAACTCTATTTTTGTTAAAAGGGAGTCTTGAGATACAGGTGTATATGAAGGTTGGTGGTGTGAATAAGGAGGGGAAAGGTATGACAGAGAAAGGCAGGATTTATGGAACAAGCTAAAAATAAAAAATAAAAACTGGCATTTTAAGTTCAGAAAAATATTTTCAAATAGTTTTTCAATTTGATAACTAAGTAATGTCTAAGTTTTATACAATATTTCAAGTAATGTTTAGTGGCATTATTTTCCTATATCTTCACCAGCAGAATAATTTTCTTTTTAAAATCCTTTGTTGAATCCATATCCTCCTGGCATCACTTTAAACTGACACCACCTTTTTCCATATAAACTTAATTTTCTGTTATCTTTTTATTACTTCCACTATCAACAAATTGGTCACAATATATAGGAAAAAAAAGTCAGCTTAACTTGATACCAGCATATGGATAAAGAACTAAATTTCAATTATAAATTTCTAAACAAACAAGTTAGAAATTTAAAAAATCCTTTTTCAAAGGAACCTTGTCATAGTCATAAATAGTAAATTTTTAAGCACCAAATATTTGGATCTAACAATTCATTCATACCTAAATAATGTTGAAATTTTAAGTTTGAAACAAGGTTAAATAGCAGGGCGACTTTGAGGATAAGATCCTTGTGCTAATCTTTCAAGTGGGGATGGCTTACCTGCCTTTTAAAATCAACATTCAAAGTTTTTGCTTTAACTTAGTTTCTTACATCAGACACAAACACAATTAGAAAATGCACAACTACTTTAGACACACAGCAATTCTGTTCATGCACTTGGAATAAAACATTTATTCAATATAAATATGACCAAATGACATTTATTTAATATCTTAATTGATAACACTGAAAGTTATTAAATACAGTCTAAATTGTTTTTATTAATGCTTACTATTTTAGTCTACCAATAAAATATTCTCACAAAACATAGCATGAAAATTGCTTTTGCTTAAGATTTTTTATACTAGTATTGGATAAATTAAAAAAAAATTTTTCCAGCAATAAATGTACTTAAAAGGAATTTTGAATGTAATAGTAATTTTATTCATTAAAAATTCTAACATTTCATATTTTTCCTTGGATAACTGGCAATATTTATTATAGGTTATTCTTTATTCAGTGACAACTTCATGCTGTTTAAACCTGACACTAGTAGATTTAAAATTAAAAAAAAAAAAAATTAAAAAAATAATGTAAGGTACCTTAAAGTGAATTTTATCAGAGGTAAGCAAAATTGAAATTTTCTAGATGGCAACTTCTGTCTTCACATGTACACACATTTGATATATGTATTAGTAAAAAGTAGAATATTGAAAATCACCAAAAAAAAAAAACAATTTAAAATCCCAATCAATGCAAGCCCTTTGGCGTTACCTATAATTTCATGATGTTAATTGATCTATCGTATCATCCATCGGTGGAAATTGGAAGAACATACAAAGCATAATCTGAACTGACAAATGATTCTTAAAATTCTGTATTGTAATATTTGTTTGACCTTCTAAAAATGAGAAATGGAAGCACAACTACATGTTTTGGAAAGAATTTAAAGGTACAAATGCCAATAAATGTTTAAACATAAATTATTTAAATGCTTTTCAAAATTGCTTCAGTCACTATTTCATTTTTGAGTTTATTTTTTATTGTATTTTTTTTTTTTTTTTTATTTACAAATTTAACATTTGTTAACTGATGAACATCATATTCTAAAAAATCTATTTGGGGATAGAAGCAGTGTATTTTAGTTAGATATCGTTTTTTATGAAATTTCTAAAATTCATATATGTGCATTAAGGAGTTTTTTGACATATCTTGCACAAAACTATTTTAACATCTTTTTTTTTCTTTTGTTTTTTTTTTCTTTGACCCTTGCAAGTCATGAAAGAAATTTTAATAAGTGATGTAGGTATGAACTTGGAATGTAATTTTATGCCAAGATATACATTAAATGGCTGCCAGTTTATTAAAATATATGCTCTGTGTGTTAAGTCACCTTACAAAGTATTAATAGTGAAGGGGTTCAGCTTATGAAAAAGCAAATATTTGATAATATTCGTTGCTTATTTGAGAATTGACTCAAAGAAAGAAAGTGTAAAAGGGGAAATAACTCCTCATATTTTTCTTTTTGGTTTAAAAGTGGGAGCTGATTGTTAAAGCATATTTTGTTTGATATTTTATCTCACCAACATCCTCATCACTGAATTAATCATTATATATTTACTAAGTTTATCTTTGCACAGGACAAGGCCAAATGGGGCTAAAAAAAATATATTGTATGAATCTTCCCAATGGGCAAGGTCTGCTTGCTTTGAAAATTAGCATTCATAAAACTGACTTTTTACTTGGCTGTAAATATAGATTGGTCAATTGACTTGAATCATAAGACAAGCCCTTCTCTCGCCCACCATATTTTCTTTTTTTTTTTTTTTTTTTTTTTCTCAGTAATTAAAATTAGGGAAATGCTTGTTTATTACAGCCAGTAGAATTAAAAAAAAAAAAAAAAAAAAAAGTCCTATTTTCTTAGTTTCTTTTTTTTATCATCAAAAACAAAAAAGTTGAAAATTTACTTAAAATGAACAAAAATATGGTAAAGTGTGAATCAAACAAGCCAAGATTCACACTTTACTATATAAATCACCATGATTGAATTTCATCAAAAGCCTTCGGCAAAATACGCCACAAGGATCTGTTGGAACTGCTCAGCAAACTTGATATATTCGGGAATGATATTAGAATAATCAAGAACCTATACTGGCAGCAAACAGCATGCATGTGCATAGAGAATGAGTTCAGCAAATATACAAAAAATAGAAAGGGGCATAAGGCAAGGACATGTCTTCTTACTGGATCTATTCAACCTATACAGTGAGGCAATTCTGAGAGAATTGGAAATCCTACTGGAATTCAGCATCGGTGGCCACAATCTTAACATAAGATACACAAATAATATAGCAGATAGCAGACACAGAAAAGAAATTACAAAATCTCTTATAGAAGGTAGCGAAGGAGAGCCAGAAGAAGGGACTAAGCATAAAATACAAGACAGAATTCATGGTCATCAGTAAAAGGATGAGCCCAAAATGCGATTTGCAGGTCGGGGACACTAAAATCAAGTGGAAGTTTAAATATTTGGGAAGTGTTTTGACAGGACGGCAAGTGCGACACTGAGATCCATAGACATATTGATGACCAGAGACACATTCCAAAAGCTGAGCAGTATTACAAGACAGGAGGATCTCTTTGGTAACAAAGAAAAGAATACTGAGCTGTTATATGACATCTGTCCTCCTTTATTGCAGCGAATGTTGGACAGTCTCCTCAACGATGAAGACTTAAGGTGACAGATGTGGTTCTACAGAAGGATGCTGAGGATATCATGGATCGAGCATGTGAGCAATGATGAGGTCTTGGAGAGAATGCAAATAAGGAGGAGGCTTATACTTAACATCAAGAAGCAGCTGAAGTTTCTGAGACATGTAATAAAAAAGAAGGCCTGAAGAGTCTGATACTCACAGGTCGAATAGAGGGAAAGAGACAAGAGAAAAGCAATGTATGACATACCTAGCTGGCTTAAGCAAGTCAATGACAGAACATGGTCTGGTGGAGGTGGCAGAGGAACGAAACTTTTTGAGAGCTACAAAGGATGGAGGAGGAGTGGAGAGCCATGATCGCCTACGTCCTGAAAGGACATGGCACATAAAGAAGAATGATCATTTTTAATACTATTTCTTTTCATCTATCTAGGAATGTACATGTTGATATTCTAGGTCTCTATTACCAACAGATAGTTCAAAGGAAAGAAAAATATATCTGAAAAGGGGGGGGGGTAGTGATACTAAATTTTGATGTTCAAAAAGAAAAGTTTTCATAAAATCATTGAAGTATTCCAGTCAACACCATTTATAATAAAAACTATTAAACTATTTCATAACATGATTAAAAATCACCAAAGTTAAGCAGTGTTTGTATAGAGGTACAGTGTAACCTGGATATGAGAGTTGTCGGGATTGGAGAAGTCTCTTATATCCGGGTTTCTCTTATATTCAGGTTTGGTCTATTTTATATACATTAACACAGGCTCTAATTTTGGACCAGATAAAATCTCTCTTATATCCGGGTTCCTCTTATATCAGGGTTACACTGTATTTAGGATGCAGTGTGTACCGGTCAGCAAACAAGCTGTCTTTCTTTTTTTTAATATTTTTTTTTTTTTATTTTTTTTTTTTTTAACTTTTTGTCCTTTCTCCTCCTTCCTCCCAAATTAATTGCATTTACTCTACATTAATGACATTTGAGGGAAAGGGATCCACGTCCTTTTCCTATCTATGGGTAAATATCAGGGTAGATGGAGCCTTTGTCTCTAAGATCACCCAACTAAGAAAATAATACTCTGATAGAAAGTAGAGCAGGGAGAACAAAAACATTTACAGTTTGGCTGAAGAAAGAGTTGGGCTTGCAAAGTCACCACCCCTAAAAAAAACAAAAAACCTGCTTTTGAAACTGGATGAGACTCCATGCAAAAGTGAATGCTAAGTACAACCAATAACAAAGATAGTTTTATCACTACTTCAATTAATGAACATTTAAAGGAATTTTCACTCAATTTCTCTCAAATAAATTATTAACTTCCTTGTGGTACTATTTTTTTTAATAGACGACTGCACATTAATTTGAAAATTTAGAGATTAAATATATATTCTGAATTAATTCCTAAACTATATTTGAAAGAATACTGAAATAAATTGTAAAAGAATATAGCAATTTTTTTTTTTTCTTTGTTTCTCAGAATATGCATAACATTAATCATTTAGTTGATCGTTTTTCTCAAGCTATGAACTTATATGAATAAAATTACTTTTATTTTTTATTTTTTTTAAATATTTGTCTAGGTTTATGACTTGTGACAAGAGAATTAAATATATTTTCATTATCATAAACTTCACAAACAAGCATAAGATTTGTAGTCGACATGCAGTTGGAATGCTGCTACTAGGCTTGCAAATGTTTCTATGTAACTAGTCTTCAAATGTTTTTTTTATTGTAATTGTAAATTGTCAATTTTTGCAATTAGTTGTCATTTTTCTTATATTGTTTTGTGTTACTCATTTTTCCTTGGGCTCACATTGTATCTGCCAATATTGTTCGTAGGTTAATTTTTTTTTTTTTTTTTTTTTTTTTTTTTTTTTTTTTTTTTTTTTTTAGGACCCTGTAAATATTTATTCTCCAGGATGTTGATTCCTGCAACATCATGGTGACTAAATATTTACCCCACTCGTAGCAGCAATCAAATAAGATTGATCCTACCCCTGCATCAATATCAATGAAAATGTTGGGAGATGATCTTGTGTAGCTGCTTCAGCTGACAGAAAAACTATCATCAGTATTACTAAAGTTTTATATTTAATATAATTTTATATGACTAGCATTTACATTTATGTTGAGCCATAAGTGATTTACATTTTGGGAAACCAATCATAATGACAAATGGATGATCCTTACTACTATGAAGATAAGTTGTGAAAAAAAAAAAAGGCTTTGTGCGACTGAAGCCAGGGGTATTTGGCAAGGATCATTCTTCTTTGAACATTGTGGATTGGCATTACAGAATCACAAAGAACTGTACCAAAAAACAGAAACCACATCACTTGAGGACTATCACCAGCAGTAACAACTAAAATGGATATCTCATGTAGCTCAAAGATAAAATAACATAATCAAGATGTTAACATTCCACACCACCTCAAATAGGATGTTTGGAAGGGACCCCACACCCACACATATCCAGTCGATACTGGAAAGTGTATAAAGTTACTGGACTTGAGAAACCGGTTTTACTTAAAAAAAGTATGTATTTTAAGAGGAAGATTTTATAAATTTCAGCTAAAAATAGTACTGGTTGCTTTGGCAATGAATGCCAAATATTTCCTTGTAGGGAAACGGCTATTATTACCATTACCATACATGAAAGGGAATAAATATGGAGTATCAAAACATACCTTAGTTTTGATAATGCAGAAAAAATTGTAGAGTAAAAGAAAAATATTAACCTTATCCATGACAACATGAGGCTGCATATAGCAAAAATAACACAGGAAAACAGTTTGTAACTCATTTGGTCTGCTTTACCCCCACCTGCCATATTTACCTGACTTTGATTAGCTTTTTTTAATTGCTGCAAAATTCTTTTAAGGGAAAATATTTTTCTAATGGAAACCAGGTTCAAGAGTTTGTTGAAAACCTATTCATATGAATACCTGCAGAATTTTACTCAAAAGGCATCAAAGAGCTGCTTGATAAGTGACAAGTCATTGTAAATAATTGAATAAAATGCAATTGTACTTCATTTTTTTTTTTTTTTTTTTTTTTTTTTTGAAGAGTAAAGTTAATAAGCAAAAACAAATGATCTATGACTCCACCTAATATAAAAAACTAAAAACAAGATGTCTCAAAAAGATACAGCATGTTTAGAATCACTTAAAATTCAAATACACATGTGTATTTACTGAAGTTATTTATTGAATTAAATACTTAAAGAATCCTGACACCAGTTTTGGAACTTAAGTTTACCATGATAATATTTTTTGGCACAAGTATAAAGATAATATATACTTGTAAACATTTATGATAAAGAAATATTTATTTCATTTATATGGCTTTCATATTTTAGGGAATAATAGTTGGCATCTTATGTATTTATTTTCCACAACCCTGATAATTATATAATTATAGAAAAACAAGATTTTTAAAAGTAGATTAAATACTAGAGACACGCACACACACACATATATATGACCAACTTATTTTAACTAATCAGGTTGCATCATTTCGGGGCAAGAATTAACACTAAAGCTGCAACAATTTTTTAGACTTTGATCTAATAAATACTAAAGAAAAACATTTGAATATAGCTAAATTTGTACAATTCTTGAATACCATATAAAATAATTTTTTTTTTTTTTTTTTTTTTTTTTTGAGTTGCTTTACCAACACTGACATTGGGAGTGAAATTACCTAAGATTTATTCAAAAGTACAGTTGCTTACTTAAAAAGAAAATTGTGTACTTACATTAATGTTATATAGAAAATGCAACAGAGGGGAAAAAATCCTGCCTGTTTCTGTTTAAACTGCAAAGAAAAAGACATAACTGAAAATACTTTCTTTATTCACATAATCATCCCCACTGGGCCTGTACCTTGTTTGTGTCTTCCTATCTCCATTTATGAATCTTTATTTTATTTTTATTTTTTTTTAATCTGCATCAAATGTTCCCTGGATGAACCATGCCAAATTGAATACTATACATAAGGCATAAACTCCCATGATCCAACAATGCATTTATAGTAGAAAAAAAAACATTATGTACACCAACAACCCTAAAATGTCACACATAACTCTTATGTGACATTCTTTAAGAATTTGTAACTTACCCCAAATAAAATCATCGCAAGTGTACAAAATAAAAAAAAATATAAATAAAAACTTTCAAATCATGCACATTTATATATATATATATATATATATATATATATATATATATATATATATATATATATATATATAACATTTTTATAGAAGAAACACAATTGAAATTAAATTACTAATTTTGTTTTCAGTAAATTTTTATAGATTTTGAAAATGTTATAGACATTTGGGGCATATAGTATTTTTAAAAATTTTAGTTTTTCCACCCTGCAATATGTGGCAGTAAATATAAGTTAAGTTCCACATCACAGGTCAGAGTAAAATATGTACACTATACATATACATATATATATGTATATATACACACGCACATGTACACTATACATACATATGTTTACCATACATACACTTGCATGTTCATGTGCATACATATATAGACACATAAACACACATGTTCCAACATAGAGAAAAAATAAAAGGAGGGTGAGGCAATTGGACAAGGAGGGAAAGTCCGAGGCCAAGAGGAAGGGAAACTAGTAAATAGTATATAAGAATGTAAGAACTTGAAGAATTTCCCAAAACTTACAGCCAAAATATGAGAGAGAAGGAATCGACCAACAAAAAAAGTGCATTGCCATAAAACTTTCAGATTTTTTTTTTTTTTTTTTTTTTTTTAATTTTATATATATTTTTTATATTGCTGAAAACGAAATGAAAGGAAAAAAAAACAAAAAATATCATACAAATGTTTTTGTTTCCTTTTTTTTTTTTTTTTTTTTTTTTTTTTTTTTTTTTTTTTTTGTCTTGGAATTAAACAGATACACAAAAATATATTGTCAGGTAATTGTAAGATCCTTAATATTAATATCCCTGTTTCTTGAGTATAAATTGTATTTTTACTACTTTGTACCAATATTTATAGATTTGTATTCATCCTGAAAGCTACTAAATTTTAAATAGTAGATACTTATTACTGGAGTTAAAATTTCCATATTCCATAACATCTCGCGTGTGTGTGTGTGTGTGTATATATATATATATATATATATATATATATATATATATATATATATATATTAATAGTGAATGACAAAATTTTTAAAAATCCAGTGTTACACATTTTGCCTTGAGGAAGGATTTCTTCAGACAATATAATTTTTACTGATAAAATCATGTTTGTTAGAAGGGGGAACATACAAATGTAGATTTGTAACTGATGTTTGCATATTTTTTTTTTTTTTTATTTATTTGTTTTTTGTGGGTTATTTAAAGTCAAAACATATTTTGGATTGTAAGAATAATTCTTTATTTTTGCAAGTAAATATTTCATCAACAATTTTCTGAGAAAAACAATGATTCCCCCCACCCCAGATATGTCCAACTATTTAACCCATAGTTGGGTGGTTGTATTTCATTCCCTCCCCCTATATATGATTCCGTTGATGAAAAATTAGTCTGAAGAATTCCTTTTGAATGATAAATTCTGTAATATAGTATTTTTTCTTTAATTTTATATACAAACACACACACACTTTGATAATTTCTTCCTATGTTAAACTAGATGCAGTGTTGTTGATCATAGAAATCAGTTTATAATTCTTATTGGAAAGAGTATTTTTGAGGAAATTGCAGTATTATTGATATTAGTAATGGAAGTTGAATACAGCATCTAAACTGTAAGGTTAAATAGATTTTGTCATGACAATACTACAAAAAAACAAAGAAATACACACACAAAATTTAAACAACTTCTTGTACTCATTCAGAGATTGAAGCTGTAATTAACATTTTTTTTTCACTCTCTAATTGTTTTTATTTGTACTAATTGGATCTTTTTAGTTTGACTAAACAATTTCTACAGTAAGTGTAAATCTTTTAGTCAGAGGATTGAATTATGGCATGGTGTAGAGGGAGCACTGTCAAAGGTTATCAATTTTAACATTCCACTTAAGCAAGTTTTATTGACACATAAAACTATACTGAACACAACAAAGATAAGGATAATGTAATTTATAGAATGTTAATGTGATGAAAAAAAGTCTTATGTTTAATCATCATTAATTCTTAATCTCATCAGCTGGCTTATAAAACATTCAGATATTTTAATCTGAACAAATAAGCTTTATGTAACACTATTAACACCCAGAATATTACCAAATAGTTTTGTGATATTTTTAAAATAAAATTACGTGTACATTAATTCTTATCAAAAACAATAAAAACTCCCCAAAACACACTTTTTCATATGATGCAGAAGGATTGGATGGTCATCCCTTCACAGGGCAAATGAATTGTACATTTTCGGGGCAATAGCTGGTTATTTTCAGGTCAAATTACTTCAGATCCCACCCTCAAATCCCCATAAAATTTCCTCCTCCATGCTTATGTTTGTTATCTATACACCAAATTTTGTTTGTGGTTCCAAAAGTTAAGCTAATATGACCCATACTTAAACCCATTGTTGAATCAGTTGTCTCAGTATTCCTGTCTCATTAATTTGTTTATTTTTGTTTGGTTTTGGGGGGTGATTTTGGGTTTTTATGCCAGTTAATATATTAAAAATAACATTAGATACTTCTATAAGTAACAATGAGAAAGCAGACTAAGTGTCTGTCATTAGCTGTACATGAAAAATAATTCTTGCTGAAATTTTATGTCTTTGGAGCATATTACTGGAGATTATGATAGCAAAATCATCAGGATAATATCATTTAAAGAAACAAAAACAGAAGTTGTTGACATTTTACAATGATTGAAAATGAGAAAAAAATGACAACACCATACAAATATTGAGCATTTGAATTTGTTTTTTTTTTTTGTTTTTTTTTTTTTTCAGTACTAATTCCAGGATATAATATAATTCTGAAATTTGAAAAATTCCCATTTTCTTTATAATGTTTCAGATAAGAGCTTGTGTACTTGCATTTCAGTTTATAGAATTGACATTGAAGTTGGAGAACTTTTAACACTATCCAAAGTGGGGGTGCTTTTTTGTCCATACATCCTTTTTCTCTGATTGAGGAACCGATTTGAAACTAAAGGCTATCTTACTAGAAATGGACTTGAGGGGGGGGGGAATGACTTATTCTATTGTTAATACTCCTTTTGTTTCATAATTGCTGGCTTCAGCATTTTGTTAATTTCAGATAATTATATAGTCTTATTATAGCTTTTCAATATAGGTACTTTATGACTCGAGTACATAAATATTTCAAAGTACATTTAACATGAATTCTTTGTTGTAAATATGAAGTTGTTGCATTAAAGCAGTTGCTTTTTTGGTTTTGGTTTTTTCTTAGGGCATGTTTACTCTTTTGTGGATAAAACATTAAAATTTAAGATGAAGTTTCTAAACAATTTAAGTCATTATTTAGAGTTTGATGTCATTTGACAAAAAAAACACTACCTCTGCCTTACTAAAATAACTTACTTGGGTTAAGGGTTAAATAGTATAAGACAAAAATGAAACCATCAAAGATTAGTTTTCAATTTTTAAGTGACCCTCAGCTTGGTAGAAGAATACTAAACATCAACAAAGGAAAAAAAAAAAAAAAAAAAAAAATGCTGTGTGGGTTGACAGAACTCTGAACTGAAGTAGTATAAATTCTAGATTTCAGTTATTTTCCCCGACACAATAACATAACTTCCATGTGCCTTTTTCTATAACAATTTTCCCAGTAATTGTTCTGATGTCATTTCCTTTTTTGTATCTCTATTTCATGAATTTTAAGTATAGTACTAGCTTGGTAGTACAGTCTGATCATTTTACTTTGGCTGGATGTAACCATAAGTTCTCTTCTAATAATTACTTGTGGAAATCTCTTCCGAATTCTTACTTTACTGTCGAATATAATTTTCAAAAATGTCAGTACCATTTCAATAGGTATCTTTACTTTGAATCCTATTTTATTGTTCTCTCTCTTCAACAATGTTCTTGGATTCTTAATGATTTTCATCACCTTTGCTTGCAGTGAAATGCTTAAAAAAGGTCATATGATATGCTATATATTCTGTGTACAATGTCTAACTTCTAATGTTGCCAATTCAATGGAAATAACTATAGTTATCCTCATTGCATTGGTGACACCAGCTGGCAGTGTCTATATGAAAACAGCAGGTTGTCAGAATGAATAACATAAAAAGATAATCTGTGTGAAATGTAAAAAAGAATGAAAATAAAATGATTGATCGCTATCATTGTATGAAAGAATAAGTAGATTCCCCCTCTCATTTATAAATTACAAGAGGAAACCTAGGATAAGAATATTGGATTGTATTGTTAAACTAATATAAATGGGAATTTTTACTAGATGTTAAATAGGAGATTGGTTTTCAATTAAGAAATTGATACCCCCAGAATTACTGTCAATTTATATAATTGAAAGCAAAAAAAAAAAAAAAACTTGTATAGCAAACACCTAATAATAGTAAGGACTATTTTTGACATAGAAGATGGTCAAGTCTGATTTTTAAAAAAAAAAAAAAAAATTTCAGTGTTTAAAATTAGGAGACAAAATGTTTTTTTCATTTTCATAAGAATATCTAAATTTAGAAATGATGTCCTAAGTCATTTGATTAAACTTGTACCTTCGTCTTTGTTGTTGTACAAGAATTTGGCCAATGCGTTCTTATAGCTTTATCAGATGTAGTTTGTACACAGTAAAATACTTCAGCTTACTACTACACGATTTTAACAATTGGTCCTGTGTTATTAGCATAAGTCATTTTTTTTAGCACTTATTTCTTTCTACTCTCTTTGCTATTTCCTTTTCAGGTAGTTTTTTTCCATGAAAAATATTGATAGCCTTCAGAAAATAACAATGCCAACTGTTCATATTATACAAGTTGAAGTTAGACCACAGTGCCATAAAAGCTCAATGAAACATCAGCTTACCATTTAACAATAGTATTAATGTCAAAACTATACAAAAATGGTTTCAGAACTTTCCTTCAGTTAGGAGCCTATAGAAGGAAATCCTAATCCAGTCATAAAAATGGTTGGCGAAATAAATTTGTTAGACAAAATCCAAAAACATTTAAGGTGAATTTGGAACATCTTTCCTAAAAGAAATAGCCAGAATGGATGAACAGAGATGGCCTTGACAATGAAGGCCTACAAACTTCATGATCCACTATTTGGCAGTTGCACAACGGTGTTCATTTTGGAGCATCCATGTTATTCACAAGATGACTCTCCCACAGGTTAACACTCAAAACACTTTGAGCATTCTATACTCGATAGACGATTCTCTTATAGTAAAGAAATAGTTGAAGCATTTCAATGGTGAAAATAAGACATTTTAAAAATGAGATGAAATTGGAAGGAAACTAAAAAAAAGAAAAAAATTATTTTGATTAAATGAAAGTGTATATTAATTTTTATTTTATTTTATTTTTTTTTTGTTTCTCAAAAGGATTTTTCATCTGGGACACCCTCTTATAAAAATTATGAAGACTGAAGAAGAAATTGATGAAAATGCTGAGACAAGAACAACAAAAATAAAGATACTAGTTTGTTTGAATAATTGTACATTTAAGTTTGTAAATGAAATGCCTGCAACTTAAGTCTTTGTTTAAAGATTGATTTTGTGATTTTCATTTATTTATAAATTTAGATCAAGTTCAAAGAATGTAGAATGGATTCTTTCTTTAAAGGACATCTCATTCAAGGTGTTCGAAACCTTATCCACCTTGCTTATTTAAAAAAAAAAAAAAAAATGGTTTTTGAAGGCACCTAGGAGAATCTCAGTGACACCTGGTTTGACCCTCCTAGTCCATCGAAAAGTTCAAAAACCTCCCACTCATAAGGCAACTGCACAAAAACCTTTAAAGAAAAAGAAATCCATTCACTTATACTCAAACTGGATTTATATATACAAGAAAGTGATTTATTGGAAATCAAAACTTAAGGTCTCATTTGAACACAGTATCTGGATATTTAATCTCATGCCAAGCTATTCACAGAAGTAGTTAAGTGACTCTATAATATTACAACCCAAGGGCATTATGAATTTTTCAATTGGCAAAATGATAATGCTACTGAAGAGAGGACTAAGCTGTTACAATGACTAAATCTGACTAATATAATCATAATTAGTACTTGGTAGAGTAACTGATTTGGTGTGAATTAAATTTTACTTTGTTATATAAATTCATAGCTTTAAACAATTTTTTTTTATTATTTTATCTCCAACCTGTCTTTTTGTTAATGGATTCATACATATATGAAACTTATTTAATTACCCATTTACAACCTTGTTTTATTAAGAGCAATTTTTTAAAATGAGCATTTGCTTAACTTGGCCACTCAAAGATCTATCATTTTCACCTTTTTCAATGTATCAGCATACTGAAAGTTTGAAATAATTTAATTTTGTTTATTAATCCATTCACAGTATTGAATTATGATTTTCAGTTTCTCTGCCATACAGAGATTGCAATTTTTGCTTCTGTTTTTCTTTTTTTTTATTATGACATTTGTATAAGGGTGTTTCATTGTAACACTGTATTTGAATTTGTTTTCTTTTGTTTTTTTTTGTTAGAGAACAGGAGTGTCAAAGATAAACACCCATTTTGAAAAATTGTTATGAAAGTCTGTAAATGATTAAGTATTTTTTAATGTGTATTAAAAGTATTCAAAATTATTTCTTTTATATACATATATAAGAAAAAGAATATACAAAGAATTATGTATTATGCTAGTACTATTTTTGTCAGTATTTAAAGATAAAATATTTATTAAAATGGTTGTAGCAGTTTGAAACTTATTCAGTACTGTTAACAAATTTAGTTTTCTGTTGACTTTAACACAGCAGAAACCTGCCACATGTTAAAAGGAAATAGTAAATGGTTTCAAGGAAAAAGAATTCTGGTAATGTGAGGTCAATTCATTGACAATTTCTTATCAAAACAAATATTCTAGTTGTGTATTATTTGTGGCACACTTTCTTTTCTGAAGCATCTCCTAACCAGAAATATTACTTTTTTTTTTTTTTTTTTTGTATAATGGTTAATTAAATAAGGAAGCTGTTCATGATAGTCTTTTTTCATTTATATTTAAAAAAAAAAAAAAAAAGACAAAACTTGGGTCTGTTAAAGAAATTTGTAATTTTGAGGACATGGGAAATTCTGCAATCACAAGTTTGGATATATTATTTGTTAAAATGCAATATTATTATTGATATAATTTGATACAGTAAAACTATTGCCAGCTGCACCAAAATGTAGAATATAAAAAAAAAAGGTTAATGACAGTTTTTAATATTGATTTGATATATTAAATAAGACTGCCAATTAACTAGTTAATTCTTTAATCTGTGCCAATTGATTGACATTAGAATAAAAAAGCAAGTAAAATTAAAACAAATATTAGTTTGAATTTATAGTGATAATGTCATCTAATAAATAAAATGAAGTTAATATAACATTAATAGAATGTGTTTAAGGGTTAGATTTGATATTCTATCAACTATAAAAGTTCTGCTAGTTCTTATATGATCAAAGTTAAACACCATTGAGCTTGGTTAGTACTGTTTGGGAATACCAAAGCTTGGATAAATAGATGGTGTAACAGATAATGGCTCACAATTGAAAATTTAAGAGCAGAGTTCCAATTCCAGTTAGATTCTTTATATTAACTTATATGCAAATACTCTCAGGAAAGGTATGAAATCCACTTTTTTTTTTTTTTTTTTTTTTATTATGGGTTAAAAACAAAATCAATCAAACAAGTTCTGGTAGATAACCATACTTCCTAAAGTAAAATGGATGCAAGTTTGATTCATACCTGGAGATTACTTTTTATGGTAGAGTTGTGTTGTTTATTCACTGCTTTTCAGGTGAGGAGGGTGGTTAGACATACAATAGAACTAAAAGCAACAACTGTCAAACAGTGGATGAACATTCTTGTAGGTGTGGGTGGTGGTAAAGTCATCTGGCACAGTGGAATTTGGGCTCCATAGCTAAGTATACAGCCATTGCAGTGATGACCTGTGATCACTCTGTGAAAGGGAACTTGTTAGATTGAAGTTAACAGCAAGTGCTGAGAGTTCCCTCTGACAGAAGTTGAACCTTCAGCAATATTGGCTGTGGCTTGACCTGCTGCATGAATGAATACCTTTCCCACTTTCAACCCAGATATATGAAGGAACTGGTCAGGTGCTCTGTTGCATAATAACCCTACAACAATACCTGGAAATAGGATTGAGTGTTTACTGGGCTCTCAATTTAGGGGGGTTTGAATAGTTGTGATAAAAAGCAACTAAAATGAAGAGTTGAAAACTGGTCATCAAATATTATAATAGTTGAGATTTTAAATTTCAACAACTCCAAAACTATAAGAAAAAATGTATATTTATAAATATACAACAAGTGAAAAGTATAAGCTAAAGACAAATTGTTTCAATGATTATCTTGGCATATTACAACAAATATTTGCCATGACCTTTTTAAAATTGCTAACACACCACAAGTAGTAATATACTGTGTTAGTCTTAAACATAAATGGAAATTCTAAATTAGGTTTTCAAGTAAACTACCCTCAATCCAATCCAAGACTGACATATATATTGGCTACCTACTTTAAAGTGATAAATTTCTAGTTATAATCAAAGGTTATTGTTAGTGAATTTGATATGCACTGAGTACATACTATTGATCTTGCGCCAGACTTGTAACTGTCAAAACATTATAGGTGATTAGGTATATGGTTTGACTGTATTTGTTACTGGTATTGTTTCCAATAGGACAACTTTGCAAATAATTTGGTAGTGACACTCGGGGTAAAGTAAATGAGAAACTTTCCAACTTGTACCTAGCATTTGCAGATCCACATTCCTCTAAGGTGAAAATTGTCACTGAAGAGGGAAAAACTCCATTTTTAATAGGAAATCTTGCCTTCTCACTAGTTTCCAATTTGTCAATTCATAGGCCAATGAAAAAGCATTGTCATATTCTTTCTTTTTTGTGAGACTTGGGAACGTCAACTGAACCCCCATCAAATATAATTGTATTTCAGAAATAGATCTTCAAAAACCTGTGCGGTTGCATTTTTTTTTTTTTTTTTTTTTTTTTGCTCGTTAGCACAAAGCATGTTACAGATATTACTTATTAAATATCTATGGCAAATTATATTACTTTAGAGTCAATTAAATTAAATAAGTTCATTGAACTTTTATTGATTATATGATAAATTATATTCAGAAAACAAAGTTGACTAAAAAATATACATCCTGTGGCATTTAGTTTTAAAACATGAGTTTCCATTTGTATAAATGTTTATATATATATATATATATACACGCACATATACAAGCATGACATTTATATATGTATATACATTAACACATGCATATTAACAACTACATAATGTGTATTTATTTACATATATACAAATGTAAATATATATATATATAGAAAACATGCTCATATAAATGATTTAGTGTAAATATAAGAATCAAGAGTATAGGAACTATTAGTTTCATGACTCGATGGGATAATTGCACTGAGGCATGAAACGTCACCCTGCAGTGTTGATTCCTATGTCCATGCTCTCTATAAATATTTAGTCTGACATAGAGCACTCTTTCCCTATAAATATAACAGATTTTAAGCTTGTATACACACATTCTAACACTACATACTTTGTAATAGCCATGCATCCAAATGCAACTTAATAAATCATATCATATATATATATATATATATATATATATATATATTTATATATATATATGAGGATTTTCCATGTCTGTTGTAGGTCCTCCAATAGCCAGACAAGATAGACCTGTATTTTGTGGGAGCAAATACAGAAGTTCTGGAGCTAGTGGGAATTTTGGTTTTCATCCTCCTTTTTCTTTGGAAAGGAATGTTGCCTGGTATAACTTTTGTTGCTATTCCCCAATGACAGTAGCCCCAGTCATCTACTGGCAGTGATCTCACAGGAAGATGGAGGATTTCTTTCTTTTTTTTTTTTCTTTATAAGTCTTTGTATCTATTCTGTGGCACTTTCTTGTTGTTCTACCTGCCAGAGATTTTTGCAAAACAAAAGAGGCTTTTAGTATTACTTCACTATATCATTCTAAATAGTCATTTCAGTGACTTTATCCATAATACCAAAGTCCTCATGTCCACAAGCATTGAAGCTATGCTACAAAAACCTCATTTGTGAATGGGCAGAAGTTTTTTTTATATATATATATATATATAAAAACTCACAAACCAGTCCAAATTTTTGTATGCAGAAGCATGTAGTTACATACTAATTCAGTTATTATATACAGTTATATATTAAAAAAAAAAAAAAAAATGATTTTAACCAGATTATCAAAATTAACCATTATTAAAAAAATAAAAAAAATAAAGAAACGAGTGTCTTGCACACAACTTTGGGCTACATTTTGTGTGCTGGGGTGGGGATTGATTAAAAGTGCATAGGTATGTTTTGACTCCCAGCCATTCAACATACCTTTCATCTTCCTTTCTTGGGATGTAAAATTATAAATCCAAAAGCTGTAATTACCTATTCCCCACCAAAAATTAAAGCATTTGCTTTGATATTGCTTATTTTTTCTTCTGATAATGGCATTGGATTTGCATGTTGAAGACATTTTGCTATACAATGTCCTTGCAAGGTAAATTTAAAGGTGAGAACTTTTTAATTTTTTTTTTTTATTTTTTTTTTTATTTTTTTATTTAAAAATTGCAAAAAGTCTTCTTTGTAGATAAAGATTTCACCACTGTCATTCATAGTCACTATTTAAAAATTTTTTTTTTTTTCATTCATACAAGGGTCAAATTGAACCCATCTACTTATAATCATGCACATTATAATAATTTATTTTGAATGAACCATTTAAGCTGAACATAAAAACTGGGGTCAGCAACCCATAAAAACAGTTTTGATAAACATTTAAGATAAAATTTCCAGGCACATACATGCATACATATACATACAGATGGACTCATCCAGGATTTACCTAAAGTATTTTGTCACAGATTTTGCATATAGAAGAAAAATAATTATCTTTTGAAAGTGTTAGCAAAGAGATGTAAAACGAACCATTTAGATTCAAAATTGTTTCAATTCTGAATGGTATAGAAATTTTTTTTTTTTTTTTTAAAGAAATGTTTTTGACCTATAGATATTCCAAGATTTGAAAATGCCAAGTATTCAGCCAGTAATGTTTCCTTTTTAGCAGTAAACAAGAATTTGTTTGCAACAATGTATGACAGATTCCTTCAGGATATATTTATAGTACAAATAATGTTTGCTTAATATAAAAGCAGAATATAAATATTTATGGGTCTATTACATTAAGAATTTAGTTATATTAGGTTGGTGCAAAAAATAATGACGTAATAATGTCTTTTTTTTTTTTTTTTTTTTTTTTTTTTTCTTACGTATTTTTTAACGTCAAAAAACCTTATTACGTCATTATTTTTGCACCAACCTAATAATAATAAAAAATAACTATTACATGATCAAATATTTCTAAAAGATAAGGAATAAAAATTTTTTTCCAGAAACTTGTGGAAATAATTCAGAAATTCATTTTAATATGAATGCTTTTGTAAATGTCAACCAAAATGTAATTCATGATTTGTTTATAATCTATTTTTCCACTATGAAAAACAAATCCAAGACAATGTAAATCCTTACTTACCCCTACTGAGAAGCCACTTCACTGCTAAGCAAAGACATTCATGTTTACAAATCAAGTGTACAGAATGACAGAACAAATCCTACAACTAGACCAATTCAATTGCAAAAGGAATAATTATTTTCATCACGTTCATTTACTTGAGTTTCAATTTTAATTGATATTGTAATAAATTGTGGAAAAAATTACTTCACAAATGGGGATATTATTTTCCATTTTAACTTAATTTTAGCAGACATGATTTTTGTTATAGATTTAACTATTGATTACTTCATAGTCTGTTTAATGTTTAGTCCCTCATGCATGTGTGTGGATAAAGGCAAAAAAAACTGTCAAGTCCCTGTGGCCTTTCTTTTAGTGCAATGGGGACAAGTTGCCCCTGAGTAAGAACTTTAAAAATTCTGTTTCCTTTATATATGCCATGTCTTAACTGAAGATAAGACATAAGTCCCAGCTAAAAGCTTAAAGAACAATTATTTGTAATTATAGATCATACGCGATTGTCCCCTCTACAGCTGTGCGCCTTTGTCTCTCATCCCCCTCTACAGCTGCACCCCTTTCTCCTCCACACAAGTCCTGTTCAATATATCACACAAAAAGAATAAGGGATTGTAGGCTAAAGATTGAAAACTGTCTTGCTGTCTAGTAGGATAAGTAGGCTGTTAACTTTAATTTACCAAAGTTAAGTAAGGTAGGCACTTTGACATTAATACTGTTGTAATGTATCCAAGCAAAGCATGCAAGAATTTGATAATGAGCATTTGATAGTTAGAAACTTTTCATCATGCAATTAATATTTATCATATTGGCATATAAACCCATTAACTGCAGTGGAAGGAAGTTGTCTATCATTCATATTTTAATCAAAGAACCTCGGTTGACAGTAATTGCCATCTGCAGTCATTGAACTAATAAATTTTTTTTTTTTTTTTTTCCAAATCATATACTTTTTTATACAAAGAACTACTTTTTCACTTCTATTAACAAATAAACTTAAAATATGTTGAGGAATGTTTGCTTCTAAATATGAAATAGTCATTTCAACTCCAGTATTAAACTATTCTATTCATATAGAAGAAATAATGTTTTATGGTATATCTAAAAGTAATTTGAGACTGACCCGTTTAAAATATGAAAAAAAAAAAAAAAAAAAAAAATACAAAGATGAGAATGTAATCTGAAGAAACAAATAACATGTTTAAGATACAACAAATTCATAGAAAAAATAAATTTAAATTCACTTTGTCTTTTAATAGTAGAATAACAAAATATCTTGACTGTATAATGATTTGTGAAGATGAAACACCACTTTAAAACAATTCACAAAATAAATTTAAGAAATACTTAAAATTCTGGGTGAAAATTTAATTAAATGGAAAGCTTTTGTCTTTTAGTGAATTTTTAATAATGTTATTTGCCAGTTTAATTTTTCTTTATTTTTTTATTTCCTTGATTTCAGATATTTTGAAATTTATTTTTAGAATTTCTTAAAATTAAAGATATGTATCAATATTGCATAATTGATTAATACTGAATGAGGTTATTAGTTAATATACAATATATCCATTATTAATATATTGATTAAATATATTGCACTAATATATTACTTATGAATATTAAAATAATGTATACTGTTCAGAGTTTTGAGACAATGCACTTTTTTATTGTGGTAGAAATAATCACATCTCACTTCAGTTTTGGGTTTTTTTCTTTCTCTCTTGTTTGTATATTTCTACTACTTTTATGAATTGCTGGAAAATTTATTCCCAAAGATCAAGAAAATCAAACAACATCAAAAAATGAAACATGACCTGAGATTTGATACAATTTTGCTGCTTAGATAAATTAAAACTAAAACAACTGAACAAGATTCTTTCTTTTTTTTTTTTTTTTTTTTTTTTTTTTAATTTTGGAAATTAAAAATAAATCTTACCTTTTTAAAAGATGAAATCCAAGTAACATAATTTTTCTTTTTTTATCCTTTGTGATTTTCCTTTTTTTAGTTTGCAATGATTTTGTATTTGATTTAAAGAATTTAAAATTTAACTCCAAAGTCTTTTTACATTACAATGCAATGTTTAAGTATTGTATTTTGCAAACTTACATCAACCAACTATTTAGTACATGTACTAATTAATATCTGTTTATATATTTGATTACATCTTAAGAAGCAATAAACTGTAAAAGAAACGTAATATTTAGGATTAAAAAAAATCTTTATATTAAATTGCTTTTCCAGTTAAAAGAAAAAAAAAATGTTTCTTGATCAATCATTCTTGATCAATCATCAAAGTTAAACAGCATCAAGCCTAATCAGTACCTGGATGGGGGACCACTTGGAATCACCAGGTACTGTAATTAAAGGTGCTACAATCCTAAATATGTTTTGTCTTTAAATAGCCCAGAGGATTGATAAGCTATAAAAAAATTTAAAATCAATTTGTTAAAGAATTGAATGTACTTAAAATATTAGAGTAAAATATCTGTAGCATACAACTTTATTTTTTTTTTACACTTAATTTTAATTCAGGTTTTTCTTTCTTGAATTTAAAATGAAAAATTCAAAACCTTGATAAATTTGTAAAAGGGGTCAGGTTGCAGAAATATTTCTTGAAAAACATTCTTATCAGGGTTAGCTTTAAATCAATTGAACCCATTTCTTCCAATGAAGCCTCACACCTCAAGGTGCCATGTGCAATCATAATTAACCCTAGTCTTGAAAATATGCATAACACATTGCAATGTATATATTATTATTATTCTACATTTTACAGGGAGTAGTAGTAGTTATAATTTTCTTAATTCTTAAATAGTTACTTTGTTTCTACTTTTGTATATATTTCTTTATATTTATTGTAAAAACCAATACAATAAGAATAAAGGTAAGTTATACACAAGGTGGTTGCAAGTCAATCCAGTAGTGAGTGCTAATATTGGAAGGCTGGTAGTTCTTGCGTAAGTCTGAGGTGTACTCAACAGATCCCAGCTAGTTTCTGTAGTCTGTTGACTTACAGATACTTATAGGTAGCTATTACCTATAGTGTAGTCACTCATGAGGGTGACATCAATACCAATGATAGATTAAAAGTGGAATGGCGAAGTCAAAAGTTAACTTTAAAGATTTCTGATTCTTTTGTATTTTTATCTAACCCTTTCATAAAATATATATTTTTAATGATTATTTTTTTATCCTAGTGTAAACATGTTTTTTAGCTTTGATTTTTAATACTTATTTTTTGGTTTTTGTATTTATTTTCTGCAATAACATATGCCTTTTCCACATATAAGACTTATATAGAAGTTTAAAAAACTGTTTTGCTAGGTGGAAAAGGAATACAGTTTCCTAACTTTTGAAAATTAATGACAATGATTTTAGACAAATGATACAGTTCAGTTGCACTGGCACGGTTTGAGGCCAACAACACAAGTTTAGTCTTCTGTTGAGTTGCTTTTCCTGCAAAGTGAGGTGGCTGAAGCTCTTGATACCATCGCATCCTGAATAGCTCATGTCCTAAGTATGTTATTTTCCTTAGTGGATGTGGATTTCTAAGATTACAACACAAGATATGTTTAGAAAAAATATCATATAATGATTTGATATGCTTCCCAAAGTCAAGTAAGATCAAACCTATCAATCATTTAGATTGGAGACAATTACTGTCAGCAAAAATAGTACTTGTAAAGAGAGTTCCTTTTGTATAGGAGCCAGTCTCTAACACAAAAAGGCAATAAATATTAAATAAACAACCAACTAATTTGTGTAAAACAAATAAGACTTTAAAAAAAAATACTTCCCAAACTTGCCAGCAAGGTGGAAGAATTTGAAATAAACTTAAAATGGTGACTGAAATAAAATTCTTGAAGATTTCAATTTTCAGCAAATGAAAGACTAAAAGTAGCATATTTTTTGTGATTTTTTTTTATCTTCATAGTATATGCAAACAGCTTAAAGTATAAAGATGAAAGCCTTTTATTTTAGGCTTTTAAGATTTAAAGGTGAAAATTGATGATGATGAAAAGGCAGTTTTTGTGCTTTTCCTTTTACTGTTTGGGGTGTTTTGTTTCAATGTGATGACTGATCCTGGGAGAACAGATCAAGGCACATGCCATTTTACAGGTAGGCACCTAACTTCATTCTTGAAAAGGACCATAGTTTAGAAAAAGTTAGGAATCCATATGTGTTAGAATTATATGCTACCCTGCACTATTCTTATAGTTCTGATAATAAAAACAAAGGTTACTTATTGGAGGCTCTTTGGAGATATTCTGGGTTTAGTAACTGAACTTTATATGAATAAGGCAAATTATGCTTAAATTCAATAAAAGTGAAAACTAAAAAAACAAAACACTGCCAGCTGAATTCTATTATGTAATCTCTGTATACATGACAAATTTCTTTTATTTTTTTTATGACAGATTAACACTTGATATCTTTTCTTTTAATTGAGTGACGATTAGCATTTTATATAGGACATTGAATAACCTGTATGAAAAGCATTGTGGGCTAAAAAGGAACACAAAAATAAATGAAAATAAGAAACTTTTATTTAAAAAACAAATAACAAAAAAAAAAACACTTCTGCCCAGATTTTATCAGTTTTTAACATATTGGTAAGTTCCCAGTTTTAAGTATAACTTAGTACTAGTTTAAAAATTTAATATATTTTGAAAAATTAATTAATCAGCCTGATGAAGTGTCATGAAAAGAAAAAGTAAGAATAATGAAAATATCTTCTAATTGTTCTGTTTAGAAATTAATTTTTTTTTTTTTTTTTTTTTTTTTTTTTTTTTTTTTTTAAGCATTAGCTTTTCAGATATGACAGCAATATTTTTTGTACGGTAAACAAAAATCTACAATGCTTTCCATGATTAGTATGAGTGACTTTTTGTTGGTTATATTCATCGAAAAATACATAAGAGCAAAAAGCACATTAAAACTTTGCGTGACAGAACATTTTATTTTTCCATTTTTAAAATAAATCTATCCCATTATCCTATAAAACTATAGGCTATGAATGGTCACTATATACTTGCATAATATCTGATATCTCAGTGTCCCTACCAAAAACTTAGGTTATATAGTAAAATAGTACTTTCTCAAATATCAGGCTACTTGCTTCATGTGTCCTTTTATGACATGGCTCTCCATAACTTATTCTTTGTAGCCCTTAGTAAAACATCAGACTTAAAAATTATAGAAAAATCCTATACAACTGAGAATTAGATTCAAATAACTGATTTATAGACTGGCCCTTGAGATTATTCTCAGGTAAGGGGAATAAGTAGATACACAGATCTTACAAATGACTAAGCAATTTTGTAAATCAACAAAATTTGAAAAAAATCATAAAAATTTACTCTATTCATGGTGTAAGCCTTAATTTACTTGTTTAATAAAAAAAAAAAAAAAAAAAGTAGCTTCAAGCTACTTTTTATTTTCTGTTTTTTAATCTCCTAAAATAACACTATTGATAATAATTTTAATTATTTACAAATATTAACCAAAGAGGCTTTTTATATATGGTAGACTATATTTATAGGAATTTATAAAATCTAGGAAAATCTGATATTAGTCAACAGTAGGGAGAATCGCAGTACAGAATTCATATTCTGCAAGACTAGCTTCTAACTGCTGCTCTATGGTGAGGTCCTGAGATATAACTATGATTTTGCCATCAGTATATAAAATATATATATATACATATAGTTTGTGGTTTCGTCAGTTCTGTTAGTAAGAGATGTCGATCCAAGAGTAGGACTAGAAAGCATCCCTTGTTTAGGTAAAGCATAATTAGTTTTTCGTCTTAATAACAATTTCAAATAATTGAATCAATCGTTACACTATATATATATATATATATATATATATATATATATATATAATAGTTGGCCACTTGTATTCAAGGATACCCATCTATTAGGGCAGCTAGCCAATTCCTATTGCAGATGCTCTCTCAGGCACATTTGTGTTTAACACCCACAGAGCCAACCTGTGGTTTATACTGCAACTGTGCTGAGCAGACCTTAGTTAGTTTCTGGGAGAGAGCATGTTATCTAGCATGATCAACAATCTGAACAAGGCCAGCACATTCAAATCCTCAGTCCCAATGACTTGTGACTTTGTGCCAGCACAGCTATCGATGGTCCCCCAAGAATTCCATTTCCATTTTCACTCACAAGTCTTGGGTCAACCCGTGGTGTGGTTTTCAGACACTTTCCAAAGGTGCCACACGCTGGGATTGCCCCCCCCCCCCCCCCCCACAGACTGATAACATCAGGAAGTCTGCTTCCTGAAAAATCAACTATGGTGAGATTGAAACCTAGGTGCCATGGTCAGAAAGTGAACATTCTGACCACTCAACCACATGCTTGTGTGTGTGTGTATATATATATATATATATATATATATATATATAAACCAAGCAAAGAATACTAAAACTTAAATTTTTACCAGGCAGCAATAAATAAATGAAAAAAAAAAAAACGTTGAATTTTATTACAATTTTGTAACCTTAGTAAAACCTTAAACTCCAAATACTCCCAAATAATTACAAATGAACCTTTTAAAAAGAAAAAAAAAGTCCAACACATTGATCCTCAATTATGCTATATGTAACTTTAATTTGGGCCCACTAATGCTCAAAATCCTGCATCTACCACTCATTAAGCAACATGATCTTGCCAATTGAAGAATATCATCAAATGAGTATTAATTTTTAAAGGAAAGCTACTGTTAATTCATTTTCATGAAAACCAAAATCTTCATTGCATATCACATATTTTTTTCATTTATGTAAGAGAAAAGAAATCATTAACACAATTCAAAAGAATGTCTGTTCAGTTGTTTTCAGCTATGAAAAAGGTAAACCCCCCACCAAAAATAAAAATAGAAAAAAATAAAACAAAAAACTATATAAACACAAACACACAAATTATTCTCAGGAAAGTATCCATATTACCAATTTACCAAATATAAATACTTTTCAAACATTTTTTATTTTAAAAATTCCAGAATTTTTTTATTTTCTCAGATATTCAAAAATGCCATTATTTAGATACTTTTAAACATTTTATGATTTTTTTTTTTTTTTTTTTTTTTTTTTTTTTCCATAAAGTCACTGAATGGCGCCAAAAAAGAAGAGAGAATAAGTGCCAAAAAAAGTAAAATAAAATAACATACTTAATTTACCATATCACATTTATAGAATACGTGCCACACTTGTAATACGCACTAACCCTTTTAACACCAGTTGTCTTTTGTGAACCAGAACTGTTTTCCTTGCCCTATAACTGGGATATCTACACGTATGCATTTATCTGTGTACTTATGTATGTGCAAGAGAATACGTACATAGATACATATATAATTACACGTATATATATATATATATATATATATATGTATACATTAAAAACACACATTCATATTTATACATATATATGCATATGTCAATGCACCAGTAATGTATTTATGTATACACTATTTTCTTTTCAGTGTATATATAAATACATACAACTTTGCGTTTTAGGTTTATTTTAACCAATTTTTTTTTTTTTTGAGGCAGACAAACTTAAATTTTTGAAATATTTTTCAGTTATAAGTATGTTAATACAAATGTTAAGGTTGTTTTGTTTAATCCACAAGATCTTACACGTATCAAACAGAACTTGTAAGATATGTCTACATGTGGAACTTGTGTTTTTTGTTAAATTTACATGTACATTTTTGTGTTTTTTTTCTTTTTCATATTGTTGCATTACCTATCAGTCTCCTTATACCAGTTCTTTGTTATTCTGATAACAGGGAACTATAAATAGGCACAAAAATTCCATAGTCATTTTTTTTTTTCTTTTTTTTTTTTTTTTATTGTTCTTTAAAACAATTTCTTCTCTTCACTTTTGTCATATAAATCTGCCAGAGATTAAAAAAAAATGCTTATGAGGAGGCAAATGATATTTAACAACCACCTTTGAATAATGTCTCCTTATTGACAATTTGCAACTAAATGAATCCATATTAGGATACCAATATCCTAAATGAATCTGTCAAGAGATCAATATCCTGTTTGAGTTGTCAGTCTCTCTTAAGTCCTTTATAACAAATGAAGGATTTTTCTGAATTTTAAAGTTCAGATATCTTTGAGTTCAAAAACATTTAGCATCCCAGACATTCTTTTCAGCTCTTAAAATTTCAAATTCTTTTTTCAATAAATTGCAGGCAAAATTTCTTTACAAAGAATGACATTGGATATTATGCACAAACTAACATTCTAACATGAATGAATACTTCAACTTGGGAAGATTGGCTTTTCTTCATATATTTTTGTATATTCCAGAAAACTTACATAAATTATGTTCTGACTGGTTTCCTTTGAATTATTTCTTAAATGGTTTTTATTTGCACATTGCTGAATTTAATATTTGTCATTATATAAAAAAAAAAAAAGGAAAAAAATTAAAAGCAAACCACAATCTTAGATTTGATATGTCTTGAAACTGATAATTCGAGAATGAGGCATATATATATATATATATATATATATATATATATATATATATATATATATATATATATATAATGTGTGTTTGCTAGTCATTCTTTTCTTTCACATACAGCTTGATAAAGACTTCAACAATTTATTTCTCTGGATTTTTCAATATATACTTAATATGAATCAAAATGTATGCCCACACAAACATGTATGCACATGAACATTTTTTTTATAACTTTTTTAATGGAACCAGTCAGAATGCATAAATTTTTGCATATTTACTTTTAAAAAATTTCCCTGGTAAGTTACTAAGTAGATATGTCAGGTGTGTGAAGCTTGCAACTGTTAATCAATGATTAAATCTACTGATTATATAATGAATTTTCCATCAATTATCAAATCCTGTGGGAGTGAACATTACCCTGGCCAACTGAAGACTTTATCCAAGTTTTGACTGATTTGCTCACAAAGTTCAATTTTGAATGTTTGGCAATTACATTGGCACTTTCGAGCAGCTAAAATCTGCGAATGCCTTTACTTTGGCATTATGACTATGAAGCAGCTTTTTTCTTTTGAACATTGGATATTGTGAAAATTGAAACAAGTTACGTGTCAAGATTTTTCTTTATTGTGCATACATGTTTGCATACATATATATTAGAGAAATTTGTATGCACACACAAATTGTTTTATATAAATATACAAGTGTGTACATATATCAGTATGTAAACACATGTATGTTTATATACATACAGTTGTGAGTGCGATATATAATGTTCATTTATACTGTTTCATGGAGATTACATCTACTCTTCAGAAGACTTAACTGTAAAATTGAATTTTTCAGAAATTTTATTCTTTTAAAAGATCTTAATTTTCCTTAAGACATTAATTTGATGTAAATATATTTTAAATTGATTAGTTATATGCATTAGATAATTTTATATAAGAAAATTAGATACCAATGCAACATTTGAGGTGAATTGTATATAGCCAAGGATTTCCATTTTGGATTAGGATGTAAGTTTTTTCTTATTGTTTATATAATTATAGTTTGGATTTACAAATAAAGATTTGGGCAAGTTTTCCATGTTCATTGCTGGCTCTCAGTAAGGACTATATAGAAATGGCATACTTTTCCATATTAATTGCAGGAGACTGGCAGAGGCTCTGACCTTGTAGATCTCTCTTTCACTTTTTTTTCTACAACTTAAGTCAAGAAGATGTCTGATAGATCTTCTGCCTCCATATCACTCTCAGTTGTTTCTGTTCCTGACTGATGGTGTTTAGATCCACAAGAGATAAAGGTCACCTTCAAAGAGTCCTTGTATCTCTTCAGTGAAGCTTTACTGTTATTTTGGCCAGAAACTAATTTACTAAATTGGGCAGTCTTTGCTGTCTACATCCTTACAATATGGCCAGCCCATTGCAGTTATTTGATATATATTTTTTTTTTTTTTTTTTTTTTTTTTCTAATAATTTCAACACTTGTAGACTTGGCTGAATAGAACCTCAGTGTTACTGATGGAATATCTCCAATTTACTTCTAGAGTAGCTTAAATGTATATTTATATACATTCTTACAGCATCGTAAATATATTCAAACTTTGAATTAATGTCGTGTATACATGAGATTAGCTTAGCCTGGTACAGACAAATTGGAGTTTGCAAAATAAGGAAATGAAGATTATATTTATTAGTGTCTTAATTTTCATTGTTACTATTATTCTTGTTCAAAAATTATAGCCCAGATTCATCTTGTTTTTGTAAACACATTAACAAACTAAGGTTATCAAACATACATGAGAAATGTTCCTGTTGTTCATATGCACTTTCTGATATATACATATTTGGGGTCGGGTCAGGCTTAAGTCTACTACTGGTAACATGTAACTCAGTACAACCTGCCACATGGACGGGTGGTTGGTGTGTAAACCAGCTCCCCCCACTAGCTTTTCTGCTGATGAGGAAGATGGCATGTCACCACATAGTAGGAAAAACAAGACCTGTCGAAGCATGAATGAGCTTATTGGAGCCAACAAAAACACACACACACACACATATATATATATATATATATACACACACACACGTATGTGTGCTTAGATATCTATCAAACTTTCATAGTTTATACATAAAGTGTATATATGTAGTTTTTTGTGGGAGGGGTCCTTATTTTTGTTCTTGATTTTGAGGTAAAGAGAAGATTATTTGTATTTTTTGCTGGAGTTGACATTGCTAAATATTTTTTGTTTTATTTTAACCCCAAACAGAAAGTTAGTCCGAACAACTGATTTAACAGCCTCTCAGTACAGGCACACAATGGTCTGTATTGCATATCTTGAAATTTTTTTTTTTTTTTTTTTTTTTTTTTTTTCAAATATTTTTGAAATGTTTACATTTTCAATTAGGTACAATTCTAATAGGTCAGTGGTTTCTCAGTTTTTTGTTGTTTTTTTTTACTTTCTTTTTTTCCAGAATAGTTCAGTTCTCCTTTAAAACTGGGTTTATATATTAAAAGAAACTGGGTTTATTTTAAAAGATAAATCTTCAATAAAGAGTTCTGTTGGTTTCACAAATAATTCTTCATGAAACACTATATATGATTGATATATATGAAACAAACTGGTAACAATTATTAGTTTCAGCATAAGCCAGTATTTATACACATTTTTACTGCATCTTATAAAAAGCCATTTTTTTTTTTTTTTTTTTTTTTTAATGTTCTAAAGATGTCTTTGTTTGCAAGACAAAATAATACACTCTTTAACTTAACCATTTCATTTGAATTTAACAAGTTTATACAGTTAAAAAAAAAAAAAAAATCAGTTTATAATTTTAATTTTTTTTTTATTCCTGAGAATATTTTTTGTATTCTTTACTTATTTCCATTTATAAGATATCATTACATCCAATCAATTTTAAATTTTATTTTAATTCATTTTGACAGATTTCATTATAAGCCATGAAAAGAATTTTATTAATTACATTTTTGTTTTTATTTCTACGTAACTGAATCTGAACTCTAGTAACAGAATTTAGATTTTCCTTTTTACATATTTTTTGTAGCATTTTTTTCTTTTATGTAAACCTTTTTCATCTAATTACAATAAGAGAAACTTATACAAAAGCCAAATTATCAGATATACAGTCACATGTAAGCATGTATACACATATGAAGTTGTTTCGTATGCTCAAGTTACATATTCAATGATACTATGAAACATTTGCACTTTTGAAAAACCTTTCATTTTGTTTCCAGCATTGCTTTGTGCTTTGAGATAAACTTTTTAAGTCCCTTGCTTGATTGGAGCCCTTATTTTGTAAATGAGTTTGCTAGCTTAGAAAGGCAAAAATAATGTTTTAAAATCTAGACTCAAAGCAAAAACAAATATTGCATTTACATAGCCATACAATTTTACAAATAAGTTTATATGCTGTGTATATCACTGTGTATGCCAGTAAAAAGGTTAGTTCTTTTGAAGTCTTAAATAATCTGTGGGTGGGGAAAAAAAACTTATAGCTTTTAAAGATTGGCATCTTAAAAGTACATATGAATACATGCAAATATGTCAAAACAAAAGGAAAGGAAGGGCAAGGATAAGCTAGAATATTTATTAGTCAGTTGTAAAGTGGTGAATCAGAAAAAAAAAAAAAAGGCTAAATTGTTGTTGCTCCTTGCTCTTCAGAGCTCAGTGGAGGACAAAACATAGTGTATGACTAAGAAAGAAAAATGCTACCAGGGAATCGGCAGTAATAAATATTTTTGCTTATCCTTGCTCTCCCCACCCACTTTGTTTTAATATAAAAGTATATATTAATATATATTTTTAAAATGTTTTTTTTTTGTTGTTGTTCAAAACGATAATAATTTTCAAACTTATTTCTTTGTATAATATTGTTTCATTTTTTTGTTTTAATTTTTAATATTGCATTGATAAGAAATACATGTTAGCATTTCATGCTTGATCAAAAATATCAAATTAATGTTATGTAAATAAACAATAATCCAGCAAGATAAAAGTACAACAAAAAAAAAATGTAAATAAAAGGCAGGAGTCTGGCTTGTATCTCAAAACACTAGCCATTGTGAAAATAAAATCTTAAAATGTTTAAATTGGCTATTTTCAAAAATGTATAGCAGAACTAGAGAATTATTTAAAGAGGAAATAATAATAATAATGTCTCTTGGTCTGTTTAGGAGTAAAATCTCAAATATCAAAAGTAAAAGTTCAGAAATATGTTCTTGCTAACTGAATGGGCAAGAAGCATAACAAAAATTATCTAAAGTTTAGGTGTGGAATAGTTTTCAGAAATATGAATAAAAATAACATTTTAAATGATTTTTAACTTTTAAGCTTTTACTTGTTATATATGAATCTAAATCTGATGTATATATTTTTTTAAATGTATTTTCAAAAATTGTGAATTTGATGCATGTTACTGAATTTTTATAATCAGCTTATTGGCATAAAAAAATTGAATTCAAAAACTTTAAATCTCTTATGTTCTTAAAGAAATGAATCCAGATATTTTTTTTTTTTTTTATATTCATTCTTTTTTTTTTTTTTTTTATTTCTTTGAAGATAGATAACTCTTTTGCCTTTTTTAAATTCTGAACACAAGCACACATACATACCAAAAAAATGATTTCCAAAATTTTGCATAAATCATTACAATTTGAGGTATCAGTGGAAATAGGTCCGTAATTGTATCACTGTATTATGGATTTGGCAATGTTATCTACATACTAGATATAATTGTTGTAATTACAATCTTACCATCTCTTTTATTTTTATTTTATTTTTTATTCATAATTTGCTTAATTACCCATGTATTGCTACACTTATTAGTAATAACTAATTTTACAAAATTGTGTAGTAAATCTACAAATCTAAATTTTTAAAATCTTATCTCAAATCTTTTAGCTTGTGCAGAGTTTGAAAATGTGTATCATGATAAAAATAAATTGTCAGATGATCCCTGATATCTGATAAACTCTTAGATGAAATTTTCAAATATTTAATAGTGTTCTGTTTGCGTAAGTTATAGATTTCTAGTGTCAAATCAATTAACTTTTTAAATATACACCTAGCCAAGATAGAATTTCTTTATAGAATTTCTAATGAAAAATATACTTAGGAAGTTCTGCTGAAATTGACTGTAGGAATTAACTTTGATGGAAATACACTAGTCAGGAGAGAGATAAGGCCACTGTCAGTCAATCTAAATTAAAGCCTCCTCCAAAAAGGCAGGAAAAAACTCCTTTGTTTCAAAGTAATCATGCAGAATTCAATATGTATTTTCTTTAATAATTGTCATGTAAAATAATTTTCATGTTCTTTTCAAGTTTGTGTATTACAAGCCCAAGTTAACAGCTCAGCAGACAAGTGATAACGACATTTATGGTTAAATCCTGAGTATTTTGGAGGTGAGATTCATCTTAACCAAGTGGGGCTCTTTGATGGAAAGAAGCAACAAGCTACCAACAATTTATTACAAACTACTCATAGAGCATGAATAAACACATTTTATATAAGCTAAACATTCATTAATCAATTTTTCTGGCAAGTTATAAGATTTTTTTTTAAGGAATTTATGTCAATTAGATGAAGATGATTGTAATTGAACTTTTAGTTTAAACATTTTTTTTTTTTTTTCTGAAATATATTACCTATTATGGAACCCAAAATTGGAATGTATTTCAGTTTGTTTATAAATCAATACACTTAATATTAGGTTGGTGCAAAAATAATTTCGTTTTCTAATATATGTTACTATGTGAGAAAACGAAATTATTTTTGCACCAACCTAATAGTAAATCATTTAAGCAGTTATTTTTAATCATGAAAATCTCATCTTCAGGAAATGTTTATGCAAACACACTTCACTCGAATGCTGTAACTGTTATATTATTGGGACCACCATGAAAACATTTTATCCAAAAATTTGAAATCTTGAATGGAATTGAAAACACCCGCAAATATGTAAACATATACATGCACAAATATACTTTGTGCATGCATGTATGCATGCATTCAGTTGTTGCTTACATGTAAATAAATTTAATTTTCAGTGGAAATATATACATACCCACCATATTTCAATGCAGGCATGTCTATGTATATAACTGTATTGACAGACAGGTAGGCATAATGCTGAGTACATTTAAAAACATGGATATGTATGTCATTAATGGACATAGCAGTCATGGCTCTACACAAATTTTTTTATTTTTATTTTTTTTATTATTTGTGAATTTCCATGACTTCTTGAGAAAGCATAGTGGTTTTTCATTGCCTTCTTTGTGGTTTTGTATTCAGTTATTCTTCTAAGCTGGTTACCACCCAAGGCTAGAGCCTGATCTACCCTGCTATTTAATCCATAGCTGGTGAGAGAGAGATTGATCCATGCCTTTCCCAAAAGCATTTGTGTAACAGTGAATGCAACAGACTAGGCAAGAATTTTGAACTTGGCTTGTTAATTCCTCTTTCCACACCAATAACAATCAGGCTAATCTCACATCCTATAAGCATATGTTGTGAAATTGTGTGTGTGTGTATATATATATATATATATATATATATATATAATTTTCTTTTGAAAGTTATATACACAAACACGCATATGCATCTCAGGCATGACCAAAATTGCACAAAAAAATGATTTGCATGGTTATAAACTTGGCGGCTGTTATTTTTGTCGGATGCTTAGAAGTCAAAGCTTGTATGAAATTTTGAGATACATCATTATTTTATTTCAAAAGCTCAGACTAATATTTACCGTTTTCTTGCTCTAAAGAATGAAGCAATTTTAGTTAAAGAGCGCATAGAATAAGTTAAACATCACACATTTCAATCAGTAATTCTTCAGACTTCATTAAGTGAAGACATGGATCATTTGAAATGTGTTGAATTGCAAGCATTCAACCAAAAAAAACTTTCAAACTCAATGTATTAAATTTTTATAATCTTGTCTGCCTTGCATTTCATTAAAGAGATCAAGGAAACTAGTCTACTAAGCATTTGTGCATTGTATATTGCTGCCACATTTGGTCTGGTACTTCTGTTTTATATATAGAGATTCTTGACAATTTGAATCTGCAATATTATCGGTCCTGACCTGTCATCTTGGTTTCAGTTACTTTCCCACCACTGTAATATAACTTCCCTTTACCATTTCTATAACTATTTTTTTCTAGAAATATTTTCATGGTAATTGTTCTGATGAACTTTCTTTCACAGTACCAAATTAGCAGCTCTGTCTCATTTCACTGCTGAAATTGCTAGTTGTAACTGTAAGTTCTATGCTATGCTTCTCACTTGTGGAACTCTCTTCTGGATTTCTGTCAACTGCAATCTTTAAAAATTTAAATGCATTGTTAATCATCTTTTTCCTTTTTTTCCTCCTTGAATCCTGTTATTTTAATATCCTCTGTTTCTTTCACTCTTGGTAACCCCTTGCATCTTTGTGGCTTTTATTGCCTTGCTTTGGGGAAATGATTTTTTTAAAAATACCCCCCTGCAGAAAATCAGGTGTTTATCCCTGCAACATTTTGAATTTTAAACTTCAATTTTAACAATGTATATTATTTATTTCCTGTATTTAAATACTTTATATAGACACAAATGATTTGTTTGTAGCTTAGAGACATTTAGATATGTTCATATTTGATTAGATAAATTTATATACAATCTCAATAATATACACACAGTAACACACAACCAGATATCAAGAGCAAGGGAGAAAACAGTTTATACACATGATATTATTAGCATGATATGAAAGGGACAAACATGCTATTCTGAAGCAGATTATATTCAATAAGTAACCCAACCAAGTACAAGATAAAATCTCACGAATAGTTTGCCTTCAGTTAAATCCTCTTAAAACCTATACTTTCTCAATATAATATCTTTTAATGATTAGTCTAAATATTTTCTTTATTTTAACTGATACATGTGTTCAATACAAATTCATATAAACTACAAGATTTAATGGAATTTTGTTAATTTTTCAATCTAATTAAAATAATGATACTATTTGAAGCTTTTGTTTTTTGCATGAATTAAGAAAATAGTTATCTGTACGAATTGTCAAGATATATATATATATATATATATATATATATATCTTTTACAAGCTAGAAGTAGCCTTATTTTTGTATTTAATCATTTTTTTGTAATCTGAGATGTTTAAATTCAAACATAACAAATTCGGAAACATTATAGTATCACTATTTTCCAAGTTTGTCTTTTTGTTTTTAAATGAATGTCATTCTTTTATTAAAAATAATTTTAAAATACTGGATTCATCCATCTTGAATACTAGCTTTTTGTAATTTAAGCAAACACTTTAAATTAATTTGAGAAACAAAACTCCTATATTTTATATATATAAAGCCAAATTAAATTGATGTAACTTTCAAAAATCAAATCTGTAACTATCTTTTTATAAACAAAACCATTTTATTTTCAATCAGCCCACCATCTTATTTTTAAATGACACAGAAAGTTTGTTTCATTACAGACATATTTTAAGAATTGTAAATTTAACTGCAGGATTAGAAAAATTCAAAATTTACCAATGAAGACAAATTTCACAGGATTACATTTTTTTTTTTTTTTTTTTTTTTGTTTATTTTTAACTGCTTTATTTTTATTTTCAATTGCATATTTTGCTTGAATTTCTGTCCATGACAATTTTGTGATGGACATATACCATCATTTTTTTTTTTTTTTTTTTTTTTTTTTCCAGGTTTTCTTAAGATATTTTTTTTTTTTTTTTTTTTTTTTCTTATAGTTTCAAGGCCCATAAAGCAAATCCCAGCATTGCTTTGACTTTATTTTGACATACACAGGTATATAGGACACATATAATCTTGAACACGACTGATTCAAAATATTATCTGTCAATTTTTTAAAGAAATCAAATTTTGCTTTTTTGCTGATTTTGAGTTTAACCCACAGTCTTCATAGCCAGGGTGTTCTTTCCCAGTAATTTCTATAATTCTGTTTTTGAACTTTGACATAATCTTCCAGCCTTTGTGGTACAGCTCCACACCACCTTTCTTCTCTTGTAGTCAAATAACTTTACCAATTTGTTTGAGTGAATTGGAGTTTTTTTCTATATAAATTTTGACATAGATATCACTTCATTTTCATTTTTTAATTTTTCATTAATCACAAGATCTCTTCATTTTGCTTATGTATTATTATTATTATTCCTGCACATTTTAGTTCATGTGGAGTATTGTTTAATACCATTTCATTTGAGTTCTGTATGCATTGATGAATTCTTTTTCAGCCCTGAAGCATTCCTTAATTTCAGGAATAATCACCTCTCTGGGCACCAGTGGTTAAACAGTTGGGTTGGACCCATAATATTTTATATGATAGCACCTTTTTTTTTTTTTCTTTTTTCTTGTTGAATATGGAGCAATATTATTAGTTACATGGAGTATTTTGCCTGCATTTCAGTTCTTAATATTTCACTCATTTTAGAAAGAAAAAAATGATTATTTTTATGTCTGTATGTATTTGAACAAGCAGCATACAAAATTGACTTTTAAAGGCATTTTTAAAATTTGCTTCATTTTAACATTTGAAATTCACCATTATTTTTTTATTTTTTATTTTTTTTCTGTTCCTTTACTTCCCAAAAGTGAATCCTAAAGTTACAATAGTGGAATCAATGAATGTTTCACCTTTTCATAATTTCTGCATTAATTGAAGATAAACATTGTTCCCTGAAAATGAGTCACATGGGAAGAATATGAAAAGATAATACTCACAATCATATCAGTCAATAACAAATTGTGGAAATAACCAACAGAACCAGTGAAGAATATGTATTGCCAGGATATACATATTTAAAAGAAATATCAGGAGGTTGGTTAAATTAAGAAATGAGCTTTTTTTTTTTTTTTTCCTCAGCTATTTTTATCCATATGCTATCAAGTGACATTTTTCTAAACATACTCGCAAAGACATATATTTTTATGGCATTCAGTCTTACCATAAAAATAGTGATTTCTACCTCCAAGTAGATATTTTTTGTTTGAAAGATTTTTAATTTCTGCAATAATATGAAATGAAGGTTTCATTTTCAGCATAGTATTATACAATTATAACATCATCTCCTTTCAGAAATTTTGCAGTTGAATTTTTAAAGCAGAGCCTTCAACTGGAGCAAATACATTGTTCCTTTTGTTGTAAATCTCAAACCTGAAGTTGATCCTTTTTGCTTTTTTTTTTTTTTTTTTTTTTTTTTTTTTTTTGTAAAGATTTAAAATTAATATTATCAATCAGTGAGAAATTTAGAGAAAACTTAAATTATCATTTAAGCTGATGTGATGAATACAGTAAGGGGAGAGGTTTGTAAAAGAAACATGCTGAATATTTGCATAAAATAAAATCTTAAATATAAAAATGAGATTTTTTTTTTTTTTTTGAATTTGGAATAAAATGAAAGACATAAAAAGAAAATATTTCATGAGGAATACAGCATTTTAAATAAAAAATTTTTCACATTAAATTTTTTTTTTTTTTTTTTTTAATCACATGGTTCTCTTATCAAGTTTTGTTTCATTCAGTAAATATTTTACATTAGCTTTTTATTTTTTGTTTGTATATTTTTTTTTTTTTTTTTTTTTTTTTTTTTGTGGGGGGGTTATAATCAAGGTGTCAGTATTTTCACACCCACCTGAGAGATGTTAAGTAAAAAATATTGCAGATAACTCCCAGCTTTTTTTCCTTTTTAAACAATATAACAAAACAAAGAAACAAATTTAGTTTTATGAAAATGTTAAGACGTGATTCTCATTGGTGGATGCTTAGTTGCTTATTCTTTTACATACACTACTCTTTTGTGAAGAGATAAAAGTGCATGTCAGAACCCTGGATGCATGTCATCGTGATCGGCAGTGTTGGTGGTAGAATTCACTCCTAAGCCACTTCAGTTACAAGAATCATGTGACAGTATTTGTAAATCTGAAAAAGAAAAAATATTGGACAATTTCATTTTTTTTTTTTTTTTTTTTTTTTTTATTTTCTATCACAAACCCAAAATATTTATTCAGCTTTGATGCTTGAATAAGAACTATAATTAATTTGTACTGAAAATATTTTTGTTAAATCTTATAAAATTTCATTGCAAATTCATAATCATAAAATTTCAATTCTTTGGGGATGATTTGCTCATGCAATGTGTCAAATTTACTGAAATTTTGTGCTTGTTATTGTTACTCAATAGTTCTAATTAGAAATTATAATTATTAATATATTTACCAGTTTTTTTAGTTTGGTACAGTATTGGTAATTAAAAATAAATCATTTAATGAATTCAGATTCATACTAAACAAATATTCATTACTTACAAATCTCTTAAAATTTGCATACATTGATTCTGAAACTAAGAAATAAAACTTATAAAGTCGGGTAACTTGGTCTAATCTACAGGGTGGCAAATTTATTATCACTGTCTTATCTTTCAGGAATCATAACCTTGAATAAAGCTACTTCCTCCTAGTTATCACATTCACAATTTTGTGTTGAACATTCAGGCAAACATTTTGAACATGTATGATGATTCAGTTTGTACATGAATCATGACAAGTAAATAAATTACTTTCTAAATTTGCTTTCTTTACTGAGTACAGTGTTTTTTTTTGTTTGTTTGTTTGTTTTTTTTTTTTCTAACAAACGTGGCTTTTAGGAATCTCTTTGACATATGGGTACCAAATATGGATATTAACAAGATAGCTTAAAAGCAAACTTAGAAATTCACAAAAATCAATGGACAGAGCAATTCCGGTGATAAATCAAGATAAAAAGCAATCATTGTGGATTAAAGAGCAGATCAAGATAAGAGATATAACAGAGGTGATTAAACTACAAAAATAAAGGTGGATTTGAAACCTTGTTAAAAAATGTGTGGGGATTCAAAAGGTTGCTTCATTGGTGCCCAATGGTTAGTTAGTACAGTACATAAAGACCAGACATCAGATAAAGAGATGGAATAGAAGAGTTTACTGGCAAGACATGGTGTAATGTCAATAGGCCTTGTAACAATGAAATTTTCTAGGGTTAATTAGAATCTGATTCATGAGACTTCTAGGAGTTAGTAGTAGAAACCAACATAGCTGACTAATGCTGTACATATATCAACTGTATAAATATACTAAAACACATATACACAACTGTTTGTTACACAAGGTAGAAACTGGTACAGTGATACTTGTCATAAAAGGATTAGATAAGGGCTTTGTACTTCAATGGATTTGATATGACTGAAAGACATTAAGAAATGCACAGTTTACAAGAAAATGTTACAAAAATTTATCTTTTATCTTTTTTTTTTATAAAACACTTGTGATTACTCTATTTGGTCTGCTAAGTGACTTTGCTCAATGCCTGCTAGGTGGCATTGTATAAAGCAGTATAAAAGGAAAGGGAATGAACTCTTTTTCTCTTCAATCACAATATGATGCAGTGGCAAGATATCTTTTTATTTTTCTTCCTTCAGAGGGTTTCTTAGCACCCAGATGAGCTGCATCACATAAAATGCACTACAGTATTTCCTGTTCAAAGAAACCTTATGCAACCACAATAATATATCTTCAAAACTATCTATCATGATTCAACACAAGAAAATATTCTACTTCACTAAATGAGACAACACTGCTACAAACTGGACTCCAGTAACAAACTGGATATCATAAATTTTTAAAATAAATATTACACTGTAAAAGAATCCATTTCATAACTAGAATCCAAGAAAAGTAAGGACAATCCTGATTTGAAACAATTTAGCTTATACACCATTTTTACATCTGAATACTTTGAAAATAATATTTGAAGCTGAGGGACAAATCAATTTTAAATACAGGAAAGTTGGAATGATCAAATAGTTTATTATCAAAAATGGTTGTAGCAGTATTAATATGGGTAATTTTGAATCTGTTAATGTTATATCCAAACTAAGAATGGAGTATATTCTCTTGAAAATCAGTTGGCTTAAATTCAATCTTGTTAAAAAAAATATAACAATGTTCCCGACTTTTGAGCTTACAAAGCAGAAAAATTGGGTACAAACAATATAAGTACACATGAGAAAGAAAGAAAGAAAAAATGTGCATGTCGATGTTTATTGTGGAAAAAATACTTTTGAAGTAGTTTCTATTAAACAAAAAAAAATCTGTCAAATTTCAGCACTTAATGGTTGTTTTTAATGTATGCATTGGAAGATATTGAAGTGAAGATAGAATACATTTCACTAAAAATTTAAAGAATTTAAATTTTTATTAATTAGAGCATCTATATTATGAATTTGCAATGACAGGTTTATATTACTTTTGTCATTTTTATGGTCACACCATGAATGGTACTGTGTAAGCCAGTACTACCTGTTGCATGGTTAGGTTGCTTTCCTGGTAAGGAGGGTGGCTAGAAACCCAAAAGTATTAAGAACACCTCTCAAAAGGTGGATGAACCTTCTTGTAGGGGTCAATGGCCATCTTGCACAATGGGGTAAGCTGAGCTCTATAGATATGTATGCAGCCAGCATGACTGTGTGGAGGGTTCTATCAATCAAATCACTGGGGATGAATACATTGGTCATGGATACATCAGCTGTAGCTTGATCTGGAGAGGGATGATCTCTGCTTGGGTTATTTGTACAAGACCAGCTATACATGAATTAATACATATCTGGTTTTCAACCCATATATGTGAAGGAAACTGGTCAGGTACTCAGCTGAACAGCAATCCTACAGCCATACCTGGTCATGCAATTGATTATTTTTTTATTAAATATTTCTATGAAGATAGCCACCAATTTAAAAGGAAAAAAATATCTTACCTTTCAGCTTAACTGCTTGAAGCTGACACCTCAGAAATGGAATGAGAACAAACTATATGAAAATATTCTCACAAGAAAAATCTCATACTGTAATTGCAGATCAAAATCCTGAAATAAAATAAGATAGAACATTATTTTTGTTCGACAAACTCTTAAAGATGCAAAATATAGGACTTTATGGTCTTGCTTAAGATAACTTGTGTACAAGATTGATTTGATATACTGTTTAAAAAACCTTGTTTAATAATGCCATTATTTTTTTTGTCATATAGTATGAAGAATATGTTTGCAAAAGTACGTGTGGCAGTTAACAATACCTTAATTTTGACTCCAGATAAATTGTCTGCTATTAAACAAAAATATACCTTTTGATAATTATTTTTAACACCTGATGCAAAATCTTTGAAGATGTTATGAAGTGGATATTTCTTATTGAATAATAAATTAGTCAATTTCTGGAGAAAGGCAGTCTCATAAATGCTGTGCTTGTATGCATGCATAGGTTTTAAAGTGGATAGTTGACTCTGTTACACTGAATGGCTTGTGTGTGTAGTACACATGACATGGAGAAAAACTAACTAAACAGCTGGACTCTGGCTCTTTATATAAAGGTTAGTTGGATCTGATTGGATCATAAATCAAAGTTGTTTCTTTTCAAACTGTAGCAACATGTGAATTAGCTTTTGTTTTTGGCTCTAAAATAATAGTCTATTAGTTTTGAATTTGAATTCACTTCAAATTACTAGAAAAGTAAACTGAATCTTGTCAAAGAAAATCATTCCTTTTAAAATATTCGATAGAATATCTTGATATTTGATTTTGATATCTACCTAGTATCTTTTTAAAGTATGTCTCGCTCTTTACAAAATCCATTAAAATCTAAACAATATATAGCAATTAAAAAAATATCTACTTGCCAATAAAGACAAAAATATGTTATATTTATATAAATATATAATTCATCTATCTGCCTTAAAGCATGTTTACATACATGTCCTGTGAGTGCTAAATTCTTCAAACCTTAATTATATATAATTCACCACAGGAGACAGTATCTTGAAGTGCATATGATATAATTAATGTGTGCATATATCATATTAGTATCAAAAAATTATTTTTTTTTTTTATTTGTGTGTGTGTGTGGCTTCATTCCCCCCAATAAACATGATAGACCATTTCAAACTTGCAGCTTCCCAAATACCAGGATGCAGACAATGGAATTTTAACTACCACACTGACACCCTATTGATTCTTGATAATGACTGCAATAATTGAAAATACTCAAACAAAAAGTGACATGAACTTGAAACAGTTCAGCCACAAGTTTAAGCACAATACTCAATACTTTATTCAAAAATTGGGAAAAATTATAATAAATTAAACAGACCTCATCAGTTCTTTTTAATCAAATTTGTTTGAATACTTGCTGCCTAGATATACCTTATATATAAAGAACAGTAAGATATATAATCTGGTGTTCTTGTTAATTTATTATATATATATATATATATATATATATATATATATATAATGCTATTTTTTGATTATTAGTAATATTGTTTGTAGCTTTTATTGTCCTTAAATTCTTCATTGTTACATAATTATGTTCATTGTATTTTCAATGTTCATGGATAGAATCATGTCTTGGTTACTTCAAGACTTTTTCCTTAAAGATATTTTCATTTGTGATGAAAGTCTCTCACTTTCACTGCTATATACGAGTTCTTCACTCTTTTATTTCTGATTTGATTTTTCAATGCCTTGGTACTTTATTCAGTTTCTGAAAAGTATCTTTCACTAATTCATAGACATACATACACACATTAAAATATATCTACAGTTTAGTAAATACAGTGGTAGTTCTGAAAACAAGTTTAGGGAAATATGAGTAACATGAAAAAAGAAACATGAAATCAGAAACTTTGCAGTGAACATTTTATTGTGGGCAACATTATGGAATTATTTCAGTGTTTGAAGAATTTGTGACTTATGAACAGCTTGTGACCAACGAACATTTTCACTAATACTGACATACAGGTAAACATATATAAACAAAACACAGATTTCGGTAGGAAAATCCCATGAATCTCGCTAAAGATAGATTTCTAAGTAATTTTTTAGAGCAGTACATTTGTATTATATCAGCTCATTTAAGGCAAATAGCTTACATTAGTATCATTTATTTTCCTTTAGCTAATTTTGATTCCTTTCATAGAGAGGTTTCACTTTGATCTTAAAAGCTTTAAGTCTAGAGTCAACTGTTATCCATCCTGCATATCCTCATATTATACACTTGTTACTTTTTCTTGCATCAACCACATTCAGTAACCATATACCTTGAATGTTTTTGGGAATGAAGAGCATGCTTCCCCAATCACTATGGTCTTAATCTCAAGTCTGGGTTCAACTGTAATTCATCAAAACATTACTTTTTCTTAGGTTCATACTTATTCAGTAACTCTCTGCCTCGAGTGGCTCTTGGGCCTTGTATTGGGAGATATAAAAAAAATTCTACCAAGACTAAATTTGTTTGTCTAACACTCTTGCTAACAAAATAAATATTTATAGTGACTTTGTATTTTTCTACTCTCAGAACTGACAGCATCATATGAAGATGATGATTAAGCTGTTTCAGTTTGTGTGCACACATTCATTGTAAATGAACTTTTTGTCTTCCCTGTATTAATAATTGATATGCAAACTACATAATTATATTTTTTTTTAATTTTTTTTTTTTTTTTTTTTTTTTTTTCTTTTTCTTTTTTTGGTAGCTGTTGCTTTCCAAATATATAAAATAAAATTTTCAGGACTTTGCTTTCATTGTGTTCTTTTGTATATGAAAAATTTTACCATCAACTTAATGATATAGAAATTTCATAACGAGTGTTTGTTTATTCAAATTAAGATCTGAAATTTCTATCAGTCACTTTGACTCCATGGCAGTCTGGGAAATTTCCCGGTGGGCCCCAAAGTGATGGTTCATCACTTTAGAAACCCCCCACCCTAAAAAAAAATAAAAATATTGCATAGATGCTGGAGAGATTTAAATAAATCTTCTTTGATGCTGTAATTTCTTTTTGTAGGTAATGGATATATCCTCAGTTTGATTAAACCTTTTTAAGGATATTTTTTAATTTTGTTTTGACTAGTTCACATTTCAGTTCTGCACATGTTCCAGTTTTAATTATACTTTGAAAACAATTTCAAATTTTGCTTTGTAAATTACTCTGACTCGTTCTATGATTGAGATTTTCATTTTTATTAGAACTTTCTAGTATTTGTATTATGCATACATTAACATAAAATAATATTGAATAGATGTCACATTATTTGCCTAAAACCTTTGCTTTTATTAGATTCATTTGACTACATTTGGGTTTAATTGGGTCCTTTTCACTAGGCTTTTTTTACAAGTTTTTCAGATATAAATTTTTGACTCCTTCCGTCACTGCTTTGACTCTAATTTCAATTAGTAAAGTTTAATTTATTTTCAACTGTTGAATGTGTTAACTCTTTAGCTCTACTTGGAGATTAGTATTTTCATTATATTCATTTATGACTGACAACATTGGTATAAAATGATACTCTTGGACAAATGACAGAACAAAATTCATCATTCCTCAGGTTTTCTATTTTAAGAAATGTCTTCACACAACATCTTTATAATTGGAAAATGTGGGGGATGGGGAGACTAGAACAAATGTCAGTTACAGTTTACATTTAAACCTTAGAGAGATTCTCAGCATTTAAACTTAAATTCAGGCATTTAAAAAAATAAAACTGATAAAAATCTGAATGAGATTGACAGTTTTAAATGTAGATACATTGAACATAAACATTTAAAGACACACATTAAGCCTAAACCATAACCAGCATTTGTTGTCTTGAATTGCTCAGCTCTTCTGAAGTTTCTATATACAAGACTGATTCCATTAATAAAACAATTGTCTGGAGAAGTTCTTTCTTGAAATGAAGTACATTGCTAATAAGTTTCTCATTTTTCTATCATCCTGATATATATTTAAGATGGAATAAATTAAAAGCAGTTCATGTATAAATATTTTATTCTGTTAATAAGAACATCCTCAGAAAAACTGAAAAAGTTCAGGAAAAATCACTACCATAGCAATCTTGCTACTTAGAAATGTTGTGGTTAATTTGAAAATTTAACAGTTAATAAAATTCAATGAGATTTATACATATGAAAATGTTAAATATAAAATATGATTTGATTTAGGATAATGAAGAATGTTAAGGTGTGTGTGTGTGTATATATATTTGATGCCAATTGAGATTTCATGCACATAGCAATCATCAAATTAAAAACTGATCATTGCAATGTCAATATTTATAGCATTCACAATTCACTGGAAAAGAGTCAGGAGATTGATGTGGCCCCACTCATAATTTCAATTTTTTTTTTTTTTCTTTCAAGGTAATTTTGACATAATTTAATCATTGTTTTATTGAAAAGGGAATATTTTCCAATTTTCAATCAATCTTTCTCATCTTAACACCAAAAAGTTCAAATTTGGAGTCTTCTGTCCACATTTTGTCATTCTTTCAATGCCTAGTTATGCTTTTTTGCACACAAGTCTTTTCTGCTAATTCCCCTTTCATAGCAGGATTTTCTTGATGGCTATGCATTCTGAATCCCATTGATGTAAGTTGATTTTTCCCAGTTAAGAGCAACACTGGTTGCTGTTGAGAGGAATTAAATTTAGCTGTCAACTCTGCAGCTGTTTTCCTTCTATTTATTTTGCTCTCAATCAAGTCTTTATCTCCAGCAGCAGTTGTCACTTTTGGTGCTCCAGATCTTTTTTCTGTCAACATCTGTGCCAGTTTCTAACTGCCTTTGTAACAAATATTGCAGAAAATATCTAGAAAGCTTCAATTTCTTTGCAATTTGTCTTTGAGCCTCTGAATTCCATTTTGTGCCTTCACCTCAATCCTTAGCTGCTTTGATTTTGCCATTTTAAGTAAATTATTTTAAAATTAAAAATAAAAAAAACCAAAAAAAAAACAAAACACAGAGCCTGAAAATACTGTCATGACACCATCTTTTCTTCAGAGACGGCTACATGTGTTTTGCTTACAACATTAGTCAGTGCTGAGCTAACATTTAGAATGTGTATTAACATTTAACTTTGTTGAAAAAATTTTGATAATCTCAGTCTGAGGTGTTGATGGTAAAAACAAGGTTTTTCTTGTGAAATGTTCATAATTTAGCAAAATGTATTGTGGACAGATGAATTCAAATTTTAATTCTTAGGTAGTAAGAGGAGTCAGGAGAGATTGAAAAATAAATGCAAAAAACACTGTAGTTACTGAAATTTTCTTTTACTTTAAAAAAATAAATATAAAAATCTCATTTTAAGACTTTCTTTTTTTTTTTTAAAAAGAAATGCAGGGTGGCCCTAAACTTTTTGCCTTTAGAGTGTGTGTATAAAATATATATATATATACACACACACACGTAAGGTGTGTATATATATATATATATATATATATATATATAATAATGTCACTTTGAAGTATTTTATTCCAAGGAATGCTGAATCATTTTGTAAAATTTGAGCTAACATCAGAATTTATTTAGGAATTTTTTAATGATCAGGCTGAGAATTTTTCAGTGCCACCTCAATGCAAATAACTTAAAATCAGAAGGTATTTATTTATCCTTCTATGGGAATAGGATGAGGAAGAAGGCCAAATTTAATGATGGACTCCACATTTCCATATGGGTAGCTTCAAAAATTGTCTAGCAGCTTTTGAGATTCCTTGGAAATTGACCAGAGACCTTGGTCATAATCTGTGTAATGATATATATGCATGAGAAAGAGTTAGTTGAAACTGGTGATCATACCAGAAGCTAAGGTCAGCTCAGCGTAGTTGCAGGATAAGCCACGGGTTGGCTCTATGGGTGTTTACTGATTGTAAATTTTATTTACATGTATGTAATGAGAGTATAATAAATATACAAATAATGTATGCATCAATATATAAAAATACTGCAATATGTTTTGGTCTACTTGTTTGTTTAAGCTAGCACAAGGGTACATTAGTGAAATTGAATATTTTACTGTAAGTTTTAAAAAATGTCCAGTCTTTATGCATAATTTTTATTTGATTTGAGTTACCTGTTCTTGTCAGTGATGTCACAATGCATTATGACATAAGTACATAAAGTTAAATACATTAAAAATCTTTTTTTTTTTTTTTTTTTTTTCTCTTATATTTTAGGTAAGGATTGTATTATGAACAATGTTTGAGATGCCAGATTCGGTTGACAAGTGTTACTACTTGTATTTCTTTTTTTTTTTTTTTTTTTTTTTTTTCATCATTATAAACACTAAAATGATGGAAGGTGAATAACTAGGAAGCTTATCCTATTTAAATCCATTTGCAAGGCAAACATGTAATGTATATAGCAATATATTTGTACATAGATACAGGGCAAATTTTCCCCCCTCTTCAATGAAAGGGAACAAACGCTTATACTCTTTCATATATATAATTTCTTTTGTGTTAAGTGGTACAAAGGTCTTTTAGACATAAGCTTTAATGTCGTTATTTGTGAGGAAGTTTAATGGAGCCTTTTCAAATGGTGAATTTCTCCAGTAATACTTTATACCATCATTGCATACAGTTTGAGAGATGAGCTTGTCAAATATCACTCTTTTGTAGTCATCGGAATTGTAGACACATACAATTTAAAACTGAAAGGATCTGGAAAAAAATAACTTTTATGAGGTGTGAAAAACATTTTATTTTACCTAAGTCTGTTAAATTCATGAAGGTATTAAAATAGAAGTGTGAAATCAGTTATTTAATTTAATGTACTCATTAGAGTATTTCAATATACTTAAGAGAAATTATTTTATTTTCTACTAAATTTATAGATTTGTGTAAAATGGAGAGGCTTTACATTTGTTATTGGAAGTATTTTTATACAGGGTGTAGCAGAAATACTTCCCATAATCGTAAGTCATTAGCTAGATAAAGATGTTGTTGCCACTATTGTCTTAAAATGGTTACAGTAGAAGGTGATGAAATTTAAGTGATTGTAATTAAAAGATGGTCATTTTAGTGATAGAATCATAAGCCAATGGGTTGAAGTAGCTAATGTTGGCCTTAGAACATGCTTTCATATTCATTTCATATGGCCTCAAAATTCTGCTTTCATTGGTCAAATAATAAAAATTTTCTTGTGGGCTTGTAGTACCTAAACACCCTTGTGTATGGGTTCATTGAGTTTTCCAGAATGTGTTCATAGTCTACATTTTGGCAGTTGGATCCTCAAATGTATAATTGGTTGTGAAGGGGCTCCCATATATGTTCAATCTTCAGGGCCCCAAAAGTGTAGGTTCGGCCCTACTAAATTGCAAATGATATTTTGCAAAACACCATTTGCAATACAGGAAAAGAATGAAAAAAAAAAAAAAAAACGGTCAAACTTAATAGGCTTAAAATGCCTATACTTTTGAATAGAATATGTTTAACTGAATAATTACTGCCTAATTATATATATATATATATATATATAAAAAGTGATACTCAAGGTTTGAAATAGATTTTTCATTTTTTTAAATTTTTTGTTGAAGCTGTTATTTTACTTTTAATTTCAAGCTAATAATTTAAATTTAATATTTCCAATAAACAAAACGCTGTATTTTAAAATGAATTTAAATTGATTAGAATGCCATTTTTTTATTTTTTTTAAATTGGCTGATTCTAGCCATATTTACAAATCTTTGAGCAGAACATAATTCTTTTAAAAATCTTTAAACAATAAAATATACTTTTCTGAAACTTTCAGTTTAGCTGATTTCAAGTTTAATTAATCTGATTTAAAACAAATATTACTTATTTTTAGTTTAAAATATTGCAGAAAAGCATCGTGAGGGCAGTTTTTTAATGAGGTGTTGACAACTGTCCATAGTTAGGTTTGGAATTTTTCTATAGGGGGCATATCTGTAAAAATTATAGTTTTTACTTAATAACAATATCCCCTAACCAGTACAAATTAATACAAAATTTTAAGATTGAAAACTTTGTAAATTTGATAAAAACTAATTCTTGTAAAAAGTTTATTAATAAAAAGAAAAAAAAATGCTTTTCTTAAGACAATGTCCATAATTTATCCTATTCATAAGAGCAATTAAGAGCATTTCTAATTCAATAATGTCGTAGTTTTATTGCATTTTTATTTGACAATTCAGAGTAGATTTTCAGTAACTGGGGATCCTGTATTGCAAAAAAAACTGATGTCAATTTTTAAAGGAGTTCTGCTTATAACTAAACATTAAGCTTTACAAAAAGGAATTTGGCTAAATTCTCTAAAATTAAGGGGTAGCAGATGTAAAAAAAAAAAAAAAAAAAGAGCATCTAAAATAATTGAACTCATTGGTGAATAAATCCTGAAATTAAAATCCAACAATTATTTGACTTTTGCAAGAATTTCCAAATCAGTGTTTTTCCCTGCAAAATGCTAAAATTTTCTATACTAATTTATGGTCACTCACATATGAAAGTAATTTTGGTGGTTCTAAAATGGTTTAAGAAAAAAATATAATTTAATAATAAAAATATCCTTTGCTTTTTTCCTCTTAACAAAAAAGTTCTATCACTAAAATCCTAAGTTTGAGGCAGTTTTTTTTCATCATGTATACTCAATTTTTCAGTGGATTTTTAGTAGTACCCATAATAATAATAATAATAATAATAAATAAAATGTGTTGAATTCACTTAATTTGAAAATGATGTCATTCAACCAAATATCATTATTACAATGCTATTCATAAAAACCTACATGCTTTCTTAGCCATTCTCTTTTTCCACCTTTCATTTTGAGATAACAAAGACTACTTCACTATTAGTTATGGTTTGTTCTTTCAGTTAAAATAACTAAAAGAAATTACTATGCTAAGTGAGTTTTGTCAAATTTTGTGTATTTATTATTTTATGGCTTTGCTTTTTCATAAAAGGTTTTGCTAAAGCCAATCATTAGATTACATGAAATAAATGTTAAGTTATTTATATTGTAGAAAAAGCAAGGTTTAAAATTGTATATACTCTACAGTATCATAATAGTGGGTATATATATTTTATGGTCTAAAACAGCCAAGATGTATTTAACACAGTACAAATAGGACAATGCATAAATGAAGAGGAACCAGGTTGAATAAATGGAGCTGGAAAATACTAATTATGAAATTTAAAATAGGATTATGGAATCCAAATTGAACTAAGATGAAATGACAGTTACTTAAAAAAAAAAATTGCACCCTGACCAAAAAAAAAAAAAAAAAAAAACGAAACAAGAATCAATCAATTGATTCGTAAGTGATACCTGGCTTAACATGGTGTGTGTGTGTGTGTGTGTGTGTCATTGAAACCAGAATTGACAAAATATAATAGAAGAAAATGAGTTTGTTTTTGGCTTTTGTTTATGCTTCTCAAAGAAAAAGGAACAACAATTACTTCATAGTTAAGATGGCTCCGGTGAAGAATCACTTGTGATACTCCCTCCCACAGATTGCAATGCTTTTTTTCGTAGAATCGTAGCTGACTGATGCAGTGAACTGGTGGAGACGTTGCACTGCGGGCCTGAAAATCAAATTAAACATGGCTCTAACATTGCAAAGCACACTTTACATGCAAGAATCATCAGAAATAAAACAAATTTTTCAAAAACTATAAAATATGTATATATTCTAGACAGGAAAAGTATAAGGTAAATATACAGAAAAAAAATCTTGATGTATAAAGTTATGCAAGCCACTATAAGATGTATTTAACCCTTTTTTTAAGTGTTATGAAGAAACTAATGATAAAATGCTTGTAAAATATAATTAGAAGAAATTTATTTTGATTTGAGCTCATTTTTACAAATGTTTTTTAAAGCAATTTTTATCATTGATTATTAAAAAATTCAGTGTAGTTTTTCTTCAAACAATGTTAAATAGGTTTATTGTGAGTTATATAGCATCTCGTATCTAATGAAAAATAGATGTGCCCTTTAGATTCTGTAATCAATGGCTAATAAAGTTATCATTGCAAATTCTTGTCTATGATACATCAAAGAATTGTTTTGAACTTTTTTTTTTTTTTTTTTTTTTTTGTGTAAGTCCAATTCAATTGCATCATAGGCTTCATTCAATTATTAGTCAAAGTAATGATGGGTGTAGTTTAGTAGGTTTGTTAAACTTAGATCTATTGTATCTGATTCAGTGTCATTGCTAAAGGCAACTGGTGCTTGAATGTTTTTCTGTTTCTATAAATAAGAAAGAACAGTGAGACCAATGAAGACTTTTAGATTGTGTCTTTATCAGATTTATAAAATTTCAAATATTACTAAGCAAGATTATAAGATATTAATTTCAGAATATTGAGCAAAAATCACTGAATAATATTCTGTAAATGACATAAGGTATTTTCTCTATATAAAAAAAAAACAATCCATATACCATAGATGCTACTGTACAAGTTGCACTCTTGTATGTGCTGTGTCCCTTCAGATTTCTGGCAATCATGGTTCTCCACAATTTCCTGTCCTTTGGAGGTGTTAATAAAATTTTTTTGCTGTCTCTTAAAACTTGTTCTGCTATTGATTTACTCAAGTTCATTAGGTAGGTTATGTGTTTTCATCTGTCTGTCTTGCCTTAATTTTGTTATGTGAGTACCTTCAGATTTTAGGGCCACATTTTGTTTCCTCTGTTAAAATGATTTCAGATATTTAAATTGTTGTACTTGTTTGATTTTGGTATCTCCAATTTGTAATTTGCATGTTGGGGTGTTCCTTTTGCTAATCACCTTGCATTCCATCTTCCTCCAATTAATGTTTAGTCTTTTCTTGCCTACCTTTTGTAGGAGTTCTTGTAGATTCCATTCCACTATCAATCCCAAGAAAACTTGTGGCTTTTAACAAGTTGCATTCCAAATTGTAAAATTTTGAATTTACAATTGAATACAAAACTAAATAGATTAGTAATGGTGAGATCAGCCATTTCCATACAGCAATCATTTGACTGAAAAGTTAGCATTACTGTTGGTTGAAACTTGTAAAATCTTTTTCTCTTAAAACAGTTTATCAGGTTCACTGTTTCTAGGATTGGTGGAGTCTCTTTTGTAACATTTTGTTTAAGGTTAGATGCAATGTCAACAGATTGTCATTATTTTCTCTTTGACTTACATGAGCTATCTGTTTTAGTTGTAGCTACTGTTGGATAAGTGACATAGTTTTCATTATTTGGTAAAGTTCTTTGTGGTTTTGTATCATCAATTGTTTAAGACTTAGAGAGTTTGTTTGCCTGAAGCTATTTTTAATCATTGATCTGCTAGTTTCATGAGTTATCATATCCAGTGCAAAATAAGTATATATTTCTAATTTAACAGTGATAAGGCAATTACCTGAAATGAAGAAATCCTCTTGCCAGAGTCAACTGGCTTCATTGCTAATACTGAAGCATTTTATCTATTCATTGATTGAATTGGAAAAGAATTGTACAAATCAATTTACCAGCCAATTGATTAGTTTTCTAGTAATGTATTAGTATAATTGTACAAGACTAAGTGGAATAAAAAAACAATTTATTAAAAAAAGAAAACTTGTATAAAAATATTTTAATATTGAATATATTACCCTCCAATAATTCAATTAATGTACTATCCCCAAACTTGTTCAGTCACCAATTCTGATGAATTTTTGTAAAATGTATTTCAGTTTTATACAATTACAAAACTAATTGAGAAATCTAATTTTATGAGTTATTTGGAATAAGTAACCATAAAATAAAATTGACAGATTTCATATATCATCAAAATTTGCAGTTATTCACAAATTGAAAGTTAATACATAATTTAAGATTCCTAATAAGAGACTAGTTTTCTTTTAATGTTTTGTTTTGATCAATAAAGCCACTAATCACTATTGCTTTGAAATAATCTAAAAGTGAAGATTCAATAAATTTTCCGAAGATAATGTATTTTTAAAAAATAATGTTCCTCAGTTAGAACAGTAATAATCACTTTATTTGGTTACTGTTCCTACTATGTATTCCATTTAAAGTGCAGAATTAAACAATGTTTGATATTCTCAAGTGAAACAGGTTGGTAACTGGATGACTGCAAATTTAAAACTTCCCTTTTAGATGTATGCACATTTTAATTAAATTTACTTGCTTGTTATATACAAATGATGTTTTTTAATTACTAGTAGACAATTGTCTGTATCTTTTAATTATACTAATTTACTTGAACTAGTATGTTCATTTTGATTGTGATTGGAACATTTTTGTTCCAGCTTGCCTTCTTCAGATGTTTAACATAATTGGTAAACTTGTGGGAATTTTGATCTGAACCTTAAAGGTAGCAGATTATTTTCATTCCGCTATCCATGTGAAACAACAGAATAAAGGATTTTGTTCAAAATTCCAGGAAAGTTACCATCAATGACAAGCACTTGAATGTGCTGTATCCATGAATTCCTATCCTTTGTAGTTGTAAGTTTTGTCTCTCACCACTCATTCTGCCATCTATTTATATCAGCTAGTCAGGTATGTTAGTTGACATTTTGTTCTGACTCTTTTGTCTGTGATGTCATTTTATAAGCCCTCGTTCCTCATTATGTGTCCTAGAAATTTCAATGGTATCTTTAAGTTTTAGTGTTCTTTTTGTTTCCATTTTCCTAAAAACTTTGTCATTACTCACAGGTTCAGACAATGGCATTTTCATCATCCTTCTTTACAAGTGGATTTCTGTTGTCTTGAGTCTATTTATCAGAAGACAGGGTACAATAGATGAAATGTTGTGGTGGTAATATACAGACAAAAGTTGTTTGTATGATTTTAGTATTAATGATTAATAGTAATGATTTATTGCATTAAAATTCAAAAAGATATCTTTTTGCAAAGAAAGTCTTGATGCAGTAAAAGAATCTGTCCTAAAACAAGCTGAATAGGGCATGGTTTTCATTTATTTTGCAATATAATTTATCTTTTTATGTACTTTTCAACTGTAGATGATTAGAAAAATTCTGAGTTGTATATAGTAGGAAATTAGTTAAACTGTTTTACTTATGAAAAGAAATTAACGAAAATTAAGTCTAAAAATGTATTTAAATATTTATTCTTTATTTTTCTCAATTTTATTTATTGAAAAGTACTCAAAATGCAGTCAAGTAATTACTTTATTGTAGCTGTATGCAAATGTTCTCAGCACCTTTCTTTTCTGAAACTAAAGTAAATACTAATTAAAAAAGAAGTTTAATTTTTTTAATTAAAAAAAAAAAAAAAAGTAAATAAAATGCTAGAAAAATCTTATGTTAAATGTAGCTGTTAGTGAAACAACTTGGTACTTTCTTTTCATAATTTCTCCAGACTGCAAATGGTTTGATTTTAATTTGTTAGCTTGATATTTCAGACTTGGAATTGTATGTGTATATATATATATATATATATATATATATATATATATATATACTTTGTTTTATAGTTTCTTTCTTGCCAATATAGATTTGAATAAATATCAAATTAATGAAATAATAAAAAAATTTAGTATAATAAAAGCTGAAAATTTTAAATGTACATGTGTATAAAAAGGGTTAAATATTCTTACTCACAAGGAATACAGAAAGAACCATGCATGGTCAAATACATCTAAATTAGAACAGAAAAAGTAATGTTTTTTTTTTTTTTTTTTTTTTTTTTTTCCTTACAAATTTACATTGAAATATTTCCTGGCTATTTTTAGGAAAATTACTTAAAAATTAACATGCTTTGGATTACTTTTGACAAAAGGCAAAAGAAAAATATTAATTGACTGAATAACTCAAAATTTTAACAAAGGAAAAAGACAAACTTTACCAGGTGAAAATGATTGAAATTTTTTTTTTTTTTTTTTTTTCCTGAATTTGGCCAGATACTTGGAGAGAAAGAACAAAAGGTTTGCTAAATAGAAAAATAAATTCATTGTCAATGTCCTGGGTTGGCCACATAAATGGCAATGCATTTTTCAAGGTGCTTCAGGTTTCGATTCATTGTTTCATTCGAATTTGGTTTGCATCATGCACAGTAATTACAACAGCAAAAACATGCAGTAAAAATCAAGCATGCAAACACATTGCATAAGACTAGCATGAAGGAAAAAAAAATGTTCAGTTGGGTTGCTAAGTGCTTCTTTGTTGTTCGTTAACCAAATTTTATTGTGAAATCTGTCTTAAACATGTATGTAAAGATGCATATTGTAAAATTTTATGCCCCAGAAACACATAAAAAAAAAAAGTATCTTGTGATGAAATACCTTAAATGAGTCATATTTGCATATATTTATAATTACCATCACTCATATAATCATTCATATGGATATAGAATTGTTTAAATATGCATTTTGTTGGTACAAAAATGTAAATGTTCTGAAAATATTTTTTTTTTTTTTTTTTTTTTTTTAAGATAGAATATTGAACAATTTCCTTGTTTATGTGTTAATTACTATTTCTTGAAGATGTTACCCTTAGTATCTTTTTATTAATATAATGCAATTACAATTAACTGTTGGTAATGAAAATTATGATTCTATATTAGCAGCAAAGTTTCCAATAATGGGAAAATGTGAATTTGTTCTTAGTAACAATGACTGTGAAACAAAGGGAACTACACAAGCAATGTATATTTATGTATGTGGTTTTAAAAAAAAGAGCCCCCCCCCCCCCAAAAAAAAAACACTTTTTAATCTTAAATACAGTTTGGGGGTGGGGCTGGCCATTGTTATAGAACAAGTATAATTTCAGTATTTCTTTTAGTTTTATGAAGTAAATTTAGGTTGAAATTTTTTGTCATAATAAATCTGTTCAATATTTCTCATGATGATTGATGCAAATGAAAGGGCGAACTTGTTGTAGATGTATCATGTGCATGTCACAGAATGTTAATCATTAAAAAAAACCACAATGTAAACAGAGGCTTTGTGATTGTTCATGTCCAATGACTGGAGACTGACATAGTGAGAGACTGACATAGTGAGATAGAAGTGTTCAGTTTTCAAACTTTTATTGATGTCATTTTCCTGAAATAATACTTTATATTTTTAGAATATTGATGTAAATTTATTTACACTATTATCTTTTTATGATTAGCATTTTCATTTCTGTGACTAATTTAGTTTGTGACTATGGATTTTAAAGCCCCTGCTTTGACCGAGGCATGGTTGATAGTCTAATTTTCATTTATGTATTTTTTTTTTTTTTTTCATGGTCCAGGTGATCATGGCTTCCTAATTTTTTTTTTTTTTTTTTTTAAATTCATGAAATACTATCATTTCTTGGGAAACTTAGTAGAGTGATTTCCCATTGCCTTCTCCATAGTTTTGAAATCAGAATTGTCCTTTCCTTAGACCGGTTGTCACACAAGGTTATAGAGCCAAGATTAGGGTAGTACTTGAACCCTGTTTACCAGTTTAAGTTATTGTTATAGGGCAGAAGTAAATATGAAAAAAAGTTTAACTCATTAACTGTGGATGAGATGATGATAATTTCCATCATTAAAGTTGTATGGTGAAAATTCAGTGCTACACATCAAATAGTTTAAAGAAAGCAGAAAAACGAAATGTTCACTGGACAGCTGGAAAAGATTTGATGGCAAATCAACCAGTCACATTTTTTTTGAAAAGTCAGGATTTATGAATGTAAAGATTTAAAATGCATGAGTGATGCTTAGCATTACATAAATAGTGATTAAAGTACAAACACTTCATCATTAATTTGTTTTATTTAGTGTTCAGGCAATATAGCAAACACCAAATGTAAAATTTATCTTTATGAAAAATTAGACATTAACAATGATTGGTCATTACGAAATATTGATGTCCTGGTTTGTTTTTTTTTTTTTGTTTTTTTTTTCAGCTCAAACAATGGTATATCATTTTGATTTGGTATTTACATAGATGTGTAAGTGATGCTAGTAAAAGATAAATATTCTGGACTCTTTGTCAAAAAGGAGAATTGCTGATTAAGTGATGTGTATATCAAATATTTGAATATAATTTCTATTTACTAAATTTATACTCTATAAATGTTTATTTATATTGAACATGTTAAACATAAAAATATTAAAAACACACCACATTTATTTTTATTTATTTTTTTGTGCATGGAAAAAAAAAATTATTGTGACATTAGTTTATTTGTGAAGTTAAGAAAAAATTTAACCAGAGAAGTCCTTTGTTTTTTATATTTATTTCTTTGCAGGCTGGGTAAGACCATAAAAGTAAGTTATTTCAGAAAATTGCCGAAAAATAGCTTAAATCAATTTTCATATAAAGAGATAAATATTATAATACTGAATGTGAGTTTATAAAATACATTGTGAGAATTAATATCCATGAAAATAACAGCGTGAACAGTGGGTAAATGAGCGAGTGTAAATGCACACAAGCAAATGTGTGCACACAAACATACATGACACAACAGAAAAGAAACCTACAAAAAGACATGTGTGCATCTCTACTTCCACATCTTCTTTTCACACTTTATCTTAAAGACATGCAGATACATACAGGTGCTGAAGTGTGTACATCGTAATTTTCTGCATTTTATTCACATTCACACACTTATAAACAAGTTGATGCACAAGTGAAATGAGAAAGATAATTTTGTCTATTTGTCAATGATGTTTATAAATGTTTCCCCTCTTCAAAGAAATGTCTCTCTTGAAATTAAGATGCTTAGGCTTTTTCACTCCTTGCAATCACTGTATTCCAATAAAGGAACTTTATCAATAATGGTAGTTTAAAACTGTGATTTTGATGGGAGATGACCATATCAGGCCTTTAATAATGGTAGTTTAAAACTGTGATTTTGATGGGAGATGACCATATCAGGCCTTTAATTTTTCTCAAAAATCATAAGCTCAGCACAAGCATTGATAGCCTAAGTTTATAATGTTGAACCTGTTAAGTGAGAAGCCTAGGGCTGGTGTTGTAGTTTCAGTAATAAGGTTAGGTTTTACATGGTAAAATTGCTGACACTGTACAACTAAGCTGAAATCAAAGTTGTTGTTGTTGTTGTTCTCCTCCTAGGTTAGAGTACCCAGTATTGTATGCTATTTTATCTTGAGGGAGAAAAGATGGATTCTTACCTTCCCAAGGACTTTACTATAAAGTGAATGCAACAAACTTGACATGTTTTGAATTTGTAATTTTAATTTATGTATCAAAAACCATCATTCTATTATTAAATATTAATAGGGGTATCATGTATAGACTGAAAGTAATATCAATAAAAGCTCAATACTGAATTGATATCCATTCAGTGCAATTTTTCTATCTTATTGTTTCTGTGTACACAGACACACACATTATATATATATATATATATATATATATATATATATATATATATATATATATATATATATATATATATATATAAAAAAATAAAATCTTCATTGATTTCTCCAAGTAGTTTGTTGGGGTTTTTTATTTTTAGAATATATATATATATGAACACTTGAAGTTTTGTATTGTTGATAATGAGAGTTCTCGTTGTTTCCATATGAATTATATGCCCAAAGATTGTAAACATAACATTTAATATGATTTCTTTCATATAAAGTGGATTTTCTTATATTAATTTAGACATTTTAAAGGTGAAATTCCAACTGTTTTTATCCTAAATTTGATGATTGTCCTAATAAAGGTCATAAGTTGTTGAATGTAACATAATTTGTATTTAAGTTTTTTGAAATTCCTGTATCATCACAATTCAAGGTTTTATTTTTCAATGCTTTCAAATGTTGCCATTATAAATTAGTATTAATCAGAAACTGTAAATTTATTTTCATTTCTTGCTACAATATTTATCTTATTGGAATTCCTGTTTACTGTAATACTATCTCTGATAGTTGGCCTGAAAACATAACTTTATTTTGTAGCTGTATAGTTTGATGATAGATTTTAATGTGTATTTTACTTTCAAATGTAGAAACTGGAAGTTGGATATTTTGTTTTAAGTACTGATTAGCTCTTTTCTTATATTTTACTTGTATAAAAGGCAAGTGTTATGCAGACATAAGTGTCTGCAATAAGTATTAAAAAGTTTGTCTGTATTTTCATATTCTAAAAGAACTGATTTTTATATTGTTTTATGTTTAAATAGGCCGGTAGAATTTGGATAGTAGAATATAGTGAATGTACATTTTATATTGTTTAGTTCCATGTACTAGCTAAATAAGCACAATTCAGATAAGAGAGCTTGTCTACTGATCAAGTTGTTGTATGCAAACAGCCAAAGTGTATGATGTTTTTTATGACATACAGTGTAACCCGGATATAAGAGTTGTCGGGACCGGAGAAGAAGTCTCTTATATCTGGGTTTGGTCTATTTTGTTTAGGTAAGTATGGCTCTAATTTGGAACCAGAGAAAATCTCTCTTCTATCTGGGTTACACTGTATATGACAATTGTTTTGTAAAGTAAAATGTGCAAATTCTAAATCATTATAAAGAATGATTCATATTACATGAAGCTGATATCATGAGGTACTTTAAAAAAAAAATAAATAAATAAACTGAGAATACCCACAAATTTGAGATTTGCTTCTTTTTCTTTACTTCACAAACAAAAAAAAAAAGGAAATGTAGTTTTCATGAAGAAAATGATGTTAACTGAATTTAAATGAAAATATGAAGACTTATTAAAAAATGGTATTTAGTCAGTGAAATGAAACTATAAAAACAAGTTTCTATAGCCATCAAAGACAAATGATTAAAACATAGTAGGATGTAATGCCCAATAAAAATGTTCACTGATACCACCATATTTATGTAAAAGTTACAATGATTAAATTGTAGAAAAGTTGTTATTTTTAGACAATACTTGCTAGTGGATGTGTTAAAAGCATAGTAATTTTTCATTAATGAAAATTATTCATTGGAAATTTTGAATAGTTTTCAATGGCAAATATGTACTGAGAAAATATGGGGTCAGAATGATGGCAGATTATATAATGAAATGAAAATGTATTACAAGCTTTACTACATATCAATAAGTATACAATTGATTTTTAACTGAATAGTTTCTTTTGTGACAATTAGAATTCACTCACACTTGTAACACACTCAAAATATATTTATTTTTTATTCATATTCAGATAGGCAATATTTATGTTGTTATTATAAGAAAATGGAAAAAAGTTGTAATTGACTTGTTTCTTCCAACAAAGAACAATTGATGCTCAGGTGAATTCTTTTCAGGTAACCCATGTTTCTTATACCAAGGTGACACTAACATGCATGCATAAATATATAAGTATGAATAGATATGGTTAGAAAGCAATGCTGTTATTGATGTGTATCAATGGTCTATCAAGGAATGCTGTGATACACCAATGAAAGCTATCAATGATGTGCAAAGGGGAAAGCTTGGAGTGTGAACGGTCTACATTGTTCTCAGACCCATGAGAGCTGTGAAAATAATAACATCTATGATGGCAAACATAATAAGCATACCGTTCAGTGAGATTGTAACACAACCCAGGGCTTGACAAGATCAGTTGTTCATTCAACAAGCTCAATTTTGTATCCCTATGTTTTTTTCTTTTTCCCAAAATAAATTCACTCGACTGAAGAGTAACTTAAATGAGTAAGTTTTTTTTTTTTTTTTCATTCAGACAATAATTGCAGAAGAAATTGTTTTTGTATGAAAAAGAATTACGAGAAAATGAAGTCACTTGTCCTACAAATTGAAATCAATATAAAATATAATAATGGAACATAATTTTATTTGTAACAGATCTAGTTGTATATTATATATTTGGGTAAGATATCAAGCAATTTTGTATTATAATAATTAATTAAATGGCTAACATTTTGTGTGTCAGTCTTATGCATAAGACTAATTCAATTAACTAATTAATTTTTGCAAATGCTGTCCTGTTAAAGAATTGATTAGGTATATGATTGTATATCATTTGAAAAAGATACTTTACAAAGAAAATGTCTTTAAATTTGAAAGTAGACCTTTCTGATATTTGTCACTAATTGATGTGTCTGACATAACTAAATTAGTGTAAAATATAGTATGTTTTATAAAGAATAAATAAAATCAACTTTGTTGGAAAAAGATAAGCACACTGTTATTTTATTTGATATCATGAAATACAGAAATTGTGATATGAGAATTTTATATTATAGTTGTTTAGATTAATATTATATTTTTGTAATATAACATGGCAATGATTGCTATGTAAGTAAAAAGAGAATCTTTCAGATACAAGATTAAAGATAAGGAGTAGTCTTATTATACAAAATGCCCTATTGCTGATCAAGTTGCAAAGATATATAAGAACAAAAAAAAAAAAACACAATGTTTTACTGACAGTAAATTTGAAAGATTTTTATTATCAAGGGTTATTGTGCAATTATGTAGTGAAGTAGAAAAAGAACTGAAATTTATGCAGATCCAGGCAGACATTAATTGGATAAGAATGTAAAATGAAAAATATAACTTACTTCTGTTTTGATTAATCAATGGTGAATGACTCTCTCTTTGGATGCACTGTGGAATAGGGGAGGATCTTGTAGATGAAATATCAACTGTTTTTTCAGGTTGGAGACCTGCAATGAATGTAAAGAAAAGAGTGAAAAAATAAAAATGTTCTTTGTTACATGCAAGGTATATGATGATAAAAAAAATAAAGGGGATGCTTTATCTTTGATTATTTATATGAATTTGTTCAGTGAAATTGATGTAAGAATTTAAAATGCAGTAATAATTAATTGTGAATGTTAACATTAATAGGGATGTGTATTAGAATATAGGCAAATATTAATGAAGTAGTGAACGGTAAAGATTTTTTTATACTTTGATGGAAGAATCAAACGTGAGAATAATTTTTATTAATTAGCAACACAACTGTTTAAATGAGAGAAATAAAAATTTACAATATTACCTATGCTAAAAGAAATGTAAGGTCATTTTTTGAAGAATAGATTGTTTGTTGGTATTAAAGAAACAAAAAATATTATATAAAAGAACACTTCATCAACAGACAACTGGAAAAAAAAACAAAAAAAATACTTATATATATTATCTAGAGATAGAGATTTCAAATATCTCGAGAGAGAGAGAGAGATAGACCAACAATTATTTTGAGACTTTTCTTATGTTTATACATAAAAAAATATTTTAGGAAATCCTCTGTTTATAATAAACAGTATTAACAACCTTTACCGGCCTCAATGTCCAAGGAATTTTCCTAGAATGTATTCGTCCTCCAATAGAATCAAATCTCTATCTTATATAGAACTATCATATATCCTGACATGCCTTTACTGATTGAGCTACATTTAACAAATTCATTTTTACTGTTTTCTCTCTCATTTTATTTATATATATATATATATATATATATATGCAGTATAACTTTTCATGCATATTTGTAAAGGTTCAACAAATGTTATCAACATGTTCATAATATGTACTCACGATCTTCTGGTAAAGTTCCCAATGATTTTCGACGTTTTAATTCTGGCTCTGGTCCACTCTCTTTGTCAAAATGCTGAAAATTAAATGAGTTCAAGTTTTAACACTGCAATAAACGGCATATTTTATCACATATCTAAATCTATCTAAACTCATAATTAACTGAAGTTAATTATGTTTGGCATATGAAATATGTTGTTTGTATTGTTTCAACTTTGAAATATTTATGGTGTTGTAAACAGAAAAGTAATTTACTCATCTCTGAAGAAACAAAGACTATTCTTGGATCATAATAAAAATTGAAGGAAACAATGCATAAGTCTTCACTCAGGTGTTTGTTTGATAACATATTCAGAATTAACCTGCTCTACTATACTGGTTGCTGGTATAGGAATTCAATACTATATATATTTCCACCAATCAAATCCCATCAGAATCTGCTCAATAAACAATCATTACAAGGGCAAATACTGCCAAAATACTTGCAGTTGTACCTATCCTGTGTTGTCGTTTTGTAAATTCTCCAAAAATTCTTCACCTTTCTCACAAATTCACAAAAAACACTTTTGCAAGCCATTGGGAAATTCTTTTCTAACTAATGAATCACTTCTATGTGAAATTAAATGTTGGCTCTCCCTTACACATTTAAAAATAAAAGCCTACACATGTTGGACTTCAATTTTGGAGGCCTATTTGATATACACATGCACCCACACAATGAAAGGGATTGACATCCTTCAGCTGCCAACTCAGCCCTTGTCTATGATAAAGTAAATCAATCCACACATTTCACAAAGAACACTTAATTACTTCATACACAAACTTCACTGCAAGGAAAATTGAATATTTTATTCTTATTGTATATTTCTTAAAAGATGTGTTGTTGTTAAATGTTTCAAATCCTGATACTCAGCAACAAAAATCTAGGTATACAGATTGCAACACTGGCAATGAGTTTAGCCAGTCACTCTACTAGATACAATTTTTTTTTTTTCTTTCTCTTTACTACTATTTTCTGAAAAGAAACTCTCTTCCTTTTCATTATGAATTAGACACATTGATAAAGTAAAAGTCTTAAAGCTACGATGGTGAGATTGGGAGAGGAATTAATGTCACATTTTTCCTGTAAAGGATTACAAGATTCACTTAAGTGAGAGAACATATTTCATGAAAAATGTAGATGAGTAATAAATTCTTGTTCAACCATTTATCAATGACGTTTTCTTTTTTTATATGTGATTTTAGTCTTGCAAGGCCACAAAAGGGTTCATTGTGGTAAAACATACTTGTTTAGTTAAATAATTTCAAAAAAAAAAAAAAATTACTTCATGTTACAACACTATTAAGGTTAATAAGGAAATGATTGGAAAATAAATATCAAGGAAAATGTTAAACAATACATATATGAAATTATAGATAATGTTAACTTGAATGTCATAAGTTTCAAGCACTTCTAGTTAGTCCCTGAAAGACATATCACCACATTGTGCTTCTTCAGTGTAGAAAGAGTTTGAAATACTTACTTACTGCTAAGAAATAATAGGGATTTTTACCTGGTGGGGATGATGAGAGCGTCCAACTTGTTTGCGAGGAAGTGAGGAGAAATCTCCAACTTTGTGAGCATGTTGAATATCAGTTGTTGACAATGGACGTAGACTCTGTGGCCCAACTGTTGGCTTGGGCAAATCTGTACTGCTATGATTATCATCTTGTTGGCAAAGAGGGTACCAATGTGGGGTTCCATCTAAGAAACATTCATCTGTGGCAAAGAAAATGGTTTTTCATATATTAGGTTAATACAATAATTTTCCACTGTTACTGCCATTATTTTTGTTTTTTTGCTTAAGTACTTGTATCTGAAAGTTAAACAAGTGATAGCCTGAAGAAAATATGCTGAGCTGAAAGAATTTTGAAAATGTTTTCTTGTTATAAAATCACCAGTCAACTTCCAAGTTCACAAAAAAGATATTTTCTCTTCAAAGTCTCCTTAAATTATAGCATGATTATTGTGCAGTGACAGTTTGTTAATAATCCAAAGAATGTTGACAAAGATTTCACTTAGAATCCAACAGAGTATAGAAATCACCCTTCATCCACACAAGTTGATATAGAAAGTTGACTTCCTCATTTTCTATTCTCCTAATATAGGTACCTCCACGAGATTGCTAAAGAAAAGAGCATAGCTTGATGAAAAAGGTGCCAACCTTGCCGAAAACAAAATTTTATTGTCTAAATGCTTATGTTATTATTAAGAGGAAAGACCAAAGTTTTTGTTTTTTTTTAATTATTTTAAAATTTTTTTCCTTTTTAGAACATTCTAAATTTTGATTTAAAAAAAAAAAAAAAAAAAAAAAAAAACCTTGTTTCTATTTGTATCAGCAGAACTAGTAAATAATATAGACAATTTTTAGCACGTTTTTTTGGTATGACACACATTAATTTGAAAAATTGTGCAAAAATAGAAATAATTGTCGGATGTTAATGAAACTTTCAGGAACTATTCACAGATGATCGAAATTATTATAAATGTTTTTTATTTTTTTGTTTTTTTTTTTTTTTGTTTTTTTTATTATAGTCATTGTAGAAATATTTTTTTTAAATATTACCCCCCCCCAACTAATTTTATGAAAACACTAGAAATTCGATCGCATCGGGTTTCGTGATTACAATAATTAAAAGCACAGGGCTTTGAGGAATGCAAACCATGTTTTTTTTTGTTTTTTTTTTGTTTTTAATTGGAGCCAACGTACCTGAAAATCAGCTCTGAATTGTAACATACAAAACTCAATAAAACAAAGATATTATTTAATTTCAAATGCTTTTATTTGCTTTTAGTTGTTTTTATGAATATGGACAATATTTTCTGAAAGCAAAAAGGGTTTTTTTCGATGAAAAATGAATTTTTAATACAATTATTTATTTATTTAATTATAATAGACTTTAAATTTAAGTTGTTAAAATATTATAAAATTAGTTAAAAGCCCCATCGGCTTTCCTAAGTGTCCTTATGAGATAGATCTTTTTTTTTTTTTTTTTTTTTTTTTTTTTAGCGCATTGTAAATTGTATCATTTTGACGGATCAGAAGATCCACAGTAATTAAGAAATGTAATTTTGTGCTTATAACCGGGCTGTAATTATAAAGTACAGAAGACCAACCAGAATATAATTAAGTTGCGTTATTTGAGTTAAGCATTGTTCTCTGCTGTTAAGGCCTTTACTTTTGCGAAACGCATGTGGAGAAGTTAATTTGATTTTTCAATTTCAACTGAAAAGGGTACCTACAAGTATCAGTATCATCTTATGAAATTTATATGATCTTATTTTTATATTAATCTCAGTTATGACATTTTTTCCATAAATATCAAAATTAATAATAAAATGAATACAAACAACAGTAAAATGTAATAAATGTACATAAAATTATAGTATTTTATGTACAGTTCTGATAAAATTTCATAAGAAAGGTACCTATAAATTAATTAGATACATTTCTTAGGAAATATGAAATTTAATGTCACTCTTAACAGTCTTATTTTAATTTCTTTATAATATATTTTCCATAAAGCATCATAAACGTAAAGGTGTAAACTAAGTACAAAAAAAAAAAAAAATTAGACCGCTGAAAGTTTTCGTTAAAAATAATGAGGTAAATAATTTGTTCACTTAAATGTAAATTATTTCACTTTTCTCCTTCCGTAGAACAAATTAGCCTCATGGAATTCGTAAATATGTCATTCATCACCTGTCAAGAGACGCGAAAGTTTATGACCGGCTTTGTTTTATTTTCAAATTACATCTTTTTGGCACAAAAGCTAAGCTAAGCTAAGCTAAGCTCAAAATATTTTAAATAAACATAATTTCTGATTTTCTTAAATATCAATTATCATTTTTTTTCAAAACTTATTTTAAAAGAATTCCAGTTTTTTTTTTTTAAAATGGAAAAAAAATGGTCAATTTTGCTGACTCAAAAAAAAAAACTAGATTTTTAACGAAAATTTCGGATGTGCTAGGAACGATTAAAAAATGGAAAAAAATACCCCAAAAATACTTTGATCTTTCCTCTTAATAACAAACATTTAGATGATAAAATTTTGTTTTCGTCAAGTTTGGCGTCTTTTTCAGCATGCTATACTTTTTTTTTTTTTTTTTTTTTTTTTTTTTTTTTTTTTTTAGTGATCTCGTGGAGGTACCTATCCTAATAAATTCAGTTTTTAGCACAGAACTCCTTTTCTAGAGAATAACATATTGAGGATTCCTTCTGTAATTATGAAACTATTGACATGAGTAAACTCATTCCTTTTCTTACTCCCGTTGTTGCTATACCATTTTATGATTAGAGTCCATATGGAAACATTGAATGTTTCTTTGGTTCAAAAGAAAACCTACACACAGTGGCATGCCTGGATTTCACAAATTTTGTCAGCAGTGATTGTGAAAAGTTAAAAAATAAACAATAACACATAAGCAATATCTTCAAAGGTGCAACTATCAGATCCTTTCCATATGGTTTCTGGCATTTAGGAGAACAATGGATAATGTTTGGATACACTCTAGACACTACTATACTGTCAGAAGAGCAGTTGAATGATTTGTAGATATTATAGCATCAGGAAGTTTTTCAATAGCACAATCATATTAAAGTTACTTTTTAGTTATCCACTTGTCTTTGTAAGACACTATCACATTTACATGAGATTTTATTGATGCAAAGAATCAGACAGAAAGCAGCCATCCTCTGAAAGTCAGATTTAAGAAATATAGGAAGGCATTATCCAATGGAGATATTTTATTGTATATTGTTTTTCAAGATTTGTTGTGAGCCATATGACATGCTCAACAACCCATACAGAGAGCAACTTTTTTTTATTTTTGCTTTCTTAGTGATTACATGCAACCAACAGGCTTTCATATACAGTGAATCCAAAAGAAATTTGAAGAACAGTATGACATCATTAATCTTTTAAATCATGAACTGACATAACTGCAAAGTACTGAGATTAAAAATAGCCTATTGCTTGCTCACTTGATGCCAGCATATTTTATAAGGAAAACTTATTGGTGTATACAGCAGGCTAATGCACGCAAACCAGCCATGACACTTCGACATCTGTCCTTGTGTAAAAGATTACCTACTGTCAAAATTAGATGGAACCTTTTATGATTTCATAAAGAGAAATGCACAATTAGCCAAATTATTAGGTTATTAAATAATGTGATAATGAAAACTTGACATTACTTACCATTAAGGTCAATAACAACTTGACCTAAGAAATCATTTGGCTTAAATCGATCATAATCCCACACTGTGATTTCCAAAATTTTATTCTTAAGATCATCCCGGCTGAGGTTCTGGAAGACTAAATTCTGATGCCATTCAGGGTTTAGGGTACAACTAACATATCGGGTACGACGCTTGTGATCAGGACTGCAAAAAAAAAAATTAATAAATTAATACAAAATAAGAAATTATTTAGATTTCAAATCCATAAAAAAGCTCATAAACAAGAATTTGATTTGTGACTGTATAGTTTCCCATAAATTACTATGCAACTAAATTATCACTTGGTTGTAAGAAATCAATTGTTCAATATCATTGGTTAATTTGTTGTTGTTTTACACTTTTTATTTTCACCGCTCCACATTTTTATTTTTTTTTTATGCTATTGTTCACCTAATACAAGGCTCAAGAGTTTCTCGACATAGTGGGTTACTAAATGACATTGTTTTATGGAGGTCAAAATTTCAAATTATGACAATCCATAATAGTTGACCCCTAAACTTGACAATACTGATTGTAAGAATATACTCAAGAGGATGCTTTCCCAAAGCAGCAGCTCTTGGGAAGAAACTGTTCAAATGGAACTTCCTTCTTATCATTGGAATATGAAGGGAATGAAGATGATTTAACCCTGTGTACATGATATGGCATGTCTTAATTTGTAAAGGTCTGAACTGGTGGAACTAAAGAATGCCATTTGTTAGAGCATTTTATATGAAAATAGTGATACAGTAGCATGAGGTTTGCTACATTTCATCTGTGGAAAAAGAAATCATTATTCTCAAGGCTACAAAGAGGACTGGGTAGTTCAAACCAAGATATGGCCTCAATACTGCATTTTTGGTCTGATCTGACTTTTCGTTCTGTATATATCAAAATATTGTAAAGCTGAAAAGACAAGGTAGAAAAACATCAACATCTACAAGTAGTATGAATAAGAACTTATCCACATCAAATATCACAGAATTTTGTCATAACAGTACAAAGGGTTCCAGAGAAACCAGTACACTGTTTATTACAAATCTGACAAAAGGCTATCAATGGTGCAACAGACTGACAAATTTTTTAAGATTTCTTACCTTTATAAACTGGACATCACAAGTGCTTTAACCCATTATGGTCACTAAAAGGCCCCATGTACTGCAGCCATAGTTGTGTGTCTACAGCAATATTAGCCCGACACAGACCCCATAAAATATCATAATTCAAGTTAATGACATCAATGTGTACATTCAATATATAGACAGTCTTGTCTTGTGTTTAAGTCAATCCTTATAATTTTAGACAATTATTTGCATTACATATAATGGAAATTACTGTTTTTATATTTAAAACAAAATGTTTTGTTTTGTTTTTTTTTGTTTTTTTTTTTCAAAATCTTTCTTTTCAAGAAGAAAATATTGATATCTAAGTTTCTATGTATTATATTTTAATTAAAGCAATTTACTCCATGACAAGAAGACAGGAGTAATACAAAATAAACATATGCTCAATATTATAATGGCTGTCACTAAGTTCTTATAGTAAGCTTCTACTCATGATAATTTATGGATAAATTTCAGACAGTGTAAAATAGTTAATTGGGCGGGAGGGGGATAAACAAAGAAAAGCATTAGTTAGAATTTGTTACGATAACAAAAAGTCATAACTTTATATAGTGAATACAAAAAAAAAGTAAGTCATATTCTAATTTATTTAATGTCTTCATAAAAATCCTAACTTATTTCATGACTATAATTTACATATCTTGATAAATGAAATGTTGGTGATAAAATATTTGATTACTACAAATCAAATGATTCTAATAAGCTGTTGGTTATTGAAATACATTTTGTCATTCAATTACCCACTGTTGTTTTGAATATCACATCTACTTATATATAAATTCAGCCTGCTGGTATATCACCAGTAATTTTAATTTACCATAAATACTGTCACCAAAATTTAGTCTGAGAATATTACTTATTTTACTTATACCAGCTTGAATGTTTGAGAAATCTTCTTAAAGAAAAATATGTGCTCTTTGATTTCTTAAACATTTACACCAGTATTCAAACATAAATACATATACTGTTTAATAAATAAACAGAGTAACTACTCAAATATGGGTACCCACTAGAAATAGCATTTACACTGCCTGTCAGGTTAATAAAAAAAATCCATTATGTTAGAAAATTGCATTGCATTCAGTATAAAATTGAGCTTATATGAAAAGTTTTAAGAGATCTATGATGAGAAAAGTTTCACTTAAAAGCACCATTTTGGCCTTGCCTGATCAGCTAACTTCTTCTTAGCACTGTTAGAACACGGCAGATCTCAGCAGGTCCCTCTACCCAGGAGAACATAGGTTTGAACCTTGCTAGAGATTGCATATTACTCTTTAATAAGGTTTCTCAAAAATTCAGGCCAGTAGATGTCAATAAATAAGTATACTGCTTAATAAATAAATGGAGTGTCTACTCAAATACATGTATCTACTACAAATAGCATTTAAAGTGATAAAAATCTGTTGGATTAAGAAAAAATCCTTTAATTCTTTAGAAAATTATATTGTGTGCAATAAAAATCTTCAAGAGAGATTAATTTTGCATACTAAACATACAAAACTTTTGTGTAAGAAGTGCTACCCAAACATTCTGACAACTTGCACAGTATTTATGATTCAAATTTAATAGATGCTTTTTCTGTTACTGTTTCTGAGTAGTAACCTGTCTCTTCTAATGTACTACCTTGAAGGAGACAGGTTTACTGTTCTGGTCATTTGTCCAAAGACAAGATCTTTGTCTGGAGACTCTTTCATTCATACTGTGATTACATAAGATCAGCAGAACTCCCAAGCTCAAATTTGAAATGTGACAAGGCAGCAATATGTTACACAAAAAAAAAATAAAGCTGACAGCACAATGTTTAATCTTTGTACCCACCAAAAGAACAGTGTCCAAAGGATGTTGTTTTTTTTTTTTTGTTTTTTTTTTTTGTTTTTTTTTTTTTGACATTGCAATTATTTTAATTACCTTCACTCCTTGACAGTTTTCTTTTAAAAAATGATGATTAGAATTGTAAGAAAACTTAAACATAGGATGAAAGGGAATTTCTACATTAATATTTTTGTTGTAAATTCCCAAGAACAAAAAAAAAAAAAAAAGTTTATTAGATACTTTATTTACAATAATAATTTATCATTTACCAATTTATAAAGAAATAAATATGAAAACAATTTTTTATTCATAAATTTATAAACATTTACTAAATTTAAAAAAAAAAAAAAATGTGAACCTACTATAAGGAAGTCCTTATTTATCATTTTATAAAGTTTAAATGAATTGATAAATAGCCCATGTTTTGCTAAATATTCCAATAAACAATCTAATAAAATGTATTATTGTCAATTCTCAAGAGCAAAGAAAATGTATAAATTAACTTTCATGTTTTTGGTTTTGTTACAATTCTAATAATCACTTTTTAAAACTATAAATATTGCAGAAGAGTAAAGGTACTTAAAATAAGGGAAAAAAAAAAAAACATCTTTCAGACACATCATTTTTTTGGTGTACACAAAAGTTAAAAATTGTCACTGACAGTTTACAAAGACTGATTGAAATATTAAATGAATAAAGATTTTAACAAAAGACAGTCTAATTTATCTGTTGGTTACATGAGTATTTGAAAGTAGTATCTTTTCTTCTTTTTGTTCCAAGAAGTACATGATCAGTTACCACATGACAGTTCTGATATTCTACTTTCCAAAAATTGTTCTGATAAGAGCATCTTCAGCTGAGCTAGACAAATCCCCAAATCTGTTGGATAGGTCTTTATGTAGACATCATAATCTCAAGGGTTTTTACAAATAACTTGTGATTTGAGCTGAAAAAGTCATTTTTCTTGGTGTCATTTTTGCCCAGCTATCAAGTATAATGGATAGACACAAGGTCATAACCAATTACAATGTTTTCTCTTAGTATTCAGGTCCAATTCCTTTAAGAGCAGTTCAAACCATCTAATTTCTCAAAACTGATTAACATTCTTAATTAGTTCTTTCTCACTTTTAATTCTCAATAATCATGAAATGAAATTAAGTTTTATCTTACTCATCCCACTTCTATACCATGAGATCAGACTTTTCTGCATCTAACACCATTTGTCAACTGTTGTCAAGCCTATTTGCAACTAATTACTGGGTTGCCATTCACCTCATCATAACAGTGGAAATTGCAGCAACTTTTTTTTTTTAACTATTGGCTAGAATATTGTATGTACCTGACTAAATAGGTATATTGATTGTCAGCAAAGAAACAGGTGAGAGCAACTTCAAATGAGCTATTTGCCAATATATAAGTAATTATAGAGCTGGAAAATAAGGTTGAGCTTGTTGAGAGAGGCTATTTCAAATATAATTTTTGTTAGGAAGAAAGATAATTTCAAAACAACCCACCTTCTTCCGGGTAAAAGATAAACCTTCACAAAAGGGTCAGAAAGTCCGGAGAAGTCACGACGGAGAAGGTTTCTGGCTTGGATCACAAAGACATTTAGGGTGTTGTCAAATTCATCAAAACTTAGCTGCAACTAAAAGCAACAAAAGTAAAATGGTTAAGAATATTAGGGAAAAATTAAAACACTGTTTTTTTTTCTTTTTACTATTTTGGATGTGGGTAGATGTACAATGCTGAAAACATTCTTTCTGGTTTTTTTTTTTTGTAATTTAGAATCTTTCTTGATATATTGGAGTCATGCTTTGTTTCTTTCAGCAAAATTGTTTTAACAATTCATTTCAATTGATTATTTCAAATATTGAGATTTACTAAGTTTAAACATGCCTGGTGAGAATTAAACTCATTTCAATTATAACAGCCTCTAACACTACCTTACTAATTATTACTCTATGGTGAGAGGTTTCAGTTGGTATGTTGCCAATGATTATTTGTAGGTACACCATACCTACAAAGTTCAATTGTGCTGATTAATTTTATAATACAGCTAATATGAATTTATTATATATAGTAGCATCATCTTGAGTTCTTTAAACATATTTCTCTAGGTATAACTTATTCAATATTTACATGGAAAGTTAACCAAGTGTGGCATTAATTTTAGATTATATAATGCAAATAGAAGTCCACAGGACATATCCATAAAACATATGACAAATTTCAAGAAATAAACATTTTACAGGTTTATAAAATAGATGAAATTACAACATCATAAAATTGATAAATATTTCATGAATTAATCTACCATTTAGAAAGGAAAATGTCAAAAATTGGTGACTTTAAAAAATATGCCCCTTAGTGACTTTTAAAGTTTTTACAAACTCATTCTTTGATCCTGGGAAAATATTATCAGACTAGTTACTGCTTTAAAATACTAATGACATTAAACCAATTAAATGTACCAAAACATTTTCAAATATATCAGAAATTGATTCCCTGAGCTTATAACTACACATTTTTTTTATCTAAGTTATGAATAGGATCTACCATATTTTTTGGTGTATAAGATACACATTTTTTTTTTTTTTTTTTTTTTTTAAATTTGCAAATCTGATGTCCAAATCCAAATATTCTCTACACCAAAGGTATAAATAATATATAATATACATAAGACATGTGTACATATATTTAAATAGGCATGCATAGTTTACTACTTTTGAATGTGTTATTTATGACAACAGTTTGGATTTCAAATGTGATTGTCATTTAAGAAATATGCAAACAATAATGCATTAAATGGGAATGAGCATGAAGTTCCCTTTGATCATAATATTGGATCTAATGATGAAATGTCTGATTTCTTTTCAAGTGATAGTGGAAGTGATGAGGATTTAAACCAAATTAAATAAGAGTATACATTTTTTCAGTTACAGTATTTATTTATTTTCAAGTTTTCACTTCTTTCCTTTTTGTTTAGACTATTTTAAAATATTAGATGGAATTTTGTTCAATAAATTCTTTCAAATATGACTGGAAGTTTATTTTTTTTCTCCAAAATAAGGATGCATTTTATACCCCATATTTTCCAGAATATATTTCTCAACACTTAAATATTGAATTTTATTTTTTAGTGTTACATTAAATATTGCAGTCTGCTGAAACCCTTCTCATGACCAGGTAAGCTAATGCTTACCTCGTCATAAGAAGGGTTTCAACTTCTCAAAAAAAAATAAAAAGAGAAACAAAATTGATTCTAATTACAAGAATAAGACTATTTTCCTTACAGAAGCAGAAACTTTTCAGCAGTATTTGGCTCAGAGATAAATCTTTTTTCGTAGCCTTATTTAATTAAAATAAAGGTTCTCATTTTTTGTGTTTGATTTATTCAATGTTTAGTTTAAAATAAAACTTGAGAAAATTTGATTATAATTATTCCCATTCTCAAAGAAACAGTACCAAAACAACTTCTGTGGTATGCTAACAGAGGATTATTTGGTAAATTTATATATTAGTAAATAGCTGTTTCAATAACTTTAAGTAAATTAAGAGGCAACTTCTTAATGAAGTAAAAATGTCTATTTATTTTGTTCAGTTACTGTTGCATTTCCATCAAGATACAAGAGGCCACCAGAAGTTAAAGAGAAGGAAGAGACTTTAACCAAAAAATCAATCCTAAACAGAAAACAAGGATTAATCCTCTATTCTTGTTCAAAAGGTTTGAGTGGGGACGTGTTTTTGCATAGAGATATAGAATTTTCAATAACTTATTTTCAAATTAGCATGACAAATCTTTCAATAAAATAGCAAATGAAAGTGAAAAACTAATTTATAATCCTAAAATTCATTCAGTACTTATCTTTATACCATCTTGAAAAGCATTTCACAATATTTATTAAAGAAAATGAGTGGGTGAGAAAATCTTTATAGAAGAGTGCTGAAAAGTTCTTAACCTCATCCACTCCCCCAAATGACTAAACATCAGAAGTTTTATTTTATTTTTCTCATCTCTTTTTCGTCAGGCTGATACCTTCTTGGCACTATGTATGACCAGAAAAATAATAATCTTTTGATTATATAATTTGTGTAATTTATAGGATACGAATCGTATATCATTCCAACAAATAACTAAAAAACACAAAGTAGATTTGCACACCCGCAAAATCGGATCAAAACGATTAAAAACAGATTTCGCAATAAGGTGTGAAATTAATTTTCTGACCAATGAAAGGAGGCGATTTGCTAAACCAAAAAAAAAAAAAAAAGTTAACGAGCCAGTGTGATAAATAGTTTCCAAGTCAGTCGCCCAGTAAGAAGGGCGCAGAAATCACAAAGACTGACAGTAATTTTCATCACTGATTCAACCCGACACTGGGTTAGGAAAGAACAACAACAAATTTACAACTGACTCCAAAACAATTCATAAGTACATTTTCCTTTTATCTTTTATTCCTCATCCACACTCTTTTTCAATTTAAATTGACCGCCCCTTTTTCCTTTTTACACCTATACAAAAACAAAAGAAACAGACATTATTACTCTGCTACTCTGTTGAAAGACAGCAAACACGGATATTTTTTTTATCAAAAATCACATTTTGCTTTATTAAACTAACTCTCTAAAACATTAATCTTTTTTACCCTATTCACAAGAAAATAAATGTACAATATTCTATCTATTTTCTACAAATTATCGTGTAGTTTCTTCTTGAAATTTGCGTTGTATTTTGTGGGCAGGGTATCCCGTATTAAATTCTTCTTTAATCCGGGTACGCTGAACCCCACAAATTGACTAAAAAATAACTTAATATTCTTTAAATTTATTTTGTTTTTATAAAAAAAAAAAGCAATTTTAAAATTATTGGACTGAAATTCTATTATGTTTTGCACTGGCTTTGTTGTGAAGAAATCTTTAGTTTTGATTTTCATCTAGAATTAGTTTTTAATATTCACTTTTATCAGTTAATAAAATATGTTTCATGAATTAAGTAGAAAATAAAGGTAAATTTTCATTTTAACACCCCGGCGTCATTTACTGCTGAACTAATTTCTTTCAGAAATTAGTACGCGTTTCTAAAGCGATTTTTTTTTTTTTTTTTTTTTTTTTGTACTTAATTTAAGAAAGTTAACTTTCAAATATATGTAAACATCGACAAATAAAAGAATAACAAAAAAAAAACACCTAACCCTAATTTGAAAGTTAACTACAAGGAATTACTACTGTGAAGGGGGTAAATAGGCCCAAATTGTATACGTCCACCGACGGGATTCAGCACTTAATTACTTATCAATAAGCCGGTAAAAAGAGCGAGAAGTTCGATGTTTTTCTGGTCGTTAACATCTAAAAAGGTAGGTTTCTTTATCTAATTGAGTTGGGTTCAGCATATACATTTTCACGAAAATAAGACTATTTTGGAAAAATTTGAAGGGATACCGCTCGGTGTTAAAATGAAAATTTACCAAAATAAAATTAGTTCCAATACAAAGTAATTGGTAACTAATTCCAAAATATGGTTTAGAGACTCTCTAAATTTCTGTCAACAAAACTCTATTCAAAAGAAGAATTCTAAACAGTATAAATAAAAACAAACATCAGAATTTAAGGGGAATGTAAAATATTACAAAAATGAGGTTAATAGATTACAAAATTGGGATTTTGTTTATGAATCCAATAACACTGATAACTGAGTTTAAATATATTTTGAAACTTCAATCTGGCAACGAAAGTTAAGGGATAACAATCTGTGGCAGTCTGCAAAATAAAAACTGGAAGCATTAATATTATTTAAGGGACATAACTCTCGCTTCCTATATTTACTCAACTTAGTCCGGCACAAAGTAAATAGAATGATAATCTTTTTAATCTGCATAATCTTCTAAACTGGGAAAAACGGTTTGTTTGCTTTGGAAATTGTCGTTTTATATCCTTATTTTTAACTGCTTTTTAACTTTTTCTTTTACTAATTATAATGAAAGACTACGCATCTTTCTAATGGTTCTTAGGGGCTGTAAAGTTATGATTCACAAGGGATGCTTTTTGAAAATATCCTTTACATATCATTACAATGCGTTATATATATCAGTTGCATTCAAATCATGTACATTTAGATTAAAATTATACCATTACTAAAAAAAGACAAAATGCCATAATGAAATTAATGAAAACTTTTTTCCTTATTGTAACTACAAAAAAAAAAAAAAAATTAACAATTTTCATAATGACAATCAATGGTTGAAACTTGAAAGTACTAAAAAAAAAAATATATAACTTCTGTAAATTTAATTTACATGTACATTTACTCATATAAAATATAATAAAGAAATTGAATAAACATGCCTTCTCAGTCAAAATCAATAAAACATACACATATATTTTTTTTTATTATTATCCTCATTTTGATAGTTTAATATTTCGTATAAATTTTTCTTTGTCTTTCTTTACTTCTTGCTTGCTTCACTATTGTTGTCAATCTAGGTTTTGCTTTGTACATTTTTTTTTGTATCTTTCTCTTGAGTACAACATATTTATAATGTATCAACAGAAAAGCATTACAAATGTTGCAACAATAATAGAAAAAGAATAATAATAATATTAGAGCAATATTAAATTTTAAACTTTCTTTTTTAGTATCATTCTCAAATTGTAAAAGAATTCAAGAAAATATAACTTAGAAGCAAAAACTGTCAGATAGTCCATAAAAATTTTTCTCAAGATGAAATTCCTCTCTGGAAATAAAATAAGTTACATATTTTTATCATTTTATTACCAAATCTTATTTTTGTTGACCTTTACAGATTTTACTTTTAGTTAGACATTTCTGAAATTCAGACAAAATATCCAAAATTGCAGTATCACTTTTATAGTTTATTACTTTGTTAATTCATAACAAAACTAAAAAGAGAATCCAGTCTATAATTGTAAACTGTAAGCCATTTTCTGTTTGACAAGGAAAGGAAATCAATTTTTTGTGCCTATGATAGATTATACATAATTACTGAAAATATCATAAGAGGATCTGTGAATGATCAATAGTTAGGAGTGGCTTTAATTTGAATAAGATTTAAAGATGATTTGGTTTTATTTACAGTTTATTGAACAGATATGAGAATGACCAGTGATAATGATAATTTCCTTAAATACTGATTTAAAAAGAATCCCTGAAAACACATTTTGTTTATAGAATCAATCATTAGGAAGAAGCAGGTGAAATGTTACTTCTTCAGTAATCATTAATACAAATCTGTTATATCTAAAAATTTATTCACTTTGGTGTGTTGAAAATCTCCTCTGTAGGTTATAACTAGCCACTTTGTTTGACATTGAAAACATTCTCACATTTTAAAAGTAAAAATATAAATGAAGCTTTCATGACTAAAGTATGATTATTTTTTTCTTCTTGACATTTAACTGTAAAACAAAGCAGCCAGTAATGTCATCAGAAATTTAAAAAAAAAATATTTGAGCAAAAATATAAAGACAAGAATTTCAGACACAAAAAATTCTGATAAACATCAATTTAGTTTAAAACAAAAAATGTTTGCTGTAAACAATTTTTCTTACTAATCAAGCCATCTTCCACTTTTCCTATCATATTGCAAAAAGGCTTTTCTTTACTATTTTTGATTATACACATGTAGATGCAAACATCATATAAAAATGAGAAAAGTTTAAATTCTCAAATGCAAGTAAATAAAATTAATAAATAACATGAATAAAATGTATCAAATGGCAAAATAATATATTATGTCTTATTCATTCTTGAATGACAAATTGAATCATGAGTATTCAATTATCTTTGTAATTTTCTGAATACCAATTACTATTGTATTTGATATGAAGAGAGAAATTAGTCTCTAATGACTCTTAAGTGCATGCTTGAAGATACACTACATTGAATGGGAAAAAATTATTCACTTCATTAAACTTTAGCTTTTGAAGTGTTTCAGTAACAATATTGTAATAAATAAAAAAATATTTTTTGTAAAAATATTCTACAATTGAAACTCTTAAAATAAATCTTAAAGATTTTAATAGATTACAGAATATTTTTCACATGGAGAGAGCAGAAGTTTACATTTATAGCTACATTATATGATTAAAAAATTGTTAAAGGTTTAAAGAAAACAATTGCATCTATAAAAATTATTTCACTATTTTTAAAACAAAAGAAATTTAGATATTCACAAGAAGCTCCACTTGTTTCTTCTAATTATTATTGATGTACTATAATATTTGGAACATTTCATTATAAAATGCTCATGCAAAATGTGGTATGCAAAAAATAAATGATCACATACTGTACTTTGAATCAGTTATTTCCCAAGATTTTTTTAAACAGGAAAAGATTAACCTTACAAAGTTTTCAAAAGCTAATATAAATATCATTTAAGATTTGTAAAGATAAAGTAATTAGCAATTATTTTAATTCAATTAAAATCTAAAATAATACAGAAAGCATTCTTGCAGTTATAGAAAAATTTACATGCAAAAGTCATTGAATGTGATTTTAATATTTTTTTGGAGAGGGAAGAGATGAACTGGCACTCTTGTTTTGCAGAAGTATTCAGAAAAGTAAAATTACCCATATTATTGACTAAATTACCAAATGTTCCAAAAGATTTATATATTTTTAATGTAGTAATCTACCAAATTTTAAAAAATCCAACTTCATTTTCCAATAAAAAAATTACAAATCCTAACCAGTGATAATTTAACAGCTCATGAGATTGAGTAGATGAAAACCAATAAGAACTCACCTTAGAAGCTTTTTGTTTTTTTAAAATTTATCAACTTTTTTTTTCTCTTCCTTTCAGTCTTATTCCACTGATGTCATCAAGAAAGAGCAGTTAACATTGTTATACATTCAGATATATTAATGGGAAGTGAAGAATATCCTACACCAATTCATTTTCTTTAGAGTCCAACACTAACTGCTGGGATCATCATACATATATTACAAAAGATTGGGTAAAAGCCTCATTTTACCATTCATAACTTTGAAATTTCTCTTTCAAGACAACAGAGTAACAAGGTACCAGAATCTATTGAAATGCATTCTTTCAATTCACCTTCTCGCTTTCTCACCAGCATATATATATTTTTTTCCTCCAGTTTTAGCAATACAAATACTGAGATGCCTGGTCAATTAAAAACACAAAGTAAGTTTTAAAAAAAATGCTCAACTATTATCAAACAAAAAATTATTAAAACATCAATGAAGGCAATACTGAAAGAAAGAAAAAGTTGAAAATTTGAAAAACAGTTGAAGTTTGAAAACAAAAAGAAATGAAACAAACATTCTCAAGGAAATTTGGTCTCAAATGATACTTAAAACCTGGAATATTAAATTTGAAATTAAATTATACATTTCCATTATCATTCATAGAAAAAGCAAAACAATCATGAAAAAGATGTTTCAATAATAATAATGCAGTTGCTACAATAACAATAATACATTAGTTTAGTAGTAAGAATGAAAGAGGTTAATTCAATACTAAAAATACTGTTGTTGTAAGAATTACATATATAGCTGAATAACCGCACTATCCTGAATAAGAGATATTAAAGGAGAGAAAAAAAATTCAAATCTGTTCAAGGAATATACAGAAAGCATAGATTCTTTCAAAAAATTAAATCTGATTGAATTTTTATAAAACTCTTAGAAAACAGACATGATATTAAAGAAATTCACTTTATTATAAATGGATTAAAAATAATTTATAAGTTACTTTGAATAATAATTTAGTAATATTAATACTAAAACATTTTGCTGACTGCTGTTGTATTTGTTATAAAGACATAACTGACACACAGTCAAGACAATGTATTTGTATACACTTGAAATAAATACAGTTGCTAACCGTCACTTGAAGCAGCCTTATACGTGTCCCTTTTTTCCCTAGCCATAATACCAAAATTGTTGTCAAGGAAATTAGATATAATTTACTTCATAGATATTTATTTAACTTTGCGTGAATCAATCACAATGAAAAGTATTAAACACTCTAAAAATGATCAACAAGTATAATTTGTTGACTGTGGCTGAGGAAAACGTTACAGAACTTATGATTGAATATGTTTAAAAGTCAGAAAAAAAATTTTTTTCATAAATTTTTGTATAAATGAGCAGCATCCACCTTGAACACCATAGTATAAGGAATGCTTAGAAAGCCTTACAAGCCATTCTCAACTCTGATGACAAATTTGAAGCCAGAGAAATGAATTAATTTTCGTTCCAATAATGACTTCAATTTCAACAATATTGACACCAGACCAAGTGCAAGAAAATGCTATTGACACAGTTATGTTTACATTTTTCAGCAGTTGAAGTCATTTTCCAGGAATATAAACAAAACCAGATTTTCATGTATAAAAGGTCTTGAACACATAGACTGTACATGATCATAAGAGAATATAAACAGTAACAACTGGGGCACTTTGGCATTGTGTAATGGTTAGCAAGCTTGTATCACTAGATCAATTACAACTGAGTAGTGAGTATGGTGCTACATCTATGCTATGTTTAGAAAATCACTATAAACAGTAACAATTGGTCAATTTGTATCACTAGTTTTACAGATTGAATTACCTTAAAACCAATAAAATTTAGAAAGAAAATCAGTTTGAAAATGGTCTATAATTATAGAATTTAAAATCTGCTATTATCTTTTTAATCTGAGACTAGTAATGTTATATATTTTTTTTTTTTTTAGTTAATTATGTATATGACTTTTCTTAATGAATAAAGTCAACAAATGTTTTCATTCATTTTAATCATGTTAAATATTGCATTACTATGCTGTCTTTAAAGGATAAGAAAGTTCGTTGATTATGAGCATAAAATACATTATCTTCCAAAGTCTAAACAACTTAATCAACATTCATTTAAAAAATAAAAATAGTTTTAACTCAGTAAAATGCAAGTCTTCAATATATTTTTAATTAATTTAAATGAGCTTTATCAATCAACAAAGGTTATTAATTTTGCTTTATTTTAATTTATAAAATCAGGTTTGCTTAATTAAATGCTTTTAATATGTTTAAAATAGAACTCAATCAGAATTAAAGTGTTGGCTTTTGTTTTTATAGATAAAGTTTGCTATTCTTATTTTTATCATTAGTTTCTGTCTTAAAGAATGCTTTTTGACTTCAATAACATTAAAATTCTGAGGAAAAAGAAATGAATTGTGTGGCAGTATACAATCAATGTAAAGAAGCAAAATATTTGTCAGTAATTTGTGGGAAATTATTTTTGTGTAGATGTTTTTTTTTTTTAATGAAACGTAAAGGAATCAGCTTATCAGAGTCAACTCTAGAATTTAGTATTTCAATTCATTCTTTGATATAAAAAAATAGCTAATGTAATATTTTAATTTTTTTTTTTTTTTTACTTATAGTAAGTTAACTAAAGATGTATACTGATACATATATAGCTAGCTGAGCAAATTTGTAGAAAATATTTCCTCTTATCAAATACCACAACACAACCTTAAAAAAAGCCAAGAGATTTTTAAATCTGACAGATGAGTTTAAATAAGCAGGTTTTGAGTGCATTGTTAAATTCTTATTTTTAAAAGGTTCATGAATAAAATCTTGTTTAGTAATCATAGTTCTTTTAGCATAATGTTGATTAGTAAAACACAAAATTAATTATTAATTAATAAAACAAAATCAATTATTAAATGTTAGGGTTTATCTTAGAAATAGGCAATTCATATTTCAGAACTATATCAGTGATATTAGTCTTTCCTAATTATGGGATAAGGGATTTTTATTTGCAGGTGAAGATTTCTTTTTGTAAATTAAACACTTATCCTGTAGTAAAAAGATAATTCATTAACCTCATCCATGTGTTGTAACCATCCTCTGATTTCTTTTTCATCAGACTAAAAGCCTGTGTACAGAAAGTATTTTTGCTATTGAGATGATCAATGACATTGCTTCATAAACATTAAAAAAAAAAAAAATCAATTATAGCAAAAATTTTCATAATAAAACAAACTGATTTTCTATATTATTTATTATGATTATAGTTTACTCCTATATTGTTTATTTATGACATTAATATATGCACTCAATCAAATATTGTTCAATAAATTTAAGTATTATATTTGTCATAAAAATTTGAATATATAAAAAATATATTACTTTTACTAAAAAAAAATTGGTTTAATGTTTCATCAAAGACTGGACTATGAAATCTTTTCTTTCTAAACTTTTCAAAATTCATGCTTGGCTATAAAGCTTTTTATTCTTTCTTGTACATGACCAATGTAGATTAAATAAAACATTGGTTGGTATTGAAAGTCATCTAATATTACAAATTATCACAAGGTAGATGCTGTTAATATGTATTACAAAAATTAAACTTTATAATAACAATATTATATAAAAAAAAATATTTCAGTTAAAACTTTTAGTCCTAAATATCTTTTAATTAGTTTAAGAGTTTGAATTTTCATTTTCTATTTTTGCCAAGAGATATACTCGTTCAACAAATCCAGCTAAGAATGGTCAAGCAGTGTATTAATAATAATAAGTGAATATACCTCCACAACTTTATGGTTACTTTTCTGTGATATAACTTGTTACACTACAGAGTGAAGTTAAACACATGTCATCTCGACAGTCCTTATTATTTTACATTTTATTTGACAAGTATTTTCCTGGTGTTCTAATATAAAGTATTGCAATTATTCAATGAATTATTGAATTTTTTTATCAATATATTTCACTCAGTAAATCTTATCATTTTGATTTATGAGGGGTTGGAAAAACAGATCACAGAAGGATGTGATGATATACATTGATTTATTCAGTTGAGAATGGCTGATGTAATATTTTCTAAGTTTCTTTGTTCCTTGGTCTTCTTATTCTGGCAGTGGGTTGGGTTGGAAGATTTTATGACATACCAACCTTTCTAGGGTTATTGAATATTGAAATCTGTTTGATCCTATTGGTAAAATTGGTTATGTTATACTTGAGTCTATAGGAAAACATTGGTTGGATTTATACTTAAGTCTGCAAGCATTCACCTGGAAAGTGACCTATTTTTGTGGGATTTTACTTCACAGTATTCTAGGTCTCACTGACAAAAAAGCAGGCATGATATTGTTGTTACAATTAATTAAAACATCAAACTAAATCTCTTGTATGCAAAATTACATTTTAATTCAACTCTAGACTTTATCAATTACTATTAGCCAGTGGATCGTGTAGCCAAGTGCCACCTTTCCAAATGTTGACTACATTTTGACATGGACGTACAACAAATTGCCCATTTTCTGTGTGGGGTGGGTGTTTATATATCTGCCTGTCATGTGTTTTTTTTTTTTTTTTTTTTTTTTTTTCTTTCTTCACAAGCAGCTGGGCCAATGGTGTGAATCTGTCAGGGTTGCCACTAACATTGGATGAATTGGAGAAAGTTGACCTTTGGCATACCAAAGGTCAACTCTACACCTGGCTACTCTAAAGGACACTGAGTGCATAATCTATTCTGGCATGACTTGAGCCCAGTATATACTACACACAGGATATGATAATGATTCAAAACAAGTTGTTAATGATAATTAAAGCAATGATTATCCTGGAAAAGTTAAGATATTTTGCTACTATAACTGACTGGCTGGCTCTCCCTCTGTGCCATTTTCTTTATGGATGAGTGTGATCATGACTTTCTCCAAATTTTAGCACAAAAATATTCCAATCACAAATAGTTAAGGCTAAAGGACAACCAGAGGAATAACAAACAAAAGGATATTAATTCAATGAATAAATACTTTACCTATAATTTTACTTTAAGAATAAAATCATTTACTATAAAAAAAAGCATTTGCTTCTGGTTATTAGCTTTTAAAGGATGAGTGTACCATTTACCATGAATCTGGAGAGTGAACTTAATAAAAAAAAAAAAAAAAATTTAAAGTGGTTGGGGGTGGGCATTTGGTAAAGAAGCAAAAGGTATGTCAGTGGCATAAGGAAGTCCTCTAAATCTTAAGGGTAAGTAAAAAGCCAGTTTTAGGATTAGGTTAGTTCAGGATCAGTCTTGCTCAAACCTACCGTTCCTGATGGTCACTGTAATTTTTGAAAGCAGATCTGTTAGCTGCCGGTTACCACCCAAAACATCCGCAAATAACAGGCTCCATTTGACTTTTTTGTTTGATTGAGACATGCAGAAGAAGAGAGAGATAAGAAATAAACCTTGATAAACTTGCCTCCTTTTTTTTTTTTTTCTTTTTTAAACATACAAAGAGGTGCTGAAAAAGTTCTTGATGCACCCAAGAAAGGATTAAAAAAAATTATGCTGGATCAGATTTAAGGTTGTGGGTCAAGCCAAGAAGTTTTTAGCACCTCCTCATCTGTGTGTATTTTTACACATGTGTATATGTATTCATTAAAGTTTTATTTGAAATTCTAAATAATATTGTCTTTTTGAGGATTAAAAACAGAAATACCAAAGATAAAAAGGAGCTCTGAATAAATATTTCCACATAGATAAATATTCTACTATATTTCCAGACATGACGTGTCAAACAGATAAAAAGATACCAAAAGTAGTCAATACAAATCTTATTTTATAATCCCTAACATTTAATTCTTCAATCTCACAGAGATTAAGATGTACAAGATTTGAGAGTGCTGTCCATCCAATGAAAGTAATTTATCTACATACACTTTGTTTCCTATCATTATTTATACATGAACTGGATAAGAACACTTTTCTTCCTAACATACATCCAGGCACTTATGTTTCTCATTAGTGTATGCTGACATCTCAGAAGTCATGGAATAGGGGCCACATATTGTTTAGAATCCTCTCTAGCCCAGCAAACTGTAGCAGTTTGTCATGGCAATGATTTCATGTGTAGTTAGAAGACCTCTGGAAATATGTTGAGCCATGCTGTTTCAATAGTTGTTGATAACATCCAGATATTTAGAGGTAGAGGATCTTGTATACAAACAGACCTCTTCACCATATCTCATAAATACATGATTAGGATCAGGCCAAGCAGAAATTCCCAATGCTCTCCAAAGCAATTCTTTGATAACAAAGTGCATTATTTTTTTTTTTTTTTTTAATAAAATATCTTTGTTGGGGTACATAGGGTCCATAAATGATAGCAAATGATCTTGAAGCAGTGCAAAATAGAGGTTACTGGCCAATGATTCTTTTAGGCAGACCAGTGAATCCCCACTTCATGTCATTATGGAACATCCACCAGTCTGCATGGCAAATTGCTGGCAACTGGAGGCCTTTGCATCATAGGGTCTACACTACACCTGAACACTACCTGAAACCAATGGAATTATGATTCATCAGACTATTTCATATGGTGCCGATCTTACAGGGTCAAGTTAGCAACATGGCAAGCAGAAATAGACACTGTAACCCTGATCATGATGTCATAATGCTAGCAGAGGGATTTTGGTGAGTATTCTGTTCCCATATCCTGAATGCTGGCACATATAGTTACCTATACAAACTTTTATACCATGACTTTTATCATGTCAGTGTATGTAATTATTATCTAACAATATCCAGTAGCTTTTTTTAAATATTCTGATCCAAAAACTTTATGAATTATTACTCAACAAACCATCAAGTTAGAGTTAGCAAGCTTTGTTTATAAATGGAGTTACTATAAGTGCTACTGGGCACTGTCAGATACTAATTAGTACAAAGTCAGTTTTCAGAAAAAACAAAAAACAAAGCAACATTAAAGAAAAAGATTTTGTGAAGAGCTCAAACACAATTTATACTAAATAAAACGTGCCACTTAAAGTGTTAGGAAATTTTAACAGCATGTATAAACTGAATATGGCCTTTTACTAGTGCCCTTTGTGGGATCACTGCATATATACCCAAGGGGATTATTTTCATACTAGAAACTTTTGGGTAGCATCTCTTCTATCTTTTTGATAACTTTCAAATATTTTTGCTTTCATTTAAAATAAAAGTATATGGTAAATTTAATGAAAAATCAGATCTTAAGCTGTGAAAGCAAATCTGAAGCATTATTTAAATTTTATTTATCTATCTGCTTGTGTTTTTTATTTTCTGAGGTTTTGAAATGAAATAATAAAATTTTTCGATTAGCCTCATTTTTCTTTTTCTTCACTGTATTTCAAATACTTCATTCTCCAGCTGCCTTTAAGTAGAATTTGAAAACAATTACACTATTGGGTACTTAATATATATGTGTGTGTGTGTGGGGGGGATTTAGGGTGCTGTTGGAATATTTTTGAATATGCAATAAATAGAGGTCTTAATATGAGGGAGTTGCAAAATCATTTAAAGGATCAAAAATTAATTAAATAGTATGATCTTAATAAACTCAGTGTGAGAATGGGGATAAGAAAATTTCTTAAAAATATAAATAAATAAATAAATGTTTCCCCATACACAGTCTATTAAATTCCTTAGACTACTGTATATGAATCATCTTTAAACTCTTCACAATGTTATTTTCTTGATTTATTTCCCTCTAATAATCATTTCCTTTTCAAGAGATCCACTAATATAAGCATTTGAACAGAAATTTACCTGAAGCAGGCTGGAGAATGAAGTGGCCAAAGCGTTGAGAAGAAAAAAAAAAGCAAAGATAATGAAAAAATTCAAATAACTTGACAGTATTTAAATCAATTACAGAGAATAATCAGCCAATTTCAAAATTTATATTTTATGCATTCGTAGGTTTGACATAATAAGACATCAAACTAAAAAGTGAGAGGTTTATATGTTCATTTGAGATGATAAACTGATCTAACACCATTGTAACTTCTAAATTTTCTGAATTGTATTTTTAAAATCCACAATTATGCTAGCAGATTTTCTGATTGTTCTTCAAAATAAATTTTGTGAGCTTTAATCATAAAATAGCTTTGAATTTAGGAAAGCAACTTAGTATTTTGTCTGTGCAGCTGAAATCAATGGAAGTCACTTTAGCAAGCAAAATATTCCTCATCATGTTACTTGACATTTTCTCAGAAAATATATTAATCAATTTTACCAAAAAAAAAACGAAGACAAATTCTTGCTGGTTGTATTAAGACAATCAGTGAGAACAAGTTTGAAATAATAAATTAAAAACATTGTCAGGCTGGTTCATTTGATCAGTGTAAATACAGGTTAGTATTCTTGACTGCTGAAATCATAAGAGTGAAATTATGGAAAACTGCAGAGGATCATCACCTGTGGAAGCAGATAGTAATTAGACATTGGTATCAAGAAAAAATATATTTATGATGATGAGAAGATGGAAATAGAAAAAAGTTAAGGTTACTGAAGCTAAGATTGATAGTTAAGAGTAGAACAAACAATATATAAGGTATGTACAAAAGTTTCTATATTCAAGCCTCTAGTTTTATAAAAAGTATAGTGGGAACTTGTAAACATATAGGTCATAAACTATTAGGTTGGTGCAAAAATATTGTCGTTTTCTCACATATGTTACTATGTGAGAAAACGACATTATCTTTGCACCAACCTAATACTATATTTTACAGCCAATAAGTGAAGCACAAAAGAAGTAAGAGGTGCTTATAAATAAATGTTACTAAAATCAGTAGATATGAAAAAAAACTTTACAATTATATTCAAAACACAGCTCCAAACTTAAATAATTGGTTTCTGGAACCTGATTGGATCTGACAAGTCATGTGATGTGCTCTCTACAACACCTGTGTGGTTGAACTCCAAATTACCTGAAAATAGGTCAGGGTTTGGGTAAATGTTCCCCGCTAAAAATCAGATAGATTTTGTAAGCCGATCACTAATTCACCATAAAAACAGTGACCAGATCTGAAACAGAACAGTTAGGACCAGATCTGCAATGACACAGTTTTTGAAAGACAGCTGGTGAACATGACCAGCCTAGACACACATTACCATGACAACGTGTCACTCAGTGATGATCTTTCTACATATAAAGCCATGATGAAAGCAAGTTCTAGATCCCCTTTTTTTTGTTCAGCGTGTTTTAAAATCACTTATCGCATGCAATCAGTCGGCAGTCTTACACATGTTTCATTAGCGTGTGCTTCACACACACATATTGGCATACATGTTACTCCAAAATTTGCAGGCTCACAACAAAATAATTTGAACTTTGCAGACTCACTTGCAACAAAATAACTTCAAATTTTGTTGCAAGTGAGTCTACAAAATTCAAAGTTATTTTCATATCTACTGATTTTAGTAGCATATATTTTAAGCATCTCTTACTTGTTTCGTGCTTCACTTATTGGCCATAAAATATAAGAGTTTATATCCTATAAACACACCTATTTATTCTTTTAAACTCTGACATTTTTCTTTTAATGTAGTTTTACTTTCCCATTGCATATAATTAAATATTCAAAAGAACAAAAATGCCAACAAAATTTACCATAAAAAATGTGAAAAATATTTTATCACCTTTCAAAGCAGATATTGTTTTGAATTCCACTCTTTCTAAAAAATTTGCATTGAACTCTGTGTCTTTAACAACATTCAAGTTTAAAATATTTGCCTGTTATATTGGTTATTTTATAAGCCATATGTTAACATTTTCCCTAAAACATGAGTACAGCTATTTGAATTTATAAATATAAGTGAAATCATAAAATAATTTAAATCCACCCAACTGAATAAATATACTTTATATTAATTTCCTTGAGTCAATAGATTTTATAAATACATCCCATTCCAATAATGCTTACTTTTATTAGATAGTCTGTATCTTATTTTAATCATTATTATCATAACACACATTGCAAATTGTCTTATATGAATACATACAGAAGCATGTGCTGAAAAGGTCTTGGTTTGACCAAAAAGAGATTTTAAAAAAATATTTTGATGTTTGGTTATTTTGGAAATGCGTCATATTGGAAACTTTTCAGTACCCCTTCATGTATGTACACAAATTTTATATCTTGTGATTTAGCTTAATAAATTATAGCATTCATAATCATAATAAAGTTAGATCTAATATAAAATAAATTATGAGCCTTATAATAATGAAAAATATAATTTAAATAAGAGCATTACATTACTAATACAAACTGAGTAAGATAATCATTAAAAATAGAAAGACAAAAACCATTGGTTCCTTTAGACTGTTATTTTCTTTTTATTATCCCTCTAATAAGTGAGTTTCAATGAGATACAGAATCGATTTTTGTTTAAATAATACAATATTTGAAAACATATTCACTTTGGGGAAACTAGCTAAAATATTGAAAGATAATTGAAGAGAAATATTTTTAACAAAAAAAAAAAAGTTTCATTTTTTTTTTTTTTCACCTGGATGACTAGAGAGATTCTTTGATAATCACATCCTATACATGGGTACATAATGATAACCCATGAGAAGACTGCATTTAGAAATCAGGGACAGGTGAAAATACTGAATGGATGAAAAATCACCTGGAATATCTTATACCTCAGGTGTGCTAAAGAGTTAACATACAAATCAAAACACATAGTTTGAGGCAAATAAACAATTTTAATAAATTTCTTTTTCATGAAATAATAAAAAAAAATTTGATCATTATTTTTTTTTTTAAATTTATTCTAATATTCAGCATTTATCTATATTCACCATGATTCAGATTATTATTTTTAATTATGGGTTCTGAGCCATACACCAAGTAGTTTTATATGCAGGATTTGAAAAAAAAATTACTTGCAGTATATGAATTTAACCCATATAATCTGATGGTAGCCTTTAAGTTCAATAAAAATGAGTGTCCATGGCAAGGGGGCTGCGCGCACACACACACACACATTGTTGTTCTTGTTCCCTATGGAACATTGGGTTCCTTTTAATACCACATCCCATCAAAAAGCTGAGCAAGCATAGCAGAGTGCATATTCATTTTGATGTGCTGTAGGAGTTTCAGTGGGAATTTTGGAATCACAAGAGGTCCCAGCTACATATATAAACACTTTTAGGATAGTGCAATTGTATTTGAATTCAAAGTTTCCTTCTCCTAGACTGGTTGCAACCCAAGGCTATAGAACCCTATCTGTCTTGCTATTTAACCATTGCTGGGTAGAGAAGAGATGGATTCATACCTTTCCCAAGGTAAGTGAATATAATGAATTTGACAGATTCAAACTCAGCTCTCCAATACTTGAATCTGAGCTGCTAACGATTACACCATTGTGCCTCTCATATATATATATATATATATATATATATATATGTGTGTGTGTGTGTGATTAATTTATTTTTTTTTTTATTTATTTTTACTTCATCTAAAGAATTACTTTAACAACTTAATAAAATTTGTTAGCTGCATGTTTTGATATTTTTAATATGAATATTGAAGTACAGTATTGCTGGTAGCATATGCTATTAAAATAAATTGATTTATTCTTCTGTTGTCATCATTTTGGTTTTAATGAATATTCAACCCATAAGAGGAGACTGTTTTAAATTCAACTATCTATGCTAGGCAATATCTAAGATGAGTTAATTTTTCTTTATTCATTCTTTTGATGCCAGTCTTGCTTGTTCCACAGAACCAAGGTATATGGAGATTTACTACCTTAAACACAGCCTTTAGATAAACTGCATCAATAAAAAAAGTATCTGGGGGTGGTACAGTGACTGAATCACCACCATTATCACTAGAACAATCAACAGGAGAATAAATAAAAGCATAATAATGGAAATTTCTCAAGAATTTGGACCAAAATTGCATCTGCCATTTTATTAACATTGGATGCTAATAATGTGTACAGTGTTATTAGTGGAGAAAATGATTAATACATTAAAATAACTATTGTAAAAACTATGATGTGAGGGAAATAGTTTGAAAAAAATACATCTAAAGAAACCAAAAAGATTTGCCAATATGTTTCCCAAAATATACACAATGCTAAACCTTAACAAGATAAGCATCATAACTCCAAATTTCATACATTTCACCAGGCAATAGACAAAACTTCAATTTGGTTACCAAAAAAACTGTTGAAATTTGTTTTAACTCTACTGAAACATTAATAAATATTTAGTCATTTGAATATGTATAGATTGTTGTTTGTTTCTGTATACAAAAAGATCTTGGCTGTATATCTTGTGCTAGTATTTTATATAGAAAATCCTTTGAAGTTAACTTTTATCTTCTATTACATCAATCATAGAGCCTACTATATTTGATAGTATATATGTAACACCCACTTTTTTTCTATGAATATAAAACTTTCATAAATGTGTAACAAATACACAAAATTAAATTTTGTTTTGAATGAAGCCAATCAGGCAACTTTTCTTCTCACATGCAAACATACTTTTGTTCAGCATACTGAATTTCAGTCATGGCCCAACTCCCATGATATTGCATAATATCAGAATTGAGTATGTAAAGTTTTCAGTTAAACTGTTATGATGTAAATGGGAGAAAATGATACCTATTTTAATGTGATTAATAGAGTTTTGTTAACTCTTCTTTTTATCATCTTAAAATTCTCTGCTTCAAAGAGTCATATTGCATTGAACTTGAAATTTCATTTAGAATCAAACTAGAAAGGTGTATTATTCAATTAATAAAGATGGATTTTGATGTAATATTAAAAATAAAAAGATTTCATAAACATTTACTTTTCATCCACTTTGAACTACTCCATCATCTAATGATCATCCATCTAAATGGTGGAATAGACATGTAAAGATAAAAAAAAGGGTGATATTAAAAATGACCCAACAATTCAAAAGTGGGATGAAAATCTAATCTATCATGTTGTGATAAGTTAGAGCCTTAATCCTCTAAAACAAATTTCTAAACAACTGAGAGAAACATAATTTTTGGTAACTCAAGAACTGAAGTTTTGCTTCTTTTCTGATATGTAAGGTGACAGTTTTACATAAGAGAAACAAGAGACAAGAACATTTTCATTCGTACATGAAACATGAGAATTATTCAAAATGCAAAAAATGACATGTGTACATCAGCTGGAACCATGTTCTGATATTTTTATGAATATATCTGTGTTATTTACTTATGTTTTAAGCTTACTGTTTTATAAGTTCTTAAACAAGAACAATTAGCATGCATATTTTGTGGATCAATTTCTTAATAATAAAGTTTGATCTTCAAAGAGCACTCACATTAAAAAAAACAAAACAAACACTTGTGCTTTATTAACTTCAGTAACTATCAAGTGTAGCAGTGAGTTTGACTCTCACTGAGGTCTTCATTAGAATGCCATTGTGTTCTACAATGCTTGGTATCTATCAAAAGAGGAATGATACACACATTGTAAAAGCTTGATCATTACATCAGCAAACCTATCCTTAGTCACTTTAAAAACTATGAAAAACATGATATGAGTGACTAAAATGTTCACTGTATAATCAAATCAATATGAATAATATCCATCACTGAACTAAGTACATTGACAAGAAAGATTATGTTGGAAAGTAAATACTAGTTTGTATAAAATGTTTTTCATCATTATGCTACAGGCTTATTGATGTATATAGATAGATGTCATTTTTATTTATGTACCTATTTTATGTAAGGCATTTATTTCCAGATATGCTGACACATTCCATTTTTCATAAGATGAATGTATTCATGTATTGTATTAGATTGAATATTATACATAAACAGACACTTCTTATTCATATACATCAAAGATTCTCAACTTATACATAGCAACTATGACCACTTTAGATGAGAGAGAGAATCTGAAGGATGTTGAACACAATGTCAGATATATAGATTTTCAGTAAAATATCATAGGAGGTATGGATATAAATTAACAAGTCTGAATTTATATCAGTTAAAACACAGTGTGCATTTATGAATCTGATTATATGTATTGACCAATTAATTAAATAATCCTTTATTTTCATCCTACTTGCATTTTTCAGGTCCTGTTAAACTTTTCTTGAAGTAGACATTTTTCTGCTGTACTGTAAAAATGGACACTTCAAAAATAAAACAAATCCTTGTTGAAATTAATCAAAAAGGTGACCATATCTTTCTATCTGTTGGCTGAAGTTTATGAGAAGAATGCATATTATATACAAATGTATTTTGATTAGTACAAGAGATTTTTTGATATCAAAGAGGAATTTTATAATCTTCAGATTTTTCTACAGTACAATTTTCTTTTCTGTCTTTTTAATGATGGAGATCATTGCAATTATACTGGTGCTGAAATGTTAATTCAATTATTTAGTGGTTTTTAACAATATTCTTGCTGTACATGGGCATTTGTAATGATATTCATCTTCAACATCATCTTGATGTTCACAAAATCTCTTGTGCCACTTGAATACATATGCAGATGTGTTCTTTGCCCATGAACTTACCATATGAAATGATTTGGTAACTATTTTGCCATAAATTTCAAATTGCTGTATTTGCTTGATTTTTGGATTTATCATTTTTATGACACATCAGAAAAACATGCCTACTTTAAACAAATATATAAACAGATTGAAATATTCAGGAGTGGTTTGTTAGCACATCAATATACCATATGGTTCAACTTACATCAGTTCAACCTTCTGTTTATGTGTGTGTGTGTATATATATATATTATAGAGAAAGGCTTTCAGTGAATATATTGATTTTTATAGCTAATGTTATGGAATAATACTAATTTTCAAAATTAAATTATTTTGGGGGCAAGGAGAAGCCTGTGAATGTATGTTAGCAGAACCAACTTTGTTACAGTTTTTGTGTGGTGGGGTTTGGAAGATATAAGAGATCAACAATAAAAATCAATATGATCACTGAAAGAAGTTATTGATTACTTAAAAATTAAATTTAGTATTACATACATGCATATGCTCTCTCTCTCTCTATATATATATATATATACATACACACCCAAAAATTTGTGAATATATATATATATATATATATTACACAAAGCTATTAAGCTAAAGTAGACAACACTTAATCACTATGAAACTTTATGCATAGTGTTTTTTAAAAGGTTTTGTAATTTTTGCTCACAATATTTTAAGCAAATCCAAATAATCTCTGAAATTCTTGCAGAAGAGAAAATGGCCAGTATCTTTGAACATACCCAACTCTGGAAAAAAAAAATGCAGCTCCTCAGAGCCAGCTTAATTGCCAAAGCAAGAAACTCAAAATATCTTCAAGGGGTAACAGATAAATTCTGATGCTTATTTTTCTTATTTTATATGATTTATATTTTCTATTAAACAAATGAACAGATCTCCATTTCAAGCTTTGTTTCGACAATTCAACTCTTGGCCCATCCATTCTGTAGCTTTTTTCAGATGTTTAATTCATAAAGAAAGATTGTAGAATGGATTGACTGAAATATTGTTATAGAAATATCAACAACACAAAGTTAACTTTTCTAAACAAAGTTTGGAGGAATCATCTCAAAATTTATTCATTAATAATACAATACCTATTCTGCTTTAAAATAAATTTTCTTATGTATATAATTTCTATTCATAAATATGGCATGAAATATTTTCTAAGAGCTTGATTGCTTCACACAGTTTAATCAAAGCCTTGAAAATATTTCATTATAAACATTTTCAGCTCCAAAATATTCTTCAACTTTTAAATGTAATACAAAATACAAGGGCAACTCCAGAAGTAATGCCTCTTATTTTATTATGTTGGTGGTATGGATGTAGAGACTGAAGCTTTCTGCCAATAACATTTTTTTTTTAACTTGTTACAGATAACAGCTATGCAGCAGTCTGGCATGAAAGTGCATATATATCATTGCAAAAGAAATTTCACCCATTTTTCTCAACATTTATAGAGACCAAACAGTTGATGTGAGATAGTGGGTAAATTATTCCAACAGTAGCAACAGCAATGTGTGACACAAGCTACATTCTAGATTGCTCTGCACAATTGTCAATCTATGAAATGTCCATTGCTGGGGAAAATGTAGAGTCAGTAGAGAAGACTATATGAAAAAAAAAACCTCTGTCAGACAACATTATTATTCTACCTGTTGCTTCTGTGGAAATAAATAGAAGGCATTACATTTGTAGCATCCTCCATTGATAGATATGTCAAAAGAGAAGATGATTTTGAAATTTTTAAAATTCTAAACATTCCTTTGAAACATTTGTGATTTTTTTCCCTTCCTTAAGATTTTTTTTTTTTTTTTCAAAGTAAAATTAGATCAGCCTTTTTAAGGCAAAACAGAAAATTTTAAACATGTTAAAGCAAAAAGAAACTGTCAAAAAAAAAAAAAAAATATATATTTGAGTTATTCTATTAAAAAAACATAACCAGTAAACAAATCTTAGGTGACATGGTTGGAAATAGTTATCAAGTTTCGGTAAACGGAAGTTTTTTTTTTATAGTTTATAAGCAACTGTGATATTTTCTTCCATGATTAAGAATGGTTTCTAATAATTTAGAATTTCTTTCTCATAAGGGTTGATCCAATTTTGATTAATTTCAAATAGAAAAATGCCAAATGCCAACAAGTTTTTGTATGAAGGAAAATAAACTTGCTCTTTAATTCTATTTTATACATTATCATCTGTTCAATCACCTTTAAATATTCACCTGCCAGCATGGACTACCATATTTGATGACATAATGCATTTAATATTACAAAATTATGGAGTTACGTTCAGTAAAATAATTTATTATATACAGTATCAGGGTAAACATTGAACTCTAAGATATCTCTACTTTGTATATAACATCTGGAAGATATATTTGATGGTAAATAAAACATTTAAAAAAAATGTAAGTATCATGCTTAAGGTTCTTAATTCAAACCTCCAAAATTATCCAATATAAAAAGAAAATTACTTTGAAAGGAATTATATATAAAAATGACATTCCAAAATTCATGGGATAGGCACCTAGTATCATATAGGATACCTTGTGCCTGGCAAAGTGTTGAAACTCCAGTTGGTATTGATTCCACAAGTATTTGAAATACCTCTGAAGAGATATTGAGTTATGTTATTTATGGAGCTGTCAATAGAACAAACCTAGTAGATAATTGTCTTGTACATGATTTAACCCTGTGTTGCATATCTGTTACAACAGACAATTCTAGTTCCTCTGGTTATGATCAATAAGGACCTGTGGTCAGCGGTAGTAATGCTTTCCATCAGGTATTCCCAGTGACACTATAGATCAAAGGCTGTCAAATGTTCCCTCAATTTCAGAAATGAAATAGTTGGTGCCAGATGAATAGACTATCATTCTCTGTTTGATAATTCAGGTCAACTTACTATGAGCCGTCCAGCTTGTGTTCACATTGAAACAAACTGAAAAAGCTCTAGGTATTTCTCTGATGTCAATGTCCAGTAGCACCACCTACCATTACATTTATATATTCTGATCCCTTGACTTTTAATATATCATTGTATACAACTATCTATATGGGTGGTTGGATATTTAACTTTTTTCTTCTCTTAGACAAACAAATCTAACACTTACATTGGTTGAGATGAAGTTATATTGGTCACTTCATAGTGTGACGAAGGTAGCCAGTCAGTTATCTTACAGGACTCAAATTGAGCAGTTGCTTCTGTTTAGCCAAGGAACTTTGGCCTGGGTTGAGGCTAAATCTGCCTGACCCAATCACATGGGGCAGTTTACAAGCCTATGGTGCTGTTTTCCTATGGACATATATCTTCACCAGGTAAAGAAAATATCTCCAACTCACAGTCCTCACAATGTTGGGAGAAACTCAGCATTTGCTGTCACCAGTTTTCAGAATGTCTTCAATAGAGACACAGCAGATAAATCTGGTCTGCATGAATCTGAAATACTAAATATGGCTTCTCCAGTTCTCATTCAGAATTATTATACACAAAACTTTTTTTCATCTCCTTTTAAGGCTTGTTCTGTAGATGTGTTATATTTTCTGTGTGGGACACATGTAAATATGCACATATAATTTTGCATATAACTTAGCAGTATAAAAATCACCCTGAGAAGAAAGCATGTTTGTCATTCCTTTTCCTTTCAGCCATTCCATTCCATCAATAAGGTGCTATTATATCATGGATATAATAATGCTCATAATGGGGGAAATGAAAATGAGAGAATATTCCATTTTTCCATTAATGCATCCTTTAATAGCATATTCTAGTAAATTATGTTCATAAATGCAACTAACCTTTAACCGTTTAATAGTACTTTTGATTATCAGCATTTATAAGAATGACTGGATTATTCCAACATATTTTTTTAAAATGAAGCACTTTGATTATAACTTATTTTGTTAATGGAATTTCAGTAAGAGAGAAAAACTAGTAATAAAACAATAGTAATAGAATGAATAGATTGGCTGTTGAGATCATAGACTACTTACTTGTTTATGTAAACTATAAGAATTATATAAAATAAATGCATGAAATAATAGTATGTACATTGTACTAGCAAAATCCTGAGGATTTTCTAATGGTAAGTCCTTCAAAAGAAAAAAGGTCATATTATTGTTAAATGAAAAGAAAGTTGGCTTTTGACAAATATTTAAATTATTAAAAACCACTTTTTCTTGCAGATTTTCATGTCCAGAAAGTTGACTTTGATATCCAAAGACTCTCTCCAGATCAATTTCATAGCTCTAATTAAAACAAAACCGTGTTTTTAAATAATTATTTTGTAACATATTGTTTTCTTTAATTTAACAGAATCAGGAAAACTAATATAAAAAAAAATGTTGATGAATATATTGAAATCCTGAACAATAAACAGTATTTTATAGAGAACATCATTTAAAAGAGATCCTCAAGAACTGGATATATGAATTTCCATTGTAGAACTTTGTAAATTTCACTAAAATATAAGTAAGAATGAACTGACTTCATATTTTGTATATTATTCATAAAAACAATTGTTTTGTAGCTATCATTTGATCAATAGGCAAACTAATTTTTAAAATAAAACAGCAATGTAATAAATGTAAATAAATGCTACAAATAAACTGAGTACAAAAACTTGTACCATAACTTTGCCTTCCACTATCTCTTTGAATTTGTTTTTGGTCTGGTTTTATAAATAAAGTGAATGTCTGAGTTTATGCATAAAGAAATACCACATGTCTAAAAATGAAGACCCTAATTTTTTATATGATTCAAATATATATATTGTTCTCTGGGCTTAATTTAAAAGAAAGCTAAACTATCAAAACCAATGGAACAAAATTTATATTGAAAATATATACATACATACACATACAGCATTTCATGTCATATAACGTGCAAATTTTGAATAGACCTCAGAACAAGCATGCATCACATTAACATGGCAATGGAATTTTCTGAGAGTGAAGACGTCAGTCATAAATTGTCAAATCAAATATTCAATAACACTGCAAAATTTACCTAAGCAGTGGAATTTTTCTACTTTGATTATTTTTCTTTAGGTTTTACATTTTATATCTTTGTTTCTTCCATTAAAACCATTGAAGTATTTTGATGTTATTTCTTCCTGAAATTCAGCATAAAAATTAGGGAGTGCATTGTATATAAAGGCTGTGTCTGTGTGTGTGTGTATATATATGTATATATATATATATATATACACACCACAGTTATGAATGTATGTGTAAGTGCTGGAATTGTAGGTGTATTAAAAAAAACAAAGAACTTCTGTAAACTACAAAGTGGTTCTGATGCTTGAATATGGATACACAACTTTCACCCATTTATTCATCATAACATAAATGCATTTATTCTCTCACATGGAAATACATATGGAAATACAATTATATAAACATTTGCATATTCAAGTCTCTTTTTGCCTTAATATAAACAACTTTTAACAAAAAAAGAAAAAATTGAAGCCAAGCAGAAATGATTGGAAACATTATACCCTCCAAAAGAAAGGAACTGTTTCATTTCACATTTATTCAACACTGCCACATGCAGAAAAGGTCATTCATACTTTAAATTGTATATTCTTTACAGTAACATCCATGCTAAGCTATTGAATTTAAATTAAATCATGCAGCAATTTATCATCTGTGAAAAAAGGGTTCTGTAAACAAACAGAAAATCTTACACTAATGACCTTAACTTCTCTATATTCAGAGAATTAAATAGTTTTTGAATTCTCAAGAATGTCACTTTGATCATTTTTCGAAAATCGTAGCAAAATGTTTTGTGGAAAACCTAGTTTTATTAGTTGGAGGTCTTTAATTATTTTCAACAGGAAAATAACTTCCCAAAATATAGTGTTGGCTATACTTAATTTTATTTAAGTTAATTTGTTTATATTCAGGAATGTAATCCACCAAAACATATGCCAGGAATGAAAATGAAACATTCAATAAAGTCAATTCAAGAACTGTTGTTTTTAGTGTTTGGGAAATATAATAAATACAATCAGCAGTATTTACTCTTCTTGCTTTGTCATGTTCATTTTGTATCTTGTTACTCTGATGATTTTGAGCATTATTAGAAATTGTTTAGAATGAGATTTAATAGAATTATAAAGTAACAATGAACAAAATGAACATATATATATAAAAAAAAAAAAAAAAAACAGGTAAAAAGTAAAGGTAAAATAACCCCAGCTGTTACCAGCAAGACTTTTACCAAATATACCAAAACTATGAAATAACCTGGTTGCATCCAAAGCAATAAGCCAGTAAAAATTATTTAGTTTGGGCTATCTTAGTAATACTAAAACCCTTTTTGCTAAATATTCAAATACACTTAAGTTAAAACGACTATAGTGCTAAAGGGAGGTAACTGTGAAACTACCATGAAAACCCTTCTATTCTAAATAACAACATAAAACTAGCTTTTCTAATCGCTAACCTAATAAAAGGGAAAGGGATGGAGGGAAGAAAGACAGGAAGGAAGAAAGGAATGAAAAGAAGCCAATCCAGAATTTTTATTTCTTAGATACAAACCATAAAAACGGACTTTTTTTTTTTTTTTTTTAAATAACTTAGGTATTAAAGCAGAAGAGAACTGAACTTGGAATAAGTACAAGTTTTTCATTTGTATATGAAGATCTCCCAGAAGAAAAGAAAATGTGGAAAGCTCTGACTGCCAACATCCTGGGGAACATGACATACAGATCTTCATCTCCCTGAAAAGTTCTCATAATGGGGTATATGAGTGATTTTCAACTCTTCATCACTATCTTAAGATATGGGTTAATGAAAAAGATAATTTGACTACCTTTACATGTTTTTTTAAGGTCATGTGGTAATAACCTGATACTGCCAATAAATGTAATAAAAATTCAAACTTTTAATATATTTTATATTCTTTTTGGTTTGTATTTGATAAAAATTCTGAATTAGTTAAAGAAATTTTGGAAAGAAAAGAAATGAAGAAAGGCAGAATAATGAAATGATACAATAAAAAAAGTAATTAAAGAAAAAATACATCCATCGAAAGCTGAAAAATATATTACTTAATGCGTTTTTAAGAAATCTATTGCTGTAATATTCCAAAGAATATTTTTAAAATAAACACATTAAAATATTTAAAGAAAAAAAAATAGTAAAAACATAAGAGGTAAAATGAAGACTAATATAATAAAACTTCAGGTACTTACCTGTAGATCTCCCATACTGCTGTCTTCGGGTATCACGGTCTGCAGGTAGAACAAGTAAAACACTATACCAGAAGTCATTAAAGATCCTACACCTGGCCGACAGACAAATACATGCATGATAAATATTCTCTGCCAACAGGTGACAAACACAAAGCTTTGCAACATAACATATGACCAACAGTGAAACAGATATGAAGACAAAAACAAATTGGGAATAAGATGACTTGGATGGTTACATGATAACAATGAAAACAACTGGGACAATACAATCTCAATGGTAATGATACTAGAGCAAAGTAGTAACAAATGCATATAAGCAGATAACAACATTGTATTATAGAATATTATCTGTTTATATACACTATATATAAAAACTGAAACCAATATAGCTACATCATAGGACTCATTGTTAATATATACATATAGCATGATATAACAGTCTCACTGGTGTAACTACATGTAACTTTAATTATGAAAAATCTTTTCTAAAATATCATCCCAACCAAAATAATGAACAAAGTGAGTATTTTATTAAGAAAAATATACTGTAAGGAATTTACTGTATGGCACCCATCATATTATAATACATTCACCAAGGTCAGTAAAAGGTCATTATAAAAAGACATGATTAAACTAAATTAGGGTGCAGGAAAATCAGCACTTGTGTAGAGTATTCAAATTTATCAGTATTTTTGTAACACCTTGTGTATACAGCATGAAACTCTCTACTCACAATTATAACATTGTTGATATATTTCAGTATATCTGAATTCACATAAAATTGAGGTTTGACTAACTCCAAATGAATGAAATACTTGAATTCTGATTAACTAGGCAACTAAATGACTATAAAACATACAGTTACCAATAATGTGACCTAAAACATCCATAGAACCAAAACAAAGTGCATACAAACTGGCTAAGAATGATTGATACTTGCTCTGTCTTAAAGGACTATTTAAGATTGGAATGAACTTATAAAAGCAGACATCTTGAAACTATATAAGCAGAAAAATCTTAACAGGATAAAATAAGTAGTAATTTCTGTATAGACTGGTCTTTTAAGACAATCTTTCAACATTTAAAAACATACTCTCTCTCTCTCTCTATATATATATATATATATATATATATATATATATATATATATAGCTTAGAGCTTAATAATAATTGTATCTAGTTATGATTTGAAGATTAATAAGCTTTTTGGTATTTAAGAATATTTAGCTACTACACCTTGTGGTTCAGAGAGAAATATTGAGAATAAATAAAGCAAAAATATGTACAACTTGTAAAACATTATTAGCTGTATCAGATCCACTGAGCCAGGTGTAGTATATCTGTGTAATTCTGTACAATAGCTGATATATATATTTTTAATAAAGAAGTTACTATACTGACATATGACAAATCTGAAAACTTGTATTGATGTTCATTTTTTGTAATCTTTTCCATTCTACAAGGTTTAAAAGTTTGCACCAGTCTGATTAGGTAGCAAATAAATACTGGTTACATTATAAAACAAGTTCTAAGTAAACAAGATACTGAAAATGTGATAGCTGAATAGTTAACACTATAGAAAATGAAATTGTTAATCCAAGTTCAAATTCAGACTGTGTGGATTCACTTCAAACTCATGCCATTAGAAAATGTATGAAATCATATCACCCCATCAGCTATAAGAGGTAAACAGTAGAGTGCTTGTTAAAGTTTTTTTTTTTTTTTTCTGACAGAGAGGAGGAAAAAATGAAACTACAAGACTGGATAAAGTACGGGGATAGTCATGGAGCTGGAAACTTTACTCCATTAAAACTTAATCTATTACTAAAATGGTGAATGCCACTCTATGCTCCACAGGGTTCCTATAGTTATCAGTTATGGGGAAACAATATATTTGAGAAATATTTAAATATGTAAAGATGTTATTTGGTATATAAAATTATGCATGCTTAAAGGAGATCTTATTGTTATAAATATATGTCAACTTTCTTTCTTTTTTTTAATATTAATTATATTTGAAAAATAGTTGATGCATAAAAACCCTATTTTGATCACAGACATTTTCTTTTTCTAAAAAGAATTACATTAACTTTTAATATACTGAAGGTGATTTTGCTTGCAAAGCAAAAGTGTTATCCAGCCACTGCAAGTGACTCAGATGAATGAATAATAGCATGTTTGAATTTTGCAGTTGTGTTGTCATATCCTGCTATGGCAACAGAAATTACCATAATTGCAATTAAGTAATGCCGTAGAGGAGCCTAGAAAAACAATGCAGGGGAAAAAAAGTAGTGAATAATGCAGAGTGTTAAAGGTTAAGAAAAATATTAAGATTGAAAATAAATACGCTGAGTTGAAAGTTTTATTCTAGATGGAGGGCTGATTTGGAATGCTGATTTTTTTAAAATTTTATTTTTTTTTTTAATAAAATTGAAACTAATGCTATACAGTCATAATTCTGAAATGTGAACTACATTGAGAATAAAATCTCTATTCAATCCTTTCTGTGAATTGAAAACATTGAAATTGTAATCTGAATGAATATAGAATTCTAACTCTAATGACAAATTAAGTCAATAGTAGAACTGCACAAAGAAATGTAAACCACATTATACTTAAATTTAAGATCAGAGATTCTTCTAAACAATCTGTTACATTGCAGCTATATTGTGAGTGCTGTATTGAAATTGTATTCAGAATAGGTACTCTTGTTTCAGTTGGCAAAACCATTGAGTTTTAACCACAAACAAAACCACAACAAGGTTCCAACTGATATATTACCAAAGGTAAGATAACAGAAATGGAAGCAAAAGTTTTCTGGTTTTAAGGATTTAAAAATTGAAAAAAAAAAAAAAAAAGAAAGAGAAAGAGAAAATGAGCATAGAATAAAAATAAACATCAAAAAACATTAATTTTGTTCTCATAGGATTTAGTAGAGTACTCCAAAAGATTTAACCTATGAACTTTGACAGGAGCAGTTCAGTTGCCATTTGGCAAATGCAGTGGTAGCTTTAATAAATAGAAATGTTTGCTATTTTGTACTGAATTATATATGCAAGTGTTTGTGACTGATTGAAATTTCTGTCATTTGCAGTTGATCCCTAGAACTGCAATGGCTAAAATTCTTGTTACTAGCCGTTAATGGGATAAGAAATTTCTCCAATCAAGTTGTCATTACTACAAATTCAGATTCTGCTGTTGGCATTCAAGAAAGAATTTAGGATGAAATGACTACGTGAAAATAGTGTTTCTTTAAACAGAAAAAGATACAGTTAATGCTCAGATTTGTCTGAATAATTGAACTTTTTGTGCTGGTTGTGATGATGATTTAATGGTCATGGCTCTCCATAACTTTCTATCTTTTGTTGCTTTAAGTAACTTAATCTTTTACCACTCTTCTTTATTTCTGTTCTGCTATCCATTCACATAAACTAGTTAAGTAGTTTACTTGCTGTTTCTCTCTGCTTCTTTTGCTATCAATATATGCTGTGAGTGTTAAATTCTCTAAGCCTTTTTCTTAATAATGTGTCCCAAAATTTTCAGCTGTCTCTTTCACATTGTTAGTAGTAACTTACTTGCTGTTCCTATTTTCTCATCAGACTTAATTGCTGCTCCCAACTTCTGTCCATTGTATTGTATACCTTTTAGAATAATGAATTAAGGACAACATTGAAGTGGAAAGTAAAGTGATTATCATATTGTGAACTGAGAGCCAATTTGTAACTTAAAAAAATCAATAAAAGAAATTATTTTGAATTACTTAAGAAAATAAATGTATCTGCCTTTGAAATTTCTGCTAAATTATTTTTATTATTATTATACAGAAATTGTAGAATACTTTTGAGACTAATATGTTGATTCAGATGAAATTGAATCAATGTACTTTTTTCCCCACGAGATAAAAATAACAATCACCATCATAAGTAATAGATGGTATAAAATTAAGGTAATGATGATTAAAATCCAAAGGTTCTTTAAAATATAGACAAACCTTTAAATGTCTTTTGAATATTAAAACTTTCTCTTTCTCTTCATTTTCATATATTTAAACAACTGTTGTCTTTATATGTATTCATGCAAGCAAATAAGCAAATTGGAGATTTTTTTTAAAATGTAAAAGTAAAACAAAAATGAAACTAATACAAAATATTTAAAAAAAGACAACTAAAATAAAAATATCATCATTTCTGATAGAAGAGAAATTTATAGAAAAATAAGGGAAAATAAACAAAATAGGCACACAACAACAAAAATAAAATAAATATAATATTATCAGATGAATTTGGTAGTATGAATGGAATTTAAGTAAAAATGAATTAGTATGTCATTGTATAGTTATCAAACTAACACGAGCAATCTGCATGGTCATTTATGAGGGAGATAACTCAAACCTACCTAATGTAACCTGCAGACCAGTGTGCAAAAAGATTTCTTTGCCACACATATTCTGGTATCAATACATGCTCAAAGCAACCAGAAATATTATTTTCTGAATTTAAAAATTTATCTTTTAGAAAACACTTCCACCTTTGCTAAGATAATATATAAGTAAAAGTATTAAATAGTATATATAAACAATTTCTTCATCTATATAGGAAAGAGAAAAAATGATATTAAATAAACTGGAAACCTTTCAAGTTTTACTGTTTATATCATAATGTTCAGCTGAAAATATAGAATATGATAATAATAGGAGAAGGATTTAGCAGCACTTGACCAAATGCAAAAGAAAATGACATTCTGCAGTAGGTCTAAAAGATTGATTGATATTTTTTTTTTTTTTTTTTTTTTACAGATTATTAACCTTTTGCAGGTTATTTAAGCTGGAAAATATTTTTAGATAGTAAAAATTTCTTTTGGATAATAATGATTAACTGACACAAGTCCTGCTAATTAATCCATAGCTTGGGTGGGGGAGAAAAGAAGAGTTGGGTTTATACCTTTCTCAAGAAAATACTCTTGAATTTGGAACTCGGCTCTCCAATTTCCAATTCAAAGCTCTTATCCCTTACACCACACTCACATCTAAGCTTACAGCATCTAGTATTCCCAAGCAGTCACCCATCTAACTATTGACCAGGCTTAACTTCAGTGAATGTACCAGAACTGGTATTTCAACATAATATAGCTATATGATGGTCTAAAAGAAATTCTATATTACATATAAAAATGCCCCGCCACCCAATTTATATTTAACAAACAATTTTATTTAGCTGCAGTGGTTGCAAGAAATATTTCAACATTGAAAATAACATTTTGATTGCCATTACTTATTAATTTTAAGATAACAAAAAATGGTGCATATTATCAAGTATTGGCAGTAGACAATAACAAACAACTGATTTAAAATAGTGCTGTATCCTTTTTAAGTTTTCTCAGATTGTAAGATATTATAGGTGCTTATTGAAACAAAGTTACATCTCAAATACAGAGGAGAAGTATCTGTCTGTTGAACTTGACAATGTTTGAATCGAGGGTACAATATTTAAGAAATATTGTAGAAAGGATGTGATCCAATTGAAAATTACTGTCCAGTATTTCGAGATTTTTATTTTCTTTTAAAACAAAAAAAATCAGATTCTGCATCAATTTAAATTAGATCATTTTAGATACCAAGGATTACATGTTTCAAAGCCTCCAATTTTTCTGTTCTTTTTTCTTTGTTGAGTTGGTATTTTATTTATATGAATAGACATATATAGATACAGTAGTAAAATAATCTTATTTAAAAGTAAGTTCTGAAAAAGGCCTGGAATTATCCTTGAAATTTCTTTCTGTCAAATTCAAAGTGAAATAATATCTTTAGAACTATACAATATTTTATATTTGAATTTTATACACACAAGAAATCGGACTTGAAATTGGATCTCACCTCTTCAGATAAAATGATTAATCCAAAGAAAATCAGTCAACTCTGACTGAAATCAGCCCAAAGTTTTGTAAGTTTGAATACTAATATACATGCTAATTTTATGTCCCTATACTATAAAAAACAAAAAAAAAACAATTGAAATTCCAGATGGAATATTGAAAAAAATTAAAGGCAGCATTATTCATTTATCCAGCAACAGATGTTTTAAAAATATAAATATATAATATATAAAAAGCTGAAATAAAAGTTGAGACTTGAGAAAAGTGAAATATAAAAATAAAAACAATAAACTAAAATTATTATTTATTTGTAAATTAGAGAACGAAAGAAAAAAAAAGGGGGGATACAAATAACAAACCATTCCAGTGTTTAATTTAAAAACATCGGATAATTTATTTTTCTTTCTTATTTTTTTTAACTAAATTTTTTTTCCAACAAAAAGGGAGATAATTATCATCACTCACGTATATACATAAATCATTGGATATATGTATATATATTTTTTTATGAGCACAGCAATATCTTTACATATAAAACTATAAAAATGTCTACATATTTATACATAGATTTCTGTATGTACATAAAAATGACAAATATTGTTTTGTGTGTCTGTCTGTGATGAGAGAAAAAATAATTAGAATTTTAAAGAACATATACGGGGCACAACAAGAAACAAAACTATGGATTAGTTAATGGATTCATTGATAAACACAATACAAATAATGTCATGAAATAAGTGCACATTATTTTTTCTTTGTTTTTCCTTATTTTAATAAATATTGCCACAGATTTAAATGAATATCATTTTGCTTCTTTGTTCTAATTCAGAATCAATCAGAACTTCAACTAGCTATGTGATACATGGTATGGAATTAAATGTTAAAAACAATTTGTCTATTCTCAAAGTCAAGATATTGTTTCTCTTCATTCATGACTAGTATTTTTTAATCCTGTTAATGTTAATTATAAGTTTGGGTTGATAGATTGTTTGGCCTTCTTCACTGACATTCTAATTTTTTAAAACTCTCCAGTTCACTTGTATCTTTTATTTAGTCTGTATTAGATGACTTGGTATTACAAAGAGCTTGTTTCTTTGGTGTCTTAAACACACAGGTATGATGAATTCTCTAAGCAGGTCATATCATTCCTTTTCTTTTATTAAATGTACCTTTTAGCTCTTGATATTTATTTTAACCCTCACATATGAAGAAATGTTAAAAGTTTGGAAAGCATGACAACTTTTTGAGAAAGTTTCTCCAGCTTTCTGTTTTGTTGCACTACTTTGCATCTATAGTAATCTGATATTATTTAAAATATTGAGATGTCAATGCTATCATTCCATCAGCTGCTTGGATCAATATTTTCATCCTTGCAGGTTTTATCACTACATTTTTGGCCAATGTATTTAGGAAGGCTGAAGAATACCTTTTTTTGAAATGTAGGGATAAACCCAGAAATGTAGGTGAACAAATGGTAAACAATGTGAAAAATGGAATTATTGAGGTGAGTTCAAATTTTGTGCTCCCTTCCCACTTATGCTCTTAAGGAAAGTTATGAACCATATCTATTTCTCTCTCTCTCTCAGCTATAAGTTAAATAGCATGAAGGTTGGCAACCAGTCTAAGAGGACAACTGCAAATTCAAATCGGTTGAAAATACAAACACTCCACTATCTTTTGCAAGTAAAATTATGTCAGTGTAGAGTTTACAAAGAAAAGTAAACTGTGGAGAGCAATGGTCACCTACATCCTACTAGCACTTAAAGAATTATAAAATCAGCATGGATAAGCTTATTATTGCAAGCAACACAGTTATTTATCTTTTTAATATAATCCTAACAGATTGAATTTCTTTATATCTAATTGCAAAATCAAAAGTACTTTATTTGATAGTATATAAGAATCACCCATTAATTTCAGCAGGGAATATTAGAAAAGAAAATTTAGTATATACCTTAACTCTACATATAAGACAGAGAGGATATTTTGAGGCTATTATTTGGGAGGTGGGGAAGTGCTTTTACAAAATTATGCATAATCTAGTTATTAATATAAGAATAGTGGTTAGAAGCAGGACCAAAAAGCCCTTAAAATCTACTGTTTGGTTATTTTACCAGTTTTTAAGAATAGGGTTTGAACAAGAACATTTCAATATGCTTTTGTAAGTATGAAAAACATAATAAATCTATTAAATCACCTACTGTTTAGGCTCAGATCATTTTTACTGATAATGTTTGATAATTAATATATTAACAAAACAATTAATTTACCACTCACTTAAACAAATTGATAGATTAACTGACAAATCAAACATTTACAGAGTTTTTTGTTTCATGAATGATATTAAAATTCTTTAAAGATGGTGATATGAATGATTTTAAATTCACTGCTTATCCAATATTCTAATCACTCAGTGAAAGCCAGAAATAAGGACATTATTCCAAGAAAATTTGTAAGAATTGTGCACTCATTTCTATCCATCAAATGATAATTTTATCAGTGTGAAAAAGGAATGATACATGACATTGATGTGGGAGGAAATAAAGTAAAAAACAAAGTCAACAGGAAAGAACACACATTTAAACACAGATGTCATAGAAATACAAATAGAATGATTAATACAATAACCACCAATGATGATGATGATGATTATATTTCTAAGATTATCACCACTGTCTTAATTTTTTAAATGTATTTAAGATTGAGGATAGTAAAGTGAAGAGTGTAAAAGATTGTAGCAACTAAGGTTACAAGACAAGTATACAAAAAGATCAGGTGAGTAAAGTGCCAGATAGACTAAAACAAAAAGCAGAAAATAACAGGAACAATCGTCTTTTCTTACTGTCACACTGCAATATTCTAACAGTCACACTACTTTGTTGGCAAGAGAAGGCAATAAAAGAGATCTTTATTTTGCAATCAACAACATAGCATTTTAATCTTATAGGAAGTGAAGTTCATAAATGGAAACTAATGCAAAGCCTTCTAATCAACTATAAACATTTTTTTTCTACAGTTATTTTTTTCATTTCATTTTTCACACATAGTAAAATAATTGAAAAGAATTCAATAATTAAAATAGAAAAATGAAAGTAATTTGGAAATGAAAAAAGCAATTTTTTCAAGTTATAATTTACTTTTATGAAATTATAGAAAACCTTATGAAAAATATATTAGTTAATCATTTTTTGTGTGCTGTACAGAAATATAACCATTTTTTAGAAAAAAATCAACACTCCTTACCTTTAAAAATTTAAATTTATAAAAATCACCACATTTAGTGAAGAGATATTCACTCAAAATTAAAAAAAATCTTATACCAAAATAATTCTGCAAAAGTCTGTTTAAGTTTTAGCAACTGAAATAGTGTAAATTAAAAAAAAATTATCTTTGCAATATATCCAGAATTAAATTTTTTTCAGTTGTTGTCAAAAGGTAGATTATTTATAAAGTCCATTTGATAAAAAATATTTAATTTTTCTTAATTTCATCTAACCATATTGATAAAATTATTTTTGCTTTTAAAACAATTTGTGGGGGGAAATTTTTGGTTTTACTGGAAACCTTACATTAAATTTTAAAGACAAGCTTTGAAAATGGACAAGTAAATGTCTTTCAGCCTATTCTCAAATATTTCATAGAGAGGTAACCATTAAGAAGCAAAAACTTTAACTGAAGACTATATCATCTAGGATTTAATCCCAGCTAGCTAGTAAAATCCATTATAAATGAGCTTGGAAAAGAAATCTGTGATCTCAAAACCAAAGCCAAACCATTCTGCTTTTAAAGCATATTTCATTTATTGATTAAAAAAAGTTACAATGTTGTAAGTCATTTATTAATTTTTGACTAATTTTGCTTTTCATTTGTTTTCTTTTTTTATTTTTCTCACAATGTTTTATATTTTACAGCTGTTTGACCTGACCTAAAGTATTAGCTTTCAACAAGAACTCTTATCCCCTACAAGTTAACGAATGCATTATTCATATTAGACAACTCCTAGAAGATAGGAATTGTAGAAACATTTATGTAATATAACTAACTCATCTTCAATATTTTATTTTTTTAATTCACTTGCCTTTATTAATTACATGTGTATTCATGTTCTTCTTATAATTCATATTATTAAATTCCATTATAATTAAAAATGTAGCAAAAATTGATTATTTGTTCAATATCAAGCTAAAGTTTCATATCACTCTTTTGAAAACATTACAAAAAATAAAATATAATCTATGCACATTATATACACTAGAATATTTTATAGTCAATTTCCATCAATTTTGTAACTTACTAAGAGAAAGCTTATGATAAAGATAAATTGTTAGGTATACAGGTATTATATATATATATATATATATATATAAAATGGAAATAAGAGAGTATGCTATACATTCTGAGATGATATCATTAAAAGGTTTTATATAATTTCATAACAATAAATTCACTTCATCATTTTAAAATTTTTGCTTATTTGTGACAATAAGCCCATCCTTTGCATTTTGGGTTCATTACATTTCAGTCAGTACAGCCTCTTACCACCCCAAGATGACATTTTAAAGCAATGGAATTTATTAATTAATAAATTAAATTTCTTTTGTTGCTATCTAAAGTTAATTCTAATTTAAATGATCCAAACAGCTGTTAGTTCTTGATAAGTAAAATTTTTATTTTCTATCAATACAGTAAAAAAGCTTTTCTTAAAAAAATTAACTGCTAAGTAACTGACATGAAGATATAAGTAATTCTAAATTCAATTTTTTTTTTAAATTAAGTGAATAAGTAATTATAAATTTCCCCTTAAATAAATCATATGAAACTGTTAGAATATTGACCAGGTTTACTTAAAAATTTATAAATGTCAGAGGATGAAGGAAATTCTTGTATGTAGTCAATATTTCAAAAACAAACAAGAGTTCAGTTAGTGTTATCTCACCTCAAATTATTATCGTGACTGAAAGTTGTTTGCCTGTTAATCAGACTACATAAATGTAAAATAAGAACTATAATAAATGGAACATGAATTAAAGTTAAATCAAAGCGTTAAGTAATAAGTCTGTAGGTAATGAAAGCATCAAGTCAACCAACTTGACCTCTGATGAGGGTCACTTAAAAATTAGTAGTTCTTGATTTTTCTTCACAAAATGTGCTTTCTCTCAACTATGTCTAACTGAACACTTCAGATAGTAACTGTTTATGAGGCTTAGAAAAGTTTCATAAGTCAACACCATAATAGAAACATAAGAGGCCTCAGTTAAATATTGCACTTGTTAATGATGGAAAACAAATGTTATAATGACACAAATACAGAATATTTGCTGAAAGTTCGGAGAAAAAAATGATATAAACATTGTAATATTTTCGGTTATTTCCTCTGGATTTTTGTTTCAATGGAGAGAATTTCTTTGGTTAGCTATGTATGCTGTTGCATTCACATAATATCCTTCCCTGGTTTCATTCAAAGATAATCTGTTATCTAGTTTTCCAATATTGTAATTTGATTACTAGATACAATCTGTCTCTTTATTTCTACTTACTTCTAAGATCACTTATCTCAAGCTTAGGATGACTAAATATAGGTAACTTTAAACAAAACAATTTTTATTTTTTGTCTGAATAAGGAATTGTCATTGATTTGCATGGACAGCATATTGAGGACACTAACCCTGTGGATTGAATAAAGGGGCTGTTTCAAAAAATTCTGGAAGCTAATCAGCTGAAGAAAGCCAGAAGGCACAACAACCAAATGTTGTGTTAATAGGAACCAAAAGGATGTTTGGCAGTGTATAACAATATCCCCTTCCTTGTAAACACACTTAATCTAACATTTCTCTATTAAGATTAAGATTAAGTGTCATACAGCAAAGTTTTTCAGACAAAATTTCAACTAATAACTGTATCAAGCTATGGACTTATCCATCCACCATTATGCACACATATTACTCCAAAAGTAACATCTCTTATTTTATTATATTTGTTGATAGGGCAGCAAAATTTTAATCTTTCAGGCAACCACCACCTTGTTACAACAACAGCCTGTGAAAATGATATCTGATATTCCTTCATGCAGAAAAAAATCACCCATTGCTTGATGAATATTTACAGAGACCAAACAGTGGATGAATGCACATTTAGACAGCAGCTAAAGTGTTTCAGCAGTGGTGACAGAAATGATAGACATTGCCATATTCTGGTCAGTCCTGCACAGGCTTTTTTCATCACTAGTGAAAATACATAAACAATGATGGTGATGATGTGGAAAAATACTGGTTTTAGCTGAAAACTATCCATGGTGTTTTGTGCACCTTGCATCTATTGTAGTTTCCATGGAAATAGATATGAAACATTACTTCCATTCTGCAAGGTGACCATCAGTTTCATGCCTCCAGCAACCTTCTGAAGATCACTTGAGGTATGAAACTGAAAGTCACCATGGAGTATTGATTTTTTTTCATAAAATATAAATTCCAACTAAAATGATGTTAGATACATGCAAAATGCATAATCATCAATTGACCAATGGCAGCATCTGATGACTAATGTATTTATTCACCCTTGGCAAACCCATGATTCTAAACCTACAGTGGCTAGCATATACAAATATATATAAAGAAGCAAACAGCTATAGTATATTTGAATAGAAAAGTATTTCCTTGGGTTCTTTGTATTTTGAAAAATTAGCTTAAAAATATATTCTGTTTCATTGTATATAATTTTAAGTGATTTATTTAGTGCGTAGCTGATAAACAAACCCAAAATTTAACAAACTTAAAAATGTAAAGGATGAGTGTCACAATAAAAATAAACAAATGTTCAACAATGATTCAAAAAATTACTTGTCCCAAGAATATCATAAAAAAGAAACTTTTGTAAATATTATTTATACAAAGACATATACATAAGTGGTGCAAACACAGAAAAATTGCATATATATATATATATATATATATATATATATATATGCTAATTTTTTATTCAATTTCAAATGCATAAATAATTTTTTAAATGCTTAAAATGAAAACCATCATACATAAATTTACTCATTACTTGAAAATATTCAAATGTCACAAGTGAATGAAAGAAAATATAGAAAAGAAGCCAAATGACTGATCATAAAATTTAAAAAATGTAAAAAGAGAAAGAAATGAAAAAAGAAATGATCAAGCCAAAAAGCAGGGAAGAAAAGCATGTTGGAAAGATGCATTATCTGTGTGCAAAAAGACTAGGAAAAAGGCAATCAGGCAGGAAGGTGGCCAAGCAAGCAAGCAAGCAAGCAAGCAGAATAGCATTTGGTCAAGCTTCTGGCTTCAAGAATTTCAAGACAAGCAGTTTGGGGTTAGGTAAGAAGTCAAAAACAACTTGTTTTAAATGTCAGCAAACATGCACACATATGCACTAAGTCTCTTTCACATACAAGCAGATACTCAAACAAATGTATCTTTATTTCTCAAGAGAAGAAAAGATTTTAAAGGTATACTGTTTTTATAGGAATGTATGGAATGTTATTGTGTGTGTAGTATTAAAAATGGTGTTAGATGCATACAAATTGTTGTTGTTTGTATTTATAATATTTATAAGCAATATATTATATTTTTTATTCATTTTGGCCCCTTATTATTCCTATTCTTTCTACCTGATAATTTTCAAGATTCATTCTTTTGCTTCACGTTCTATACTGTTTATTATATTGTTTATGTCAAGCCCAGGCAAACTTAAATAAAGAAGATAATAGTAAAATTCAACTTGAAAGTGATATAAAAGCTGCCAGTAATAACTTATGTATATTTTTCAGGTGAATTAAATGTGTGAAAAAATCAGCTTATATTTTTTTCCTTTTTTGTTTATTTCAGTCATTATAAAACAGTTTTTTGTCTTTATACTTAAGATTGGAAAAATACATTTCAAAGTCCCTAAGAAATGATTTTCTATCATCTGAAGATAAAGCTTTCCACAGAGATACAATTGTTGACCCTATAAATCCTAAAGTATTAGTCTCACTGTTGTGTTTAGTAAACCAAACAAGCATTTACAATTTTAATGAAATCTTCCAGATTTGGGCTGAACTATTTTATATCTTTGGTGTTGTTAGCTCAACTTCTCAACCAGTCCATTGTTTAGTCTTATTTATCATTTTTTTCTTATGGATTATACATGCAATAAAGGCTGAAGAATGGATCAGCTAAAATGTGGTAGCATCAAGAACACAAAAGAGTCCAAATGCCCAAACAAAATATTCTCAGATTTATAGACAATTGAATTAAGCTATTTATAACACATCCCAAAAAAGTTTGAAATCCTACTTTGATTATCTACAACTCTTTCATCATTACTTTGTGTGTGTGTGTATACAAAAGATACAGATTCATTAATATATATATATATGTGTGTGTGTGTGCTCATGTAAAATGTATATTAATCCATACAATGTGTATATATGTTTATGTTCATGAAGGACTTAAAATGACTTGACGAGTGAAACAGTTTAGGTGGGGTAGAAAAGACTTATTAGGAAAGGGAGTGTCAGAGAAGCATGTTTTTTCTAAGACAATTCCAATGTTTGACAAATGAAGTATGTCATAAATCAATAGCTGTCACAGCTACAAAAGTGATGTCTAAAGAAAATTCAGGAGGTACACATAAACTAAAAGTTAACAGCATGGAAAATGGAATTGAGCAGGATTCAAAATTTCTGCTGAGACACTTTGTTCATGTTGAACTAAAACCTTTGGGAAAGATAAATTTATTTTTCTTTCTCCAACCATGGATAAAATAGCAGGGGAGAATGTGTTTAGTGGCAACCAGTTTAGAAGTAGTACAACTCTAAATTCAAACTGGTTGAATGTGTATCTAATAATTCCTCATTGTAAAACCTACTTGCTATGGAAACCACTGCAACAACACTAACGCTATGCTGTGGTTATATACCAGTTCTTTATTAGGGTTTTGTTTCATAATCATTGTTCTAACAGAAGTGACAGTGGGTGGTGGTGTGGTTGTAGCAAAGAGCAGAGTAATGTTAACAGTATTTAAAGCCTTATACATCTGAAATTCAATGAAAATTTGTATTAAACAATACATTCTGTAATTTAAAAATTATTTATTATCATTACAAGTCTATTGATTTCATTCAACTTGATGCTTTTGTTGTAACTAAAATATTTCGCTTTTCATTCTACAGCCTTACTCAGGTATAGGATAAAGCATCATTTTTCTTTTTGGTCAGTACCAGTGAATGACAAAATTATTCTTTTTGGTCAGTACCAGTGAATGACAAAATTACTTGTTTCCCAACAGGAAACATTCAACATTCATTTGTCAGGATCCAGTGTTACTGCCAGTTGAAATTTATAAGACCTTTTTATTAAAACAACTTTTTCAAGAAATTATACTTCTCAAGTCCTTTGTTATCATTATTTCTAGTATGGATAGGAATTGCTTACCAAATGTTTTTTTATTTTATAGTGTGGTATGTCAACATCTTGACTGTATTATTATTTTCTCTTCTAGTTACATGTGCTACCAATTTTTATTGTTGTTGGAAGCATTCAAGTGGTGTAGTTTTTGCTATTTGATAAAGCTCTTTGTTTGCAATTTTGAATTGCTAGTCCATAGTGCCTCATGAAGGATAGTCATCTTTAAGATTTATAGGATCTGTTTCCAGTAATATTATAAAAAAGAAAAATGTTGTTTAAAAAGAGGAAAATAGTGGCAAATATACTGACTGAACCAACCATTATGCTGAATCTTACAGCAATCAAATATAACAGGCAATTCTAGATTTTATATGTAGTGCCTGCTCACTAATCCTTTCTTTGCAAAGCACTGTGATCAATGGTTAAAACAACTCTTAGAATCATAGAAATCTATGTAAGTAGAACCATTTTTTTTTTTTTATTAAAACCTTTATCTTGTATCTAGAAATTCACTCAGTGTAATACGATTTGAAAATAATAATCTGTTGCAAACACGATTATCTTCTTGTATTTTATAAGCCTTGAGAGATATGCATTCTTAAGTGGTTGATAATGAAAAGTCATAGTTGAATAAACATATTAGCTGATATACTTCTCCACTGAACATATTGGAGAAAACCGACTTGTTTTTTCTTTTTTTCAGAAAGAAAAATCACTAAAAGATACAGTGTTCTATTACTTTTGATGAATTTAATAGACTGAATTTATGGTAAAGTTGTTGAGGTAGCAAATGCTCTCTTAATGCTTTTGCTAGGATAGGTAAATTTAGTAAGTAATATAAAAATAGACAAAGGCACACATTACAAACATATATAGAACTTTACATATTTTTGATAAAGATCTCAAAATCCATGGTTCAATTCCAAATACCACCAATCTAATGTATAACAGACAATTTTACTCAATGAAAAGTAAAATCCTTCTTTTGAAATCTTTTACCAAAGTTTACATGTTAATGATATTTTAATCTACAAATGTGGTTCACAGACAGATATGTACTATGAAGAATATAATTTATGATGTTAACATTTTCAAAAAAGTACAACTGGTTAGTTATATTATCTTTTTTTCAATATTTATTAATTGGATCTCTTATAAACAAGTCCTGTTTACTATGAGACTAGTATCATGACAGCCATATATATATATATATATATATATATATATATATATATTTGAATATTTATAAGCAAACTTTTTTAGAATATATGCTTGTATCTCTGTACATGTAAAAATGTCAACAAAAATTCTACCTGTGTAAAATGTGCATACACAAGGTGCATTCAAGATAAATAAAGTGCAACTATCATTGTAAGGGAGGAATATTTTTTTTCTTTTTAGTGATTGTAGTAACTAAAATTATAATTGATAACTGCATGTGACTCCCTTTCCTACTTTTGCCTTATGTGAAAATGTTCTAAAATTTAAAAAAAGTCTACAAAAACAAAAATGTTTGAATATTAAAAACAATCTAATCTGATAAACCAAACATTTCAATATTAAAAAAAAAAAAGGAAAAAGTTCTATAATAGAAATATTTTAAACAGGTAAAAATTAAATAAAATTTAAAAATAAGTAAAAATCCTGTGATTGTGAAATAAAAAAAAAATTACAGAAAAATATTTTTAACAAATCAATTAAAAATATTTAAAATGTTAAGGTAACTTAAAATCATTTAATATTGTAGCATCACACACTAAGCATATTACTATTATTATTATTTTTAATAATTACACTATAATGACATTTTCTTAATTAGATAAAATAAAATAATTGGATGAATATTAAAAACATAAAGGTAACAAATTATGAGAAATTAACAAAAAACATATGAGACAAACAGGTAAATGAATATTTACATAGAGAAGATGGAGTCAATTGATATCAAAAGAAAATATAACTGAACAAATATACCCACACACATACACACACACACATACGTACAGGAAGCAATGCTAGCTGTTGGCGTTGGCACAGTTGGTTTGACACTGTTTATCGAATCTTACCTTGTCAATTGCGTGTCTTTGTCGTTCAGATGAAGTGGAGGTGGTAAGGTCAGAGTGCGGTGTGCTACAAGCAGAGGTAGACATGCTTGGGGTGAGGAAGTACTCCTGCTGTGAAGACCCTGAGGGTGAATCCCCAGGGGAGGTGCAGGCTGGATCTCGGATCCCCTCTAACTGTGCCGCTAGCTGCTCAGGATCTATACCATGCTGAATTGCACCCATGCAGCGATCTAACAAAATCACAAAATAGGGTGACTTATAAATGGTCCACCGGCCATGTGCAGGGAGCGAGAGAGAGATAGAGAGAGAGAGAAAAAGAGCAGATAAACACAGAGAAAAAGTAAAGAGAGAAGAAAAGAGAGAAAGAGGAGAGTAAAAAGTCTTAGAGAAAAACACAAATAAAGAAAAAATTAACCTTTCTTCCTTCATATTACATTTTTTGCATGTATTTTGTTTTAACATTTTGTTTTTAATTTTACTGTTTTTTAAATTTTGTGGCTGCATTGAAATAAATAGATTTAATTTATTTTAAATATTGGTTTGTTTTTATTATTTTTTAAATTCTCCTTTCAGCCTGTTTTTTGTCTTCGTTATTTCTTTTCAGTTTTTTTCTGTTCATTTATATATCTTTTCTCTGAGTATTTTATCTTTATTTTATGTTCTCAATATTTGATGAGTTCACAATTTTATTGCTATCAGTCATTTATTTTTCTATTTTATTCCTTTCAAATCTTCTCTACTCAGCCTTTAAAATGGAAGTTACATTAAAAATTTTGCTGGAAATAATTTTGAAGTTAGAATCACTCTTATTATCTTCAATTAAATGACACATTATACTTGGAAAGTGCTTTAACAAATCTTACAGAATCATTTATTTCTAACATCATGTCAGAAGATCCCAACTGACTTATCTCCCTTGTTATTTCGGATTAGGCTGAGTAAAATTTGGGAAATGCTCTAACCAACATTTAGAAGAATCACTGCTTTGACTGCATTCTTAAGTAGAACTGTCAGGTGTCATTATTGACATGGAAAATGCAATCAACAACCAGTTCAAATTTTGGCTGAAACTTTATGTTCACTTTGCACTCATGCCTTTTAACGCCAGAATGCATCTTCACTGGGGTCAACATAATGATGGATGGAGAAGAGCAAATGAGCACCCCCCCATAATTAACATACCTAACAAGGCAGTAGCACTAAAGACTAGTTATGTTCCAAGTGTGATATTGTTAAATGGAAAGGATTACCAAATTCAGATTTCTAATTATTTGTTTTCATGACTGAATGTAGTTTCTAAATAGACAAGAACAAAGAAATAAGTCACAGATGTAGGTCTGATTCAAGAAAAAATTTAAAATCAAAGAAAAAATATTCTTTATTAACTGCTCTCAAAATTCTGAAGATCAAATTTTGCCATTTTTGTTTGTTAATAATTTACTCATTCTCAAATACAAAATAATATATGAAATATTAATTTTTCTTTAGTTTTTATTGTAATATTCTTTTCTATATTCCCCAGAATGTGTTGTTTTAAGTTTGAGGCTAGTCAATATGATGAACAAAATGATTGGTTATGGTGGTTTCACCTCACACTATAGATTGGTACTGCTTTAATACACATTGTAGTATACAAGGGTCTTTGTAGCTATGTAGGGAAAAACTACTTGTTGACTGTTGCCATATGGGGCCATTATAGTCAGATTATGCTTAGGAAAACAGTTTTATACATAGATCTATTAACATTTTTCATCTATTTAAGAGAATTGTAAAATTTTGACATAGCAAAGCTCCAAACTATATCAAAATGAAGCTTATATCTTACCTGAATTATTAATCATTAGAATACATAAAAATCTCTAAAAATTGAGATAATATAAATTTCTCACTGAACATAATGATCGACTTTTTACTTTTACAGAGGACATATGTGAGTTTATAATTAAATATAGAAATCTGAAAATAACTCTTCTATATAAATTTACAAAATTTGAAAATATTAAATGATGAGGTTTTTCTTTTTTTTTTCTACTTAGTTCCCTATCTCATTCACTTCTTTTGAATAACATTTTCATTGTTTTCTATCTTTTCAAACAAAATCTTGATATTAGGTTAGTTATTAATAATTTTGAACTCTGTATTCTAAAAGACAAGACTAATTTACCTATTAAGTATAGCAGGAATGTCTTATTTGTAGTCAATGGATTATTGTGAAAAATATAATAAATGCTAAAAATCACTGTAAATATCCTAGATTTTCTTGAGAGTAAGTCAATGAAATATAAACAAACCTTATTACAAACTCTTTCACATTGAAGAAAAGGGGCTTTTGAGAACATGTTTAATTAAAATATATTTGTTAACAGGTAAAAGTAAATTCTAAACATTCAAGAAGAAATTGAACTTCTACATATTTTATTAATTTATATAAAAGATATTCTTATTTTGACTTCTCAGACACTAAACCAAATAATTAAAATATCTGGCTCAAAGATTATGAATGAAATGCCTTAGAAATTTCACTTCATGCTCAAGAGTAAGAAAATATAAGTTTGATTATGTTGTGTATATTCACCTGAGATTTATGAAGAATACACTAACAGTTGTGTTATAAATGAGCTTATTTGATGAAAGAAATAAATGAGTTTTTTAAATCTTGTTATGATAGGTGGAGAGGATAAATTATATATATTTTTAGACTCTGTTAAGTAAATTGCATTCCGAAAAATTAAAAAAAAATTAAATAATGCTTGAATGTCTTACATGCAATAAACACACTGTTTAAAAAATTAATTTTTTTATTTAGCTTAAAAAAAGTGTTTTGTTTTGGGATTTTCAAAGTGGAAATAATCCATACATTTTTAACAGTCATGCACTTGTTAAAATCTGATTATTAAAAGAAAAAAAAAAAGAGTAAAAAGAAAACTATCATTAGCAGATTTTAAATTTTAAAGTAAAAATGTATAAGAAAGGTATATCAGATCAAAATGCAAATCTGAAAAACCAAGTTAGAAAAAAAACTGATAAGAGCAGAGATATCATGTTAGCACTATTTTTTTTTTTTTTTAATTATATGGAGATTGGCATTGGCATTCTATTCCCATGCATGCCTAAGAAAATAGCTAAGCCAGAAAAAAGCAAGAGACATTCCAAAACTTGGTCCACTGCTACTAAACAAAGCAGCTTGGTGATTCTCATTCAAGAAATTCATGAATAGATACTTATTTTACAGATGGAGAAGGTCATTTGATTTATAATTTTAGGCAAGGATTTATTAAAAACTAATATCCTCATTAATTTATTTTTTAAATCATATTCAGAAATGCTATACTAGACATAGACATTATTTAATTAACCATAAATAAACACACACACACACACATACATATATATATATATATATATATATGTGTGTGTGTGTAATTATTGGAGACTGAGCCCAACACCAACTGGCAACAGTCTGTTTCATGCATCAATGCAATCTTCAGGCTATGAAATTTGCATGTTGACCTCAGTATTGAATTTTATATTTACATATGGTCTATTTCTGATACCAATAAATATAGCATACATTAAAATTATATTTTTATCATATATATATCATAGGTTTGCCACATGAAAAAGGATTCAGGAGGAGGCTCCATATCAGTTGTAGGCTCACGAGTGATTGGAGAGGCCTGCACAAGATAGGTTTTTCCACAGTTGGCACAAGAACAGGATTCTTGGCTGAAAGGAGCAGTAAGTTTAATGTGTTGCTGCTGCTTTTACACCTTTGATCTGTGGATTAATTCAAAGAGAACAGTCATTGGAAAATCTTGTAGTGGTCAGTACCACCAGAGACAAATCCCAATTTTTAAGGATTGCAAAGCCTTCTCACTTGGAAAATTGACAATACACATTCACCTTCTATTAGCAGTCAGTATACAACTAATAAACTGACAGAAATAACAGATACAAATTTCTTCTATCATCCTTTATTTATAACTGTAAAAATATTCCTTCCTATATATGAATTTACAGAATATATATATATATATATAGATATATATATTAGATGCTTTGTTAGAAACAGAAGTTAGGTAAATTACTTTCAAAAGCCATTACCATTGTCATGACTTTGATCCTCACCAGGTTTCCATGTTAAGCTCAACTTACTCTATATCTATAGATAACAGGTGTTTTTTTACAAACATATTTGTTGAACATGACTAAGAGAGACTTTATAATAATGGTAACTTTCATTTTATGATCTTACACTACTTGTTAAAAAGTACAGCTAGTATAATTCTTATAAGAGCTGTTTCTAACAGACGGTATAGTCATCATAAGGAAATCATCAAGAAATTATGAATAAAATAAAATGTTTCATGGCTAGTTAAAGGTTATAAAACTTTACATTAGCTGAAGCCATTAAAAAGTTTATTAGGAAATTATTTTCAAAGGACATGTAGAGCTAACTATTCATAACTTGAAGAAAAATAATTTAAAGCAGAAAAAAATCTGCAGTTGTATAACTCTATTCAACTCATTAAATATTTACTATTCTATATATTAAGACTACATTTTATTTTTCAACACACTTCAGTCAATTTGACTAAATGAGATATATATATGTGTGTGTGTCCCATGTTAGATATTTTAAAGAAGAAATCAGCTGTAGGCTAAGCCTTCAAGAACAGCAAGAATATGTTATCCAAAGTGAAACAATTAAATCAGGTTTAACGGAGCATATATAAGTGGAAAATGAGGCACACAAAGTGCCCCATTTTCCTCTTATATATGCTCTGTTAAATCTGGAATTATGTCAAAATAAGACAGCAAACAGTAATGGAGAAAATGTAAAAGGTTTGATTCTTGTGAGTACTGGCAACTCTGTAATAGTTTGTTAAATAAGAGTAAGTCTTCTATCTTTCCACTCTTCACTCAATTTGAGGTGTTAACATTTGCTGCTGATAAAATAGAATTTTTTTGCTCATAAATTCTCTTCTGATTCTACTTTTGACTCATCTGGAGTACATATGCCTGACTTTTCCCTGAGAACTGAGTCTCTATTGAGTGATATGTATATAACTCCATACATGGTTTCTAATATCATCTCTAAATTGGATTCCCACAAAACATTTGGAATTGATGGTATCTATGCTATAGTCCTTCAGAAATTTGCACCTGTACTCTCTAAACTCTACAATAAATGTCTTGCTTCTTTTTTCTTCCCTGCTTGTTGGAAATCCTCTTCTGTAGTTCCAGTCTTTAAGGTAAACTGTCTGATCCTTCTAATTACTAGCCTATGAGCCTTCTAACTATTTTTGACAAAGTAATAGATGCTGTAATCAACTTGGAATTGGCTAAGCATCTCACATCACAGAGTCTTCTTTCAGATAAGCAATATGGCTTTCACTTCTCTAGGTCAACTGCTGATGTAAGATAACATTGGTGAAGCTCAAACTGTTGCTTTAAATATCACTAAGGCATGTTGGTCTTCTTCACAAGTTGAAAGGTTATGTTTATTTCTGGACAAATTTTTGAACTGATTCAATAATTCTTATCAAATCACAAAATGAAAATTGTCTTGAACAGTCACTCTTCTAGATCTTACTGCATTAATGCAGGTGTCTCCTAGGGCTCTATCCTTGTATCTATGTTGTTCCTAATTTTCATCAATAACCTTCCTGATGTCATCTGTTCCCAACTCTGAATCTATGTTGATGATACAACTATTTACTCCTGTGTTAGCATTAAGACTGATCAGTTCAATAAGGTCATATCGACAGCTGATCTCAAAAATGACCTACAATTTAATATTAAATGAGGCAATGAATGGCTTGTTAGTTTTAAAGCAGCCAAAACAGAACTGCACTCTTTTGTCTGAGAGAACCCTTTTTGCCTTCTATCAGTATGGCTGATGGTAATCTCTAGAAGGGTGACTCACTGTGTTGTGCTAGATAATTTTTCTCATCAGAATCTATCTTACACATTTATAAGTCTACCATTCATATGTGCATTGAATATTGATGCCACCTCTGGTGTGGTGCATCTGCTCTATATTCAGAGATTGTTGATAAAATACAAAGAAGAAACTGCAATGTTACTGGGCTTGACTTGGCATCTCAGTTTCAACACTTTTGAACCACTGTCATATAGTTTCCATGTGCCTTTTTCTATAAATATTTTCATGGTAATCATTCTGATGAACTTTTTTCTATGATACCTAGACTTTATGAATAGCAGTAAGGTCTCATCATTTTGTAGTTAAACTGGCTAGATATAACTGTAAGTTCTATGCTAACAGTTACTTCTTTTGCACTTCCCACTTGGGAAATTAATTTCCAGTCAACTTTGATCTTCAGAATTTTAAGTGAAATATTAATTGTTATCTTCTGCCTTCTCAATTCCTGTTTTCTTATTGTTTTCTCTCCTTAATGATTTTTTTCTCATCTACTCTCACATGGTTAGTGGCTTTATTGCCTTGCTTTAGGTGAATTATAGAGAATGCCACTGCTTCATTTACAATAAACCTTTAAGAGTTTGAGGAAATTTCAAGTAACTGTACCCAACAAACATCCCAAAGTGTAAATATCAATGGCCAATAATAGGAGATCTGGCAATCTCATCTTGAAATGATAAACTATTGTAGGTTCTGCAGTTATACATTGAAATGACAAGAATCATTACTTTTTAAGATAACTATTTTTTCTATGATGAATTTTCAAGTTCTCTGTATAGTTTAACAGCCATAACTGTTAAAGTGTGTGTAAAATAGAAAAATGAGGATATTAGTTTGAGTAAGATTTTAGTGCCAATAGATTTTTTAATGTTTTTGATATTCCTAAAAATTTAGAATTTTTGATTTCAAACCTCTTTTCATCATCATCCTACTTTCTATTTGATTAAAATAAAATATATATAAAAATGTTTTATTAAGTTTTATATTACCTCTGTCCTATACCTGTTATTCTACTTGTATACAAATTTCATATGCTAAATGTCACAACTATTATAGAACACAGATTATATATAGATAGATGAAATCAGTGGCATGGTGCTGAATAAAAAAAAAAGTGATAGTAATGTGTTGTTAGGATATGCAATGATTATTTTTTTATAATTTTGATCATTGTCAGCATTTTGGAAGTTTTACATTCTGTCCTTCCTAAGAAACTTACAATGGAACCTTTCCTTAGATCAACATAGCTATTTTGTTCTTATTATTTTACATGTTAAGTCTGGTGTCTTTCCTTGGAAATTTCTGAACTAATAACCATCCTTATGATGATGCTTGTCCAATGAGCCAATGTTATATTCTACAGTATGAGAATCACAAACTATTGCTTAAAACTCATTTGGTTTCCTGCAAGTTATTAATTCATTCTTTGATTGAGGGAGTGTTGAAATATACATGGATTTATTTGAAAGACAAAAGAAAGTAGTATCATAATGAAGAATTGACAGTTATAAGTTTTGAAATTGCCTATAATATACTCTGGATTTGATAGGTGAAGGACTGAGAAAAACACACCACTTGGTTCAAATAAAGAGTTACTTTCAAAATTACTAGAAAGTTACCAAATAGAACAAAAGAAAGACGAGTTTCAGATAATGTTAAGATAACAAAAATAAGATAATTGACTAAAAAAAAAAAAGCAAAAAAAAAAACCCAACTTCTGGCAAAGATCAATTGTGTCTTGCCTAATGATCAGACACTACATAAATGAAGCAGGTCTGTTCCCTAAGGATTTGTCTCCTAATTAGTACTTCATGATTGTACTAACAAGGTCGAGTCAAAAGTATATCTTGATGCTGTGGCAAAAGCTGGTAAATCTGAGCAATTTTTACCTTTACTTAGATGTATGTATATTTGTGAAAGGTGGCAGGGGGGAAGATCTCATATTAAACCTGACCTTGTGTCATATTTTTCTCTAGGGAGAAGCAAATAACTATCATCTGGTTCAAAAGGACCTCATTCAGGATTTTCTCAGATTATCAATGCAACATAATTTTTTTTTATGTAGAAGCAAATCCCAAATATATCATCCACAGACACATATATTTCATTAACACAATAAACTGAAATGGACATGGAATATTTAGAATATATCTTGAAAATTTTACAAATCTCAGTTGCTTAATGTAAATTTTATTGGGAAAATAATGAGTTGAATATTAAAATCTAACATAGCATACAATGTCATGAAGGCAATGTAAGCATTTTCTAACTAATGTAATATTAAATGACTATTTGTTATTAAAATTTCAAAGTTTAACCTGCTCAAGTTTAAACCACAACATTTGAACAATATGACTTGCTATCAATCTCAAATGCTTTCATATAAAAGGTGGGGTTATAAATCTTACTGAAATTTGTGAGTTATATGATAGATTAAATTTAATTAACTGGAGATAACTTAAAAGTATAAATAGCAATAAAGCAATGTTGACTTTATACAGAATGCCACTGCTTCATTTACAATAAACCTTTAAGAGTTTGAGGAAATTTCAAGTAACTGTACCCAACAAACATCCCAAAGTGTAAATATCAATGGCCAATAATAGGGGATCTGGCAATCTCATCTTGAAATGATAAACTTTTGAAATGATTATTTTGAGGCACTGTCTAAATATTTGCAAAAATTGTTTTTAAATAACATTTAACAAAGTTTTCCAAAAAAACGTTTTTTAAACAAATAATTCCATGGGTCTAACTTAAAATCAATGACAGAAAAAGACTATTAAAAGTCTTTTCAAGTCAAGGTTTATATTTAAAATTTAATTTTGTGAACTCTTCAGAGACAATACTTTGATTAAGTGTCAAATTGCAAGTCAATCTTAAGTTGTTTCTCTTTAGAAAATGAAATCTTTTTCCAAGATTTACAAAATATTTAAATACATATTTTTAAATAATATTTTGATACAAATAATATATATTGATGGAATATATGATCCAGCCTCTTCGTATTCCTTATTACAGTATCATGGAGTTAGGCTAGGTTCACATACAGTCTCTGATGAAATATCAGATACTTCAAATTTGCATACAGGATGCAAGAGATATTTTCTGGGACATTTTTTTTTTCAGAGGAAAAAGTGGTGTTAACTGCCACCAAATATGCTAACAACTTAATTTTTTTTCTCCACAATGCCAAAAAAAAAAAAAAACAATGAAAATATAATTTTTAAAAAATATTTTTTTTTGATAAGGCACCACTAACTGTACTTTTGTTTTTGTTATGTTTACAAAAGTAAAATTAAATGTACATGTTTACTATCTTAAGATGTCATATCACTTTATCAAATCTAAACGATGGAAGCATAATTCATGGCAGGCCAAGGTCTCAATTAAAGTAATTTGTTGTACATAGCTAAACTTTGGTACAAGAAACATTGTAAACAATAAATTTAAAGCATGAAATAAAGAGGAAGAAAATTAAAAATAGTCTGAATCAATATTTAATTGATAGTAAATACTTATGCTGTGCAGGGTTAAAAAATAATTTGCAGTGAAGCCTCATCAAGAGAAAAATCCTTCACAGTTTAATTATTTCAAAAAGGTATAACAGCTTGCATGGCTGGTTTAAAAATCTTTACAATTCTAAAAAAAAAAAAAAAAAAATTTCTGTCTAATTTTAACAGTTTCTCTTTTATTAGACGGCTGATGAAGTGCATTCAAGAATTTTGGTAAATAAAAAAAAGCCCAAGCAATATTTGGATACTTTGGGGAAAAATGCATCTTAGAGACTTTTATATATATATATATATATATATTTGTAGCCACATTTATTCTCTGTAGGTATCTGTATATTAGAACTGTTTTATCAATGTGAATTTTTAAGCTATTTTTGAGCATGTAGAGAATATATTCTTAAGAACACATGCCACTGATTATATAAATCAATGTAAGTCTACACAGCTTTACGATACGCAAATATTTACAAAATTTTGAGTGCTATATAAAGTTTCTGTAGATAAGCAATTTTGGAAATATTCTATAAAATGAAAGAATACACTAATTACAAACTACATCATGAAAAATCAACTGTATAATTGTTAAACTTTACAAATCATCTATCATCAAAACATTGCTTTTCATAACTTAACAGTTAAGATTCTGATTCTATCCATAGTATAATTAATAAGCAAATACATGATTACTTAGAAACCTATTTTTAAAACCTAAGTCATATTTACAGAAGATTTGTATTCATACTTAAATTAATTCTTGCAAAATGTATATATATGAGAAGGTGCTTGGCTGGACCAAGAAAAGATTAAAAAATTATGGTCATTTGGTCAGATTTTGGGGAAATAAACAATGTTTATTCATATATTTTTGGATACTTATTAAGAAAGGTTAGTTAAAAAAGAAAAAAAAACTGAGGTTTCCATTTTAGGAGATGATTAAAGAAACAAGACATAACTTTAGTTAAGAAAACAATGTCAGTGATTTGTAATTAGATTTCTTGGTTGATTAACACCAAAGAATTTCCAAGCTCAAAAAAAAAAAAAAAAAGAATATAAAATACAAACATATGCTTGAGCCTAGAATCAAACAATGCAGTGAACTATAAAGTCTCAGAATCCAACAGTTTTAAGATTTTTGTTATTCTTACCATACATAAAAATAGTTGACCATTGGCATCATATTCAACAGAGGATTTTTTAAAGACAACTCCAGGAATTGCATTGAAGAAAGATGAAGAAGTAGAATAAATCTTGGATTATTTAAACAGAGAAAGTTCTTTTGAAAGAAGGTATTTCTTCATCAGCTGGTTGAAGGGTCTTATTTTTTAAGTATTAATTAAATTATTAAGTTTTTAAAGTGTACATTTTTTTTCTAATAGTTTTCTGTTCTGTTTTTTGACAAATGCAATTTTAAGATATTTTTGTACTGCATAATTTTATTTTTAAATGATGTGTGAAAGTTAAAAATAATGATTGATTCTGATATAATTAATCAGGTTTCATTTTATCAACATATATTCACATTAAAGCTATTTCCTCATATTAAAATAAAAAGTCGTCTGGCATAATTCAAATTTAAACTTCATAATTTCTTACAAAATATTAAGGGATTACATATACAATTTGAAGGCAGAAATCATAAAAAAACTGATATTTTTTTAAAGCAGTACAAATTTACATATTTTGTACAAAATTCTTTGAGAAGTGTATTGAATAGATATTATTATAATACAATTCTTTATTTTATAGTAAATCATTTTACTTATAACAGTATAGATATATTTTGCATGTAATTATGTAAGTGAATTACAATAATTACTCAAAATAATCTTTCTCCAAATAAATGCCAACAAAACTCATGTATTGATGCAATTATTAGAAAGTTAATTGAGTGAAACATAGTAGGCAGTTTTTGTCTGCAGTAAAATGTCCACAAGTAAATATTTCAAGGAGAGATTTACAAAACAATTAAAGTTTTAATAATGGGAAAAAAATTGACAATTTTTAAGCTCCAAAATCATATTTGAATTCCAGGAGAAAACCATTCTTAAATTAATGTCTGTGTTTAAATATTTGGTTATATATATATATATATATATATATATATATATATATATAGGTATGTGTTCAAAATATGGTTATCTCTTGCATTTAAACTAACAGGAAGATATTTTCTTGTATTTTATTCTTTCATTTTTTTTATTTCATTCATTTTTTTTCTCATTACATAATCAATTCAGAAGATTAAATTTAGCTCATTTGTAAACTTATTTTCTGAAAAGTGTTAATGGCCCATGAATTGGAAAGGTTAATGTCATAATATTTTAGTTAAGCACAAATATTTGGCCATATGATATATTATGCAATTCATCCAGTTACCTAATTGGAAACAATTCATATTATAAATCCCTATGTCCATTTCTATCCAAATTTCTTCTTGTGGATGAAAAAAAAAAACAAGATTTAAACAGCTTCACTAAAGTAACTAAAGTAATGACATTTAAAGTAAAAAATACTTAATTTGTAGTGTAATTTTATAAATCTCCCTATATTATAAAAAATGGTCAGGTTAAATTACTGTCCACTGTACAGAAGACAATGGAAATATGTTTAACACAGACATTTCAAGATTTGCTAAAATGGAAAGAATTGAGTTTGGGGATTGTTATCTAAGAAAAAAAAATCTGCTTGAATTAAGAAGAATGGTACTTGTAGTTGGACAAAAGGTAAGGAATAGAACAAAACAAAAGATACAAATAACATACATAAAAAGAATTGATCTGAGGTTTTATATATATATATATATATATATATATATATATATATATATATATATATATATACAGTATGAATATGAAAGTTCTTAAATTGTCCTTCATTGTCATTATTTAAGAATTATAACAAAAAGTAAAAGAAATATGACCAGAACTGAACAGAAATATGTCAGTAAAAACAATATAAATAAATTTATAGAAATTCCTTTAATGAATCACTGATTGAAAGTATTTGTACATACACACATATGCATAATTACATACAACTAATGATTATCTAAGTGTGAAACTGCCAGTTTGCTTACATTTCTTGTTTTTTTTTTCTTTTTTTATACACACATACACATATCCTGTGTACAGAAAGCAATATTGATAACGACCTCATGACTA
>OZ010573.1:41520970-41678470 GCA_963932145.1 Acanthosepion lycidas | reverse complement strand
GATGGAAATGTTTAAAGTGTTACTTTTATATTTTTCTTTTCTTTTAAAGTTCTCTAGGGGAGAGATAGAAAAGATATGTAGAATTTAAAAAAAAAAAAAAATTATTTTTTTTTATACTTAAAGTTATATTTTTTAATTTTTGTTTTTGAAAAACTGCAAGGATTGACATTTTATGTATTGGACAGGAGAGTGAAAAAAATGTCAGACAAAAAAATCATTCATTCATTTTAAGGGTTAAAAAATAGCTCACTGTTTCTGGAGGCAATGGCAAAATAATCAATATGATAATAATTAAACATATTATTGTCAGTTTTATTATTTGATAACAATCAATAACTAGCAAAAATTGAAATGATAACTCAACCAATTTAAAAAGAAATCACCAAATTGGTTTTTTTTTTAGCTTTTTAAAAGATTCTTCAATGTGTCATTACTTAAAAAAAAAATAAGGGAAAAAGCATTTGATTTTAAGATGCATTTTTTAAGGATACTGTTTTTTTTATAGGAAAGGAGGTTAAACAGATGAAGATTTCATTAGATAGGGTGAATGATATATTATAATTATTACTGTTTATATTTTTAAAACATTCAGTAATTAGTCAATATATTTATATCTAATATACATTCAATCCAATAAGCGATCAATAAAGATATAATTAAATAATAAAACTCACTTTGGTGGGAAGGATGTTATTTCATCTAAATATTTCAAAACAGATAAAATATTTTTGCTTCTCTCATCAAAATTGACATTTGTAATTATATTGAGGTTGTGGAGGGTAATTACTGATTAATTAACTTTTTTTTAATATATTTCCTGCTTTTCTCTGAAAAGGGTTATGATTTTTCTTTAATGAGAAATTTTAAACTGATGACTTATTCAAGCAATGACAAGTCTCAACATTAAATAATAGTGTCAGAAATGATGTTCCAAAATATTAATAGAAAAAGAGTTTGCATTTTTGCTTTTTAAAAAGCATATTTTCCTACTCCATAGATATAAGTTTATATCAAGTATAAGAAAACTTGACTAACATAAAATCAGTTTTCTTTTCCTGGGTGAACAAGTGGATAACAAATTCTGTTAACCATCCAAATCCATGATATCTCAATCCCATACTCTAACTATTGAACTATGTATTCATATACAACAATAATAATGTAATCTGAGGATATGTTTTTTTACTTATTCAAGAGATAAATAACCTCTTTACACACTAATATCTTTAAAATTAAAGATATATAAAAGCAGTCTTTTGATAAAATTTTTATCTTGTGATAGCTTAGCTTACTGCTTAACAAATATTTTAAAAAATATTTCATATAATAACATTACCATGAACTTGATCATTTGCACAACCCAATCTTCCAATCCTGCTTTTTCACCTGTGCTAAACTAAGCTAAATAAGTATTAATATTTTTCAATTCTTCTTGCTTTCCAGTCAAATTTGATCTTCAAAAATTTGAATGCAATATCAGTCATCATTTTCTGTCTCCTTAATACCTATTGGTCTCGTTCTTTAATAATGTTTTTTTTTTAATCAGATTCTTTTAAACTCAGTAACACCTTGTGTCTTAGTGGCTTTATCATCTTTGGATGAAATAATAACAAAAAATAATTTATTTCAAAATGTCAACATATTTATATCTGATATAAAACACTAGTGAAATGGTAATGAAATAAAGGTATTTTTAAATTTCCAGCAGAAAAAGAGAGCTTTGGCTTTGATTTTCATTTACAGAATTTTCATTTTGATATTTTACAAGCAAAAGACCATACAACTTTGGTCTATCTTACTAACAAAAACATATCAAACAGTATCGCAAACCTCCATATTGCTGAATGTTCTAAGCTTTCTATTGCTAATAGGTTAACAATCTCAGTTAAAATTAGAGATAAGCAGATAGTGTCACATTTAGCAGCTTGGGACAAGAAATTAGTGAGCTGGGTTTGAATTCCACTTCTTTACATTCACTTTCATACAAATGCACTTGGTTAAATAGCAGGCCAGACTCGGCCTTCTAGCCATCAATGGCAACCAGTTTAGGAGAAGGACAATTCTGAATTCAGAATTGTATGTAGCCCTGGCAATGCACATACTATACAGACATATGGAGTTCACAATTAACCACAGCACAGAGTTGTGCACTCTATAAGCTCAATTGAAAAGAGTCAGCTTCAAGCAACTGTTATATTACATTCACTTGCTTATCTCCTGTATAATCGTCATCATCTTTTACATGCCATGTCCCTTTCTGAAGTAGGCGATAATGGCTCTACACGTCTACCTGTCCCTTGTAGCTCTTAATAAGTTTTGTCTTTTTGTTATTTTTCCCAAACCCTATTCTAGCATCCATTCGCTCAATATCATCAAGTACATTATGCGCTGCTTTCCTTTGTCCCTCTTTCCCACAATCTGGTCTGTGAGTATCAGGTTCTCCAAGCCCTCCTTCCTCATTATGTGCCTCAGAAATTTTAACTGCCTCTTCCTGATGTTAAGTATATACTTCCTTTTCATTTCCATTTTCTCCAAAACATTGTTGTTGTTCTCATGTTAGGTCTTTTGTATCCTCAGCATCTTCCTGTAGAACAACATTTCTGTTCCTTCAAGTTTCTTCTTCATCTTTGAAGAGATTGTCCAACATTTGTTGCCATACAGGAGGACAGACATCATGCAACAGTCCAGTACCCTTTTCTTTGTTTCTAATGAAATTTTTCTATCTCTTAATACTCTGCTTAGCTTTTAGAATGCTTCTTTGGCCATCCCAATATGTTTTTGGATCTCAATTTTGCACTTTCCATCCTCTGTTTGAACACTTCCCAGGTATTTAAATTTCTGTACTTGTTTGATTTTAATATCTCCAATTTGTAATTTGCATTTTGGGCTCATCCTTTTGCTGATAACCATGCGTCCTGTCTTCTTGTAGTTTATACTTAGTCTTTCTTCCTGTTTTCCTTTGCTACCTGCTGTAGAAGCTTTTCTAGTTTCCTTTCTATGTCTGCTATCAACACTGTGTCATCTGCATATATTATATTGTTAAGATTGTGGCTGCAAATAATGAATCATGGTTAGACTTCTAATTCTCTTAGAATTACCTCACTGTCAAGCTTGAATAAATCCAGTGAGAAGGCACATGCTTGTCTTATGCCCTTTCTCTTTTTGTATATCTGTTGAACTCAGATACTTATTAAAATCTAAGCCTTTTTGAAGATTACTGACAGGGCAATACAACCAAAGCTAGATTTATAACAAGAGTCATTTCATTGTATTTACTTCAATCTGGTATTGTTTGATCTCTCTCTCTCTCCCTATATATATATATATATATATATATATATATAAACTGTAAATAAGGTCTGCTCACCATATTTACAGTACAAACCACAGGTTGACCCTATGAGTGATGAAGAATCACAATTATTCCTGAGCAGATGTTGGCAACAGGGAAGAGCTACCCACCCTAACTGATACAGTTCTCAAATTTGGTATAGATGTTTATTTAGAACCATGGGGAATGTTTTACAATCATAAGCATTTTGTTCTTCATGAAGAAAGGTGTATCTTTCCTCTTATATGCAGTTATCTTTAACAGGAGTGATCATTGTTTGTAATCATTGAGTGGAAAAAGTAAAAAAATCTCTCCTGTTATTAGAAAAAGTACATATTTGTATGTTTTGAAAAAAAGCAATATCAAAACAATCTCAAGAATATTTCTTCATTAGAAACTAACCAGAAACACATTAAATTACCCAATGACAATGAAATGTGAATAATGACAACATCCTGTTTATTTGTTGATAAAGATTGTAAAATAGATATTTCTTAATTCTGCATTTATTTCACCATAAGTTATATGGATCAAATCTAATTATGCTTTGTGGTGAAATGAAGGTTGTGGTTTGAAGTGCTGTCTGAATTTATGTACAGGATTTATTTGGGAGGTTATTAAAATGAGTTGCTTCCATTTGTGATTAGAATTACTGTAGTCAATTTGGTGCTTGTTTCAAGTTTTTAAATGTGCATACAATGCTTTAACACTTGGTTAGATACTAGTGACTTTGAACTAGTAAAACCATTATTGTGGTAACTCCTCATACTTTCTTTGATTAGATCAGTTCACTATCAGTACTAAGGAATCATTTTACTATCCTTATAACCAGGATCATACTTCAGCTAGTACATTTACAAGTCAATACAGCTAAGGGACACACAGCCAAGTTAGTTCTTAGACTAAGATACAATAGTTATTCAGGTTATTTTTATTACAGGTTAAATAAGAGGATAGGATGATATTCATGAACCCTAATTCACCCAAAAAAAGAAAAACTTTAACTTTCAACCCAAGCAAAAAGGTTATTTCCCTCTCAGCTACAAGTTGGAACTATAGAAAACTTTAAATGCTCAGAAACAATAGCATCTATATCTTGGTTCATTTTTAACATGTCAAAAAATATATATACAGATTTTGAAAGATGTACGTTATATATCAACTCTGAATAGCAGAGAATGCAAAATTTCAAAGTTAAAGAGCTTAATTATATTCAAGCTGTCTATTGAAGTATTGTTTTAAGATTAAAAATATTTAAATTCCATAGAATAGCATTTACACAATTTTGTTAAATTCTAAAAACTGTTTTAGCTTTTGGTCAAGGGTTTGGTAACAAATTTAATTAAAAAAGAAATAAACTTAACTGTAAAAATACAGTGCAGGAAGAATAAGTTTTAATATAAGAAAATTTTATGTTTAAATACAAAAAAATGAATGGACAATAAAGAATAGAAATTTTGGTTTCAAGATTGCTTATAAAGATAATGATTATGAAAATAATTATAGAGAATTTTATAATTTCTCAAGTATTTCAACAGTTTTAAATGTTACTGCTTGGAATTATTAGAAAAACAAAAATTGAATCAGAAGAATCTATATCAAAGGAAAATATTTATCAGAGAGTCAGTAAATTCATACCAAGTATATAATTATAAATAAAAAAAGACAAAAACCTCCAGGAATCAAAAACAAGTGATGAAGCAACAATTAAAAGATCTTAAGAGAAAGCTATCATGTACAATAAAAAAATAAAACAACTGTTAAATATCAAGGTAGTCATCAGTTGCAGATTGTATATTTAAATAAAATTTTAACAGTTTATATTTATTAGAAAATATTAATCGTAATCTATTCGAAGTTATGTAACCAGTGAAAAGCATTTGATATTAATGAATCTGATATTTCAGAAAACTTATTTCACACAAGTTATCTCCCTTGTCATCACATTATTAGAATTCTGTAACGTTTACACTTTGTAATCAATTAAATTCTGATGAGAGAAGACAATTTAGAGAAAAGTTTACACAATATCTTAAATATTATTGGATAAAAGATTAAAAATTTAATTTTTATGAATTTAATGTAGAAATAATTATCATTTTTTTTTATATGTATAGTAATTATAGCAATAATTCAAATATTTTTTTTAATTTAATTTTTTTAAGTCAGCTGAAAGAAAAGTGTTCATTATACAAAAATATGTACATTTTACTGAAAAAGGAAACCTTTTTAATAACCTGAAAACATAAATGTAAACAAAGAATCACATACAAAACAAAACAGAAAAAAAACGAAGTATTTGGAAAAATTAAATTAAAAACAACAAATAAATGAAACACGAAAGACAATTTATGTTCTATAATAATCAAATATATTTTAGCTAATAATTTATATATATGCCTAGTAGAGAGATACTCCAACAGAAACCTGATAACAGGATTTTGGTAGTCCCACCTAGCTAGCATGTAAGTCTCTGGTTTATAGAGTACAGTCAGTAATATGCATACTCTTCTCCCCTTTAAATCATTAATAATGCAGGCTTGATGGCTTTTATGCTTGCCTCCCACTTACATGAGAGGGCCTGTAACAATTGTTAAAAAGTGTGCCAAATCTATTGATATACAGATATGTTACAGGATCATTATCCATACTCAAGAAATATAGACAATTTATTTAATAATATGAAAATAGATATTTTACTGGAAATATTGAAAAAGGAAAAAAAAAAAAACAGCTTCAAAATTTGAACACGTTTCCCTAAAGAAATATTGAACTTTGAAAAAAAAAAAGTGGGAATTTGTAGTTTTTTTTTTTTTTTAAAGTCTTTTAGTACATTTGATTTTTTTATTTTATTCTATGTACAAAACTGGATTAAAGCCAATTAATACTGTTTACACAATCTAACAAAGGTGTCACCCCTTCCCTGATAACATGTAGACTTCACACAATCCACATCATAGCAGATGTTAAAATAGATACAGTTCATTGATACTGAGCAAGTCAATGCAAAGAAGGTTTGACAGCTAAGGGAATGAGACAATTTGTGAAATTCAGGAATTCTTGGAAACATAAAATAAAGCCATTTTCCACTGGGTAATTTGCCTTTTAAAAAATTAAAAAAAAAAAAAAGGTTACAATCTTTTTGGTTTAAGACCTCTACAAAAATAGTTAAACAAAATAGGATAAATGTTTTTCTCCAGTTTTATACAGATAAATATAATATGGCCATTACAAGGCATAATTAATCCGTTCAGGAAAAAAAAGAATTATGTGGCATGTCTTTCTTTTTCAGTGCCCCAGACATAGGCTAATTTGTTTAATAGCTAATTCAGCCTGACCAATAAAACCAAAGGGATACAATAATTTTAAAATAAAAGCTACACAAGGAATTGTTGTTCAATTTTTCAAAGAATATGTTATATGATAAATAACATGAGCATTGTTTCTATAACTTTTTATAAATTAAGTTTGATTTTTCTTAATAGAAAAATCAAGACATGGTAATATCTGATATTAAAAATTGTTTGTATAATAGTAAAACTATTTAGTCCAATAGGTTGAACAAACAAAAATAATGGTTGCAAAGGAACTTAAAGTCTATATGGAGATTTGCATAAATATTTATACATATCATACTAACTACACACCAACTACAAACTATTGATTGCTTTCTTTTATTTATTAAATGCAGAGTTGTTGTTCTTTAATTAGCTACCCAAGATAAATATAATGGTCTTAAAAAAAGCATAAAACAAATATATATATGCTTTCCATATGTCATTTGTCTTTAAAGTGTAGAAAATATAAAGATTTGGTACCTGTGGTTCCAAAGTTTTCCAAGACTAACAATTTTAGCTGGATCAACTGAGTCAACTAAATTTTAATTCAATAACATATCAGTTGAACATAATTTGATTAATCTTTTTGATAAGAGTTTCTCTTATCTTAATTTCAGTTACTTTTTATCACAACTTCCACTTTTGATTCAAGTGACTGCTACTGGTTCCCGATTGCAGCTTTTTGTCATTTGCAAGACAACTGCCACAAAAATCCTGCTTCTAGGGATAGAAGCTGCAAGTTTAAGTCTTAACAAAGGTTTATTTTTTATTTCTTACCCAAACTAGTTACTAACAATTACCGAGTGATGATTTTGAAGTTGAGATATAAAAGCAACTGAAATTAAAATGAAAGAAATACTAGTTAGAAATGAATAGTAATTGAAAATGCTTTACCGAGGAAATTTCAATAATATCATCTGATTCTATTGAACAAATTTTTCACAGTTTTCATCTGAATGTTGAAATTAGTAATTTCAATATTTTTTAGGTTGCTCTTTTAACTTATGAACTCATGTCATACATCAGACAAGTATGAAAATACTGACAACCAATATTTTAGCAATACAATCTTCTCTTCTAGTTTTTGTATTTATACTCATCATTTACACTAGCATTTCCTTTTGGAAGATATAATAAAAGTTTAATGAAAGCAAAAAAAACAACCTCATGAAAATTAGGTGATCAGCAGTAACATCAGTGCCACATAAAGAAATTTGACAGTCAATATGATTTCAAGTTCCCTGTTATATCAAAACTTCTTTAAGTCAGATAAAATTATCAGTCTTATTCTTGTTTCTTCAAGAGTTTAGCTCATTTTCATTTATTTGTACCTGACTATGCCTTTGCTGGAGATATTTAAAGAAAAACAGTCTTATTTTATTGCATATGTATTTAAATAACAATCCAACTGGAATTACACTACATCCTTGATGGCTCTTAAATGCTTTTTCTAATGTATTTCCAGTGACTCAAAATTCAACCAATGCATATTATTCCAGGAAACAATTTCTCAGAAGTATAATTTTAGCAATTTCCCTTTCAGTTTTTATAGATACAAATAAGAGATAAATAATAATTGTTATTGAAGATGATAATAATATTGATAAAGCTAACAAATACTTTAACAGAATTCCATGTAACTATTTTAAAATGTTTAAAAAAGAATGAGCATTATTACAAAAGAAACAAACTCATCAAAAATGAGATGAGAACAGTAAATAATATTGCAACACCCTGAAGGATAATGCCAATTTGGAACTAGGGATAATGCATACTCTGAAATATCTTTTAATATTCAGCCATTTTGTGAATATAGTAACTATCATACCAGTGCACCAGTTGAGTCTAAGATTTAGATAGCATATACAAGACATGTTGTAGACCTTACTAAATTCTCTGAATCCAATTACAAGAAGCACATACTGGTTATAGAAATACTTTAAATATTCCTGAATAGATAGAGCCAAGCAACAACTTAAGTACATGGGAGATACCATGCCACATCATATAGATACTATTATTCTGCTAAAGGGTGAAGCTACATACTTTTTTGTACTTTAGTTTAAAAGCATAATATTTGGAGTTTAATACCCTGAAAGTTATTAATGGTCACTTATTTCTCAAGAGAGTAAGGCTCCTTAACAACATATGTCGTTCATTTAATAAGGAAAGGAACAGAAATGACATATTTACTTTAGCTGCACTAATTTCTTATGAGTTTATATACATGGGAGAAAAAGATATATAAATTTCTATATACCAAAACAATTTTAGAAAAATTAATGACAAAATGGAAAAACTTTTTCATGTGATATCTATTGTCCTTTAGGACTTCATCAGACTAGAGTGATGTTATATCAGTGTAAATACCACTTTAGTCTAATGAAGTCCTAAAGAGCAAAACTTATCACATATTTTTTTTTTTTTACATTTTGTCATTAATATATAAGGTGTGATCCAAAATTATCAGAGCTGGTGCTATAAAATGAAAACTACAACACATGAATTTGACATTTAATCTCCTTCAACATAGCCCACACACCTTATCCAGTATCATTTCCATTGATGGAAGCATTCCTGGATCTCCTTTTTCTAAATAGCGAGCAGCTGCCTTGTCACATGCTCTTGGATTTCCTTGACATCTTGTTGCTTTCAAGTGGGGTTTCTTTTTTGAGGAGAAGGGGCAATATGGTGGTTGTCATACCTGGGGAATGTTGTTCTCAGTCAAAAACTGCTGCACAAAACATAGTCATTGATGGAACCTATGTGGTGTGGTGAGATAACTTTCCAAGAACTGCCATAAACAAAAGAAGTGGTCATGCATGCAAGGCAGAGTGCAAGGTCAATCTGTGCCAAGCAGCTTCACTCTGCATATTTTAGCTCCATTACCATAGCAACAGTCCTGATACTTTTTAATCAAACCTTGTATATATAATCTCATAGTCTTATTAGAGTAAAGGACTTTTTTTTTCATGTAATTTCCAGCATTTTCAGAGCATAGTAATAAATGACAGATGTCAAATTATATACTATAAAGAATATTACTAATAACAGTTTCTCATTTTTTTTTTAATCAGATGAAAAACCAAGAGATTCTTTACAAGAATTTGAGGACAAATAATTTCTCTTATAAATACAAAAATAGAAAGAATATGTCACAGAATTAATTAAATCAAAAGTACTTAAGTTAGATTTAATTAATATACAACAAAATCTAAAAAATAATTTTAAACGGATTTTTGAATGCATGAATTCAGAAGGTAACAAGAGCAATATTTTTTGCAATGAGATTAACATCCAACATCCAAATCATCACAACTGACACCACTCTTGAAAATATAATTTGTATTCTAAATTTAAGCAAGTGGCATGTTAAAGTTATGATAATGTCTATGGAGATAAGCATGAAGCCAATTCTCCCTGCACCAAGCCCTACCAACAGCTAAATAACATTATAGTCTCATTGCTGACATGTGATGATGATGATAAACTATGTAAATGTTGGGAGGCCAATAAGCCTTGATTCCCCAAAATAAAATAAACAACTTATATCCTTTACTGATATTTAATTGTGATTAACTATATAACAATATGGTTATTTAATCAAGGATTTAGTCTTTGCAAGGAAAACATTGTTAATAATTTATCCAGCTCTCTCCTCTCCTTAATTGGCACAAGACATTTTTTAAATGAGATCTAATACTGACCAAAAATTGCATTACTTAACATTACTTACTGGAAGGAATGAAAAGAAAAGCTATCATAAGTGGATTTCATAATATCTGTGGGGAAACATTGTCCTTGCCAAGAAATAGTTTTCAAAAACAGACAACTTATTTTTGCTTCCACTTATTGGAATTTATAAATTGAAATATTGGCCAGGAATAGACATCTCTGTTACAATCAGGCTCATCCATAATATTTTATCAAGTGTGGTTTAGATTATATCATATGGATGAAATAGTCAAACAATTATATATTGATTAACTAATGATCCTGCAAAATTTCTGTTTTAACAAATGCAACCAAATGCAATGAATATAGAACATATTTCAATTTTTTTCAAAGACCCAGACCAAAAGAGGAAAATGGGGCAAAATCACAGGTACTTAAAATCTTTGCAATATGGTAATATATAGCCATTTTCTATTTTTTTATTTCCTAAGTTTAAAACACTTTTTGAATTGGCAATTTATTTTTGTGCAAAATAGGCAGAGGTGTCAAGGTTATTTTAGCAAATCTAATTCTAATTAGAAATTGAAACAAAGGAAAAACACTATAGCATTGCAAAATTTACAAAAAACACAAAAAATAGACACTCACACAGAAATGAAAGCACACAAATATAACAAAAATATTTAAACAAATGAATTAAAAAAAAAATGGATATTAAAATATCAATCAATTTATACATACATATAGTTGTCAATATTATTCAAATATAATCTAAGTGTAAAATTCATGATCAAGTCAGAACTTTTCACATTAGGCTCAATGAATTGTTTTAAATTGGTGACAAGAATTTAATTGAATACAAAATCTAAACAAAGATCTGTTTTCGTCTTTAAATAAAAGTGTAATATAAAATAAAGTGCAACATTTCTATTCAATTTTGTTAAATTCATCCAAAATTTCCATTCATATTTGCAAAATATAATCTATATCTGCTTTTAAACAAATCATATTCAGAAATTAAATAAGTTCTCGGTCACTTTTACTTCTGAATTGAGTAATGTAAAGAGAATTTGGCAATTTCATTACTAAAAGAAATTAATTTCATCAAATATCTTAAACGGATAAAGTACCAAGATGTAATGAAATTATTTTAACTTTTAAATTAATTTAACATCAAATAAAAGTAAATGTAAATTATTTATTAATCATGTAAAACTATATATTTTCCCTGTTTTTGAATAATTTCTACAAATTTTTTCTGCAAATAAAATAAAATTAAAGAAAATAATATGTAACATAAAACATTAATTTTCTTATCAGATTGAATATACTTGTAAAGATTTATACTTATATATTTATAGTGAAATTAAAGAAAAAGAGAAACATTTTCTTGTTAAAATTAATCATTTCGTAGCAATATTGACATCATTTATATTGCACCATTTCCACTGACAAAACAAAAATAAACATAGATACCATAAAATCCATTATTATAACTGTTGGTTGCCAACATATGCTGTCTTCTTTTGGAAAATAAAGTTTAACTGCTATGTACCAAGATAAGTGAAGATCTTTCATTATGAATAATAGCCTGGTGAACAACTTGGTAATGAGTTATTGAGGAATACGCACCGTACTCATCATCATCATCACTGATGTATTCCAAATTGTCATAAGAAGAATGGCAACTGCCGTCTTGGAGATTGCTGCCTTCTCCGTCTTTTGGACACAATTTGGTGCCTCTGCAATAGTAACAATAAAATAAAAAACAGAGAAAAAAAAGTTTAAAAAAAGGAATGTTTGAAGTAAAGGGAATTTCAAGAATGTAATGTGTTCAAGTCATTTTTGAGAAAATTAACCCTGTCTAATTATTTCAAGTGGAATATTGCATACCACAAATGAGAATGTCATTCAAAGTAAAAACTATTCTAATACGAGAATTTTACAACTTCAAATTTTAAACTGTCCACAGAAACAGGAAGTTAACAATAAAGCAAATTTGTAAATAGCATTCTCTGTGCATGTTAGCAACAATAAAATGAAGATTAACCATTTCCAAATGTACAGAACAGAACTGACTGGCCAAACACATACATTATCTACAATCCAATTTAATAATATTAACTGGCCATGGTTGAGTCATTGTCTTTTATGTGCAATGTCACCACAGCTTCTTATCCAATATAATTCTAACATATGTCCCGTTACCATTCCTTCCAGTCTCATTTATATCAATTTGTTTCTTTTTTTATTTGCTGTTTCTCTCTTTTTCCTCTTGCTCATGTTCTGTGAGTGTTAAATTCTCCAAGCTATCCTTCATTATGTCTTCCAGAAATTTCAACAGTTTTTTTCCATCTGTAAGTGTACTTCTTATTGAATCAGCTCATGTATTCCATTGTAGGTTGCTTCAGCATAAATTACAGTTTATCACATTTACATTGTTAACTTTTATACCTCATTATTTGGATAACAAATTTTTAAAAAATTGATAGGTATTGTTTTTTTTTATATTAATGTTGGTTTAGAATTGCTGTAAATTTATTCTCTGGCATAATTTGTTTTTACTTATTGCAAATTCATCTTTAATAATTTTATTTGCAATATATCATAGATTTTTGGTAATATTTTTACACTTGGTTTTCATAAAAATAACCCAAAAATAAATATTAAATAGTAATAATACTTCTATCCATAGCCTAAGCATAATCCTACTAGTATGCATGTGTGTGTGTATTTTGTTTTTTCTTCAAAAACTTAAATTAATATCTACTGGTGTACAGATTATAGTCTTATTCAAATAGATGCTAATTTCAATGTTAAAAAAAAAAAATCAATGTCTACTCAAACATGTGTACCCACTAAATATGACATTTATAATAAGAAATAATGTTGGATAAAAAATTCAGTAAGTCATATCATAACATGCTGCATATAAGAAATTAAATTGGCCAGAAAATTGCATTTGAGCATGAAACAAACTGTCATTGCTAGGTGTTTACCTCAATGTCCACTTTATATATATAGCCACTGTTTTTTATATTTATATTTACATACACTTGAACACTTTAAGCCATAAATATAGCATACCTTAAAACTCTCTTTCTCTCTCCATATATATATATATATATATATATATATATATATATATATATGCTCTATACCTGGTATTGAGCACTTTGAGACATAAATATAGTATACCATAAAACTATTTTTATCATATATATATATATATATATATATATATATATATAAGAGAGAGAGATAGAAAGGAGAGGTGGTTAATAGTTGGATTTTATTTTAATTAGAACAAATTGCAAAATAAATTTAATATGGAAGTGGTTAACTAAGGTATTAGAAATGAGCAATTAACATTTTTCTCATATGTAGCACATTGCAATAAGTTTTGAAACTTCTTCACAAATAATCATTTTTGTGTATTTTTCCTTTTTTTCAATAAAGTGGTTTTTTCAGTAATTATTTGTATTATCAGAAAAATAAACATTACTTCCTGATAAAAACAGGATATTAACAATTTGAGCATAATTATGTTAATAAATTAAATTTGTCTCTTCTAAATCTTATCTTACAAGTGAATGAACATAGATTTGATTGATTAAAATCTTATATTCTTACATCTATTTAAGCTTGGCAATCTTATATTTCAGCATTATTAAAGTTTTCTTGTTTTAAAACAATACCTTTTTATATTCATCCTTAAAAACTAATTTTAACATTCAATGGATGATTTTATAAGCATGGCCCAAGGAAGGAGTGTACACAGCCAAAATGGTCTGAGAAAAACAAATGAGGAAATAAGTCTGAACCAACCACATACAATGATTTTAAAATTTATTTTTATCTCTTTTTTTATTAGTTTTTGGGAAATATTACATGTCCACAATATTTGCACTAACTTTGATACTGCGGTGGTCTAAATTATATCAGTATTTCTTCAAATATCTCCTTTTCCCAGTGTTCAAACAGTTCACCATATAGTGCCACAATTTTTGCAACTCTTCAATAAAACATGTATATTATCCATAAACTACATTAACTATATGACAGACCTTCTTTTGTTTATGATGTAATGGAATAACCTGTCACCCCCATGAGTAACTACATTATAGGTAGTAACTACCTGTAAGTATCGGTAAGTCAATGAACTACGGAGTCTAGCTGGGATTTGTTGAGTATGACTCAGACTTACATGAGAACTACCGACCTTCCAATAGTAGCACTCACTATTGGATTGACTTGCAATGATCGTGCGCATAACTGTTAGCTTTATTTCTTATTGTACAGGTTTTTACAATAAACCTTTAATTATTTTATCCACCATGTTTTTCAAGAATATATTCCTATTAGCATGGAATATAACAGTTTATAATGTGCAAGTCTTGACTGAGAAAAGGTGATCTGGTTAATTTTGAAAACCCTAAAATCTTTTACATTTTTTTATTTTTTTTATTTCCTGTTTTGTATATACCCTTTTTTATATTGATATTAAAAACTAAAACACCAAATGAACAAATAAAAATATAAAAACAATATTCTACCCCCAGCAAGGCAACAATGCCACTAGATTTCACAGGGTTAAAAGGCCGTGAAAATGAAAGAGAATGAAAAGACTGAGAGTGAGGAGAATTGAGGAAAGGAAAAAAAAGGAACTAAGTTCAAGAAAACAGAAGATGGCAATTGATGTTGCATTTAAATATGTAAAGATTGTAGTTATCAGGGAAGCAAGAAATTTGGAGGGAGTATATATATATATATATATATATATATATAGAGAGAGAGAGAGAGACATTGTATTTTATATATTTATTATATATATGATTTTTAATATCACCATTGCTAGGAAGATAATTACAATTATCTGCCATGCACAGGTAAATTTAAACATTATAGACAAAAAATGCACAAATACATTTGGCATATTTAGTAAGTTTTTTCCATTTAATTTAGATTCAGTGCAAGTTCTATTTTTATGTATTTCTTCACTTAGAAGGAGTAATAAAAATAACATAATTCTTATCAATAAATATAGAATTAAAATCATATTGCTTTTCTAGTTCAAAAAAAATCTATTTCAATTTAAAAGAAAAAAAATAAATTATTAACCTTGTAGTTTAATCAGTAGAGGGGTGAATTGATTTTCATACTTGACCGTGCTTTCAATTTTTTCTCAAACTGTCAAATGATATTTTTTTTTCCTTTATTAAAGGCTTGGCTCTTCTTTAAAAAAAAAAAAAAAAGATCCACTAACTCTGTAATATCAGGCAAAAAAAAATCAAGCAACAGCAAATTGAAAAAGAATTTGAATAGAAATTTCTCACACAGGACATGATTTCTAAAGATGCAAAAATGTTACATTACTTGCAAGAACACAAGAAATCACAGGAAATGAAGGAATGAGATGTAACTAATCAAGATCAAATAAACAAGTAAAACAAAACTAAACTCTACAGATGAAAAGAAAATACCAAAAACCAATCTCTCTCCTTTTCGATGTATGTTTTTTCATCATTTTCTGTGATCCCCTCTAATTTTCATAATTTCTCACCGTTTTGTTCTCTTGCTTGATTTTTCAATCTTTCTCATTATCTGTGTTCTATTATTAATCTTCCTCTCTTTCTGTTAGACGCACACCATTTTTTAAAATTTTCTATTTTTATCTCACTCTTACAGACTTTCTAATTATTCAGTCTTGTATCTCAAAGTATCTCTGATTTTCTCTTACTGTCTCTCTCATTGTTTACTTCTCCTTTGTATCTCCCTCATTCTCTTTCTAAATATCACTTTTTGTCATTTTAATCTTTTTTTCTTGTTCCTCACTTTACTGGCCAATGATATGGATTCAAATTTCCTGCAAAGATCCAAGGACGGAAGAGTAATTTCCCTTTTATTCACACAGGAAATATCTTGAAAGATATAAACTAATTTAATTGCTTGTTGTGTTTCTCCAACTATGCAATTTCTTGTATCGTTAAACATCATTTAGAATTGATGGACAAGGAACTTCATATCTTTTAACTTTAAAAATAAAATATACATTTTCACACACACCAACTCAAAAAAGCCCATATGTGAGATGTGAATATTAAGTAACAGTAATATATATGACATCGCATATATATATATATATATATATATATATATATATATTGATCAATAGGCATACATAAATAACCTCTCAAAGTTTCAATTTACTGATGTCTTCAGTTTGATGTCAGGCATAAACTGAAATAGAGATGCATTATAAAAATAGTCACTTCTAAAAATCAAGCAATTTGAAGTCTTTGGTGAAATAAATTTAACAAAAGACCAACTGAAGGTTTTCATATGTAAACAAACATTTATAGGGGAAAATGCATGTCATTCCATGTCATTCAAATAGCACAAGAGATTTTGTGAAACTTAAGATAATATTAAAGCAGATGTACTTTTATTATTTTCAAATACATATGTTCAACACTTATTTTGCACAAGATGTTGCATCAGTAAGTAATTACTGATAATAATAATGAGGATTAAGGGTTATACCCTTTATTGTTTATATCTGTCCATACAGATGATTCTACAGGAGTGCTAATAAATTTTGTTAAACTGTTAAGACAAGTTTGTCACCTCTCCAACTATCCAAGCAGCAACAGCTCAGAAAGTCATTCACTTTCTGAAATGAATGTTACCTTCATGAATGAAATATGGTGTTAGAAGCAGGATTATATTTTAAAAAATATATCATACCAACATCAAAAAGAACCTGAAGAATTGACTTTCAGTGAAAAAAAAAAAAAAAAAAAAAAAAATGTTTAAATTACAACCCCCAGAGAACTTTGATTTCACAGATGCTGGAAACTAGTCAGTCTGGCACCAGAGATTCCAACATTTTTAGTACCTTCAAAGCTATAAATAATTGGCAGAAACTCAAGTAAATACATTGATATATTGTATGTAAACAAAAGCCAAACAAATATATGTCACTATCCTTCAAGAAAAAGGAAGATGAAAAAATTTTTGACATCATTTTAGGTAAATTTGAGGCATATTTCATGCCAAAAAAGAACATAATCCAAAAAAAAAAAATGACCAGATAAAAGACCACTTAGTTTTTGGACTAAGAAATAGGGACTTATTAGAGAAACTACAACTGAGGGAAGATCTCAGTTTAGAAAACTTTATCGAGATAAATAGGTGAAAACAACAAGTGAAGGAAATGCAGGATAAGCTGGTCAACGCAATAAAAGAAAACAAAAGAAAAATTATCTGCAAAAACCATAAAATACCCCAAGATGTGAGAAGTGTACTGTAACAGATCTCACAAGTTTGATAATTGCCCAGCAAAAAGGAAAATCTGCTGTTACTGTGATAAACTAAAGCACTTCGCAATATCTTGCAGATCGAGAACACAGAAGATACAAGAAATAAAAAAAGCAGAAAACATACTTCCTTGGATCTATGTACAAAAAAGAACTCAGAAAAACATTGAAACTAATCATTTTTCCAGATGGGCTATGGCAGAAGTTGGGAAAAGACATCTTAAAATTGGATGGGGGGTATTATTTAGTTGTAACAAACTATTTCTCCCATTACTTGGAAATAGTGTAATTAAGCCCACTCACAAGTAAAACAGTAATTGGAAAATTACCAAATATATTCGGTAGATGGGGAATACCCGCTGAAATTGTAAGCGATAATGGAGGACAATTCACCACAAACATATTTCAAAGAATTTGCTAAACAATACGAATTCACAGACACCACAGTCAGTCCTCATTTCCCACATGACAATGGAACTGAGGAAAGCATAGTGAAATTTTGAAAAAAAAATATTACAACAGCCAGATTTCTTGCATTAATGGAATACCATAGTTACACCTATAACTGCTATCTTGATGGGTACGAAAATTAAAACAATTTTACCCAGTCACCCAAATCATCAAATTTATGGGAAGCAAAAGAGAAAGATTGATCATACAAAACAAGATGTAAAATAAAATTATCATAAAAAACATGGTGTTAAAGATCTGAAACCAGTAAAAGTGGGAGATAGAATTCAAGAAAAAATAGAGGAAGAGAAAAGGTGGAAAAACACTGGCACAGTAATAGCAGCAAATACGCAAAATAGGACATACACAGTAAAGATGAAATCTGATGAATTCCTCAAAAGAAACAGGAAACATTTAATGCCTATTCAGAAAGAACACAATGCTTTCTGAGAAAGAGGAAAGGAAAGAAAACTAGATCCAATTCAAAATCAAGAAGATCTAGAAAAGGACAGTTAACACAAAAACCAAAACACTTAGGACTTTGTGTGAAAATTAAATAATAATAATAATAACAATTGAAAATAAATAAATAATAATATCTAGACAAAGGGAGGTGTTGAATCAGTAAGTTATTATTGATAGCAATAATAAGGATTAAGGGCTATGCTCCTTGTTGCTTGTATCTGCTTCTTGGGATGGTTTTCACAGGAGTTTTGATAAAGTTTGTCATCACTCTGACTATCCAAGCTGCAGCAGCTCAGAAAGTCAATCATTTATTTTGATGAATGTTACCCTCATGAACGAAATACAAGATTTGTCTAACAATCTCTTCAGAGCTGTAGGCTATTTCAGCAAATTCTGATGCTGAATTATCTAGTATTTCAAATGATTTGTTCAATTGTCTAAACATTCTTGCTTCTTCTGGATGTATATGAACATCAATATTCTTCAAAAAAACTCATGTGATGTGCATTTTTCTTTCTAAACTTCAAGTCGTATGCAAAGTTTTTCAGGCACTGTATTGTTCAATATCAATAAAAATTTCAAACTTATGTGTTACTTGATTTTTAGAACTGATTATTTCTATGATACATCATAAAGAACATCCACACATCAATTTGTTAAACTCTGCTTCAAATTAGACCTCTTTCTGATTCACTCCACATCCAAACCTGCTGGCTGGATGTGAACGCTACGAAAGAAAAATAAAAAGTAAAAAAGTTGCTCTCTGTGGTGGGGCCCTGAGCATTGCATCTGACTCATGAAACAAATCCCACAAAAAGACAGATCCAATCATGAATGTTACTGCAAAAGCATGACAAAAATCATTGAGTATTGTATCTACCCTGACTGCTTAAAAGGTCCCGCTTGTGCCACTCATGACAGCAGGCATGCAATCACTGAGTTCACCAGTGGCCCTGGGTCAATCAACCTGACACAAGAAACACCAGGTCCATACATGGAAGTTTATTTTTTATACAGTACAATTTACACAGCTATTTCAAGTTTTGTTTGAACAATTTAAATTCTTTGTGTTGTAGACATTATTTCTAAGGTTGCTAGTACAATTACACATTTACATTTTACTCACATGCATATAGAAGAGAGTGTTCTGAAAAGTTCTCACTTTGAAAAGGAAGAAATTACCTCCAAAAGTCAGTCTTTCACAAGAGGGGTGAGCAAAGAACTTTTTAACATCACCTCATGCATATATATATATATATATATATATATATATGTATATACACACTAATAATCTTTGTTCAGACAAATTACTTTATGATGTATTAATGTTATTAGGAATTTAATTGTCTGAAGAAAGCTTATGATGTTAATGTCACTTAAAGTTACACACACCCATGTGTCTGCGTGTATATGTATATATATATATATATATATATATATAGAGAGAGAGAGAGAGAGAGAGAAAAATAGATAGATAGATTTTGGTGATGTTATAATTTTTATATATATATATATACACACACACACATATCAATAATAAATGTACACATTGTTCCTCACTAGTAGTAGAATAGAAACTGACAGATTGAAAGGGTCAGTTTTTCAACCTGAACCTGAAGATTACCTCATTTATAAAACTCAGAGTTGTACTACCAGTGAGGAAAAATATGCATATGTATTTATTAGTATAAATGTTAGCTTTGTTATTATACATCAAGAACTTTTATTAACACCAGCATTCAATGTGCACTCTCTCTCTATATATATATATAATTCTTGAATATGAGATAAAATCATCGTTGGTTTTATCTCATATCCAAGAATTTAATTTCTTCTTTTCTGATTGCTTCCTTTATGATGATGGCATTGATGATTAAGTAGACTAATTCTTGCATGGCAGACCTGATGGCATTAACTGCATAGTAATGTTGGGAGAGGATGATATTGATTTTGTCAAGCCTTTCTCTCTTGTCATGGCCTCAGACTTGTGCTTCAAACAATTTAGGCTCAACTCCATTGGCTTTCAGCACTGTTTTGAGTTGGTCCTTGTATCTTCATCAAAAAGGGCAGCTCCATGGTCTTTTCCCAGAAGTGAGTTTACTGAATAAGACTTGAAATGGAAACCTTGTCCCTTCTATTCTTGCTACATGCCCTGACCATCGAAGATGATGTTTAATGATCAGCGATTTGATGCATTGATTATTTCCAAGACCTTGGTGTTGACCACATAGAACTTCAATTTGATGTTCAAGATTGAACAAAGCTTTTGCTGGTGAAAGTGATGCAAGAGTGAAAGAAAATCAGAGTAGAAGAACGTGCCAATGATGTGAATTCGTTTAAGGTGGACCTCATCTTGCCAGGAAAATTATGCAATTTATGTTTCTTGTATTTTGTAAGTACATTTTTAATATTATAAAATTTTCAGTATTGAACTTTAAATAATTCACATGTTATTGAATGATTACTGCTTGCTCATGGCAACATAGAACTGAGCAGAACATATTGCATGTAACTTGAAGACAAGCTGAGCATTACCAAGTAATGCTATTTGCCCTGAAAAATGTCATGATGGATCCAGTATGGTACCCTGATGATCTATTAGGACATAGAATAATTTGATTTTCATAGCACTCAATACAAAATAACATAGATCTTTCTATTTCTATGCAAAATTCTAATCACTTAAGGCCTGTAAAGAATTATTAATGCTCTAATCATTTAAGCTTACCAAATAAAAAGATAGTTTGGATGATAGGAGTTCATATATGAAGTCAATGCTTCTTTTATTTCTTTTTTTTTTTTGAGTTATATTCTGTTGCATCATCAAATAGAAGACAAGACATTGCCAAATATTGCCTTAAGTAACAAAAGTATAAATAATGTATAAAGCACTTTTAATTCTCTGCAGGTTATAAAGTGAGTGCTATTCTGGTCAATTCTTAAAATACATTTCTGCCATCTTAAAATCTATGTAGCTAAATAAACTTTTTTTAGATCTGTAATATCTGCTGGTGCTTGCTGATGCTGAGCAGACACATGCAGACAAAGTTTTCATATTAAATTTAATCTGATTGCAATAAAAAGAAACTAAATGAAATCTATTTAAATGAAGAATAATCTTGCCAATTTAGTGATCCACATTCATCTGCTATAATGATTTGATCATTTTATATTTTCACTGTCTTCAAGTGATTCTATCATAAAATCAGACTTTTTTTATTTAGCAAAATTAGAACTGTTTATCATTTGCCTTCTGAAGATGTGTTATATATATATATATATATATATATATATATATATATATATATATATATATTTGCAAAAAAGTTTGGTTAAATAATTTAGACATATTATGTAGATTTATTTTGGTTGTGATCTTTTCATATTCACAGATTAATTTCTTGGTAGCCTTAGAAAATTGATTAAGAAAAATACCAATATTTTCTTTCAAATAATTGTTATTTTCCCAAGTACTTTCAATCTCATCTGAAACCATCTTCAGGGGGTTAAATAGTCTGTGAATGTGTATATGTATTTCTGTAAATTCAAAACATTCCAACCGTTCATTTTTTCTGCATTATGCAGCATTCTAGATTTAAAATTTAAAATTCATCTATATATATATATATATATATATATATATATACACATAAAGAGCATTTAGCAAAATATGAAATTTAATTCTCTACCATGGACATAAAAGAGAAATTCTGGTTGTGTTTTGGTTAACACACTTGTAATACATTCAGCAGCATGGCTTGACTACAGAAGGTCATGGTGGTAGAATCAATGAATGCATCAATGTTATATATGGGCAAATGAGAGAAGAGTACATAATCTGGTCATATTTTAGCATACATTATGAGATTTTAACCATGAAGACACATAAAAAGCAACTAGATAGCAACAGTAGAAGAAGAATCAGATTTCCTTCCTGCTGCCCTACAAGTCAATAGAATATGCAGTTAATAACAGTAGAGATGGAAATGGTGAAGGAGACTAGAGTTTAACTGAATGCAGTGTAGCATTTTTGAATCAGTCAGCCAAGCTTTATTAACTGATCACTCAGACCATATGTGAATAAAAACCTTTCGGCTGTAGTAAAGAATGTAATTATGAAAGCAATTACCTATGAAAGATAAAACTTTAAGAATATTAAAAAAAAAACAAAAAAAACAAACAAGGTGAATGATCAACATGGTAGAACATTATAAAAGAAAAGGAATTACAGTGCTCCCTTTGGAATAAGGTCAAAATAAAAGAGAGAGAACAATACTGGAAAGAAGGTAATGTGAAAAAAGTAGCATATATGCATTCCTTTTGAGTAAAGTCATAAATAATTAGTGTTAGGGCCAGTGCCCAGGAGAACAATATTTGGCTATCAAGTTTTTTCATATTATGAATTTGTATATTTTTCTTATTGTTTTGTTTTTTTGGTCCTATCCTAGCGCCTCAGCTTCAGTCACTTTCCCACCACTATAATATATAATAAATTATCCCAGTCAAATTCTTAAACCATAAATTATGTTCCTCCTAAAGGGATAAAAATATACAAGCACTCAAGGATGACAGAATACAGCAAATATCCATGAAAGGCTGAACTCTAAAGAATTGTGAAAAAAATAGCAAAGTTTAGGCATCCAGCCTGATTCACTTGTGAGTAAGAAATATAATTAACCTTAATGAGTAATGATACTGGTTTAATTTTAGACCATACTGACCTCATATGATTTGCTTGTATTAAAATGTTATAAAAGAAGAAAATTTGGGTGAAGGAAATAATAGAAAAAAGAAAATCTAGAAGGAACCATTTTTAAAAAATTGTGATTTTAATTTTTTTCCAGGTTTTATCTTTGTTAAGGAAAACATAGCTTTTAAATATCATTTGGAAATTATGTCATATTGTCTTTTATTATTACTCATATTTTACTAGTATTTTTTTTAGCCATAATTTCTGCTGCTTTATAATATCAATCTCTGATCATCATTCTACAACTCCAGTGGGATTAAAAATAAATAATGAGTATTCGGTAAGACTAAAAACCATATTTTTGGGAATCATGGCCTTCTATTGCAACTGCTTTATCAATTAAGCAGGCATCCTAAGAATAAGTGACACAAGTTGTTGCCTTGCTCACAACTTATTCTTTATTTTAAAATGTGAATCTGGGAATTACAATAAAATGCAGCAGATATTGACATTCAAGAATTACTAGTAAAAAAATGTAATAGCAATTGTCAATGCTTTGTCTAAGAAATTTGTGTACTGTTATTTTTTTTCTGTTGTCTATTTCTAGACTATTAATTATAAACAATACTCACGGTCGTACAACTAATTCAATTTCTCCATTCGGTTGCGATATGATCTGTTGCACTTCTTCATAAGTCTTCCCAGTGAGCTCGATTCCATTCCATTCTAATATTTGATCACCTGAAAAAAAAAAAGTCAAGCTAATAATTTTTTTCTTTTAAAATCACTCTTAATTGATCTACAGATCAATCAAGTCTTCAAAGAATCTTTAAATATTAGCTGGAGATCATATGGCAATATGTTATCTACGACTGCTGGCAACTGATACAAAAAATGATTATATAAGTCTGTAACCTAATGATAAAAAAAATTTACAAAAGAAATACTTCCTGATTTTTAATGCACAAAATATAGATTAAATGTAAAAACATGCCTAAATAAACTTAAGCTCAAAACTAAAAAAAAAATTGGTGTTTAATCATCAAAGGAGCAACATTTTGACAGAAAGTAGGTTGGGGAACACGCACACACAATTATGGAGGGAAAAAAATTGGTTGAAAATAATAATGATGATTGTAGTCTCCTAGTTTTAATTTAACAGTAACAAAAAAACATAATTGTTCACAACATATTCAAAGGAAAGAAGAAATTGTACTGTTATTATTTGATGTAAATTATAGACAGATTAAGGATTACAGGTGACAAATACTATGCTTGATGAATCCACTCAGGGCTATTATAAAATCTACAGAGTCAAGAATCTATTCATCTTGAGAAAGATATCAAATGTACTAAAGAAGAATATTCATTTGCTAATTGATCTAGAAAGTGTTGATAAATAATGCTGCTGATAATTTTAGAAAGAACTATTGTCATTTCAAATGTTTTTATTCATTCTACAGCCTTCTTCAGTTTTACAATAAGTATGGAAAGAGAAAACAAGTTGTAAAAACAGAAAAAAAAACATGGTGGATCAGTCATAGACCAACCAGTTTGGTTTATTTCCATCAATTCAAGCCACACTGGCAATACTGCTCTCAGTACTAGTTTAATATTCGTGAATTCATATTTGCACTCCAATTCCCTTCATGCTAAGGGAAGAAATCCACATTGGCATAACTCACATATCTGTCCAATATGGTAATATATGCCACTTACTTCAATTTTCTCACTCTCTGGTGACATCACCTATTATCTCTCCATTTAGGATTTGCCATGCTCTATTTATGAGAACTCATTCTCATAAATAGTTGGTCAGTAAATTAATCACCATTTCTATTCACTGCAAATATCTGTAGAAAACAGACCTCTCACTTTCATTTTGGATTAAATACCAGAAAATTGCTGGAAAACTGATTAGCTGAAACATTGTAGTAACAATAAAAGCAACATAAATAATGACATCAACAGTTCAAAGAACTCTTGGAATAAAATGTGAATGTTCAACTAGATTTTAATACTCAGTAAGTTTTATTTTTTGTTCCACTAGTTTATAGCAGGTTCTTCCAGTTCTCTATCTTTAAGTGGTATGTCTCTTCACAATTTAGATTATGACTCCCCACAGCTTCCTTTTTAATTTAATATTTGTAAACTGTATTGTCATGATTATTCCTGAGAAAGACATTATAGTGGTTTCCCATTGTCTATTCCAAGATTTTGAATTCAGTGTTGCCGTTATAGATTGTTTATCAAAGTTAGAGAACCATGTCTGATTCTGCTATTTAACCATAAGTAGGTAAACAAAAGATGGATTCATGCCTGTCCCAAGGTCAAAAATGCAAATTTTCGCCACCAGAATTTGAACTTGGCTTACCAATTTAGTTTTCTGCACTAAACATTCATCAACCCCACACCTCTTTTCAGTTTCATTTTGATTTTTAAAATTGTTCACATAAACATATACAGAGACACTCCTTTAGGAAACAAATATTTAACACCCATAAAAATTTAAAAATGTGATAATCAGATGATAACTTTTAACAAAATGGAAAAATCCATTAATATAATAAAGTATTGATCATAGGAATTACAAGGGACAAAAGTTAAAACTCAGAATTTTACTTATTTGCAAACATAATATTTTTTTATAAGAAATGTTTAAAGTTACTTCTCTTGATGACTGCATCATTTATGCCCAACACTTAAAAAAAAAACAAAGGACGGATAGACATTTTTTATTTCATGTTGAATATGATTTTCTACACCAGAAGGCCAACAGATATTATTCATTTGTCTTCATTTTTATAGTTATGTTTTGGCTAATGCATTCTCTAGCCTCCCTCAGGTATATGTTGTATATAGTCTTTAGAATTTACTTACTATTCTTTTTATTTCCATTTTAATTTTTCATTTAAGAAGATTGTACCAGGAAAAAAAGTACTCAGCAAATTCTAAAAGTCAAATGTAACATATACTCAAAGATTGAATAATAATTTGGCCAAAATGTGTCAAGAAGAACAGAACTGAAGATATTAGTTCAAGTAATTTATGAAATAATGGTGGTACTTCATTTCTTGAGAAAATAAAACCTTTCAATGAATTACTGAATAAAACAATTTGGAAAATCATTAATAATTATTCTGAAAAGTTGTGTCAAATATAGAAATTAAACTTCAATCTAAAACAGATGATCATAGAATTTACAAAAGGTTTTTTTGGGGGTAAAAATATTTCAATATGTTCTATTAAGAGAAAATTTCCTTTTAATTTCAAAGTGATAACACAGGTTTGTGGAGATATGTTCATTGAATTCTTTCCTAATTGATCTAAAAATACCTTCCTCAGTTTTTATCTGCATATGGTAGTCAACCTACTATATAAACAGTAATCTTCAGTTTTTCACTGACACATTAAGAAAAATTCCAAGACACTATTTTCTCTTTATTTCTCATCAGTATTTCCAAAAGTTCTGAAATGAAGTATTGATAATAAACTGTGAATTAACCAATCTCAATTCTTCATCTTTATTTTTAGGTAGTTTTCATTGTAACTGCTTAGACTATTATTCTAATGCCATCAATAGAAACAAAGAATACAGTCTTGGCAAAATATGAACTCTCATACCTTTGCCTCAGAAAGTTTATCTTTCTGTGATAACTGCTCTTAATGAGTGGGCTGGGTTTTGTTTTTTATTTCTAATGTATGCTGTTTACTGATGGTTTGAGTAGTTGCAATAATGATGGAATGATACTTTGAGTAGTTGCAATAAAAAACAACTAAAACATTAAGTAAAAGGAGTACTAGCCAAAAATGAATAAAATTTAATCATTCTTTATCTAATAAGAAATCAAGATTAGTATTAATAATATTATGAATTATTCAAACCTGCATTCATATTGTGACTGGTGTGCTTTTTAGACCACCTCAAATTTATGTTGCATTTAATATTTTGAGATCTTTCAAAGAGACAATGGTACTTTTTATTTCATTAGTGACTTTTGCTTTTTGAAAAAAAAAGTATAAAAGCAATATTAAGAGTTGTAAGTGAAATAAAAGTTCCTTAAAGATTATGGAGTGCATTATACACATAAGTAAAACTGAACAGCATACAGATCACAAAATAATGTAATGAAAGCAACAGGGGAAATTGCTGGTCAAACAATAATCAACATCCTGTTTTCAAGTTCATACATGAAATAGTAAACTAGAAACATACCATGACTACTTACATTAAACTTCTGCACTGTAAATGCAGAATGTCTACCATGTCTTTACTCATTTTTTCTTTACTTACTTTTCTTATACTCTAAGAATTTTATTTGTTGCCCACACTTTCAGTTTTGATTCTTTAAATTAAGAGATTTTTTTAAAAAGTGATTAAAAATGAGATAAACATTGTACACAAGTTTGCCAATTTGTTCAATTACAAGTTCCTTTATCATAAAACTAGCCCTTATATCAGTTCCAAAGGATAGTTCAAGATAACTAATATTGCAAAAGCCTGTTTTAGACCAGGTGATGCTTATTGATCCCTCTAATAGGAATAACAATTCTAATTCTTGACTATTTCAACAATTTCTCTATTAAATGAATAAGTGATTCAACATACAAGTCTATAAGAATTTTCTTGTATTTTCTTGTTTGGTATAACCATTATAAAATAACTAATGTCTTTTAAACAACATAATTTTCACATTGAAAAAAAAAAAGATTTTGAATATGGCCACTTACCCTCTTCCAGCTCACCATGTAACTGTTCAGCAATGCCTCCCGGGTAAATAGCTGCTACATAGGCAACCATCTCTTCATCTGGACTTTGGTGTTTACCTCCGACAATCTTCATTCCTATCCCATTTCCTGTTGTAATATGGAACCATAAGAAAATTTTAGAATAATAAGAGAAAAAAAGAAAAATTTAATTTCAATGAAATTTTATGGGCATCCTTCCAAAATTTGTTTAATTTACACCTGTCAAGAAGCAGTAAAATAAAAAAATAAATTTGACATGGAATGTAATATTTTTTAAAATTTAATTTCAACAATGACTTTTATCAAAAATCAAAATTTGATAACAAAATTATACAAACATACATTATACAATTTTTCAAGAAAAAATATTTGCTTTTAAAATAAATTTAACTAATTTTTTATAAAATTTTATAATTTCTATAAAACAATGATACATGAAATAAAAATCACCTCTCAAAAGCTGATATTCAGTATTATTCTTAAAATAAAATTTCTATTAAAATAGGTTATTCTTAAAAAGTCTCAATACTAGCTTAATAAGGAAAATGAAATTACCATCTAAGAAAGTTTCCCATATTAGGTTATTAAGTTTAAATAGAATATCCTATTCAAATGTACTAGAGTATCATCTTAGTTCTTAACTATCCTAACACTTATATTAAAAAGAATGTTGATATAATTCAAATAAACAATTTCAGAGTGCTTTTTTTTAAAAATCCTCCTTTCATAAAGGGAGAACAGATTATTATTATTGGCCCATCCTGTTTTTTTGCATACATAACACAAAATAAGAAATGTTTAAGTTGAGCAATGTAATAAAAAGTTGTATTGCATAAAAGTAATTAGATTTTGGCAATCAATTTTTGATGAATGGATAAGTAGTGTATCCTGAGGAAAATATTATAAGGTCTAAAGAATATTATTACTAAAATATAGAACTATTGGAACATGAATATTGTGGCTCCTTATAAGCATCTTTTTGTGAAAAATAAAGTTTCTCAATTTTTTTTAGACTATTATTCATGTAATTTTAGACATCCTACTAAATGTTCTAAAAGGTTTAATGAATAGAGGTAAAACTGCTCTTTTTTCACAAGGAAAGGCCTGTCTGGAATAAGACTCTATATCAAGACTGATTTAAAATAATAAAGAATGTCAATCATCTGAGGGTTTATCAATAAGTCTGTAACTTACTTCACTGTTGAAAGTTCAATCAATATAATATTTAGCAATGATGCTAAGTGCATTACCAGAGAAGGATATTATGTGGAAAAAAATTTATGTAAAGTAAGTAATGATTTTTATGTATGCATGTATTTTTATTTATATATATATAAATATTATTTATATAATAAGAACAATTTTATGGGAAAGAAGTATGATAAAGTGGAAAATGTTTTCATGTGACACATTTCATCCTTAAGGACTTCAAAGGATTAACTTTATGTTTATGCAACTACACATGTGCATGAGCAAAAGAAGATCAACATAAACTTAGTCCAATGAAATCCTAAAGGATGAAATGCATCACATGAAAACTTCTTACACATTATATATATATATATATATATATATATATATATATATATATATATATATATATATATATATATATATATATAATTGTTGCATAAAAATTTTCTTTAAACCAGTGTTTATCATTACTTATATTGAATATATAATATTCAATCACATAGCCATATAAAATTCCCTGATTGTACATAGTGTGAATGCATTGTTCAATGGAAATTCAAACCCAACTAGCACTCATTGATAACCAGTTTGTCTGAGTTAGTTTACCAAATAGGCTTTATGCTATCTACTTGTGTTCAGTTATTGAATGAAGCTTGTCAAATCTGCTACTGAAACCTTCAAAATGCTTTATCAGATTTTTGGCAAACATTTTTCAGGTTTTGAGAATGACTTGAGTTTCAAGGCTGGTAAAATGTCACTTCATGATGAGAAGCATTCCGAATGACCAATCACCAGCAGTATGCTAGAAAATGTAGAAAATTATTTTGTAACATATCCATGAAGATCATCATCAAACAATCCATATGTTCTCTCACATGATTGGAATCAGGAAGCCTGTCAGGAGATACTATTGCTGGAACTTGCCAATATCACCTTGTATATTCTAATAAACAATATTTTATGGACATGTATTTTTTGTTTTTATCTATGTTTGAGTTTATATTTATCTCAATTTTGATTACATATATCTTCAAAGAAGAAAGAGTAAAAATATGAATATACTGATTTTTAGCAAATTTTAAACCAAATTCATAAACAGCTGACAAAAGATGTCTCATAGTAAAACTGATGTATTCTTTATACAAACAACACCAAATCAACATATTATCATATTCATAACTGATGTCCTATGAGAAACCTTCACAAAGTTCAGTGAGCAAAGAAAGTTTCTGAACATTTATTGTTTGCCTTCTCATTCCTCTATAATTTTGCCAATCATCCATGCTAAATGCTGCTGTTGTTTGGGAAAGTCCAAAAGGATATTTTCAATATGCTTCTTTATAATTCTTAGCAGCACTCCCTACATGCAAGCCACCAATCTAACACTGGGTAGCATGCCACTTACTGCTGGTGGCCTGCTGTTTGACCACCAACATGTTTGTCTCAGAAATGTTACCACTGGTGGACTGCTAGAGGCCCAACAGTGGCCTGCCAGTGGCTGCCACCAGAGGCCATGACATTGCCATTGGTGACCCGCCAGCAGGCCACTAGCAGCTTGTGTGTAGAAAAGGTCAAGTGTATTTATTAACCACTTGCAACATCCATCTTGAAATATTGTTTTTCCTATCTGAAAATGGCTCCATTTTACATCAATGAGTTAGCAATTCAAATGCTAAAAAAAAAAAAAAAAAAAAAAAATGATATATTTAAGTATACAACTTTCATGGTGTGCTTAAGTAATAGAAACTTCAATAAAAAATTTTAAGATTACATGCATGATTATCGATATCATGACTCCTTTTAAAGTAAAATATCTAATTGAAAAAAAAAAATGTGAATTTTATTATAAGACACCCTTGAAGTAAGAAAAGGTAAATAAAAAATTTAATTAACTGAAACATAAATTTACAGCATATGAAAGGAATATTTTTAACAGTAATGTGATGAAATAGTCATTCAAAAAATAAGGTTAAAAGGAGGGCCAGCCAAAAAAGAGTGATAAAAATAAAAAAAACAAAAGAAAAAGTAAATAAAAAAGGAATTAAAATCAGTTTAAAAAAATAGAAAAGAAAATTAAGAAGACATTTTAAAAGGGGACAAAAGAGACTTAAGAAAAGGATGGAGAGAAGAAAATGGAGTTTGGAGCTGAGGAGTGGAGAAGTGACAATAAGGATTGGTAAAAATGACAAAAAACAAGACAAAGTTTCAAAAACTGCATTAAGGAAATGGAAATTTGTGCATTATTTTAGGTGAAAAAATAAAAACAAAAGACTTTTTTTTTTTAAATATTATAAACATGATTTTAACATAATAAAATGTGGTAATAATATTAATAATAAAAAAATTGTGTGTATAAGCAAGCAAAAAAATAGCAAACAAAATACAGAATTGATAACAAGAAGCACCAACATTTAATATTTAGGATATAAAGCAAAAATAAAGCAAATGACTTTTGTTAGCTGGATTGTAACAAGAGCAGTAATAGTCCTTACGGATTAAACTATTTCATTTTTCATTACAGAAATTTTGTTTGCATTCATAGTTATTATTCTCACCTAACCTATGAATTATAGAAATGCAAAATTGTTTACTGTTATTAATCAAATCCAATCAATGTTTCAAACATATTTCTACTGAGAAAATATTTCTGCAACAAATACACACTTAGTTATTTGTTTTTGTATCTTTAATATTGCTCTTTTGATTAGAGAAGAGATCTTTGTTACTCTCTGAATTACTGAAATAAAAAATTATCATTACTATACAATGTCTACTACAGGTAAGATATGAAGACTTGAATAAAAGAAAACAATTGCTTATTACTGATGGTCATAAGTGTTGTTATACAAAACTGATTAAGCTATGAGTACAAGTTATGCATAACTTAGTATGTATGAAATATGATTCACTTAACTTTGATATATATATCTATATATATATATATATATATATATATATATATATCAATGTGAAAGAAATAAAATATACAACTAAGAAATATCTATTTTTCAATATTTACTGCCAATAAAAAATAGTTATTTAATTATTTATGTTAATAAAGTTTGATTTTCATGTACAGTAACTGCTTTAAGCAATTAGCTTAAAGAATAAAAATAGATTTATTTTCATTTTGACCATTTCCTACGAAAAAATTCATGTAAAGTAAAAATATATACATATATTGTTAGAAAAAACATTTCAGCGAAATTCCTTTCTGAAAGTAAATGATTATTTTTCTTGTCAATATATTAATAATAAAAAGGAATTTATAGACTTACATTACAAACTCTGTTACAAGAAAGATATTTCTGCATCACAAGAAAAAGAAACCCTATTTTTGTTACAAGAAGCAAAAAATATTAAATGTTTATCCTGTGTCCAGTAAGTATGCATGGTCAAATTTAAAGGCTTCAAAGACAGTATTTTGGTCATATATATATATATATATATATATATATATATATATATATATATATATATATATATATATAATGTGTGTGTGTGTTGTATTTATTTTACTTTACTCACAATTCTTCAGTTACTGGAATCTCCTGCCTTCTTCAACTATCTATCTTATTCAGTAACATTCATTATGCCGACCAAACTTCCAAATTAATTCAGCCTTGTGATACTGCTGTGGTAAGGGATTGAACTTACAACCAGCAGGAAACTAGATACAAAGCAATGTTTTTATCTATTAGGCCATTATCCCAACCAACAATATAGAACAATCAGAAGGTGGAATTTTGGAACCTTCCCAATGTTTATACTTTGGTAATCAAAGATTCCTTATATGGTGTTTATTTCTCTGTTTGGCCTAGTATAGCAAAATTTTTATTAAAGCAGCTACAAAGTTACCATCTAAAAGGGAGATATATAGATTTTCAAACATAATACCATAATAAAATCTGTTTATATTCTATTTCAAATCAAAATATTTTTTATAATTTTAAGTCAATTTTCCATTCATACAGTTATATCTAAAAATTTTATAATATGGGCAAATTAATAAGAAAGGTGCCAAACATCAAAATTAAGACAGGTTGTTACAAAATAGATAACTATTTAAAAGCTATAAATCTTTTATGTGCTTTTAAAAACTAATGTAGTGAAATCCATAAATTTAAAAAAAAAAAGAGATGCAACAATCTAACTAGCAAGTGACTTGAAAGTATATAGGTCAGAAGGTGAAAATCCTTCAGACATTCCATATGCTCTACATTTTTCAGAAAGAACGTGTATTTACAAAATGAAGATATTGTTCATTTTACACTTATAAAAAATATTCAATTTTTTAAAAAATTATCATCATCTTTGTTGTATGTTGTAGACAGGCTGTATACTTTTTCTGAATTATACCCATTTATATTTTTTTTACAGTCAAGTTCTATAAGATTTATTGATTACTCATTCCCAACTGACATCAATTTCCATATTCAGCTTGCTAATGGAATTTTTGATAAATCTGTATATGCCAATTCTTTCAGTATCCATATTTTCCAAGGGGGTACTTTATCAATTCTAAAATAGTATATTAAAAAAAAACATAATGGGATATAATCCAGAAACACTACATCACAAATTGCAATGCAGCTCATAACCAACAGATCAGACATGAGAGAAAATTTTCACCTAAAATAAGCCAGAGAATAAAAGTCAAAACACTGTGAAAATATAACAAAGATGAGGATATTTTAAAAACTTAACTGAACTCATCTCAAAATCTCACACAAAAATTACAATATGATATGCTAGGAGAAAAGCTAGCTATTCAGTGCATTTCACCTTTGCTTGTGAATGATTTTCAAAATGATAATTATAAAGCAAATATAAACATGAAATGTAAGTAACAAACTAAAAAAACAACAATTTTTTTAGTAATTAACCCTAGAATTCTTCATTAACTACTTTTTGTGCATATATGTCCTGAATAAGAATAGAATGAACATGTTAGATGATAGATGAATTAAATTGTACAGAATGGTTAGTATTTAGTAAGATGATGGCAATCCTTCAGTTGAAAATTACTCTTTTTCACGTTTGGAATAGCTATTTCAAAAAGAAAAGTTTTTGAAATATTGATAAACTTGTTGGTCTTTGGTGTAAATGTCCTCTGGTTATAATGAAATAAATAAAAATTTACTCTGAAATATAGATATTAAGTTAAGTATTGGAAAACGGAAATTTCTTCAAGTGACCATGGATAACAGAAATTGCATGAAAAAAAAAAAAAAAAAAACATTGTGCGATGGTTAACAAATTTCTGAAGATTTATGCCATTGACATTATTTCCAAATCAGAAAAATTAAAAATAATGAAAAAAAAAAAAAAATGAAAATAAAACTCTTCCCAAAATGTTTCTTCTGGATATCCATTCAAAAACATATAACGTCTCACCAAGAATACTGATAAAAGATATCAATATTAATTTCAAAATAAAACTGTCTCATGTACAAAAATGCTTCTTGATGAAAACACAGATACTAAATATGATTAGTATTACAATGTTTGGCTACAGCAACAAAAATAATCTTGCGGTGTTTATTTAACAACATTTTGTCCCTGTTCCATACAAAAAACATGTACTAGTCTACAATTCTCTTTAATCAGTCCTTTAATTGAAAATAAATATTTATATTGATAAGAGAAAATATTTTCTAAAATTAAATTGTTTATTATCATGTCTTAACAGTAAACAATAGTCAAATTATTTTGTGAAATTAGATTTGAAAACTTGTAATAAATAAAAGTGTTCCTTTATGTAAACAGTGATCTGTTTATTGTTTTTTAAATCTATTTTTATTTAGCTTAAGGAGCAAAAATATTACTAGCATATTGTAAAAATAAATTATGGATATAAATCCAACAAAGCTTAGTGACTTGAATTTTAAAAATAATGACAATGGGGAAACACCTGAAGCATTTAAATAAGCCAAAGCATAAAAAAGCAAAGCATTTCATGTATTGTGTTTTTTATTATTTATATTCTTTTTTGGTCAATATTCAAATGTTATATTTGAAATAAGCCTTTTCAATAATGAAAGCTATTAAATTAAGATTAAAATCTTACATTTAAAGCTATTAAATCCATATTATTATTGTTATCATTATTTACAACTAATGCATGTTGGACTTCTTTGTTAACAGCTGGGTCATGAAAACTGTTACATGCAAAAATTTTATAACACTGATTTTAGTATGTATTAAAGAGTAATAGTATATTTTTCACAATAATGAGAAGTTTGATTGTCATAAAATATGCCTGCATTTGAACATTGACATTTTATTTATTTTAAAGGTTGGTGGGTAATTTTTGCAGCTGAAAAAACTGTGAGAGGGAATAAGCAAAATTGAAAGCATTCATAAACAATAAAAACAACCAAAAATTGCCAAAATTTGTACAATATGCAAAACACAGAATGGATGTCAATGAATGGATCAATGCTTGGATGTGTCGGATGATGAACTCTAATTATCAAAATGAGAAACATTCCATGTAAATGGTTGAAAAACCTGTATAAAATCTATCTATTAGTCAATGAATCATTTGCTATAAAATGCTCTATATGTGTACAAAGCAAGTGTATGTGCATAACAAGGAATAATATATTGCATATATTCACATGTATACATATATACAGTGAATTCATGGGGCATCTCTAGGTGGTGTAATAGTCAGAAAACTTGTCTTGCTAGAACAATTACTACTGAGAGGTGAGTTCGATCATCACTGGGTGCCCCCTACTTTCGACCATGTGCCACATCTAAGCTACACTTGGAAAATCACTATACAATGAATTCATGTATGTGTGTTTACATATAAACATATTAATAAATATATACATGCACATATATGCATAGTATTGCATACAAGCACATGTATATGGATAGATGCATGTGTGTTTATATATATATATATATATATAAAGGAGTAGTTAAGATTTTTTTTTGTCAAAGCCAAAAAGCTCTTCTTCCAAAATCTGATGTTTGATGTGTTGGTCAAATTTTGGGAAAGGGTGCTGAAAAGCTTTTGGTTTGGTTTACTTCAAATTTTTTTAAAATCCCTTCATATTATATATATATATATATATATAATCATATGCCAGAATGTTTACTTTATTAAACGACAACTTATATCTTTTGAGAATAGGAGAAATGATTTCAGTTTTTATACAAGTTTACTACTTTGCAATCCATGTGATGAAAACTTGCATTCAATTAACAGAATATTTGAAGTAACATGTGTATTGAATTAAATTTACAAAAACCTACACAACATTGTTGTGTCCTCTCCATAAATCATCAAGGTGAACCAGTTATAAAACTAATAAACGTTACTCATACTGTGAAAAGTACTGAATTTTTGTCTTTACTAAATTAAAGTGATATCACCATCCATGATAAGAAACTGAAGTCAGTTCCATGCCCATATTCAATTTGGTCCAAATGTACACACAAATAGACAAATTTCTACTGTTATAGATTTTATTTTTAAAAAGGTCACCAGTTATTATATTTCTATCAGCAATAAATAGAAATAAAGCAACTTGAAATTTATGAAAGGTCTTTAGGAAGAAATATATAGTAGATGTCTGAAAGTAGATATGGATATTACCTAAATGCTAATTGTATGTTTCCATCATAATGAATAAGCATCTTAATTAAGCATCTTTTGTAATTGTACAGTAATTATCTTCAAATGAAAAAATGTATTTACAGTTTATCAGCTTATAAATTTTTAAGGTACCAAAGATAAAAAAAAATGTCATTTTAATTAACATCTAAAGCTTTTGTTTGTAAACTTTATTGTAATTTTCAAGTAATAACCAATAATGTAATTAGTAAACAAAGTGTGTACATACATTTCTTGGGGATATAATGTATTTGTGCATGCATATTATATATATATATATATATATATATATATATATATATATATATATATATATAAACACACATGCAGACTCAAACATGAGGATGAATCAACAAGTCTGCATCTTTTACAATTTTCAGATAAATTTTAGTCTGGAATTTTCAGTGTATAATGATTAATCTATATGATTTTTAGATAATTGTTGGGTTTAAATGGATTGTAAAGGAAAGACATTATGGTAAATAATAAATATCTGTTGTGTAAATTAAATGCTTTTTTATTATTTGAACAACTTATTGATCCACTCATATATACATTGATAATATTTATTTCTCAAAATTATCTCCTTCATTGTCAGTGCATTTAATTCCAAGATGAATATGAACCAAATAAAACTTTATGCAGTCAAAATTTCAGACCAAATTTCAGCTAATAACTATGTGGCAGACTACAGAATTATTGATGCACCTTGTTTTTATATATATATATATATATATATATATAATGAGTGTGTATGTGTTTTATGACATGATTTTTATAAGTCCATTTGAATTTAAGAAAAATTTTACTAGCAATAAGTGACTTAAAAATACTACTTTTGTTTAAAATAAAATGTTTTTCCTTTCTCATGAGAAAAATATTTTTTCGTTTTATAAGCAACTGTGACTGCAACAGCTATCAGAAAGTTAATCAAATAAAATTGCTTAAATATTGCTTCTCTTATGTTGAAAAAGAATCAATTTTCAGTTTACATTCTACAGTTCTCAGAAAATAGATTGTCAGGTAGAAGGAAAAGAAAACATAATCCTTCTCCATCAAATACCCAACATCCACCTACACAGAATAAAGAAAATAAAAATTTTGCTTGTTGGGTGTGACAGGGTTCAGGTATCAAGCACAAAGGGAACCAATTTAAAATGACATAAGATATCATGAAGAAAAAAAAAACAACAACAAAGAACAGCACAAACCTTTGACTGATATGTCTTTCGGATCCCTGGTACCACCTATAAAAAGTATAGAGGAGTAAAAACAAAATGGTTGCAAATCATAGACTGCACCATTCTTGTACTTTCTTCATCCCTTTCTCTTTCGTCTTTATTTTTTCTTTCATAAAGGATGCATTTTTTTTTAATTATTTATTCCATTTTAATTTCTTTCTGATTTTATTTAAAACTAAATGTCTTATCCAATTTGTGCAACAGTGCTATATTTTTTCTCTTTAAATAAGAAAAAATTTCCTTAGGCAAAACGGATTTTACAAGCAAAAGAAAATTATGAATACCTGAACTATAAGATGAACTAATTTTACCAGGATAATTCTATCTAGAATTGAAGCAGCAATAGATATATGTTAAAAGATAAACTCCCTTAATAGAAAAAAAAAATAACATTAATGAAGGATATAAAAGATTTGTCTACAATATTACAACCAATTCTATCAATTTCAACAAGGATGAATGATATCATGACTTGATTTTACATATGAAGATTTGGAAATGGTTTCCCTGATTATAACAAGTCATCCCACATCATTTGCAGGAGACAATAATTAACAGATTATCTACACTATCTCTTACCAAAAATATCTAAGGCAAGCAAAAGATCACTTCTGTTTGTTTTTCTTTTTTTTTTAATGCCAAGTCCCTTCAGAACATGACTCTTGAAATATTTCTTTTCTTTATTATCTGTGAATTATTATGACTTTTGGGGAAAAATAATGGAGTGGTTTTCCCTTAGAGTAGTGCTTCACCAAGACCAGCCACCACTCATAACTCGTGAGAGAAAAGATGGACTCATACCTTTCTCCAAGTCATATACTGATTAATGATTTAAGTGTTTAGATAAATTTTCACTTCATGATTTTTTTCAACAGTAGATTCATATAGAATTAATGAATTATTAAATCCATTTTAAGATGCTTTTTTCAAACTATCAGTTAAGATTTCATCCAGTGTCTCACAGCATAACCACAATAATGATTTAATCTTAAATGATAATATATAAAATAATCATGATGGAAATAAGGCAAAAAAAAATTGCACTCAAGGTTTTATTGACAATTCCTATCCATAACTGCATGAAAGTCATATGGCTAGAAGTCAGGTTAGTATAAAAAGAACATTATTGGCTTCTATTTCTAATGAGTGGTCATAACTAATATCTATTTATCTACATTTAACTTGAATTGAAAATATTCAATGCTGTGTGTGTGTGTGTATATATATATATATATACCCACACACACTTGATTTTAAGATATTACATTGAAAACATGTCAAAATTGCTACACAATTACCATGTATAATTGTGCAGCAATTTCAACATGTTTTCCTAAAATAAAGAATATTTCTCTACTTTGTATTGAGCCTTCTTTCAAATGTTATGAAAGTTGGAATTGTACTCTATTTGTTCTCATCTTACCTGAATATATATATATATATATATATATGAATATTAAATAAATGACAAGAGAGAAAACCATACTGTAATGTTTCACTTAGAATGAATGTCTCCAGACAAGTTTATTGATGTAATCAACCTTATATACGAAAAGAAAAAATGCCAAATTCAACTTTTATCAAAACATTAAAAATACAGAAGAAAAAAAGAAAAATACATTTGAATTTAAATTTTAAAATTTAGATACATGAAATGTCAAAATTTAATTTTAAATGTTAGATGACTCTGTAACTTTAATGCTAATAATCTGTAGTCAGTATTTATTGTATCTTTCTTTTTGTATGCAGTCTTGATCAAAAAAAAAAAAAAAAAATTTTCTGAAGATGTTCTTTTTGAACAAAACAAGTCAAAACAATTTTCTATTTTATCATTTACTTAATTATTTTCTTTATTCCAAAAATGTCCTTACATACTGAACTGAATATTAAAAATAAACTGCATGACTAGTAAAATAACCACTGACTAATGCCTCATGAAATTCAAAATTTGAAACTTTACCTTATTTACAAGTAAATAAAAATTGAATGGGTAATGAAACAGATGATCCTTATTTTGATAAATCCTTGAAATATAAAACAACAACAACAACCTGGTCAGAAATACTTTACTTCTACCCAATTTGAAAAATGATCTTTACATTTATATATGTAAACTGATTGTAAGTGGGAAAGCTGACAAAAGATGTGCCCAAAATTTTTCATGGATTAAGCACATACGTAAAATAGTTTATGTTTAAATATGTTCATATAAATAAACTTTTAAAAACTCAACTTGTACTATTTTCAGAGTACTATATTTTCTAATTTCTTTTTTCCTTACATTGAAAATTTAAAGATTATCAGTTTATCCATTTATAAATTAGATGAGGGGAAACAGCACGTGCATGAATGTGAGATGAACTATATTTCATATTTCAAACCATGCAGTTAGTCATGCTCCACAATGTATTAAAAATAACAAAATAAAATAAAAACTTAAAAAGGAGCAATCTTCTTTTTAAAGCAGTTATAATTCTTCAGTTAATAGCAGGCTAAAAGGAAAAGGAAAAAAAAAATCACACACAATGTACAAAGTCAACAAAAATCATATATATATATATATATATATATATATATATATATATATATATATATATATATATATTCCCCCCAAGCAAAAAATAAATATAATTTATCCCTGCAAAAATAAAAAAAAGTCATAAAGTTATAAGAAATCACAGACTAAACAGAAGCAATGAACCTAAGCCAACTTAATAGTAGTCTCTAGTAAACAATCAACATTCTATCAAAGTATGGTACTTAATATACCTTTATGGTAATAATACTTACTTTACCTTGTATATCTAATTTCTATGTAAGTTTAAATCATTTTACTGATCAAATGATACATACACAAAAGTTGACTGATAAGTAGTCTCCTACTGTGTGGTATCACTAATAATAACATCTTTAAGCACATATTCAGTAGTATATAAAGTCTTCAAATAGGTTTTATATCAGTTTACTGTGTGATTGAGTAATAGCATTTGTTAGTCATGAGTACCATGTCAAAGTTACATTTAAAGAATTGATCAAAGAGTCATTCTCAGAGAATTTCTGCTGAAGGGAGTTGAAATTCACTATGGCATTGTAGAACATTGAGCACCCAATGCATCTGCAGAATAAGGCCTGAAGGAAGAATTTTCTTTGTGTTATGACAATGGAAAGCCACATTAGAGTTAAGGAAGAGTACAAAGTAAGATGCCTGAATTCATATATGTACATTCTCCATACAGATCCTTTTTGGCACCATCAGACTTAAGGTTATTCCAAATATTAAAGGGTATTGAAAGATTTTTTTTTTTTTATCTGTTGCCAAAAGTGAAATGACTGTGTGCAATTTTATAAAAAAGTTAGCCAAAACATTTCTGCATGAGCAGAATGAAAAAGTGTGGAGAACTTTCAGGGTTGGGGGAGTGACAATGTCAAACAATAAATCTGTAATTTTCAAAAGTAATCCATTTCATTTTGATGTGAGTCTGGTCAAAAGCTTGTTTTACTGGTGTGGAGACTTCAATTATCAATCAATTCTCATAATAGCTCTATTCCGACAGTAATGTTTGTACTAATTCCTGACCAGTGATAATCACTTTCTTCCCAATTTTCATTGAATAACATACAGATTGCTGAAAGAAACAAATTTTAGATAAGAAAATTGAAAGATTTGGTGTTTAGTAATCAATTTCTTTCCCTGTCACCAGAAATAGTGTAGAAAATGAATGCAGAGTAGTGGAGTAGCAGTAAAGTAAGTGGGCAGTGATAAGAAAAAGTGAAGCCTTACTGATATATATCAAAATTCAAATGCAATCAGTGCAAAAAAAAAAAACAAAAAAACCCCACAAACAACCAGGATTATTTTTAATTTCTCTCACATGACATCAAAATTTATGTTGCTATAATACTGATCATGAATCCTGTGACCCATCAGGGTCATAGGAGAACCACATGTACTGCTACTGCAATAGAAGTCGTGTTTCTTGAGCAAGAGCCCTACCCTCTACAGGCCAATTTTGAATTCAGAGTTACCTTCTCCTAGACCAGTTGCCACCCAAGGGTATAGAACCCAGTCTTCCCTGCTATTTACCCATAGCTGGGAGGAGGATTCATACCTTTCCCAAGGATATTAGCACATAAGTGAATGTAATGGATCCAAATGAAATTTGAACTCAGCTCTCCAATTCATCAATCTGAGCCACTATCCATTACTACACTGTGCCTCCTATATATTGCCTTGCTATATAGATATATAATCATTCAAATAAATTAAACTTTTGACACATTTTTTAACATAAAACTCCTACTTTTGATAGTACAGGATATATAAACTTCTAGTTACAAAATATTCAGTGAAAGCATAGATAATATCCATAATTTTAGATAATACTAACATTTTGATCATGGAATACTAAATTCTTTTCCAAAGATCAATGTAATCACTGACTTTATCCAAGATAAAATTTGATACTTTTTCTATTGCAGTCTGAACCTGTTATTGAAACTACTAATTACAAATATTTCATCATTCTTAGGTCAATAATGTCAGGATTTTCATTGATTAATTTGTTTTTTATGACATCCCAACCTGAAAATTTAAAGCTGAAAGATTTTTTGGATTGTAAGAACAATTTATTTTTGTAAATGAATGTTTCATTTAAAGTTTTGGAGAAATAAAAATTTTTACAGACAGAAATCCTACTATTTAAGTCAATAGCTGGGGAAGAATGGATTCATACCTTTTCCAAAGGTATTTGTACATAAATGAATGTAATGAGCCCAACTGGAATTTGAACTTGACTCTCTGATTTCTCATTCTGAATGGAGATCCATTACACCACTCATGTATCATATATATATATATATATATATATATATATATATATATATATATATATATATATATTTATTGATGTAATGATCATTTCTTCTAATATGTGTGTGTGTAGCACTATGTGTTTTATATATATATATATATACAAACACACACACTGCATGCCAAATTATTATTGAGATAACTTTTTTTTCTAATATTTCAAAAACCGTCCAATCAATTCATACAAATTTTTCACACAATGTTGGCAACACTGACCTGTGCAATCACTGAAATTTTTGTATTGATCTGTGCAATGTAAACAAACTGCCGCCATATTTGTTATCAGCATGGTGATTTGAGAGTGCCAAATTATTAGAAAGGTTTAGTAAAATTCCCAGAATTGAGCAAACAAAACGTTTATTAATGTTGCACGTGAATGTTTATGATCAAAAGAAGCTAATAAATAAGATAATCAAACAAACAGTAACAGATACAAACAAAGGCACAGTTATAAACAAATTAATAGGGAATGTGCTTTCCCAGTTTCGTAATTACTTGAAGAAATCTACGATCCATAGAATTCGTTAATTGTAGGATGTCATCTGCTTTAATGCCATGAGATATGTCAAGAATTGCTTCCCACAACTCAGCGTTGCTCCTGAACTGTCGTCCATTGGTGTACAGTCTTTGCTTCATGATGCTCCCAAGGTTTTTGATTGGGTTCAAATCCGGAGAATTTGCTGGACACTTCATTTTTCGAGGTCTATCAAAGCCTAACTGTTTCAAATATTCAGTAGTCTTGTGAGCAGCATGTGAGGGAGCATTATCTTGCATAAAAACAATTGCCCTTCTGAAGGCAAGTCTTTGCCTTTTCATCCATGGTTCAAGATGCTCCTTCATAAACGCTATGTATGCATCAGCAATCATTTTGATGCCATCTGGTATTCTCCATGGACCCAATAATTTCCAATAATACCACCCCCATATCATTATGCCTCCACCACCTTCTTGGCGTCTCAAACGCTGATGGCGATTCTGTCCATTCATTACCCAGCCTTTGCACCATCTATCTGGCCCATCAAGTGTTGCTCAAGTTTCGTCTGTGGACAAAACTTTAGAGAAGTCAATCTTCATATTGTCCTCGGCCCATTTCAGTTGATTTTGAATATGATTTCTGGTCAATGGAGGCTTCGATACAAGTTTGACTGTTGTTGCTATTTCTCTCAGATACCGACACCGAGTACTTTTAGACACAGTAGGATCCTATGTGATTGAAAAGCTCTTGACTGGTAAGTCCAGGGTTCTTTGTGGCCTCTCATTTAAGTCATGACATGAGACGACATGAAATAACACTCGGCTTACCTTTAGTGCTCTTTTGCGTACTTGTGTAGGGTCGGTGGTTAACTTTTTCACTGTTTGATGACACCTCCCTATCATTTTAGAAATTTCTAGGGTAGATTTACCTTTTGAGAGTTCTGAGGTGATAGTTTTCTTTTCAGCATCACTTAAACTGCTTTTATGGCCCATCTTTTCACTAAATTCTTACACTTTTCTAATAATTTGGCACACTCAAATCACCATTCTGATAACAAATATGGTGCCAGTTTTTTTACATTGTGCAGATCAGTATGAAAATTTCAGTGATTGCACAAGTAAGTGTTGCCAACATTGTGTGAAAATCTTGTGTAAATTGATTGGATAGTTTTTGAAATATTAGAAAAAAGTTATCTCGATAATAATTTGGCACGCAGTGTATATATATATATATATATATATATATATATATATATATATATATATATATATATATCTGCGTGTGTCTCATTGTAATTTTATCTTCATTTAATAAAATACTCCTAATCAATTTTTTTCCCCTCTTCATAACTATTTTCATGATAAATTATAAAACTTTCAAATATATAAATTTATCACTTTGAACATGTTTTTCTTTAATTTCTGCTCAGGTTTCAAATATTTTTTGCTTTATAATTCATTTATATTTTATTAATCTTTAACATTCATATTTTATTTATTTGGTTTAATTTCAGACTAAATTTTTAAAATTAATACAGTTTATTACATATATTTCTTCAATGGTTTTTTCTTTTTGAATTTAGTTCTGCTTAATTTTTTTTCATTTCATTTTCAATATTTTGCTTTACAAAATCTCAAAATGTCATGAATTTTAGTAAAATAAATATAACAAGAACAAAAGCATTCTCTACTGAAATAAAAATGTTTGAGATTTTAAAATATCTAGAATAATTAAAACATCCTTCACCCCAAAAAAAAAAAAAAAAAAAAAGATTAATTTGGTTCTTTTCCAAACATATGATAATTTTGTCTTTGGTGACATACTGGTGTTTAATATTCTGAAAATAAATTAAAAAAAAATGCTTTTCATTTTAATTACTCAAGGAGATTCCTGCTCTTAAACATTTGCACTCGTTCACCTACAGCAATTAGCTTTCAACAACATGTTTACTTGTCAAAAGACTTACTCAAAGGAAAAGAATCCTGTGTCATAAAATATTATACAATTCAAAGTAGCAATGAAATTCAAAAATGTTTATTTAAATTATAATATATTGATAGAATTAAAACTATTTTCATTTACAATAATAACTAATAGTAATTTTAGAAATATCTAATACTATTTATTTAAAAATTATAACATAAGTATGTTATAACATCATTACAAAAATAGCCATTTTGTTTCAACACTTCTGGTGCCTTGTCAAGTGATCGTGGTGATTGTAAAATAAAAATTTTTTTATAAAGTTCAAAACCAACCACTACCCAAACTAGGGGGAATATTTTTATGTAAGATGTAATGGCCAATCAAATTACAAGTATATGATAATTCAAATAACGTGACAACAGGACCCAGATACAATTTATTAATGCTTTAAAATTAATATTGGATTATATAGGAAATCAGGATAACTAATTAATCTCCAATTTATTATTTAATTAAAAAAATAATGTTACGAATATTAAACTCTAAAAACAACCCTGTATCAAATTTAGAAACTTACAAAATTATTCAAAGAAAAAAAAAAAAACCCAGAAAATATGCCTAAATTTTAATGTCCTTATTAATATGTTGAGATTTTAAAAATCTAGAATAATTAAAACTTGAGCAGGAGTAACAGGTGCAATATATGGCTACAAAATTAGTTACATTGACAGGGTTGTGATTAAAGTTTTAGTGGATGAGGGAGAAAGGTTTATTGGTGACAAGACAGACAGAAATCATGTCATAATACACAAATACATAAATATGATTGAATATATGAGCATGCAAATATACGGACAACAAATAAACAGACTCATCAAGATTCAATCATCCAAGTAATCACAGAGACAATGCAAACTATCTATCAAAATTAAACAAACACGGAAAATCAATAAACAAATATATAAATATATGCACATATATATATATAGAGAGAGAGAGACATACCTACATACAGAAATATATACATCTATACACATACATATATAAAAATACATGTACAAAACATACTAACACATACATATATATATATAAATACTTTTTATCAAGTAAATTAAGAAATATGAAATAGAAAGACATGTTAGGCTATAAAAAACATAACAAAAAGATAAATATACATATAAATACATATTATTTCATTATTATAATATTATTGTACTATTATTACTATTCTTATCCAAGTATTAATTTATCAGTTAAATTCAGTGCTGGTGAGAGGAGTACCAATGAACAAAACATATATTAGTCACACCAATGCATGTAAAAGCATATGTAAACAATATACATACACACAAGTGCACATTAATAAAAATATCAATAAAGAAAAAAACATATAAATATACAAACATGGACACCCATATACAAACATATATAAGTGGACATAAAAAACAAGCACATATAAACAGAAACATAAAAACATACACCTAGAAAAGTATGCCCATATAGAACAGGATTAGAAACAAATATACTAATGTACAAACAAACATCCTTATAAAAATAGCCATATTAAATTCAGAGTCTATATAAGATTAATTCAATAAGAATTATGACTATTCGATATTAATTAAATAATCCACTTTATATTGAAATCTTAGCAAATAGTAGATTTAGTAGATAATGATTAAAAATTTAAAAACAAAAAAAAAATTTTTACAGACTTACAATACCATTTCATCTTTACATACAATATTCTATCTAGCTAGAAAGCAAATTAAAAGATAATTTATGCTTGCAATTAACAGCGAGCTCCTTCCTCTGATTTAATAGGTTTATTTTGTCCTTAAATTGAATGATTTCTAGCTTTTCACTGAGACAGAGGTAGCATGGTGCATATAAAGAATTACAGGTACAAGTTCTTATAATTAACTTCCATTTAACAGTAGGAGTTTTGTTTTTCTTTAAACTCCAATAGTACTTGGACAGTGAGGTAGCATGTTTATGAGAACTATTTTTGAAGGAAAAAACATGCTGGTACCAATGGCATTTAAATGGATTTTTAGTGCCACCAATATAATTTTTTTTAATATTCAGGTATTGAATTTAACTGATAAATTGATACTTGGATATGGATATTAATAAAAGTATAATAATATTATAATAATGAAATAATTTGTATTTATATGTATATTTATCTTTGTTTTTTATTGTCTAACATACGTCTTTCTATTTCATATTTCTTAATTTACTTGATAAAAAGGACTTATTTATTTATCTATATGTATTTGTTTTTTATGTTTTGTATATGCATGTTTATATATGTATTTTTATGTAGGTGTGTATATATATATATATATATATATATATATATATATATATATATAAAATGTGTGTGTGTGTGTGCTTATATATTTGTATATTGATTTTCCATGTTTGTGTAATATTAACGGGTAGTTTGTGTTGTCTCTGTGGTTATTTAGATGACTAAATCTTGATGAGTCTGTTTATTTGTTGTCCGTATATTTGCATGCTCATATATTCAATCATATTTACATGTTTGTGTAATATGATGTGATGTCTGTCTGTCTTGTCACCAATAAACCTTTCTCCCTCATCAAATAAATATCTAATAACAGCCCTGTCAATGTAACTAATTTTGTAGTCATATATCACACCTCTTACTTTCACTCAAATTCAGATGGAAAACTTAACATATTACTAAGGACAATACATGAAAATTTAGGCATATTTTCTGTTTTTTCTTTGTACAATTTTGTAAGTTTCTAAACTTGATACATGGTTATTTTTAGAGTTTAATAATTGTAACTTTTATTTTCTAATTGCATAATAAATTGGAGATTAATTAGTTCTCTTGAATTCTTATATAATCTAATATTAATTTTAAAGCATTAATAAATTGTATCTAGGGCCTGTTGTCGCATTATTTGAATTATCATATACCTGTAATTTGATTGACCATTATATCTTACATAAAAATATTCCCCTTAGTTTGAATAGTGGTTGATTTTTAACTCTTTAAATGATTTTTATTTTACAATCACCACGATCACTTGACAAGGCACCAGAAATGTTGAAACAAAATGGCTATTTTTGTAGTGATGTTATAATATATTTATAATTTTTAAAAAAATATTATTCACTGTACTTTGTATTGAGTACTTTTTTAAAAAATAGTGTTGTTTGGTTATATTATTCCAACTATACCAACCTTGTATTCAGAAATATCTAATACTGAATTTTCTGTTAGTAGAATCCTACAGATTTATTAAAAAAAAGATCTTGCTGCCAAATTACTCCTTGATTTAAGATTTAAAGAAAATAACCAGTAAAACCATAAAAACTTATGGTTGTTCCATTTACACAATTCTGTTAAATATTAGACATTAGTTAACAGAAAATAAGATCAAGATTTTGTTTTTTATGAAAGTATCCGTTAACTTTTTGATTGCGAGTAACTCTGATAAAAATAATGACAAAAACAAGATTTCATGTTAGAACAAACATGATTGCTGAATTGGTCACCATTCAAAAGAGTTGAGAAAATAGCTCAAGAAATAAAATGGGAACATTTGTAAGCCCAGCACTATGGTATTTTGAATTCACTTTCTACTCATTAATAAGCCTAAACTAGCTTAGCTTATTTTAAAAGCAGCCTAGTCATAATTGGCAAATTACAAAATGTAGTACTGCTGGGCCTTCAAAAGTAACCATATTTGGCAATCTTGTCTTAGAACTGAAAAACAATTTACAGCTTTTTAAAAATAAACAAACTTACAGAATAATTTACCTGCCTCATTATGGAGGCTTGATTTGTCTATTAATACATTTTCTCCCAAATAATTATGTTCTGAATGTATGCTGTTTTGAGAAAGTTTAGTCCAAAGCTAAAGAGTTATTTGAATTAAATTTTCCACACTTCAATCACTGATATTTCACATTCATTCACTCCAAAACAAAAATTAATTAGTTTGTATAAGGTATGTCTGTTATAAATAAGAAGTTATACATGAATAAAATAATGAGCTGTTACCAAAATATATACAGTTACACATTACTTAAGGAAGGTAACTGAGTTTTACTTTTTTCTGATGGTGCCCCATGACCTAATGGAAAAGCACACAACTTAAAAGTGGTTATCCTGATTGGAAAAAGAATACAGTTTCAATTCCTGTCAGAAGATCAATTTTGTTTGCTAGAACTTCTTGATCTTTAAGCCAGTAGACATAACAAAATGAAATTAAAAATAAAAAATGTATAGCCACTTAATATAACATTTATAGTAATATAAAACTTACACATCAAATATTCCAATGCACACACATATGTAGCTTAAAAATCAGCATAAGTAACAGTGTAAAATTCCTATCATGGCTCTACATAATTATTGCTTCAATAAAATTGCAGTTTGTTTTTTGTTCTGTACAGGTTTCTTTCATAAATCAACAGTGTCACGTCTAAGTACAGCCAATGTAAACGAATTAAATGTGATACTGTCAAGTTATGATCTGTGAGTTTTTGCAAGTATTATGTAATAGATTTATAAAATTCAAAAAAATCATTTGCTAAAAATGAGAATTTTTCTGCCAATAGAATGAAACTGAAAGTCAGTATGAGATTATCAATTTAAAAGTAGACAAACATCCAGATTTATAATCTAAGTTAGTTGAGAGGTTGTAACCTTAATGGTATAATAGAACCAGTCAGTATGATTACTTATAAATTGATTCAGTAATTTTTATCCTAACAAGTAAATTTTTTGACATTAGTAAATAATGTAGGTGGACAAGAAAGTAATTGAATTTTTGTTTATGGAGCAATGTACGCTTTTCACATTTCTGTTGTGCTAATAAGAATTTAAGAAGCTAACTTTTTTAGCAACAAAATCATACTAAAGTTAGCTATCAATAATAATCATTTTTTTCTTTAAATAATGAGCTAATAACTTTTCTTTCTGGGGAAAAAATTGTTTTGAACATTTTATATAATTAATATAAAATTCTTCCTGATGCTGTTTCTCTTTGAACTAATATTCTTGGGAAGATATGAATCCAGGTCTTCTCCTTACAGCTATGAGTAAATAAACTAGGTTCTCAAGCCTTGGTGGGAGAGCCAATCTAGAAACTAAGTAATTCTGAATTACAAACTCCTGTTAATATGCCACAAGCCATCAAGGTGCTGTATGGTCTATTACATGTACTGTAAAATGTGAGAAAGGCATCCCTAGCATGAAATCTTGTTTTGGCCATTCACTGTACCTGATCTAATACTATCTACCCCATCTAGCCAATAGATCTGAAAGGTGATAGTAAGAGGGTATAACTGCATCTGTGCAACCCATTACTCATCTAAAATCCTTTCATGTTCATGCTGTTAACTTGGAAAATCAACCATCATGTTTGGGAGAGAGAAAAAGCTCTTGATATTTTTCAGATATATTAAATTCAATAAGTGTATGCACGGAAATAAATTTTTCTTTTAAATTTAAAGAGGCTTTCTTTTCAATATTAGATATTATAGGAATGAAAATTAAACTTTTTCCTTACATCTAAGGAACTCATAAGACAGAAATAGTGTAGTATTTGAAGTTTCTATACAGAAAAATTTTTCAGTTATTAGCATACACCCATTTAAAATATCAAGGTTGGACCTCACATGAAGTAATACTTACCATAATAACCACTAAAATCATCATGATATTATAAGAAATATTAATCAACATTAATTTTTTAAGTTGATTATGTATATCAAAGACCTTAAAAATTGTTTGAAAAGATTTCTTTATAGGATGTAAGAAACAACATCCAACCCAGTCAATAAATTAATTTTCTTATTGTATTTTTTTTTTTTTTTTAACTATCCAGCTCAAATGGAGTCTATATAGAAATCTAGTTATTTTTAGGATAATTAGTTCCAATGAAAGTGTATCCATATATTAGTAATAATTCTGAATATTCTATTGCATTTGGTGTTAAGTTTAGGTGATTTAACTGATCATAGCATATCCACACTATGTGGAACTGGGGTTTACCTTGGGGAAGTCAGTTATACAATTCAGAATATTGATATTTGCTTATGAAACTGAACATATAGACAAAGATGGATGCATGGAAAAAATCTGCAGTAAAATAAATACATTTTTTAAAATGTTCTAACAAGGTATAATCTAAAATATTTCAAAAGCAATTACTACAGAAAGAGTCATAGATTGTCCATGTTTTTCTATTCCACATTGGGCCTTTATTATTGAGTCACTGACCTTTGATTGACTTGTCCTTTGGGTCTCGGGTTAAAAGAATCCGTTTGGTGACAAAGGGATACCGTTTTGGTTGTGTAGGTGCAGGCTGCAAGATAAAAAATAAAACCTTAAGTATGATGAAAAAAAACTGCAAAAGTCAACATTTGTAAAAACGAATACCAGAAAATAGCAAAGAATAGACACAAAGTAAGTTTCTATTCAAGATCTATCATTTTGTCTAAGCTGCTTTGTTGAGTCAAATTTAAAAAGAAGCATTAGTTTCATTCATTTTCCACTTGTTCTTTTTTATTATTTGTACAATTATTAATAGTTTTATTTTACCAATATGCGAGACAGTTTAGTGTGAAGTAATTACCTACAATAATTGCTTGACTTAATATATGGTTAATAATGATAATTAATTAACATCATAGAAATTATGAAATCTAAGCTATTGAAGATATATATAGCAGTAGTGTAACAAGCAGGAACAAAAATGAAAATAAAATATAAAATAAACTTTTAAAAAAAATTTAAATTCTTTTCTTATTAGGTTAATTACTTGCAAGGTGGTCCTTACTTGGATTAGTTTATATTACATTAATTTAAAGAACTTCTAAAATCAGCTTTGGCAACAGAGCAATTAATTAATCATAAATTAGAAAATAAAGAATAGAATAAATAGGAGAGATGAGTTCTTTTCATGATTTCAGCAGACTAATTTTATTTTTCCAACTTCTGGTAAAGGTTAAAGTGTATTATTGTTGTTGCTGCTATTGTTTTTCCAAGTAAAGCAGCATTCATTTTAGGCTTACCTTTTAATAGAATATGGAAATTTCAAGGTTGAATTTTATGGTTTTAACCATGAGTAATACTTTAAAGTCCAGTATTAATTATAAAAATTGAAATAAAATCACGTATTAATCATAGAAGATGAAAATATGGTACTAATTGTAAGTTTTTACCTATAACCCATTAAAAAATCTAAAATGGTCATTGATTCAAGAAAAACAATAAGCAAATGTAAAATAAAATGGTTAAGATAAACTTAGATGAAAAGATTGACAAAAATTTTACTTATAACTGACATCATCTTAAACTCTAGAAACAAAATCTAACTTGGATAAAATTTAATAAGATTCTTTTACAAATCAGTGAAAATATTGAATTTTTTCTTTTGTAATAATCAAAAATGATCTTGCTTAAGCTCATCATCCTGAGTCATATAATGTTATAGCTATGTTGCTTGGGTTTTGGTTTCAGAATTATATCAACAAAAATAGCTGAAATTTTTACATGAAGAGATACTCTAATTACTACTTACACAAGAAATCCAACTCGCCTCTCATGTTAGTATTTTCCCTAAGAGCTAAACTGAAACCCAGTATCCTTAATATTACCAAACACATATAATTTGGTTTATTACCTCTTCCAATAACCAGTTTCTGAAGGAGCCATTTCATTTTTGCTTACACCTTTTTGTTCTTAGTAGTAACCGGGGAATGATGGGATAAAAATTACTGGACATCTTAACTGTGGGGATAATTTCCAATTTATATTACCTTGAAGCAGAAAAAAAGAAAATAGTCTGGACACAAGAACTATATACTCAAGCAACTGGATTCAATACTGTGTCCTTACTAAAAAGGGGTTTTAACTCTCTGAATAGAAACTCAATAGTAAACTCCAAAACATTCCTAAGGTAAAGGTTTTATTACTTCCACCATAAAAATAATCAAGTATCAAGAACTCTCATTTGACTTTACATCCACAACAGTCACTGAATTCATACACTTTTTGAATTATGCAAGGTTATCACTAAGGTTGCCTTTATAATTTTATAAAATTAAAAATGTATCTCATGTTCATTAAATTCTCTTAAGATTTAATGAATTGGTATATACATAAAAAAAAGGGCAAGGCATCTTATACAGAGAAATTATACTAATAATATTTAAAAGAATTCTCTGGAGAAATTATATATATATATATATATATATACACACACACACATATATATATCTTGCATGTGCGTGTATGTGTGTGCATGCATAAAATCAGAAGAGTACACAACATACATTGAACTTTCTTTTCTGATGTTATATTAGAAATAGTATTTTCTATTATTTTCAACTTCACAAATAAAATGTGATAATTATTAGATTATTTTTTTAGCTTAGAGATAAATATAAGTGGGAGGGATAGTAAAAAAAAAATGGAAACATTGCTGAGAGGTACAAAGGGTAGGAAGGCGCAGAGAGCCATGATCGCTTACGTCCCAAAGTGACATGACACATAAAAGAAGAAGTAATAAATAAATTGGAGGGATCTTAGAGATTCTGAACAACCTAAGAAGTACCACACATACACTGTCAATTCTTTACAGAAAAGATTTTAACAATGCTAATGATGATTATCAAAGAAGGCTAATAATCTTCCTATATAATATGCCAAACAGTTTTTTGTTGGTTGAAATGTTTGTAACATTTGCTGTGTATACCAGTGCAAGGGAGATAACTTAATGGCAGACTATTTCAAGAAGTCTACAAGACCAAGAGGTGAAAAGACTGACTCCATGAAAGAGCAGAGTATAGCAATCATAACTGGAAAAAAATTTCATTTTTGCCATCATTTTAATGGCATAGGTAAACTAGTAATAACTCGGAAATCTATTTCATGAAATTCTTTCATATGTTCAATTTTAAATTACCATATTTTTCACCGTGAACCTATAATTTACCAAGATATATTTAGGAAGGAATTAATAATATCCAACTGTCAATTCATTCAAACCTACACATCTTTTTATATTTGACATAATTTTGATTTGTAATCATAATTTAGATAATGTTAAATGGAAAAAGATCAGTATTAGATCTGATATGTAGAAAAATACTGATTTTCTTGAATTACGTTTTTATAAAAAAATCAATTGAAAATATTTTTGTGAAGCAAATAGATGAAAAGAAAGTCTATTGATAACATCTATAAAACTGTTATTGCCACTACTAAAAATGAGAAAGTAATGATTTAACATTTTAAATATGACAGAAATCTTACCAATTATCAGGAAATATATGATTGCTTTTTAGTACAACGGTAAGGGCAGGATTGCCTGATACTGTCTATACAAATACTTTACATTAGGTCAATCAGTACAAGTGCTCTTTCATTCTTTTTGTTTCTTTTATTTGTTAATCATTTCACCTGAAGCAAAGTGGTAATGTCTCTAAGACACAAGGGATTACTGCTAGTGAAAAAGAATGAGAAGACTTTAATGTAGAGAAAGAACAGTAAAAGAACAGGATTCAGGAAGACAAAAGATGGCAATTGGCATTACATTTAAATTTTTGAAGATTATAGGTAGAGAGGAAGCAAGACACCAGGAGAGAGTTCCACAAGCAAGAAGTGTGAGAAGCGAAACTATTAGAAGAGAACTTACATCTAGTTAGTTCAATAGTAAAATGGTGAAACCTAGTTACCAATCTAGTAGTATGCTTAGATTCATGCAGTCAATGAACCAAGGAGGAAAGCGCATCAGAATAATTGCCATGAAAATATTTGTAAAAAAGAGAGAGGGAAGGTATGTCATGGATCACCAAGTGATTGAAGTTGAGATGCTAGGTCAGGATCGATTACATTACAGATCATTGTTTGGATTTTGTCAAGGATTTCTATGCAGACTATTGTCCTCATCTTTGTTGATGTTATCACAATGTTTTACTCATTGTGCCTTCTGGCTTTCATCAGTTGTACATCATTCTGAGTAATCTAGAGAATTTCAAACTGGACCCTTTATTTAATCTGCAAGGCTTGACTGTTCTCATTCCACTGCCTATGCCTAGGGATATCTCATTTAGTTCATGGGACAATAGCTTACTGGATTAAAGTGTTGGTTCATGAATTTCATGATATAGTAATAGTCTACCCCCATAGATTAAATAACAGGTTCAATTTAAAATTCCCTGCATGTTACCCAAATTGATATACACCACATGAAATTCAGAGGGTACAATGGCAGAAATGTTGTGATAACAACATTTCTGAAGCTGTGAGGACATTTGACATCCTTCAGTTTATGGTGTTATATGTATACCAAAAATACCTGATAGAAGGCATTACTGATTACAGGTTCTTAATGATCTCAACCAGAGATGTCTGGTGAGAATTGTCTTTAGTAACAGACAAATGACACAAGCTCAAATTACATTCACATTCACTGCAGGAGATATCACATACATTAGCTGGTTAGTTTAGTATTCTTTAAATGGGATATGGGAGCAGAAGAACCACTAGTAGGGTTTGAGTATGATACAGGCCACTTGACCAGTTGTGGTCTATTCCATCATAATATGGTTTGGAGTGTGTGTGTGTGTGTGTGTGTGTGTGCTTTTGTTATGGGTGGGGACCAAGTTACCCAGAATTGGTTTAAGGAGGCTTCTGGAGATTTCTAACAAATGATGTGACCTCTATGCTTATGAAACTTGATAGAGAGTTTTGTTTGCACGCAAGACCCTGCACCTACAAATATCCAGTAGATGTGAAGATCTATCAAAAAGGCATGGCTAATCATAATCATTTCCAACAAGCAGGGAAGCAAGAAGCAGTGAGTTACTTATTGTGCAGTTTAGAGAGAACAGGAGCCAATTTGGGAGAACATTTCTTAAGGATTATTGCAGGAATACCATCAAGTCCATATCCTTTGAGAAGATCTAGTTTAGAGATGATACCATGGATGGCGTTATATGCATATCACTCAATAAGGACTCAGTTATAACTAGAAAGTCACGGGTAGAATTTGAGGAGAATATACAAGAAAAACATTCTGCTTTATCAATAGAGGTTAACACTTCAAATTGAGTGAAGAGAGGAGGGATAGAAGACTTACTCTTATTTAAGACACTATTACAGAGCCTCCAATAGTCACAAGAGCCAAACATTCTATCTGCAAAGACTTAGCCTCTTTGAGGACAAATTTACAAATGGTTACAAGCAGACACAAATAGGCTTTTGTTATGATTGGAACTATCATACTGGAACATTAGTTCCAATCATGTCTTCCATTCCTGTGAGCTATAGTGGTCAAACAGATTGGTGTGAACCAAGAAAAAGATTGTGGTTTCACCTGGTATTTCTGAGAGAGAACAAATCATTAACAATGCTGCCAAACAAAAAAAATATGAAAAAAATTTGAGTATGGGTACTACCAGATTTGCAACCACAAAAGCATCAATTCTACACTACCTTCAAAAATGTCACATCTCAACCACACAGAGACATTCTACCCACATCCACTTTATCAGCAAATACAAAAGAATTTTATATTTACAATTTTTGTCAACTTTTCATTTTGCCTTACTGGTGTTACTGTTGTTTCATTTGTTTTTTTTCTTCTGTGCTACCATACATATGTTTATATATCTCAAAGAGAGAAATGAAAAGATTGACAGTGATCACAAAATTAGCCAAGATTGTACACAATGATAGAATGTAGATAAACTTTTCTACAACTGTCCAAGCAAGCAATTTCTGAAGCATTCAATCTTCATACATACATACACACACACACACACACACATATATATATATATATATATATATATATATATATGATGGTCTTTTGTTTGATTTGATTGAGTTTAAATATATCAATACATTAATCAGTCAATTTGTCTGACAAAGAAAGCAGTAACAATGACAGACTGGGCATCATTCTAGTTAGCAAGTTAAATAAGACAACAATAAGAGATTAGAGAGACAGACATGGATTGGTTGGACATAAGGAATAAAATGACTAAAAATAAATGAGCATTAAAAATATAAATCAGTACACTTTTGTTGACATGAAGATGATTCGATAAAAAAATCATGATCATAAAATGATTGGATGAAAAAGATCATATGACCACAAAATATAATCAAACAACCACAGAAAAGGAAATAAGCACAGGGAAATTTACTAAATATGGTTCTAGTTGATTAATAAAAAGTAATGAGTGTGTTCATGAATATGACTACATTTCTAACTATTAGGTTGGTGCAAAAATAATTTCGTTTTCTCACATAGTAACATATGTTAGAAAACGAAATTATTTTTGCACCAACCTAATATAAATTATTGAGCTAGTTTCAAGCAGGATGTACTAGGTATAGAAGTGAACCAACACCAGAAGAATAAATTTATGAATAGCATGCATATATATATATATATATATATATATATATTTCTTTGTAAACCAATTTATTGAATTTTAGGTAAATTGCATTTAAATTCATTATAATTTTCTGATACTGTTGTTTATGAACATCTGTATTTACAAAAATTAGCACATTTCTATGTGCAAAAAGTTTCAAAATTCTTTTAAAAATATTAGTGCTGAATGAATTGTACTAAGCTTTTCCATTTATGATTAGTAAATATAATTTTTACTTAATGACAATATCACTTAAAAATTTTTTTGTTAAGACAATAGTGTCCATATCTTATTCATAAAAGCAATTAAGAGTTTTTATAATTAAATAATATCTTAGTTTCATTGCATTTTTTATTTTATGATTCAGAGCAAATTTTTGTTATTGGTAACTGGTGATCCTGTCTTACAAAAAGAAATTGATTTAATTTCTCAAAAGAATTCTGCTTTTAACTAATATAAATATTAAATAATTTAACTCATATGAACATTAAACAGGGAAAAATCTAATTTCTCAAAATTTCATAAAATTAAATAAGTGGGAGGTAACAGATATTAAAAAAAAAAAAGATACTTTTACCATGATTTTCTAAAAAGAAACATTTCTAAAATAATTTCATTTATTTGTGAATAAGTCCTGAAAGTTTCATTAAAATCCAAAAATTAGTTAATTTTTGCAAGAATTCCCAAATTCATTGCAAAAAAGGAAGCTAAAATTTTCTACACAAATCTTTGGCCTTAAGAAAAAAAGAAAAAGATTTTTAACGAAAATTTTGAACATACCAAAAAGGAAAAGAAATATAATTTAATAATGAAAAAAAAACTTTTGCTCTTTCCTCTTAATAATAACAAAGATTTTGATGATAAAACTTCTATCAGTGGAAGTACCTATACTAATATATATTTTGCCAGAATTTTTAAAGGTTATATTTAACCAAATAAGAAAACTTAATCACATTAGACACTAATTTTAACTTGTCACCAATATAGTATTATTTCAGTTTAGTTTAATATTCAGGACATTGATTATAAACAAGAAACTGCAATATACAGGTTTTGATATTATATATAGGAGCAAAACATAATTTAGGCAGAGTTTGGTAGAATTTAAATTTTAAATCAAAACCATATAAATGTAAACCAATACTTTTTTAAATGAAATAGTGCAAAGGTCTAAATTTCTTCTGACAGTATTATAATATTAATTTCTTATAGTCCAGAGCTAAGGATTTCATTTAAATATCCCCCCACTACATATTTTATTATATTTATGTATATATTTTCTACATAGAAAATATTTTCAACTTCAGTCAAACAGATAAAAGCTCAAGTGTTGTGATCCAAAAAATGTCAATGCCAAAAAACATACAATAAAGAAAGCAAGGTGTCAAGCTAAATGAGGAATTTAATAAAAAATACAATCAAAAACAAGAAAACACAATAATAACCAGGACATATTAAGTTAGATGAAAAATCAAATTTAATTGGGGTTTTACTGTATTTCATAATTAGTATTATAACAATGAGTAAACATCAGTCAATACTTAAGCCTAGATGTGAGAAAAAACTTAGAAACTTGTCTCATATGGAATAAAGCTTATAAGAAAAAATTAGACTAAGTGTGCTAGGAGACTCTCTTTCTCCCTTACTTTTTCTTTGTTTTCCCTTTTAAAAGATAACCGAACAGCCTCCTCTTTGAGTACCATGTCCCTTGAGGATGCAGGCGACCATAGCTCTCCACAGTGTATTTATTATCTGCAATCTATCCATTGCAAAAATTGCTCTTGGGAAAGATTGTGGAGTGGTTTCCTATTGTCTTCTCTACAGTTTTGAATTCAGTTTTCTTCCTCCTAGATTGGCTCTAAGGAACTCTCAAAAAGAAATTTGATAAAAATTAAAAGGTTAATAAACTAAAAGTGAACTAACCTTTAAGAAAATAGTTTGCATTACATCAGCTTCAAATAAGAGAAAAGATGTAAGAATAATTAGAACATTTGTTAACATCATGAAAGCAACTAGACAACCAAGTAAGTATCACAAAGAGAAACACTCATATTGAGTCAAGAAGTACCTGAAAAACAGTAATTTTTGTGACAAATGCAACTACACTGGATAGATCTGAAAACTGGATGAAATAGTCAACCAAAATAAATTAGAAAACAACAGTGGGTAGGTGAAGTAATGTTCTGCACTAAGCCTGTAGATACTAAAATTATACGTTCCTAAAAAATTGATGATGGCATCAAGATAAATACAATGTAATATTCTAAGTTTTTGGACAAAGTATGTTTTGGGTAGTACAAGTCACAATCAAGAAGTTTTAAGCTAAAAGACCATATTCATGCAAGAAACAAAAATGTTCCTTCACAATCTACAAAACTGACTATTACCCATATTGCCAAAAATGTTTCAAAGTCACCAAATTAATGGAATGAACACCAACCTCTCCAGATATTAATCCAATTTAAAGCTTATAGTTTAGCATTAAAAGAGAAGTGTATGAGAATGGAAACAATGATCATTGGGAAGCAATAAATAATTCTACAAAAAATGTTATGGTTTAGACAGTAAAAAAAGTTGAAAACAATGAATGAAAAACTGATGAAGGTTATAGAATGTCAACAAGCCCTTATTAACATTTTAAATGATTTATTCACTAAAAAAGGATACTGATCATATGTTTTTAGACCCTCTATCTTTTGGAGTTATATATGAACAAAAATATTACATTTTCTTTTATAAACCTAACAATCTCAAAACAAGTTATCAATGTTTTAATAAGGAAATTTATGCAATAAATTTCTCATACTTATATAAGCATATCATGAAAAATACCAACATCAGTTAATATCAATTTTATTATGGAAACATTTCTTGATCTGACAGTGTATATATAAAATTGTTGTGTAAGAGATACAATAACAAGGACATTATTTCAATTAACTGATATGACTAGAATAAAATAGTAATAGAAAAGAAAGTAGACTACTTACATAAATATTAATGCAAATCCTTTGCATAAGATTTTTCTTTGACATTTTTATGAATTTATGCATGACACTTGATATGATTAATACATTTTAAGATCTAGAAACCTTAAATTTGTGCAACTCTATCCTCATCATGCATCTAAAGAACATCTTTGTAATGATTACCATAAATATAAAATATTTTTGCATTCAATAAAAAATTTTAGCAATAAGGTTAAGTACATAAGCAAAAGAAAAACTACATATTTAAGTAAATACTATTAAAACATAAAAATAATGAATAGATTTTAACTTTACTTATTATTATGATTCAAATTAATTTGTTTACACTTTTACTGGTACAAATAATGTTCCTTATAAATGACTTAGTCTATCTATTAGGATCTCATCAGCCATGATATATAGGCTCTCCAATAAATGGTGAAAATTGTGTTAATAACAAACTATAATTAGGTATTCCAAATATTTTTGCTAAGAAAATGATACCCAATTTTAAAAAAACTTAATTAAAATTTTCATGGTTTGCTAGTGTTTTTCTCTTCATGTTTTCTATCTACACAGGTGAGAGGGAAAAAATAAAATCAATAAAGTAGCTATCTGATGACTCAGACTTTAATGACATTTAAATCGATTTTTTTTTTTTTTCAAAATATTAAAAGACATAAGTCTGCCTTTTTTTAATTTATATTTTATTCCTATGAAATATATTTTTCATTGACGTTTTAGTTTAATCAATGTCTTGCTGATTGTCTCAACTATAAATAAGTGATTCATAGATGGTAAGGTTTTAATGTATATAGTTAACTATACCAATCTCGTTTCATAAATTCTGTAACTTTAAACTAGTTATTTCATTTATTTAAACCCATTTGTTCAATTTTGGTGTGTTAAAATGAAATACTCCTCATTGTTTTTTTTTTTTATATGAGTAGAATGTTTAATAGTACCCTTTATTTAACTCACATAGTTGTTCTAATCATCTGTTTGTTAAAGTTGGTATCCTTCCGAGAGACCCCATCATCATAGAATAAGGCTAGCAGTAAACAGGTAAAATCTTGAGTATCTCTCGATTAAATATACAAGTGATGAAGAAAATATAATCAGACAACAATGTTTTTGATTATGCATATATAATTTCCACAGAACTTGTAGATAATGCAATCAGGTTTCTTCTTCCACTTTCCATGCACTTCCAACACACTTCTTTTGACATGTGATGATCAATCTCTTATATACTAGCATCATGAGAATCAAATATAAAGTCATGATTAAAAAATAACAAACATTTCATCATCAACTCACTAATCTGTCTGATACAAAAAAGAAGAGATAAGCAATTACTGATATATAAAAATTTACTTTTCCCTCCTTGTAACCAGTATATTCAAATCTATCTTTCAAGTCTACACAAGCCAATAAAATTCAGGCAAGTTCATCATGGAGAATAAGAAAAGTACCTGAATATGTATAAACAGTTGACTGCTTCTACAGATAGCATCAACCCAGGTTAGCTGAGTATTGTACAGTATCATGTTTACAATTTATTACCTGTATTGTCATAAAATGTTAAATACAATATAAATAGATTTAATTTTTCATGGTAAGTTTACAATGAAAAAAGACAAAAGTAGAAAATATATTTTTGCAAAAAAAATTATGTGAAATTACATTATTAAAGTAATTTTCAAAATATTTTGTCTAGCCATTGATAATAACAAATTATTGTCTTACACCAAATGGTTGCAAATAATAATTGTTACTATAAAAAATAATTGAGCATCACAGAAAGGCAATAGAATCATTCATTTACCCATGATGAAAATAAATTATTTCATGTGAAAAACTAGAGCCAATAAATATGCATACAAAATTTGTGAGCTACACACAAAAGGATTTGGTTGTGTATAGTGAACAAACTCACTTTTCTCAGCTAAAAATGATTCATCTTCAGATTTTGATAAATCACAACCGAGATTTTGTTTCACTTCTCTTTTGCTGAGGTCTCCATGCCTTTAAGTTTGAAATGCTTCCTCACCATTGTGTTTTCAAATCTCTTCAACAATTCTCAGTTGGGTTATGGTGTTAATTCTGTCTCATTATTGTCCATGAACAATTTCTTGACCTACCTTAATGATTTTTTGGGTCATTATATTGTTAGAAACTTCACTGAATTTCTAGCAAATATTTTTTGTTGACTAGGAGTTTTTTTGTCCAAAATTTGGATATATTGTTCTTCCTTCATGCTTCCATTCACTTTAAAAAGGCTGCTAGTCACACAAGCTGAAAGACATTCCCTTGGCATAATGATGCCATCATCATACTTAACCATTAGGATAGCATTCTTTGGGTTGAAACTTTCACCTCTTTTTTGTCAAACTAAAGTAATATCCTATGGTCTGAAGATTACATGAAGCACAAAACTGAAAGTCACCATGAGGTGTAGTTTTGTATACATTGTCTGCATCTACAAATGCTCAATCACTGATAGTGAGCGTTCTTCTCCAACAAAATGTACATATATGTGTGTATATTTATATATATATAAAGAAACTGAAAAATAATGTCAAACATTGGAATGCAACCATCAAAGTTTGAGGTGTATGTTTTAATTGATTGATTTCTTTTTTATGACTTATCAGCCCTTTGCATGTTTGAGGAATCTGTTGCTAACAATATTATGTGAAGAAAAACATGCACAAAGTGTAATCCTGAGGCAAATCCAGATAAGGCTTGAACACATGAGTAATCTAAGATAATTTAGAGACATCTTGTGTGTGAAGAATGTGGTGTTTGCAAAATCAGAGCAGAATTAGTGACTCAAAGAAGACACAAACACTAAAATTTGGACTAAAGCAAAAAGTAAATTTTTGGCCCTCATGTGTCAGAAATGATGGAGAGCCCATTTTACACACACACACACACACATATATATATATATATGTGTGTGTGTGTGTTTTAAGAGAACTAGGTATGACAAATTGGGAAAAGTTTTGTGTGACACATTTCATCCTTTTGAACTTCATCATACTAAGTTTATGTGAACTTAGTCTGATGGAGTCCTAAAGAATAAAACACATCACATGAAAATTTTTTTCCTCTTCGTCACACTTCTTTCCCCTAAAATTGTTCCTGATCTACATAATAAAAATTTATATATTGTTATCTCATATATATATGATCATTTGAGAGAGTTTATTCCAGCTTTAAGACCTGCAAAGGCTACTCAGATACATGCTTATATTTCTAGGTATCATTATTATATGTGAATATGTAGACGCAGATGTAAAACCCATGCAATTCCATAAGCAATTCACATATTGTATTACTCATACATTACTGATAGGAAAAGTGCCACTGGAAAAGTTATCATGTCATATAGTCTCGTTTTGTTATTCACATTCTTGTCTTTCTTTCCCTTATCAATATTTTCTTATTCTGATAGACAATGCTGATCTAATACGGAAACTCACCTGCATTCTCTTGATATGCCTAGTTGCCAGTCAAAGAATTCTGGGTATCCCCAGGGTTTAATATGTGACATATGTTAGGAAGATAGGGAAATGATAATGATGGAAATGTCATTAACTCATGATTTTCTGGGGGCAATGTCTGGCTTATCTTTGCTTGTTGTCTGATAATCTAGATGAAAATTGATACCATTTATCTTTTTCACTACAGGTTTTTTTTATTTGGCAAATTTATTTGTTTTAAGTTTGCTTTATTTTATCAATTATATCAGTTTCTGTCTTTCCATAATAAAAATTAAGTGGTCTTTTTGTTTTTGTATTCACATTATAATATCATGATTTCTTTTTAATATATATATATATATATATATATATTTGTAACTCACTTCACAAAATCAGATCAAACATCAGAATTTGGAGTTTTGAGGTGAATCCCTTCTTGGGTTGAGAATTTTTTTAGCACCTCCTGACATATATGTTACCCTACACAAAAGATTAATGAAACTTAAGGCAGAAAATAGGTTTCTCAAAGAAAATAAAAATATATAGAAAATGAACATCCTTACTGTTTAAGAATTGGTGTTTTATAGATATGGTGAGATACTGGGTAGCTTGACAAGATTGATCTATCAGTGGAATGATAAACAGATGAATAATCACTTATGTGCAAGCATTCTCTCCTTGATTATTACAACTTCTATGAAGTTGGCAAACTGAGTTTAAATTTCTGTTGTCTACTTATTTTTATTTCACATTAATTCTCATAAAAAAGGTATGAGTTTACCTTACTTTGTGCTCTGTCTCACCATCAGATATCATGGCATAAAGATGTCTTAGCACGGGCATGCTTCAACTGTTGACAGTCAAGTGAGTGAATAAGTAAATGTGAGGGTAAATTTATTTCCTGCAAAACATTCTGAAAGTAATACCTCTTATTTATTTCTGTAAAAATTGTAATAAATACAGGGAGTAAAATGACACCATTTGTTTTAATTTCATGGGTTCCATCTATACAGAGCCACCTTTATCTCTGCCTTGACCTGTTTGTGAGACAACTGTACGAAGAGTCATTAGATATATACTGAAAAATGTTCACCTCTTGCAACAAAAGTGGTGATTCTCACAACAAATTTCAGATAAGTATCCCATTTCAAATATATATAAGATTTGCTTACATTAAATTACAGGAGTTGGATAATTTAAAAATACAGTTTAATTTTGGTCAGACTAAAGAGTAAAGAAAATGGTTATAATATATAGTGCTATTAACTAGAACCATTTTAATTTTGATTCTTTTTTTTTTTTAATTTGATATTAGTCCTAATTCTTTTTTTTCAGTTGCTCCTTTAATATTTCAACTGTTTTTATCTTTTTGAAGCTTCTGTAATATGCAGGTACATCCAATCTGTCTTCATGATACCCTATTTCCAGCAGGGTAATTCAAATATTTGAAATAAATAAAAAAAAAAAAGAACATAGGTAGACAGGTAAACTTCCAACATCTTTTTATTTCTTGTTGGAAAACATACTATATGTCAAAATAAAATATTCAATGTAGGATGAGACATAAAAAAAATAAATCAGATAGAAATCAAAATGATCAAAAAATTTGTTTAACAAAAATAAAATATTTTTCCAATGTCCTTGGTGAAATAATTCCACTGTCAACAAAGAAATGATGCTGCCAGATATTTTGGATAATCACTTCTTAAAAGCTTAGTGCTTGATTCTGCCTATGAAAAATTATCACAAAAGGATGAAGAATTTGCAGGAATCTGCCAGTCCTTGTGAATACCCAATTGACATCTCAGCAAATTGTTACCATTCTTACAGACTGGAAGACGACACACATTTTGCATCAAGATGGCATTTATTGATTTAATGCTTTCATAAGTTGGAATTTAAAAAATTATATTTGGTTTGCTTTTCTACTTGAAGAAATCTCAGAAGAAGGATGTTTTCATAATCTAGACTGAGTCTTTTGTATACTGTCAGAGAAGTATTGATGGGCAATCATCAATTTCTTATACATTAGCAAGTTTCTCAAGAATAAATGGTTTACTTTGAATGTTGTAGAGTACAGAATCTTTAATTGCAAAATACATAGTAAATAAATGACATTGGTAAAGATGTTAAAAGGTGAGTTAAAATACCAGTGAATCAGATTCTACATAAAGCACCCACCATTCTCGGGTAAATTACCAGTTTGATATTTACCAAATTAATTTCACTTCAGATCTGAAGATTGCTCATGACATAAAACTAACATACAAATGATCTCTCTCTCTCTCTCTATATATATATATATATAGATAAATAAAGTTGCATAATTTCATTTACAACTTAGTTTAGGAGTAGAAATATTTAAAAAAAAACATTTTTCCAAATGGGAAGGTTTATATACTTTGAAAAATCCTGATTCTTACTTGACCAGAAAGTTAACTGATAGAGAAAAAGATTCTTACACCATGCAACCACCAAGATAGATAAAATCATCTTTTAAGCAAACAAGAAAATATTAAAATTAATAACACTGCCAAAGAAGAAAATTATTAAAAAGACTAAAAGAGAGAGAATTTTAAATTTCTGTGCATGAATAGTTAAAAAAATTTTCTGAAGTTTACATTTTATTTCTAGATTTGACATAAATTGATTAAGATCATTTCTTGTGCAGATTTTTTTTTTTTGAAGTGACATCGACTTTCAACAATACTTTAATTATCTTAGTAGCTACTTTGGTGCTTAGGTAAACAATCTCTATACTATCTCAATACATTTATTTCATTATGACTACTAACTCATATGATTGGCCCCTGTCAAGGTTGACAATATTGATTGTAATATTTTGTTACCAGCTTTTGCTTAGGAAAGTGAAATAGTCATGGAAGAGTGATTTTCCCTTGTGTCTACTCAGCCTTTTGCAACTATTCTGACATGCCAGTGATAAAACTTTGGTCAGAATAACTGATGTGATAATGAGCAGGGAAAAGTAAATTCATGCATTTCTCAAAGGCAAGTGAATATAATCTCTACTGATTCATCAATTACATTTTATGTGATGAGAACTGTTACAACTCATATCTTATTAAAAAATAGAAACAAAAATGAATGTTAACTTTCTTGAAGTTATCTCCCTTGTGTCTGGAATAGAGTTGCTACCCTTTTACAGGTGGTATTATGAAATAATGTAAACAAGGCTGGCTATATTCAATTGTTTATGATTAAAAATAAAAGTAATGCTTGAGGAGAAAGTGGTGGGAGTGAGTACAGAACGCCTTACTTCTTATTGCCTCTTGAATAAGTTTTGGTGTTGCATAAATCCAATTTTACTTTTAACCCCATTATTATATTTTTGAAGAGAAGAACAGTAATGAAGTGCATCACGTGGTGCAGCAAAAGTGGAAAATATTGTACTTCTCTGTTCAAGTGAATGGATAAAACCAATATTTTTGGGTTATATGTAACTTGTAACTGCAGCCAAAGAATATATAACATTCAAAAGAATTAAAGCCACCTGTAACAGACACTTAGTAGTACTAGTAGTATATTAGTCGTAATAGTGTTAAAATTATGAAAATAATTTTTTAATGTTCCATAAAATAAAAAATAGACACTTATCCCTTATATACATCCATGTGGTTAGCTGTAATTTTCTGTGAGTTTGTTATCACTGTGATCCTTTATGAGTAAGGAAGCTACCACATATTTCTTTCTTTTAGTTACTTCTGATCTTTAAGACAACACAGTAAATATCTGCTCCTTACTAAGTCTGAAATTCTTCTCTAAGTCACCATGTGTCTTTATCATTTATTTGAGTTTGTTCCAAATTGTTGTTTCCGTTTGAAAAGTATTTTCTTTGTCAATTTGTCCATTTCCCTTTTGAGAAATATATTTGTCATTTGTCTCTAGTTTTCATGGGGTTGTAGAGCTTAACCTCTACATGCCAGTGGATCAGAACCAATGGCCGAGTTCACTATGTCCTCATTGGACAATAAAACATTTCTAATTTACATTTTCATGTGTTAGTTGTAGATTTTTGTGCAAGCTAAACACAATCCAGGCTCCAGACGCAAGTTTTACAATAATTGTTTCTGATTGGTCAATATATCTCAAAGTCATAACAATGCCTACGCACACGTGTTTAAACACAAAATACCGCCAAAATCTTGAAATGTGTTCGTGAGCCTCACACGTGACTAAGAATGCAAATAAATACAATGCACGAACACAAATTTACCAGTGAGCTTCATGGCGGATAACCAATCACTAAACTACTCCGCGTCACTTATACTTTTGAAGTTGCAAAGTTAAAATTTATTAACACAAAATAACTCCAATGCACTCACTCATCAATCACTCGATTCAATGACCATAAACAGTGGAAGTTCTCAACCATAGAAATTATATTCATCCAGCAAACATTTCAGTTGATTCTCTAACAAAAAATATTTACGGTCAAAGAGGGACAACTTCTTAAGCAAACTTAAAATTCACATCAGAAAAATATTACTACACAACTGTTTAATATTACTCAATCATACTTTGTATGCCTTGCTTTGTTCCTTTGTATGACTATATATAAAATTCTATTGTTTGTTATTCAAAAAAAGAGATTTATTATTATTTCTCATGTTGTTCTGATTCTATGTGTGAATATTGAAATTTTGATGTTAGTGGAAATTGTTAATTTATCACGCAGCCTATTTCTCAACAATTATTTACCCATAGGATTAACACATCCACTACAGGATCTTTCCTAAATAAAAGAATAATATCAGTATGAAGCATGGGCTTTATTTCTTGAAGTCAGTGTGTAGTTACACCATCCATGATGTGAAGGATAATGGATATAGCAGTAAATTACATGAAAATAAATTTAAGGACTTAAAAACTAGCAGACAGTATTTAAATGTGTTCATCAAGTTACTCAATTAACAGTTGAGGCAAGTTTAGGACATTTCATGAAGCAGTTGTGTCATTGAAGCCATTCTCAGAAGAAAATTTTATAAAAACATGTTTGGCAATATAAAATATTTGCTCACAAACTTGTTAGAACACAGAACAAAACTACATATTTTTTCTCTTTTCCTTCCTTCTCCAAATCACAATCTGTAAATAACTCTATTATGACATAAAGAAAATAATCAAACAAAAAGTATAAAAAGACACTCCATGAACTTGAATTTGAAAAGTGGATGATGATAAAAATCAACATATCAAAAGACAGCATTAGATACTATTACCTGCATGTTCCCACAGGAAAAGATCACACCAGACCTCAAGAGTTGGTCAGTGGTTGTCATTAATCATTCTAGAGGACAGATCCAGGTTTTACAATAAGGAGATGATTATTGTCTTTGTGTTGGATGGTCCACATGTTAATGAAATGGACTAATGTATTGAATTCACTTTTCAGTAGTTGAAAAAAATGAATTTCACCATGACGATGTCTAGAAGATAGAAATAAATATATCTTCATTCCATTTAATATGTATTTGTCTGTCATTGCTAACTTCCTTCTTCAAGTACTAAAAGAGGTGTCAAACACCGCCAAAAGTAACTAGTATGCATGCGAGCAGAACTAACCTTTCCTGACCTCTGTAACTGCTATCACATGCAACAAAAATATCACTCAGCCAAACTACTGGGACTACCATATAGAAAATGTGGCACTTTTAAGTATTTGAAAATCTCTGAAGAAATAGCTGCAGAAGTGATGAATTATCAGAAAATCTTAACATCAAACTTAAGACAGACTTATGCAGTTTACCACATTTTTTGCTGCAACAGATGAAAGTAGGGATGTAACACAAGTTGCAGTTCATATAGGAGGTGTAGATGAATATATACATGTAACAAGAAAAGTGTGGAACTGCTATCAATGATGAGAACATCCTAAGAGGAAAACTTCTTTGGGAATTTAGCAGAGGCTGTAGATAAAATAGGTTTTTGATTGTGTACTATCAATAAGTCTCACTATAGATGGGTTGTTGAAAAGGATTAACAGAAAAGCTGGAATCACAACAAAATTAAAGGAAAAACTAGATTTGAATTCATGCCATCAATGTTATAATATTCATAAGAGAAGGGTAATAAAGCATTAAAATATTAAATTTGGCTAATGTCATGGATGTTATTATAAAGGCTGAACGTCATAGAAACACAAGGTCTGATGCACAAACAGTTTAACTGTTTACTGGAGGAAAAGCCATTACAAACATGGACTTTTATATCACTGATGTTTTCTAGGCAATTCATAATGAATCAATTTTATGAATTACAAAATACAGAAAGCATTATGCAGGAACTGAAAGATAATGAATGGGTTCAATATCTTGCTCATGACAGATATTACAGAACATTGAAATTATCTGAATACAAATACACAAAATTGAAATAAATTGGTAACTGATTTATAAGACTATTTATACCTTTCAAATGAAACTTAAATATTTTGGACATCAATTATCATATTATGAATGAACTATCAACTATATTAGAGTATATTATGAAAAATCTTTTATGTATTATCAATTATAATACAATTTCCAAATTTAAAATCCATGCAAGTCTCCTATTTGTTTCATGTTGATATCAACGCATCATGATTTCCAAGTCCCTGAATTACAAAACTAAAAGAATTATTTGTGGACTTTAAAAACCGTGACAATGAATTTTCTATTTTTCAGGTACCATTCTCTGTTAATCGTAATATAATACCACAACATTTTAAATTAGAATTAATTAAACTCTTGCATAATTCTCTGTGTTGAACTTATGGATTCTATGAAATATCAACCTTTATTGTGTTAATTAATATTGAAATTAGTCTTTTTTATTATCATATTTGAGTACAACCATTTCTTTGATTTGGAAATAGGAAAATACTGTTTGTTTATATCTGAGTTTTTCAACATTGACTTAGTTTTGGAACTGATAAATAATTGAGTCTATAAGCATTTACTTGGCAGGTATCCTCTTTAGGGATGTTCTAACCCCATTACAGGGCATGCAGTCAGTGTATTATAGTCTCCAGTAGCAAGGTAGTGTAATACTCTGTTGACGAACAAGTTTTTGTGTGTTCATGTTGATACATTATATTAATATATTGGACCAAATTAGCCTAGGATTAAATGTTTAACCTCAGAGATCATCAATGTATATACCTGTGAACTATTATTTTCTCTTATGAACTTGATTTCAGTCTCTGGTGACTGATATTATCATACTCCTAATCAGATTTTAAATGTTTCCATATTGGGATCCTTATCAGACATGTATGATATGATTCTCAATTCAATACTGAAAGTAGCTATAACTCAGTCATCCATGTCAAATTTTGATGCACTAGTCAGTAGAGAGAAGTGGTAAATATAAAGGAGTAGAAGTACAGAGAGTAAGATTGTTTATTAAAGGTAAATAAACACTTGTGTTTGATGGTTTGTTTTTCAGATTTTTCCATGAGCCTGAGAGTAGAATGAATTATGTGCACATGCTGTAGATTCAAATTATATTTGGCCCACCATAGTAAATAAGTTTGACACCTAAACCATATCTTATCTATTGATCTGTAATCTAGTTTCACCACTATTCTGGGTGCAATTTTAATGCAATTTGGTAAATTCTTTAAATATCCACACAGCAAAGGTCATAGGCTACTATACTTACATGTGAAAATCTGTATTAATATCTATATAATTCCATGCTTGGAGTTATATCTTTGGAAATATGTTTGGCATAACTTTATCATCAAGTTTTCAAAAAGAAACCATATCCCATCTGTTGACCTGTAATCTAGTTTTACCATTAATATGGATGCAATTCTAATTCATATAATTTCAAATATCACAAGTCATTACATGGACCAACTGCCAATAAAAGCAATATCAGTTGTTATGCATACTACAGGCAGAAGTTTGGGGTCACTGTGCATATTCTAAAACACCTTAAAATGAGATAATTTTGTGTTTTTTTTTAAGTAAAAGATAAAACGTACAATGTATTTGCTTTTATTTTGACAAAAAATAAGCACTTAACCTTAAGAAATTATCATACAACAGCATCATATTTTGTTTTTGTCAGTAAAACCACCACCTGCCCTAATTGCAGCTTTACCAATTCTTGGCATTCTTTCCAAGAGATTTTGAAAAAAGTATATATCAGACCTTCTCAAGCATTCTTCAAGCGGTGAAAAATCTTACTCTCACTCTTTGGGTATTCTTGTTGAACTTTCCTATCCAAATCATCCCATACTAATTCAATAGGGGAGAGACCAGGAGACTGAGGTGGCCAAGTCATAACTTCCAAAATTTTGTACCTGTTTTTTGACTCTAGGAAATCTTGACATAATTTAGAAGAGTGTTTTGGACCATTTTGTTGAAAGGTGAATTTTTTTTCAGTTATGTGTAAACTAAATGGTATAATTATCTGCAAAATTGAATGATATTGTTCTTTTTTCAGGATTCCTTTGACCTGAAACAAATCTTCAGACCTCTTTCCCCAAAACATCCTCACACCATATTAAATCCATCATCATGTTTAACTGTTGAAACCACAGATTTATCATTTGGCATTCATCTCCTGCCTTTCTTCTCACACTCTATTAGTACTAAAAGGTTCAAATTTGGATTCGTCTGTTGACAATACTTTTTACCACACTTTCAATGTCTAATTTTTATGCTTTTTTGCCTATAACAGACTTTCTGCTTATTAACCTTCTGTAACAGGAGTTTCTTGATGGTTATACACTTCCCGAGCCCCACTGATCTGTGGATTTTTCACACTCGAGAGCTGACATTGGTTGCTGTCAAGTAGAATTAAGTTCAGCTGTCCTATTTCTTTTGTTCTCAATAATCAAGTGTTTATCTTCAGCAGTAATTGTCACTTTTGGTGCTCGAGCCCTTCTTCTGCCAACATTTATGCCAGTTTCTAACTGCCTTTGTAACAAACATTGCACCTCATGTCTAGAAATCTTCAACCTTTTGGGAATTTGTCTTTGAGAATAGTTTTCCTTTAATAAAATTTCAATTTGTGCCCTCACCTCAATGATCAGTTGTTTTGATTTTGCCATTTTGTGCAAATTACTTCAAAATTAAAAAATAAATAAAAAGAGAAACTATGAAAATACTGTTATAATGGCACTTTTTTCTTCAAACAGAGACAGCTACATGTGTTTTGTTAACAACATTAGTTAGTGCTGAGCTAACATTTAGAACAGTGTTTCTCAACCTTTTTAATCAACAGCACACCTAGAAGCAAATGAAAGTGTCATGGACTATTTAGCCAATTTTTTAAAGGGTATACATTTAAACAATATGCTGATTGTCCTCCTTTGAACCTATATGTGCTCCATTTCAAATTACAGGTGTGTGAAAGTGCAATAAAATATTACTATGAAAAAAATAATTTCAGAACAATTAATATCGTTTTCATTTTATACAAACTTTAGAGTAATATACTTTTAAAAAATTGAAAAAAAATTAAATCAAAATTCTCAATGCTGCATAGCAGAAACTTTGACAATATTAATTCATAATTCAATATAATTTAGTAAAAATTTTGAATTAAAAAAAGAATGTTGAATACAATTATATGAAAAAAGGTTAATATTCATTTATTCAAATAAAGGAAAATTTTTAAAAGTTAAATTAAAAAAATAAAAATACTTTTTTTAAAAATGAATATTAAAACAAAGTATTTAAAATAAAATAATTGAATAATGAAAAGAATTATTTGAGCTCACTACTAATGCTGTACCATTACTACTTCCACACACACACACACACATATGTATGCCATGACAATATTTCACGGCCCACTGGTGTGCCTGCCACAGCACAGCAGCTTGGAATCACTGATTTAGAACCTGTATTAATATTTAACTTAGTTGAAAATTTTAGTAATCACAAAATGTCTACTGAGGTGGTTAATGGTGAAAATAAAATATAATGATTCTAATGCAAAATGTTCATAATTTAGCAAAATATCGCAGGCAGACAAATCCAAATTTGAATTTGGTATTAAGAGGTGCTTGGAGAAAGACTGAAAAATAAAAGCAAATACACTGTTGTTACTGAAATGTTATCTTTTACTTAAAAAAATGCAAAAATATTTTAAGGTGTTTTTTTAGAAATGCTGGGTGGTCTCAAACTTTTTGCCTGTAGTGTATTTAGTCTCAGCAACAGTACTATACATTTAAAAAGGTTTCTTTATCTAATAAAATATAAATACTGAACATTTCTCATCATGAAGAGGTTAAACTACTATAAAAGCTTATATGTGGTGTCTGTCCTTTTTATACAAGTCAGTATAAAATATGTCGTATAAACCTCTCCCCATTACAGTATGTACTAAAAAGATAATAAAATGCTGGATGATACAAAGTATGTTACTTTTATTTCATTCATGTTCTCTGTTCAAAACAAGTTTACTTTCATGCATTAACTATAAACTTATGAAATTGTAATATTTGAGAAAAAAGGCAGTTTTATATGCCATCAGATATGGTATTTATCTTTAATTTTACCTGCACCTCATTAAAATTTAATTTCTTTCCTTTTTCTTTCACTTTCCAATTTTTTTAAAAGCTATGTTGAGGTGATCAACTACTGGATTAAAGGTGTTTATATAACCTGACAAAAATCACTAATCCAGCTTTCTGGCAGTGTCAGAAGAAGGAAGCAGAAGAATAATCCAGGTCTGACTGGTAGCTATAGTAACAGCAAGAAACCACAGACAAGTAAGACCACTTGCTCTTAAGTGAAAAGCTAGCAAACTGACCTCTGCTAAGGGGCCAAGTTGATTGGCTTTCTCAGCATTATTAAATTTATGTACTTTTTCGATATGAATTATAAAGCATTTACGCAACTTGAATTTATCTCAGTCATTTTTCATTATTGAATCTTCTAATAATAAATGGTTTCAGTTCTCTTTACCTAAGATGATGCCTCATTGTAGAATAATGGTTCACAAGCTCACCTCACTGGATCCTTCAAATTTGTAGCCTTGTAACAGACTAAGCTAAACCTTGTAAACAATAATTAATCATAGAATAGTTGGGTTACTATCCAATGACTACAACCACCACTGATATCACCCTCCAACCATTTTATTTATCAAATATATATGTTTATTAAAACAACTTGTATCTAAATTGATATGATGCTCCCTACAGCCATGAAAGAATGAGAGTAAGTTTGTATCAAGAATGAATAACAAAATCAGTGTAGCAACATGTAAGTGATCAGAGGAATGCTAAGAAGTCTTATTATTAAACAAATACAACATGTTCTGAAAGCATATAAAATATAAAGGATGTCCAAAAAGAAAGGTACAAACATTTACTAACAGGTTTATTACAATACAAATAAAACATTGTGCATATGTTACCAGCACCATCAGCACATAAATAATCTCTTCAAAGTACACAGTGTCAAGTGAGTGGTGTCACTTTTACACAAATAGAATGATTCTTGCAGAACTGCTTCTCAAATAAATATCATTTGAGGAGCTCAAACAGAAGATAAATCTAAAGGAGTCAAGGTTGAGTTCATGACCTAGAAGCTTCCATCATCAGTGTCCACCCTCAAAATCCAGAAATCAGTAAAAAAAATTGATGCCAACTGTGTTCTGAGATACAAATAGACTCTGTATCCCATTGTCAGACAGGTAATGTAGTTAGAAATGTTGGATAGTTAAAGGAAAGCTTTTTGGGGAAACAGACCAGGATGTTTGCATTAGAGTGTTAATCCTGGTGCTTAACAACACCACTCATATATGGCTAACCTGAAAAAAAGATTGGTTTCTGTGATATGGTTGGAATATTTGACCATATCTATTGCACAGTTCTAATATGGATCCTTCAGTTTGAGTCCCTAAAATAACATTTACCCAAGAAATCTTCTATACAGATAAGACTGTTGTTACAGAGGTGCAAGTTTGGCTCCAGTCGTTCAATGCCACATTTTTTCAGGAGGGTATTTATGCAGTGATGAATCAATGTTGATTACAGTTATATAGAAAACTAGCATTTTAGTGCTGGTAACATGCACAATATTCTATTTTTATAGTAACAAACATATTTCTATTTTAGGAGATCCCTTGTAGTTGGCTATGAAGAATTAACTTATCCCACAAAATGACATGATATCTTTTGAAATGTCAATGACAAAATGGTCATAACATTTGACTACTGGTAGAAAAGTTGAACATTTAACTGCTGTTAACAACGTACAATGTGGCAAAGATTTACTCAAAAATTAGCAGCATAAAGATCTTAAGAAAATATTCATGCAAATGTTAAGTAAAAGGTATTTTTTTTATTATTTGTTGAGCAATAATAAACTTACTAAATTTTCGTTTTCTTATATTGTTTATTTACTAAGTACATTAATCCTGAATGCAGCCAAATAGTAGTAAAATATTCTAATTATTTTAATAAAATAATTTTAACAACAATAATTTAATTTAAAATATTATCATCACTTGTTTTATTTCTTTACTGAACCATCAAGAGATATTTTTCTTTCCATTAATCACACAAATATTTCTTCATTTGAATATTACAAAGTTTTTAATACCAGTTTTATATGGTAACAGAATCATTAATTTGTATTAAACATTAATAAGAGAATTCAAAATATTCTTTTTCAGAACTATGACATAATTTGTTCACTCTTTTAAATTAGTATATTTTATAATATTTAAGATAACTTTTCCACCCACCAAAAATGATTCAAAAAAATATTTCACAGGCTTACATTAGATGTAAATAAAGATATATGTCAAATATACTATATAATAAAGAATGATTTTAAGAAACTGAATGAAAAGGAAAAACATTTGGGCAATGTTTTTTCATTGTAAAATTAAGCTATAATAACCAAAAAGAATTATATGTTAAATTGAAAATTTATTCTTCATTATGAATTAAGTTTTTTATACTTCTTTATTAAAAGTCAAATATGAATTCATCCCCTTCATACAAAACAGTGAAGGTGATTAGATCAGATTTGTTTACATTAGGAGAAATCTTTTAATCTACTTTTATCATTTGCTTATCCATTTATATGTGATTTATTTATTTCATAAATTAATTTTTTACTTTACAATGTTCTACTTTAAAGTTAAACCACATAGAAGGTAACAGTTCTTATATGATATGAAAATTTAAACAGCTTAGATGGTGAACCATTTGGGGACACCAGGTACTGTAATCAAGAGAGAATAAACCCTAACAAGAAAAATCCCACTGTTGGAATGTGGAGAGTTGGTAAAAATATGGGGATGCATACAATGAGGGACATTCTTGTTTTCAATCACATCTTACATCTGTTTTGGTAGATAAACGTTACTGCCAATGGCAAGAAGATACCATCTTTAAAAATTACACACTGAAACCTTTTGTAGGAGTTGTAACCACTAATTTTATCAAGTTCACTTGGATTGTATGTGGAAAACATAATTACTGAATTTAACCATTCAACATAATGTTTGTTCAATGGCAATTCAAGAAGGACAACTTTAGTAGAGTTTTAGCAAAGTTTTGTAACACCTGTATTCCTAAGGAAAAATAATTCTCCTGTCACAAAATGTTAGAAAGTTACACAAAAGTAGACTTCCTAGACACATACAAAGAATAATAATATAAATAAGATTGGTAATGCAATTATATAGATGTGCTTACAAAAATAAGAAAGAAAATTTTCCCAAGTTGGAAACTTTTCAAAGTAATACCCAATGTGAATTTTAAAGAATGTTATCTTCAAGACACTGGTTTATTTCCTACAAAATAATTAACTTTGCTGTCATTATTTGACAGAACTTACCTGCTTTTTCCTTTCCAACTGTTTAAGAATGGTAACACCTCCTTCCATCATATGTTTCATTATTGGTTCATCGGCATCTACGCTGTTATCACTTTCTACACGGTACATGGCATTCATCAAGTCTGAAAGATAAAAAGTAAATACGAAACATGAAGAAGTTTTCTTGTCAAATGTAATTGGTGCTCCAGAGAAAATACCATTTACAAGCCTTTCTGGAATTTAAGGACACTCAACAACCAAAAATAAAAATGACCCTTGAAAATTGATAACACAATGATTTGTTTCAGACAGCGATAAAAGAAAACAAAATAGCAAAGACTCAGAAGCAAGACAAAGGAATACAACAAAAGTGAGAAAGAGAGACAATAAACACAAAGAATCACACATTCATGAAACAGCAATTGAACAGGTAATGTTGTAGTACACAGAAAAACCTAAAACAAAGAGTTATAAAACAAAATACCAAGAAACAAATATTCCAGATAAGAAAACATCATTATAGAACATCAAAAGCAAAAATGTTAAAAAAGCAAAGAACAAAGACACGAGCCATACAACAGTCAGACAAAAAAGAACAAAGCAAAGATTTCAGACTGCAACAAGGGACCAATAGTATAACTTAATGTAAAAAGAAACAAACATATTCAAACAAAAACATGCCACAAAAGAAATACAGCAGAAGTGTAAAGAAACAATCAGAAAGCATAATCATCACCCCAAAACAACAGCATGACTGAACAAACTAGCACAAGAATATGTAATGAAAAAGTTGAAAATAGGGAAAACAAACACAATGATATAAAAATACAAAACTCATTTGTGAAAATTATAGGGTTATATATGCAAACACACTTATACAAAACTAGTTACTTTTTTCTTTTTCCTTTACTCACTGAATTATTAAGTATTCTTCATGAGTGCAGCAAAAAAAATGATGATTTTACAAGCTGCTGAAAGTGGATTTGATTCATAAGCTAATTTATAAATATATCTTCTTTCATTTTTTTTTTTTTTAAATGTGGGGGTTAAATAACACTCAGCTAGTAGTAAGTGCAGAAGAAGGAAGAGTATTAGAACTCTGTGGTTTTATTACTAATATATTCTGAGAAGGTACACAAGCTCAAAAATTAAAAATGTACATTCCAAATTTTAATAGACTACACAGTAGATTCTGGTGCAATGTTTTATATGCTGATCTTATGAACAATTCACATTGTGAAACTAATTATTTGCATATATATTAGATAGGACAAAATCTTTTCTCTATAAAATCTATTAAACAATTAATTTTGAATATTTCAAGAAATGGTTATGCATGTAACTTGACAACTACACAGTAGTCATCTCAGCCAGTAGTGTAATGTCATTAAGTGATCTTGTATATTGCATGTCCAAACTAAAGATTTCTGTTTTTTCAAGAATGTTTTCAATGGTTTCTGTTTCCCTCAATGCTTGAATTCCCAAAGAATCTTGACAAAGGAATAAGTTGCCATTGACCTAGGTAGGCTATTTTTTCTATTAACGCTAACTGGATGGATACTTTTTTTGGATAAACAGTACATAAAAACAGTGGTATATTTTAATACCATTTAAAGGCCTGCTGTAAATCAGTCAAGCCAGAAAGGAAGAAATTAAGGTTGTTTTCTTAAACATTGTCAATAGGAGATGAGTAGAAATGTCATAAGTCAAAGATAAACCACAGAAACTAATAAAATAAAAAGAAGTATATTATGAAAACAACTGAAAACAAACATTAATAATCGTCTTAAGCTGTCTGAATTTCCTATATGAAGCAGTGTTTTTTTTTGTTTTGTTTTTTTAAATAGCTTTTCCTTGCTTACTTTTGTTGCTTTCTATCACAATTCTCAGGTCATTATTACATCCTATGGTCATTAAGCAAGGATCTTAGGGATAAAGGATGAAAGTTCAAAACTCACTGAAAACTTATTTTTTAAGGCTGTTTATCCATCAGTATATAAACAAATGGACTTTTGTGAGAAATAAAAAAAAACAAATATAAGATGAACAAAAACTAGTAAAAATAAAAAAAACAAGTAATAATAAAAATGCTTAATCTAAGAAATTCAGATAACTTACGACTATTACATCTACTACTATGAGATGCAAACAAACAAGTATATTTTTTAGTTTATAGCATGGAGTAAAAATTTGAAGAAGAGAAGTTTAGTTATATAATTAATTTGAATCATGTTTGCTGGTTAGGTTTTATATCTAAATTTCCATGTCCCTATATGGTTCAAACAGGCCCACAGGACAAGGAATTCAGTTCAAATCATGTCAAAAGCTAATTCTTTATTTTTAATTTATGCTGCTGAATGATCATAAAATATAAAAAATATTTTATAAAAATCAATAAAAATAGTCCACCGCTTTTAAGTGAACCAGTTTACCACAGGACTCACCGTACTGGACCCCAAGATTTTGCTCTCGTACCCTCAATATCACTCACTTTCTTTTAGAAATTCCGCCCTATGTTACCAATTTCTAGGCCATCTTCTTCACAATAGACAGAATAAACAACAATCACCAGATGGGTTCTAATTTGTTTTAATAATTACACTCCTTTTTCACATGTTTTATCTTGATTTTAATGATCAAACAGTTCAAATTTTGTGAAATTTCGGCCATTTCACACCTAATCCAGTTGTATTGGTAATAATTATACATGATTACTTTATATTTCTATTTTGCGTGTGATCAAAGAGATTCTATATTGGACTAATTAATAGAAATTCAATTACTGCAATCAGATACCATGGATGGGGTATAAATAGGAGTACTTTTCTCCGGTTGATCATGCTCAATTTGACTGTCCAACAGTAGACATCAAGAATCTCTCATAAATAAACAAATATAAATTGCATGTAGTAATTAGGGGTTGCAATCAGGAAATTGTGACCCCCTAGTAGTAATACAAAATGTCTAAACATAAAGTGTACACAGCAAAGGGAAAACTGCATTTGATAGATAGGATATGGAACAGGCAAGATCATCAGAGATACAGGAGTACTTGAATCCACCCTTAGGAGTTGGGTGAAGGAAGACACCAAGCTGCAAGAGTTCACAAAAACTGTCCGTAGGTCAGAAGGACTGTGTAGAAAGAAGGCCTGGACAGCCAATGATGAACAGCTAGACAAGGCTATGCTCACCTGGTTTGTAAAAGAGCAGAGCCAGGGCACTCGTCTGTCAAGTCCCATTGTGAGGCACCAGGTAGAGAAGTTTCACCATCAGCTCCATGGAGCTGAGGGTGAGGCTGACTTCCCTGTTAGCAAGGGGTGGCTCCAGTGTTTCCAGAAGTGGCATGACATAGGAGCAGTGAAGATCCAAGGAGAGCAGAGGTCAGCCGATACAGCAGCAACAGACTCCTTCCCAGCCAAGCTGAAAGAGTTCCTGGAAGAGGAGGCCCTGTATCTAAGGCTAAGTATCTAATAAAAATTTCCCAAATAGTTATATTTATGTGTAAATAACTTTACATGCTTAACTCGAAAATAACAAAGAAATTTTGATAAAATCTACCTTTTTGGAGTTATCGACAATAAAAGCTTGAACTCATTAGCATCGCAGCAACCATTACCGGCATTGTTTGCATATATTTGCTGCAGAATAGACAATCACTTGTCTTAATTATTGCACATGCACTGATGTAAACAATGCCAATAATGGCTGCCATGCCATAGCCAACAACACAAATGAGCCTGATCTTTTATTGTCGATAACTCCAAAATGGTAGATTTTATAGAAATTTCTTTGTTGTTTTCGAATTATGCATGTAAATTTAAAATAAAAAATAAGTGTTCAGGAAATTTTTATTAGATACTTAGTGCAGGGCCTAAAAACAAATTACCCAAAATTTCTCATGGAATCATTGGCATAAATTAGTATCATTTTTGAGGTTCTTTTCAAGCTATTATCTACAGTATATACTGCAAAATAGGGCCCCAAAATCAGGTAGGTGTTCAACCTCCTGTTATCACCTACATCCCACCCCCCACAACTACTGCAATTCACTTGCTGTGTGGGTTGGCCATTTTGGACCCCAAGGCCCAACGCTATAGCAATGAACTAAGATAAATGTAAGATAAATTAGCAAAATAAAATTAATAAAATTATTATTAAGCACGAAAAGAATACAATAATGCTGTATTCTATTTACATTATTTACAAGTGCACTATTCTTATCTTTGTTGTTGTTATCACGTTTTGACTGTTTCTTCTTCCAACCTGCATTTTCAATTCAGATAACCTACAGGGAATTTGGAATTGAACCCTTAATTTAAGCTACTGGTGTAGATTGTTCTCATTCCACTGTCCATATCTAGGGATATCCCATCTAATTTTTATTTTAGTATGGCTCAGTTATTGTTTGCCATATTTCCACTGAATACAAGTGCACATTTCCTGGACAAGAGACTGAACTCACAATTACTGTGTCTGGGATAAGTAGTTATCATTATTTACATTATTTACATGTAGACTATTGTCCTCATCTTTGTTGTTGTTATCACAACATTTTGGAAATTGTGCCTTCCAGCCTTCATCAGGTGTATGTCGATATAGGCAACATAGAGGGAATTCTAAACTGAACCCTTTATTTAATTTATGGGAATAGATTGTTCAAGAAATTATTGTATTTTACTATAAGACAAATGACAAATTACCATGAAGCAAATTTACAATTGTAAGAATAAAATATCTCAGAAAAATAATACGAAAGAAGATGCCCACCCAACATGCTAGCATCTAAATTCTTATTTTGTTGCTATTAGGTTGGTGCAAAAATAATGACGTAATACTGTTGTTTTTTGACGTTAAAAAATATGTCAAAAAACGACATTATTACGTCATTATTTTTGCACCAACCTAATACTATATTATGCAGCCTACTATTAACTTTTTACATGTAGTTTGTGCCATACAGCTTGTTAGTAAATATAACATACTATTTACAGTCCCTATGCATGGGGCTTTAAGTTGGTAGAGTAGTAGGTATTTATCCACACACCAATGTTGTTACAGAATATGATACAAAGTTGAGGTTTAATGTCCAAACCTCCCTGGCACTTACCCTTTTAGAGACACCAGGTGCAGCCACTTCCCAAAGGTGATGTACTGCCAGTGGCAATGGTTTTGGTAGTTTTCAAACTGCCCTGGCTTGTGCCAGGGAATTATAACACACATTGGTATCATCTTCATGTTTTCATTCATTTGCACAGACTAAAAATTCAGGTGTGCTCAACAATAACATTACACATCACTACAGCTCAATGGTTAGGAAGTTGGGCTTGTTTAATATTGCTACTGTATTTAGTTCAATCTTCAATGGGTGCCCTAAATTTGTTTTGTATGATACAAAGTAAAGTTTAGAAAATATCATTAAAAAATTTTTAATTTTTAAAAATTGATCTAAAAAAATCAATTAAATATAACAAACTTAAGTCACTTCTGGGCATTAAATATCCTAGAATTTATATCTGAAAGTGCAACAAAAAAATTCTTGGCCCAACCAAGATGGAAGTGAGCTGGGTTTTTATGATTTCAACTACACCTTATAAGCTTATTTTCTTTAGTAGGACTTCTTGATTCCAAGGTCAGCTGACACTAATTTAACTGTTAAAAAGAAATAGGTGTGTCTACTGAAGCACATGTACTCACTAAATATAACATTTATAGTAATAATTTATATATATGTATATTTACATATGCATTCATATATATAACTTACATCTGCTTTTAAATTACTTATAGAGTTGTGTTACAGACACAAATATATATCTATTCATGAATCATTCATACAAAAAACAAATATAGAGGTTAATGATTTAAATGGCAAGAATACTTCGTCGCAAACAATCTAAATAAGATACATCAACCCCAAACATGTATATGAATGATATGATCCCCCTTTATAAATTCCAGTTGCATCAGATCATTTAATTTTACAAGCTATCATCTGTTCCTACAGACATCATCAGGTATGGAAGTAGATTTTGTTCTTGTTTTTACTTCTCAGTAATAAGTGGACAACGAAAATAGAAATGTAATCCGAAAATATATATATATATATATATATATATATATATATAATACTAATTATGATAAACTTCTTTTGCCAAGCTCTGCTAGGGCATAAGGTACAATCCAAAATAAACAAGCCCTACAAATAGCAGCTGTGTGCTGTAATACAATGATTTTAATAGAACACAAGAAATATTATTTGCATCCATTTTTCAACATTGCCTGCCTGAAGGTTGGGAAGACACAAGAGCCACTCAGCCCTATTGTCTCCTGCCTGGACATGTAATTATTTAAAAGTACTTTCCACTAATGGATTCATAGCTAATAGAAACATCATCCATTAATGGAGCCACTCCTCCATTTAAACTTAGCTAGCAGGCACTGTCTGATGGTTTGAAAAAAAAAAAAAACCAGCAAGTTTGGAGACAGCAATGGGAGAGGCAATGTTTGAAATAAGGAATTTGACAATTTACTTCAAAGACTATCTGCAATGTTTATAAGGCTACAAAATCAGAGATAAGTTTTGTTTTTAAAAAAATACAATGAGAAAATTTGGGGAAAGTGAATATGATTGGTTAGCAGTTTCAAAACAAATAGAAAGGTAAACATCTGTTACAGAATCAAATTTGTTGAAATAAATTATACCTGGTATACAAGGAAACTTAAAAACAAATGGATGTTGACAATTTGTATAGTCATTGTCCTTTTTTTTTTTAACTACAGCATGAAGGATTTATTTTACCTTCCAAATTGATTATCTTTAAAATATATGTGATTATAATTTTTAATTTTGTCCCTTCTATTTAATTTCTTGATAAAATGGAAAGAAATATGTGGAATGTCTAGCATGATATGGGAAATCCTGGGTAATGACAAATTGATGAAACTGATCAACTTTCCTGACATTTTAGGTGGCATTGTGTGTACACACACATACATACATACATATATATAAAATAAACAAATGCTAGTGAGCCAAATTTACTTTTGCTCTACTTAGTGTATTGAGCACTCTTTCTCTTTGTTTTAACTTATTACTTGCTGGCTTTTTTTTTTCATTGTACCAGAGATTTAAGATATTGAATTTCTTTCACCCTGTTCAGAGGTTTCTGGTGCTTTCTTTTTTTTCCATTTTTCCTCAGATGCCAATTTATTTTAAAATTGTGCTATCCAGGTTTTTCACCCACCAAGTTTAAATAGATTTACATTCATTATATATATATATATATATATATATATATATATATATATAAAATTCATGTTGGTATTTACACTCTTACAATTAAAAATTGTCAATCTGGTAGTTTGATATTTGCTTTATTCAACTAATACTTTTAAAATTTGAAATAGCTCATAGTTTGGAGGCATCTCATCATGCAACAATAGTTAGCAATCTTCTCTTTCACATCATCAATACTTGATTGAGTTTGAGTGCTCCAAACTAGTAGCTTTGTACCATATTCAATTAAGCTTAGACAATGTGAATAAACTAGTGTTAATACAGTTAAATAACCAAGTATTTTAACTTGGTGTAAACAGCAACTTTCAGTATTAATTAAAAACAAAGTTTCTATCCAATCTACAAAATTAGTCCTGAGGATGCAAATAGTGGCATTGAGTTTACATTTTAATATCATAGCCAATATTCTGAAATTTAATTAGCATCCTCATTTTGTGCTTAAAAGCTGTTTTCAAGTTCATATAAACAATTAATAATTCACCATTTTTGTGAAAGTGTAAAAAGTTAAAAACCGATTGACAAAGAGTTCAATTCTTACTAAATAAAAAGATGGATAGAAATGTATATAATGTGGATATTACAGATTTAATATGAAAACAAATACAGGATGAAGACTGTGCATCATGAATTTATCTAAAGAGATATATGGTTATATAGTTGTATCTGCTTAGAAAACCATTCTTCTAAAACCTACCTTTTAGTTCAATTTAAACCGATTACTAGTGCCAGAACAGATTTGTTAGACAGAGATTATTAAAAACCATAGATACAGATAATATTATTTTTTTTATTTTAAAAAGTTCAAAATCATAAGAGTCTTTAATTAAAGGTAGCACTAACATAGACAGGCAATGATAGATCACTGCCAAACATTACATATCTTTACTGTAATAATACTTTAATAGTCAGAAAAATTTTATGCATATCAATTATATCAAATAAAATTCTTCAATCCACATTCATTACCTCCTTCAAATAATCTAATCTACTCAGTCAGAAATATGAAGTTTTCAAATAATCTTACATAAACAGGTATAATTTAAATCATTACACACAGTGATATAGCTATTTATGTGTAAAAGACAATTGGTTTTCAACTCTAAAAATGTTTCACAAAATTAAGGCCATATGCTCTCATAAATAATAACTTTGTTCTAATCAGTCTTAAAAAAGATGAAAATAAAAAAAATTACAAATACCTTATGAAATTTGTTAATCCAGTAGAAATCAATATATCCAAGTGAATTTTTTTAAATAATCCAATCTTTAATGACAATGTTTTCTTTTTTTTTTAAGTTTCCATTAATTCTGTCAATTCATTTACTGACTTATTTTGATTAACATGTTAATCTTCCATTCCTTTTTCTTTTATAGTGATTCACTTTGAACATATTTTGATCTACTCCTGAAGCAGATCAATAAAAATATCCACAACTCACAAATAATCAATCTTTGCATTCCAAAATAGACACTTATCCCTCATTTTAGGTTTATTATCATAAAGTATTCAGTAACACAAAAATTTTCTAAAATTATTATCCAAAGTTAAACTAATTTGACTTAGAAATGAACGAATATATATATATAGATAGAGAGAGAGAGAGAAATGATGTGAAAACTCTGAATAGAATGTTAGTCATCAAAAGATGAATAGTCAAATATTTTGAGATATTCACATTAGCCCATTATTCATAAAACTGTCTTTAGCCTGTGGTAAAAATTACATCTGCATTAAAAATACAATCTATTAAAACCCAAGTATCTGAATTTGAGAGATGTTATATAATTGCTTGCAAGATGAATTTCATATATACATTATTTAAATAATAAAAATTTACTAACAAGTTTATAGAACACGTATCAAATATTTATACAAATACTACATAGTTCATCACATAGCACCTCCTGTGCTGGTATATGGATCAGGAATGTGAGACAGGCTAAAAGGATTTGTTTACAGGTTTGGTGTCTCGTCGCTAGTAACAAGTAAATAACCAACTATTGAAACACCAACCATTGTGCATCCCTTGCATTTAGCAATGCAATTAAATAAAGACTGTCTTTTAATAGTGCAAATTTAAAAATTAAAGTAAAAAAAACACAAACTTACAACTAAAACTTTTTATTGCAAAAAAAAAAAAAAAAATTTTAGTAAAAAAAAAAAAAAAAAATCCTTCATTCTTCTTTCAGACATTCTTCAACCAAAAAGAATTTAATTTTCTTTGCTTCTCTACAATAAAGAATTCAATTCATTAACAAGACATAGATAATAGAAAAGAACACGTCTAATGCAATCAAAACTGAAGGAGGGATGAACAGAGGTAAACTGAATTGGTTTCAGTAGGAGGTGTATAAAAGCTTTGAGTGGGTGGGTAGCGAACAACAAGCAATATGTTTGAAACATGGTGCTACTGGTGCAACCACCAAAGAAGCCACTGAACATGCAACAACTGATAAAAAGAATTCCATTCTCTACTTTATCATTTTTGTATGTGCTTCCCACCCTTACACTTTTCTTCTTGTGCTCAGATCGATTGAGCATGCAACAATGCTGTCTTTTCTTTTTCTTTTTTTTTTATCGAATCAGCATACTCACACTGCTTGTGCCAGTCCACCACCAATTATAAGATGTTAATAACAACCTCTTTAAAACAACTTGCCAGCAGAAAGGATTTTCCTCCCACTTTTTGAGTTATTTTATTAAGTATTATTATTGTTCTTTATTATCTTCTTTTTTTTTTAAACTTTTCATTTATCTTTTATCTCCACATTTATCTATACATTATATAGCATGAAGAAAAATATAAATGTTTGTAAAAGATAAACTCTGACATGTTCATTTGTGAAAATTACAGCATTAACACAAACTGACAAAAAAACATGCTTACTGTACTGAAGATTTTTTATTCCTTCAAGAAAGTTATATTGTTTTTAAGTTCACTGTCTAAAAATATCTTCCATCAGGAAGGATCTTGTTATTTAGAGCCAAACTTAGAATTCAAATTTAAATCCAATGGTATAAGGGTGGTGGAACACAAACGTTGTTGTCTAGTGTTAGAATCAGAAGCTGTGGCTGATCATTTATGGAGAGCAAAGGTCAGTCAATATAATAGACAGAAAACAAAATTGTAGGATAAATGAAAGAATCAGTGCACATGTTCTGAGAACCTCCTCAATAGATGTAGCATGGAAATGAACACTATCTTTGAGACTCAGTTTAGGAAAAAAAAAAGGACACTTAATATTCTACCACCTGAGTACAGATATTAGAATTAAAACTGGTCAAGAGACATGTGGCTTAGTGGATTAAAACATTTGGTTTTCGAACAGTTATGTATGTCAGATAGCACAAGAAAGTCATATACATCAGCTCGGTTGAATAAACAGACAAGCACATAGACAAGAGAGAATTAATAGATACAAGATTTTCTCTAAGCATGGAGAGGAGAATGAGAACAATCTATTCCTGGGGACACAATAAAAGGGTCAGTTAAAAAAAAATCTGGGATGATTAACAACTATTAGGTTGGTGCAAAAATAATGTCGTTTTCTCACATAGTAACATATGTGAGAAAGCGACATTATTTTTGCACCAATCTAACACAACAGGCACTTATAAAAGGGTACAATGGCTGAAATAGATAGTATAATAATCTTTATACTCATCCAAATGGAAAACTATATAACAATTCAAATGAAAAGTAGAAAAGTTTTATCAACATACTCATTTTTCTGGCTTGGAATATTCTCATTGACACATGATCTTTTCATTTTTTTAATAAACATATCAATTAAATTTGTATAATTCTGAGTACCATCCTACATGGCATTTCTTTCATGACATTTACTTCTTATCCAAGCAACATTGAACAGAATGTACTTGGTTTTCAGCAATCCAGCATAATCCTTGAGCTGACTTCTTTCGAAAAGTAAATTCATGCTTTTCGCATGAGTATTAGTTTGAAATAAATTAATTCAGCTTGATCACCATTTTCACTGTTGTTTGCCATTTGCTCTGCTCCATAACGTGTCCCTACAACCATTATATTACTGTTATTTCTTAGGTCAACTGATCTCTGATCCAGTTGAACTTTTGGTAGCAATACCAGCAATTAACAAATCCATCACTCTTGAAGGGTTTAACTTCAATGGACTGTCAGTCATAAAATAAATAAAAAGTTTATCAACAAATAATACTGTTTTTCTACCAAACTAGTTATAATTTGTTTTTATATCATATCTTTGAATAATTGTTGCATTTGGTGATTCTTGTTCACTTTTTTATCATTTTATTGTTTCAAATCGAGTCTTGATATAAGTATATCACATCCACTCATTATATTACTAGTGCTTATTTTTAGTATAACAAAGAGGAAGTTAGATTTTGGAAGATGTAAATTAAAACTGCCAACACCTAAACAACACCAACCCTTTACAAAATAATTGCTTAAAGCACAAAATTATAATCAAACGATAAGAACTTCCAGAATGATACTCTCACAAATATATAAATTAAGAATCTTTTATGTACTGTGTCCATTCACTCATGGGCAATAATGGCTCTCCAGAACTCCTTGTCATTTGTAGCTCTTACTAAGGTTTCTTATTCTATCTCTCCTAATCCCTGTTCTGCCAAGCATTTACACAAGCTTATTAGGTATATCATTTGCTGCTTTCCTGTTTATTTTGCCTTCAATGTTTTGTGAGTGTCAAATTCTCCAAGTCTTCATTATGTGCCCTAGAAATTTTTTCTCTTTCTGATTTTAATTATAAAAAATTATTTTTGTTTTCATTTTCCCTAAAACTTCCTTGTTACTTATATGTTCAGTCCAAGTTATTCTCAGTATCTTCTTTAGAACCACATTTCTATTGCCTCAAGTCTCTTCTTCATCTGTGATGAGTCTGCCCAGTATTCACTGTCATATGGGAAAAGCAATATTACGTAATAGGACAGTACTCTGTTTCTAATGAAATTTTCCTGTACTTAAATTAAAAATAAATTTATTAAATTCATCAGTTCCTACATAATGGTCATATAATGTCAGTCAGATTTTAAATAAATATAAATAGTTTTTACTTCATACTAATGTTGTAAGCTATCTATTAGGTTTTTCCTTTTTGTGAATGTTTCTATGTAGATTTGGGTAAAAGTTATGGGGCATATGGTTATTCAAAGTGATTCAAATTATAAAATGCACTAGCTAACATTTTACTTGAAAGCTATTTGATTTACTTTTAATTAACATAGATTTTTTTTTTTTAACTGAATGTAGATAAAATAAGTGATCTACCCTATCAGAAGTAACAAAACTGATACATTGCTTTTGCTGTCAGAGTATAGAATTGGTGAATTGCAGAACTGGATGCAATTTTTAGGATAAATAGGAATATATCAGCTGATAATTCATTCACTATTGCTAGAAAGTCAAAGATACACAAAATTTACTTTTATAAATAGGATATCCATCATTTATTATCTGTCTTCTTTTTTTTAAAGTGATGGCATTGCCAGAAATTATAAACATGTCCTCTTATTTGGTAGCAATAAAAATAAAGTGAATAAAGAATGACTGAAAATATTCTGATGTGAAAGTTTTGAGTTAAGTTTTTAAGAGTTGTTGGTTAGAAATAGAACATCTGCTGCAGCCATGTACAAATACTGTCAAGCACATTGGTAAAAGAAAAAATTACCATTGTCAGTCTAGTGAAAAAAAAAAAAGTACATGCTATAACATTTGTATCCAAAAACTAAGTTTTGTAATTTTTTCTTACAGAATACAAGACTGAGATAAACGAAGAATTGGAGAAAAATTATTGTAAAGAAGGAGCAAAAATAGAAAGAATAAAGGAAAAAAATGGTGAATGGTTGACAGACATGATGGATTCCTGCCAAAGAAGCTATGAACTTAGCCATGACACATTTATATGCTAGTCACAAACAAAATGGAATGAGAACTATTACTAGTTGGTGTTATTTATTGTTTAGGCAGTGATAAATATATTTAACTTTGTACATAAACCTCTCAAATTGACCAAAAATAGCTAAATGTTTACACAAATACACACACACACAAGAGAGTAGTAAACAGTTCTTGGACCAACTAAAAAAAAAATTCCAAAAGACAAATTCTGACATTTTCTCAAATTTTGGGAAGTTTTGGGAACATAAATAATTTTCATATGTTTTTATTGCTTCAAACATTATTATAATAAAACAAATTCTCATAGAAATGGACTATTTGATAATATTGTGTACACAGCATGCTTAGCATCAAAGTGCACATCACTTAACTAACTACAAGGTCTAAGAATATGATATCACAAACTTTTCATGAAGCATGTAAGATGTGATAAATTTTGGCAGAACCTGTTGAAATATTTATCAAAGAATATTTTAAGTTTGCAACAGCCTTAATGATTTAAAGATATAAAATATACATAATTAGTGAGTCAGAGATGTATTATTGTATTAGGTTGGTGCAAAAATAATGATGTAATAATGTCGTTTTTTGACGTATTTTTAACGTCAAAAAACAACAGTATTACGTCATTATTTTTGCACCAACCTAATATTATTATTTCACATTCTGTTGCTCCTGTACAATGGATAATCCAGTACAATTCTGAAACCAAAGGTAACAGAAAATTAAAGGTGTACTTCTATTGATATTTTATAGCCTCTCTTGTTACATAATTTATTTAATCTTGAATCCTTTTTTGCTGCCTTTATTGCAACAATCCCACCAATGGATTTTTCAGGCATTCTCTAATGTGCATTAGATCCAATTATCCTGAAGTGTTATTCAGTATTTTTGCTCTTTTCAATGATTACTGTTACCTCCTCAAATGGAAAATTTCAGGTATGTCTGTCTAAAAATAAACAAGATGGCACTCAAAGAATACTGGATGAAACATACATCTGCTGTGAGATTGTGATAAAAAGAATATGTGACGATATTTAATCCAAATAATTTATAGAATCATGATAATTCTTCATCTCAAAATTCTAGAGAACATTGAGTCTAATAAATCTTACAAATCCACTCTAAAAAATCATGCCACAGATATACAGAAGTCTCAAAGTTTTTTTTGTTTTTGTTTTTTTAAACAGGTTTACACAAGCTACATCTTCAAACATTGCACAATAAGGCTAACACTACCTTAAGGATTTTTTCTAAATTTAAAACAAATATTTACATGATATGTAATTATTATTGTTCTATTTTCTAATATAGCTGTTCAAAGTGGTACAATATTTAGCAGTATAGAAAATGAACTGAGTAAATTAAGTTCAAGTCTTGATTGAAGCTGCATATGTTGACTTAGAATTGAGAAAGTGTATGAATCAACATCTTTCAGGTGGGTAAAATTTAATATGATTTGCTCAAGCCCCAAGAGGCTGTGTCACCAAGCAATACCTCTTGACTCAGGAGGAAGACAGGACCATTACAGGGCACCTGAGCTGTTCCCAAGTAGAATTGAGTAATTTTGTCCCTCATCTATATGCATATGGACTCCCACTGTAAGCTCAACCTTTTGTAACCTTCCGTTCAAGTGGGCATGCAGATAAATACCTACATGGTTTCACTGTCATATATCTTGAAAACAAAAAATCTCATCACTGGCATATATTAATGACTGGGAAAATGAGCTGTTGGACAAGTCACTACTTTAATTTGACTAGGTAATATTACCAATAAGAAGTTATGAGACCTATTAATAACTTTGACTACAGCTAGTAATCTTCTAATTTGTAGGTTATATTTATATTACATATTATATTTATATCAGGCCACTCTATGAGTACTGCTGGTATCCTGTAACCCAATACTACTTGTTACATGATTAGATCATTTGCAACTAAACTGGTTCCCTTACTAGACTTTTCTGGTGAGGACAGTGGCTAGACACCCAGAAAGATTAAAAAACAAGAACTGTCAAAGAGCAGATGAACATTCTTGAAGAGTCAGTGGGCATCTAGCACAATTGGGTAGACTGGGCTCTATAGCTGTGTATGCAGCCAATGCTGTGATGACACAGTACTGCTGGGCAAAGAGTTTCTTCGATTGAAGTCAATGGTCAGAGTGGAGGACAGCCATGTATCTGTAACCAATGCATGTCTTTTAAATTGGAGGACTGACTGTAGCAATTGTTTGCCTAAGACAAGAATGATTACCTTTCAGTTTTCAACCTAACAGAAAACTGGACAGGTTATCAGCTGCAAAGCAACCCTATAACCATGCCCAAGCATAGAACTGAGGATGATTTCAAAATTCACCAGATATTTAACTAAATTCTCAGTTAGTCCAGACTTCTTTTGAAAACAACCTCAGGTACTTTCATAAATATCATAAGAACTGACCATTCATTGCTAGTACAGTTGAGAAGTTTAGTTAGGATCCTGCATTGCCATTAACAAAATGAATTTTCAATCCTCACCACAGAGAGAGAGCAAGCAAGAGTAAGATGTGCCGAAAAATTGGCATAAATATCCTTTTTCAGTAAAAAGAAAAACCTGACATTTAAATAGTATAAAGGCCACTTCCTCAAAGCAGTCAGTCTAGTAGGTTTTAAAAATAATAGTACCTGCAGAATATAACTACATGAATTTTGCCCACATCTGGAGTGAATAGAACCAATACTAATAAACTCATCATTGAATATATGTCTCACATTAATACACATCTCAGCATAGCAAGATATATGGTGACTAGACATCTAAATATTTAAGACTAGCAACAAATCACAGTAACTGGTTAATTATACTCAAGTTCAAAATAAGTTACTGCTTATTCGTTTTCTTATTAAAAACATTCCAAAACTGACTGTTCATACAAATTTGTTGGATAGATTATCTGTATCATTTGACCTGAGCATTAATTGAAGACAGACAAAGATCTGTTAAAAAAACATTTTAAAAAATTGTAATTCATTTTACTGTACTTCATTTATATTTTTTAACACATTTTTATTTGTCTGTCATCAATTAATACTCAGGTCAAATGATACAGATAATTTATCCAACAAATTTGTGTGTGTGTATATATATATATATATATATATATATATATATATATACACACACACAAATCTATATATATATATATATATATATATATACATGCACACACAGACATCATTAAAAATGACTGACAAGGTACTGTAGTTAAGTTTGTTATTTAATTTTTCTTGTGTTAATTTCCACCTCCAACCATCAAATCTAATATTGTCAACAACTACTGCATGCCTGCAAAACTAAAGTCCCCTTCTATGACCATAATGGAAAAATTTATGGTGGAACTAATGGAGTAAATACGGGAAATCCATTTGATCCGTGCTTTTGTATTATTTGTCCCACATAGAAAACAATGTATTTAAAAAAGTTACTAAACCCAAAATATATGTCCACTAAAATTATAAGAATACAATAAGAATTAAATAAAAAACTTAAATGCAATATCTTGTCAATTGTTTTGATGACAACTGAATACAAGAAGAACTGCTGACATATACACTATAGATATATGCACACACAAACATATATATATATATATATATATATATATATATATATACACACACATATATATATTAGGTTGGTGCAAAAATAATGACGTAATAATGTTGTTTTTTGACGTATTTTTTAACGTCATTATTTTTGCACCAACCATATATATATATATATATATATATATATATATATATATATATATATATATTAGTCCATATGGCAGCCAAAGTCTAACAATGACACTTACATTAATTCTGGACCAGTAAAAATCCATTTCTTCCTCATTTTCAAAACATACAGATTAAGTTCTGAAAGTTGCTAAAACATGTCAGCCAAAAAAGAAAAACAACAAAATTGCAAACCTCAATATTTAATCACCTTTTTGTTGTTTTACCTACAGCCAGAAATATTTAGTTTGTAGGGGAGAAAATGGCAAAAGCTAGGCAGGTGAGTGGCAGAATAACCATTAAAGAGGATTGTGTATTACAGTATAATGATAAAAGATTAAAAAAATGCAAATTGTCCTATCATAATATGATATTAGTGAAGGGCAAGCAGCACAATCTCACTGTTACTATACACTGTTCTTAGTTGAAAGTTTTAAGGCTCCACATAAAATTAGATATATTTTTTAAATGGAAGAAATAAATGATATTAAATTAATTAGGAAGAATTAACAGATGCAAGAAATTCTCTTGAATGAACAGCAGAATGAAAACAGTCTGTTATACATTGGATAAAGAGTTTGTTTAAAAATTTTCAGAACAGACAGTTTAAAAGAATGGCTGAAGAAATGTGATAACATCAACCAAAATTGGAACATTCTTTGAAAAAGATGAATATCTGAGAAAAAATTAGGCGGAGTGATTTTGAACAGCATGCACAATCAAAATTTCATCTGAACTTTCACTGCTGCATTTTATGAGGTAAAAGTATAAACATACCCAAAGGGACAACTTACAAAGATAGTTGAAAATAAGTATTAAAGTAAGTCTTTTTTATTGGTTAGGTTGTACTTTCTATAATAATGATAATTGCCTATCTCAAACTTTTAAAGATAAATTATCAAAACTAAAAATAATTAAAACACTTCTGGACAGATGTTTGTTTTTCCTAATATTGATCTACACACTAATGTTGTTTTTATGAACAGTATTAATTTTGATAATATATCCAATAAGATCTGAAGAACAAGCTAAATTGAATAATTGAGTTTCCAATTAATATCTTCCTGAAAATCTAAGTGACCTCATGTTCATTAATTTTTTTTCTCTTGGGTCTGAAAAGACAAATTATTTCTCAACAATAATAATCCAAAGAACATCTTCCATGATTATTTCTGGCCATCAGTACTTGCTTGTGGCACTAAATCAAAAATAGATTCCAAACCAAAATAAAAACTACAAAATAAAATTACCCAACAAATGACCCTGCAATCTATTTTAATTCAGGTAATACAAAGTAATCCTGATAGGCAAAATATAAAAACAGACAAACAAATATAAATGAATATTAAGTCAATGATTTCAAAGTTGCCCTTACATAGGAACATCAACTGGAAATGACTCAGGACAGGAAGCCTTTAATATCAATCATTTCATTCAGATAAACATATAATTGCATTGATAAATCCATTCTGATCTGCTTTAGGCTCAGCTGGTTTTATATGGAATATGGCCAAAATATTTCTGTACATTGTCTCATATGAATTTGCAGTCTTTCATCTCAGAACAGGACCTCATTGATCTTATGTATTACTTCTTTTAATTCACTGTCTTTACTCCGAAAGAGTCATGATGTACAAATCCAAAATATTAATCTTTGTATATTAAGGACATATGTAAAATGGGTTCCAAAGTTTGGTAGTTTTCCAAGTAAGGTAGCCTAATGATGCTCTAAATAGTAATAGCAAAAACTTGAAATATTCTTTCACTAAGTCAAATTTTTAAAGTACTAGTATTAATATCAATAATAATTTTTTATAAGTATTTATAAGTGTCAAATTTGCTTTTTTTATTTTGAAAGCAAGTTTTTGATTTTCACAAAAAATAAATATAATGAAAATTTGGTTAACTCCCATAAATGTGACATATCCTCCACTTAAGATTAATTTACTTCTTATTTATAAAATTTATATTATAATTATTTGCTACTGTTTATTATCACTAAGCTTAATTAATGTTATTAATTCTGTCACTGGTATGCCAATATGTCTCACAAATATTCAAATTTTAATTTTTAATTTTTTTAATTTTTACTCTATAAATATAGCAAAAGTTTGTAAAAGAGACATGAAAATAAAGTGTACAATAATAGATAGGCAAATGAAACAAAATCATCTTTTTCTTGTATCCTACTTTAACCTTTTTTTCTTTTTTTACAGTAAGTTTCACTCTTTACAAGGCCTGGGGGTGACTCAAGGTAGAGAGTTACGTAAGAAGGCCATTTGTATGCATATAGGTGTGGAAGATAATGGTTAACCCTAACCTTGAACAGATTAAGATTGTAATGATTGGGGAAACATCCTGTTGGGAGTCAGTTTCACAGGGCAGTGGTTCATCAGAAGAAGCTGTCTGAGAGGAACTTACTCCTCACCGATTAAATACAGAGGGAATGTAAATGGCATGGCATGTTCTTGCCATGAAGGTTTGATTTGGCGGGACCAGGGAATGTAATTCATCCGAGCACTTTCCATGGATGTAGTGGCAGGGCTGCGACAGGTTTGCCACATCCTGCCTGTGGGAGAAAGATTAAATCTTGTACTTGGTCAACTGAAATAATTGTGTCATTATGAACCAGCTATCTTTGTTGATACATAACTTAATACAGAAGCAGAATGATGAAAAATATCTTTTAAATATAATAAACACAGACCTTTTTTGACAGAAGTTTATATTTAATTACTTATTGTATAATAATTTAACATTTAATCTATTCTAACTTTATAAGTATTCATTATTTTTAAAATTCACATTTCACTATTTAATATACTATTAATAACATTACATACTATTATACAATTAGTTTGACTTGAGAATTTATGAGTGCTATTCAAAAACTTCTAAGCTTCACCCACAAAGAAGAATCATAGCTAAACATTTTTCCTTATAAAACTAATTCAGATTTGTCTTAATTTCTATGCAGGTGATACCCATACAGATGTGAGAAATGTGTGACAAATCTAAAACTGGACAAATCAGAGGTTCAAGCAGTCATAACATATCTGAAAAAAAAAAAAAGATATGGCCCCAAAGAAATCCATGAGGACATAGTACAGACACTTGCTGAGGATTCCCCTTCCTATGCAACTATGAAGAAGTGGGCTGCAGAATTCAAGCAGAGCAAGGACAGCATAGAAGATGACCCTCAGTCAGTTTATCCAAAAAACTCAACCACTCATGTGAACCAAGTTGATGTCATTCCCCATATGGTTTTGGATGACAGACATCCATAGGCATTAGTTCTGGTTCAGTCCATACTGTTTTAACTGAAATCTTGGGGATGAACAAGATGTCTACCAGATGGGTCCCAAGAATGCTGACACTAGAGCAAAAGCTGGAAAGGGCTCCAGGACACTTCTGACTCACTTCCAGACTGACCTTAAGAATTTCCACCACAGATTAGTAACTCTAGATGAAAGCCAAGCTGACCACTTCAAACCTGAATCAAAGATTCAAAGCAAACAGTTGAAACACTTTGGTTTTCCACTTCTGAAGAAGTTCAAGCAAGCAGCATCTGTTGACAAGGTGTTTGTTTTTTGTTTTTGTTTTTATTCTGAAGGCATAATCATGATAGACTACTTGGAAAAAGGAAAAACTATTAATGGACAGTACTATGCATCAGAATTAAGACAAGGAATCAATCAAATCAAAATGCAGAAGGAAGCTGACAGCAGGTGTGCTCTTGTTCCAAGATAACTCATCCATTCATACTGCTCAGGTTGCAGTAGCTAAAGCAGCCAACTGTATCTTTGAATTTGCTACTCCTCTTACTCACCAGACTTGCTCCATATGACTTCTTCCTGTTTCTTAAACTCAAATTCCACATACATAGTCACCATTTTGGAAACAATGATGAGATCATATGTGCAGTGGAGGAGTTTTTGGAGGACCAGGATGCTACCTTCTTCTATAACAAGATACAATGCTTAAGCATTGTTAGACCAAGTGCAATGATTTCAAAGAGGACTATACTGAAAAATAGGGAAAAACTGTCTTGTTTCTCCAACTCTTTCTAGGTAAGGTTTGGAACTTTTTGGACAACTCTTGTATCATGAATTTTCTTCTGGATGTAGGCAATCATAGCTCTTCAGAGATTCCTTTTCTTTAATAGCATGAATTATCATGACTTTTTAAGAAAGACAGTTAAGTGATTTCCTGTTGATTGCTCTATGATTTTGAATTCAGAGTTGTCTTCCTCCTATGACTGGCAGCTAACAAATCCCTTTCTACCCTGCTATTTAACCCATAGTTTGAAGGTGGGGGGAAAATGGATTAATGCCATTTGAAATGGCATTAGTGCAAAAGTGAATGCAACAGCCTTGGCTTAAATTGCAACTCAGCTCACCAATTTCCCTGTCCATGCTGATGCTACCAGCACAACCACCATATGAACTACAGTACTTAGATTGAGGAAAATAAATTTATTTTGTACTGTTACATGAAGCATAATCTGATATATCTCTCTAAATTTATTTACATTTATATATTATTAGATTAAAAGGGTCTTTTTTAAATGACTCGAACAAAAGTTTATCATGTTAATTTTGCAAATTCTTTTAAGTTAATCCAACAGTCCTAACAGCATCTTTTTCCATTCTCTAATTTTTTTATGATAAACTACACTTGTTAGTGCAACATTTAGCAGTTTTACAGAATAGGCAAAGTAAAATCCACTTTACAATGGGGACAGACAGATTTACAAGCAAAAACTTCTTTTTAACAATTTTTTATGGTCATATACCTGAATGTTATAGGAAAAAAAAATGGTGAATTTACCTTTCTTAGTGTACTAATAACCTACCAAAAAATTATTTCAGGGTATCTACCAAATGAAATGTGTATGTGCATGCTCCATGGGAAAATTCAATAACATTAAAGAAATAGTATACACTTAAGGAAAATGACAGGGTATATAAGTAAAATGGAGGAATAAATAATACGAGAAAATTTGCCTGAACCAACTACATAAAACGATTAGAACACCTTGCCAAACAGAATTCATATATTTCTGTGAGTTTCTGGGATGAGGAGTTAGCATTATCTACATTCAGACTAATGTCCTCATCTTTGTTGTTATTATCACAACATTTTGGCTGTTGTGCCCTTCAGATGTCTGTCAACCCAAGTAACCTTCAGGACATGTTGAACTGAACCCTTTATTTAATCAACAAAAACAAATTGTCCATGTCTAAGGATATCCTTGTTCTTTTTAATACTGCTCAGTTATTTTTAGTCATGTTTCCATTTAGTCACTACTACCTGGCTCATGGATTGAACCCACAACTACATATATGCTATCAAATTTACAAGATAAGACAAGATGAGATATCCCTAAGACATGGACAGTGGAACAAGGAAAATCTAACCCTGTAGTTTAAATAAAGGCTTTTATTCCATATTTCCTGAAGGCTATTCAAATCAGCAAACAACTGAACATGGCCAGTGGACACAAAAGTTGAAATATGATAACAACAACAAAGATAAGGACATGAGTCAAATTATAAATATTGTAAAGAATTCATACAGGAATATCAATCTGCATCATTGTTTCTATCTCCATCAAGAGAGAGGTTTTGTTTGTAACTTATTTTCATGAACATTTAATTTAATGTGTCATGGATGAATCCTTTTTACACTTTTCAAAATTCTAAATAAATTATAGTTCTAAATTAAGATTTAGAAAATCAGAATTCCAAAGAAAACCAAAGAAAAATCACAAAAGAGTAAAATGTTTATATTTGATTTTGTTCCTCTAAGTATAACATTTATCTACATTTTTGTTTTCAGGAAGTAAAGAATGTGCCAGTAATTTATTTTTCTACTTTATTTTTCAAATTGAAATAAATTACAATGTAAAATTAAATATAATCTATTCTATGATATAAAGCAAAATGTGACTATATATTTATCAGAAACAAAGTGTGACTTTTCTTACTTAAGAAATCTATTTGTTATAGTAACTGAGAACATTACTAGACACCAATAACTGAACTTGTGTAACCATAATATCTCATTAGTAAATAGGGAGAATAAGTTGTTAATACATTGCCTTTAATTTTATTTTTTGTGAGTTATATTAGGATATTTGCTTTTAATGATTTAAAATACTTTCTTACATGTGACAATAAATTATATAGATAAAAATCCTAGAGTACACATGCAGAAAATTAAAACAATGCAATTGTAAAGTTATTTAAATATTGACATTATTTTATTGGTATGGATAAAGTTGTTTAAATATATTGGTTTTAATTTTGATTATTATAGTCCTTATTGTAAAAATCACTTATTCTGCTCGATTTGCTCTTTCAGGTTATTTTTACAAGATAATAAATTTAATGAAGTACTCTGAACATTAGAATTATGCAAAAATCACAACTGAAGTTTAACACTGCTTACTGTTAAGGTCAGCAGAGTTTAAAGTGCTAATGTTATTCATTTTCTTACAGATGAGTTATTGAATATATTGATTATTTCATTGACAATGCTCTTTATTAAGGCAGGGAACCAACACAAAAGACAGCTCCAAGGTACAAAAGTATGTTCTATACAATATTTGCCAATAATAATGTACAATGCCTCTAACATTTGGTGCACAGTAATTTTCTTTCTATTGCCTTTTATTAGAATAATGACAATGGACAAAAACTCATAATGAGTGCTTAGTAATCTTCTATTGGGTACCTTTTATTACAATAATCATAACTGTCTACATTGTTTTTAAGTTTTGATGAAAATCAGTTAGGTACAACAAGAAAGTACCTCTTATATTTATCAGAATATTTTTAAGAGATAAAATAGGACTGTCTATATTGTAGCATAATGGTTATTAGCATGGAAATTGGAAACTGAAGGCAGAGTTCAAATTCTAACAGCGTTTACTGATTCCACTTTGCGCTAATGCCCATTGAAAAGAGCATGCATCTATCCCTTTCTCTACAGCTATGCATAAAATAATTTGACAAACTGGACCCTCTAGTTTTAGTAGTCAAACAGTCTAAAACAGACAACTCTGAATTCAAAAATTGTGGTGTAGGCAACAGGAAAACTCTCCACTATCTTTCCCAAGAGAAGTCATGGGGATTTACAATTTACCAATATTAAAAGAAAGGAAGTTATATAGAGCCATGACCTGTACTTTGAAAGAACATTTTTAAAAATAAATTAAAGGAGAATCTAGTTTACAGCTAAATAGAATAAATGTTTATAGACATAATGATTTGGACTGTAAGATATTAAACATTGTTCTAAAAAGTCTTTGCAAACATGTCTTTGTTGATCCATCAAACAAGGAATAAAAGACCTAAGCATACAATTTCTGATAATGTTCCAAGAAAAAGCACAAAGGAATATTTAATATCAAAGGAAAAAAATGGCATATTTGCTGATTTTTTTTCCTCATTTTATGTTTATAATTCTCCCATAATGGATGATTCCCTGTCCATAATGCAGCTTAACTATTGGATTCAGCAAAACAGACAAATAATAACAACACAAATGACAGATAAAATATAAAATAATAAAACAGTATTAGATTTCCAAGCAAATGAAATTATTTCTAGAGTTCCTGTTGGTCAGAAATATATACTTTGTAAATTGATATGATTCAAAGTTTTTAATAAATTGACACAGTAAATAAACTATTCTGGAAGCTACATAGGCTAACCTTTAAGGGTAACTAATGAAATATTTACACTTTCTCATGTAGAATATTAATGAAAAGTGTCTTGGCAAAATGTTTCAAATGTAAAGTATATAATGAATGTATAATTCCAGGTAAGATAGAATCACTTGAAAACAAACTTAGTAATGTACAAAGATCAATGGAAAGAGCAATGATAGTGATAACTGTAAGATATAGAAACAGGTCACCATGATCACAGAAGTGATTAATCAACAAATGTGAATGAGTGTAGTGAAAAGAAAGGATAACAGATAAAGCAAAAGGTTAGTTTATTAGTTTCTGTTAGATAGTAACCCCAGTAAGAAAAAACAGGCAGAAGATGGAGAGATGAGACAGAGTGTTGGTAAGATATAACAGAGAATAGTACAGTCATGGTTGTCATGGAAAATCTTCGTCCTACAATGGGCTCACAATAACTGTTAATGATATTTTTACTTACATATATTACGAAACTTTAGGGACGAATGATGTTTGTCATTTCTGTTTTAGAAATTTCTAAAGTTGATTTTTTGATACCGTAAAACATGCAAAAAAAATTAGAAATGTTAGAACAGTAGTTCTCAGTCAGGGAGGAAATCACCCCTGGGGAGTGAATTTTAGAGATTCAAGGGGGAAACTGGGACCACAAATTGGCAGATTTAAACAGTTGGAATATTAATATTAATCACAATTCTGCAATGGATTTTTGGAATCATCAAAATTGGCAGTGAGGAATGACATTTTGAAATATGATGAAAAAGACATAAAGGCAAAAAATTTAGAAAACCAATGTGTTAGAAATTCAAAGAAGAAAATCATTTTTAGTGGAAATCAAGACTAAAATGAAAACTTACAAGCATATATATATATATATATATATATATATATATATATATATATATAGATAGATATATCTTAATTTTTATGTATCATGAGGCAAATATCTATGTACAAAGATAGTTAAAGACAACATAAAAAAGAAGAATTTAGTTATGTAATAGCTCCTAACCTTACAAAAATGTGTTAAGTATGAAACCCCATGTTAATACAAGGTCACACAAAGTATACAGCAAGAGAAGCACCAAAGAAAAATAGTGTATATTTAGTAGATTTTGATATGAACATGACAATGATTAAATTGGAATTTTAGGTGGTATGTGTTATTAAAAAGTCATTATTTAAAGGAAATAAGAGAGGCTGAGTATAGTATCTCTGTCCTTGACTCAAATATAGAACATCTAACATAAGTACATTGTACATAAGATGACATGAAGTGAAGGAAAAAGTAGAGATATTTAAAAGCAAATGGTCAAAATTAATAACCTTCGTATCACTCTAAAGACAATGTAACAATATTGAGTATAATGAATTTTATGCAGGATGACTGCTAAAAGCAAAAACTTTTATTTCAGTAACATAGATTATGAAAATAAATTTACAAAGAAAAGGATTTTTGTTACTGTATATATGGCAGAATACCAAATTGTGACTGAATACAACTGCATTTTTTTCTTTTTTTAACACCAAAATTTTTTAGTTTATCTCAACCATTCCTTGATTTTTTTCTTAAGTAACTTTTGAGCTCTGCAAAACAAACACATTTCAACCAAGATGTATTGCATGTGAGTTTACAGTAAAAAGCATGTTCACTTGAATGGGAACTTTTGAAATGGTGAGTAATCCCACTTGGCAATTCCTTACTACAGATATTGCATATCAAACATTGCTGAGCATTATAATTGTATGCAGTGTGGTAGTTTGTCTAGTGCTGGCTATAGCTGGTAAGAGCAGCCTTAGACCCCACTATCAGAGATCTTACAATCAAATATTCAGATATGCGCAGACATATACATAAATAACCTGCCTGTGAAGTATAAGGGTCAATACAAATTTTTAGAAGTATTTGAATATAGGAAAGATGACACATCTGCATAACCCTAGATCTTTTAAATGACCTTAAACATGCATGCTTGAAAATGACTGATTACAAACATTTACACAATATCTATACACATTGGACCCAATTATATTATACACTCTCTTGTACATCAATGAGTTAACTAAAAAAATAATTTTGATCCTTTCTAATGAAACATAAATTATAAATTATGTATATATTTTATATATATATATTATATACATATGAAAGACTTACCATCTACGCCTCCGGGCAAGTTAAACTCAGCAGACAGGGGTCGGCTACCAATATCATGCAAGATCTTTCGAGATCTTGTTGTGATATCATCCAACAGAGGCATGGCAGGTGTGTAGTCACTTGCTGGGCTGTTATCGGTGTCTGATGAAAACTGGTGCTGGTGAAGCTCCCTCGTAGGCATAATATCCATGTCAGACCTGTTGATATCAGGGAGGGTCACACTACCGGAAATACCAGGTGGATGTAACCCTGGGGGTATGTTAGGTATAATTACTGGACCTGAATCACTCCTGTTCATTAAGTTTGGCGAAGACGGATAAACCTGCGATTGGCTTAAGCCAGCATCGTAAGGTGGGTATGACCCGTACGTAGAATAATCATCATAAAGTTGGCGTCTGGCAAGCTCTTGTTTGTGGGCTAAATATTCTGTAGAGCTGTAGTTTGCCTGGGCTTGATAAAGTTCCTGGACTCTTTTGGCATCCATACTTTCTGATTTGCGAATGTCGTGAGTGCTTTGGACAAAGCGTTCTAACTGGGGTGGTAGGTCATCATCTAAAGGCTTAATGATACCGGTTGGCACGTGTCGTGGACTTGTGGAGTAGGCATAACGTCTTGGAATGTCGTCATAACTGTGAGCAACTGCCTGTCGGGCACGGGAGAGGCGTATAAGTTCATGTTGTAGGCGTGCCGTCTCTTCTAGTTGCTTCTTTCTCTTCTCAATTTCATACTGAAGGATCTGTCGCTTCTCCTCCTTTGTACGTTTTTCCTCATCATCCGAGAAGTATGTTGGTGTTTTCAGGTGTCCTGCTAGACCATCAGCAAGGTATGATTCAGAGTGACTGCTCGATAAGGGAGCAGATGTTGATAAATACTGTGCGCTATCTGAAGGATGAATTCGCTCAGTGGACTGAGCTCGACCAGTATAGAACATTTTGGCATAAGCTGAGGGCTTTATTTTCTTGTATGCTGAATTTATGGTCTCTCCAATAGGTTCCGAACGCGTACTCTCTGTATCACTGAGTCCTGACTGAGAACTATCATCTGTAGAGTACTTAGAGAACTTGCCTTCCATACCTTCAGTGGCGCCACGCACCTGGAAGTCAGCCTCAATATCCTTGTCCTCTTTGATTGGCGAGAATTTTGCAATCATTGGGTCGGACGCTTGCCGGCGGTGACGGGAACGTCTTGGAATGATCTGTGGAGATGAACGCACTGATGCGGTAGACTTATCAAAGGACGATGATGTCACAAGACCGCGACCATTTCTTGGCAAAGTCCGAGACTTGTGACCGGACGCCAGTAAAGCGGCGGCCCTGGAATCCAATTTTGACTCCAACTTCAGTTCCTCAATTTGCCGTTCCAGTGCATGGATTTCTTCCAGTTCCTCGATCTTCCGTCGCCGGCTTTCAGTTACTTTCCTCAACTCATCTTGGAGCCTCCTTTTGAGAGATTTCATTGCTGTGCTGATTGGAATACCATAGATTCCAACCAGTGAGTCGATGATCTGATCGTTATCATCTTGTGTGAATTCATCTGACAAGGAACCCGGAGGGGTTACATGCAGATGCCACCTTCTATCACTAACCTTCTGCTCGACAGTTGAGGATTGATATGCCACTACTGATTTGGCATCATGTTTTCCTATTGCTTGTTTCTCACTTGTTTTCCTCCCATTCACAGCACCTGATTGTCGTCCCCCATTACCAGTTCCCATCCTACTGTTGGATGGGATAGGGGCTTTCATAGGGCCTCCATCAGATTGCCTGCCATTACGTCCATTGCCACCTGTAAGAAAAAAATATTATAAAGCAATTAGAAATTTATCATTAATCAGACAGAAGTTATTTGGTTCAGGAAAAGAAAAAAATTATTAATGAAGAAATGTTAATATCAATATCAAACAAAAATTATTTCAGGCTTCATTCATTAAAATCTAGGACCTGTCATTTATGATTGTATCTTTAATTAATTTTGAAGAATTTTTTTCATCATGAGGCTAACTGATTAGAGGCTAGTTTTTTTTTGTTTAAATAGAAATGTTACAGTTTATAAAATGTTTGTTTTTTTGTATTTAACCGCATCTCAACACCAATATCATGTTTATAACTTTTTGAAAAATGACTATATATATATATATATATATATATATATGTATGTATAGTTACACAGTTTAAATTTTTCTAAGAACCCAAAATATTGTGTTTGGTTGAATTTTGTTAAATAATTCCTTTAAACTATTTACTTGATAACGTTCACGTTGGGTTAGGTTCAGGTCATCACTTTTTATTGAGATATGCTGAACACTTCAGTGTTTCACTATTGTTTAGTATATATGAACAGTTTATGCAATCTCAATATTTTATCTAGTAAAAATATCCAACCTTTATAAAGTTGTAAAACTAAATAATTATATAAGTAATATTTAATCAGATTCCATAAATGAGAAGACTGATGAAATACCTTTAATAATTAGCTTGCTCTTGTGACTATTGATCATAAAATGAGCCAGGGACATTTTACATCCAACAATATCAACCTTTATCATTGGTCATTTAACATGAATGTTGTTCTTGGGAATGCAACAAAAGCAATCTTCCACTATCATCAATCAGCTGATCATTACCACAAAGTAAGTATCCTAATTGCTTCAGCTCGGAAATGAGAGATGTGCCACACCTAGCTAGTCCAGTGATTTTTACTAAAGACTGTTGCATTCTCTAGTCTCCCTCTCTATTATGCCAATACATGTTAAAGATACATGCAACAGGCTTGATGATGTCTCAGCATGCTTCTTATAAGAGCTTCAACAAAAGCAGTAGCAAGTTATCTGGCAATGTTGGAGAAACATGAATGAGACAGAACCACTTCATGTTACTCAGAAAAGAACACAGAGGTCAGCCCTCACAAGGAAGGCTATCAGTGTCACGTTCACAGACAAACAAGACTATGACACTGGTAAGAGTTGATAGAATGAATAAGACATCATTGAGAATCATAAGACATGCTGCTGCTGCTGCTAATAAAATTTACCCAAACACAGAATATAAATAAGTAAAACAAAAATCTTTTTTTTTAGGAATTTTATAAATGAAGAAAGATAAAATTAAATCAACATAAATTTCTGCATTAAAATGAATAAAAGTTAGAATTTTAAAAAAGAAAATAACAATTTTTTCCTTTGATATTTTAATCCAAAATTAACACTTTTGCGACATTATATCTGGTTATTTCCATATGAAAGAAAATACTCATAGCCATAAAATATGCAGTGTTATATGTGCTACTGAAGTACTTTATTAAAAAAAAAAAAAATGAACACAATCTTTTGTCTATATAAACTGTGAAATCTATTTACAAATCTTTAGAGCTCTGACTTGAATGATCTTTAAATCTATATTGCAAAAACATTAAATTTCAAAGTTTAATATTTTCTTTCTGAACATAATTATTTGTGTATGTGTGGCTTGCTTTATGATTGAGTGAGTTATATATTAAGAATGTGAACAAGTTTTAGAGCTCTTCTTCTTGAATACAAGTATTTAAAAAAAAGCGTGTTTTTTATTTATTTTTTTTTTTGAGATAAAAGCATCCTTAATTTGCATGCCCCAAATATTTCTCTCTGGTGCCTAATATCAATGTTCAAAACATGGTAAAAAGTCATGCTAATTTTATAAGCTGTTGTCCTTCCCCACTATTAGGTTAGATATGAAACATTATTCCTCAAGTTATCATTTTTTTTTTTTTTTTTTTTATCAATTCATCCCAAGCAAGATGATAATGTCACTAAGGCATAAGGGACTACTGAGTGTGAAAGAGAATGAGAAGACTTTAGAAAGAACTGGAAACCCAATACTAAACAGAAAATGAGGGATAAACCTCTACTCGTGTTTAAAAACCAGGAAGGAGTGTAAAGTGGATGATAGGTGAACATATCTACTACTGCTGAAGGAAAAATAAATAAATAAAATATATAAATAAAATTTCAGATTTTAGGCAGAGACATTAGAAATTTGGGCAGATAGCAGAAGGAACTGGAAACTCAATTCTAAGCAGGAAACAAGCAATAAACCTCTACTCCTGTTCAAAAGTGTGAACTAGATGATACACTCCTTCAGACAAAGCTCAGATTAATAAATATCAGTATGTGAGTTTCAGGAAGAGCAAATAGAATGCTTAAAATAGGGATGAGGGTGCAGCTGCTGTCATAGTAATGCAGCAGTTCAATTCCATGTCTAACCATTGAGTTCACTAATCAGGACTAGTGCATACTACACCCCCCACTTGAACAATGGAGGGAAGCTTTAAAGAGCCTAATTAGGGGCCCTTGCTTTCTTATCAACATTTGTTTTTTTCCTACTTACATTTATATACATTACAAATTAAACTAAGTACAACTGATGAGTATGAAATATTTTTGTGGATTTTGACATCATTCCAGGTTCTTTCCACAAGCAAGAAGTGCGGTAAAAGAAACTATTAACAGAGAACTTATGGTTACAACTAACAAATTCAACAGTGAAATTATGAGACCTAGCTGCCAATCTAGTATTGGGCTTAAATTTGTGAAGTTGAGGTATTAAAGAGGAGAGCTCATCAGAACAATTACCATGAAAATATTGGATTGGGGAATAAGTCATGAACATTTTTTCTAAAGTAAAAAATTTTTGGGAAGCCAAACATTTGGCAAATGTTTTAGAACAACAATTTTTTATTGTTGTTCTAACATTTACATATATGTATGATTTTTGTTAATTTCATTACTTTTTGGTTCTATTTCAGACCCCTAAAATGGAATGTCAAGTAAACAAAACTGCTCATTTTAGACACCTTTTGCTTTTTGCATATAATCAAGGAGTTAACGCCGCTAAAGCAGCTTGTGAGGTTTGTGATATTATATGAAGATGGCGCAATGCCTCAAAGTACTACCCAATGTTGGTTTTCACACTTCAAAACAGGAAATTTTGAGCTAGAGAGTGGAAAGCACCCTGGTCAACCAGTTGAATTTAATGAGAAGCGATTAAACCAGTTTCTTCATGAAAATCCACACCAGACAACCAGAGCATTAGCGGAACAGATGAATTGCAATCACAAAACTCTGTTAAATCAGCTTCATTCAATGGGGAGGGTTCAGAAACTTGGTTCATGGGTGCTACACGCATTGAATGACCACAAGAATCAGTGCGTAACAATTGCAGCCAGTTTGCTGGCTTGGCATCACTCAACATATGGTCATAAACAGCATTTCCTTTATTGCATTGTCACTGGCAATGAAAAATGGTGTCTTTGCGTCAATATAAATAATGGCTCAGCCCCAATAAGTGACACCTCAGGCAAAACAAGACCTTCATCCTTGAAAGACCATGTTGTGCGTATGATGGGACTGGGAAGGCATAATTCATTATGAATTGCTTGAGTGAAATCAAACAGTAAATGCTGAGCTCTACATTCAACAACTGCATCATCTCCATGAAGCAATTCAGCAAAAAAGACTGAATCAGCAACAGAGTGTTCTTCAATACAACAATGCCAGTTCTCACATTGCCAATATGACCAAAACCATTATTCAAGAATTTGGATGGAACGTTTTGCCTCAACCTCTGTACTTGCCAGACTTGCCACCATCAAATTTTCATCTTTTTCAATCTCTTTTCAATGCCCTACATGGTGTAACATTCAATACTGATGTTCAATTGAGAGTTTGGTTAGGAGATTTTTATCGTCAAGGAATAGAAAAACTTTATGACCGATGGGAAAGTTATCAAGAGCAACGGAGATTATATTGTTGACTAATTTTATGTAATTTAACATTGTAAAACCACGATAATGAAACATTTTGTAAATCACTCACAACTTATTCCTCAACCCAATATTTATAGAAAAGGCACAGGAAGACAGTGGTGGGAAAGTGACTAAAGCCGAGATGCCAGGTCAGAATTGGTAATATTGCAGATTCTGACTTGGATTTTGTTAAGAATCTCTAGATATGAAACAGAAGCACCAGATGTGGCAACAAAATTTGATGCATGGATGAATAGTAGACTTATAAATGTACAAGATGGATTCTGGTGAGAAAAATTGTCTACCAAAACATATTCATGTCAGTAGAAAACAGGAGAATAAGAAAATATAAGGAGCTGATCGCCTGGTAGTTAACATCAGCCATGGTGATGGAAGGTAAAAAGGTTCTTTAAGATGATTAATGAAAAGCAGTTTTGTTTTAGAGGCATTAAAATTGACAAGCTACTTAACAACAGATTGAAGGTCATTTTCAAGACCAACTGTAAATTTTCAAACCTATCAGACTTACTCTTAAGACAGGAATAAATAGTTGTGTCATAAGTATAGATACCAAGTTTGGAACTGATGATATCAGGAAGGTCATTAATGAATATGAGGAACATAGTGGGTTCAAGAATAAATCCCTCAGATACACCTGCATTAATGCACAAAGATTTAGAGGAGTGGTCATTCAAAACAACTTTCATTACACAGTTTGATAAGAAAGATTGAATCAAATAAAATGGCCAGAAACACTATAACCATTCAGAATGCCAAACCCTGTCAAATAGCTTTGAAGTACCTGAAGCAACAGCCCAAATTTTGCCATTATCTAAAACTTGATAGATTTTTCAGCAATAACCATCAACAGATTGGTGGTTGATCTAGAGAAGTGAAAGCTATATTGTCTTAAAGTAGACCCTGTAAGGTGAGATGCTTAACTAGTTCAGTGTTGATGACAACCTCAAGTACTTTGCCAAAGATAGGTCGACTCTTATGTTGATAGGAGGTTGACTATTATGTTAATAGTTCAAAGGATCAGACAGTTCAGAGTTCTCAAAAACAGGAGCTATAGAAGAGGATTTTCAACAATATGGAATCAAGAAACAGCAAAGCATCTATTGTAGAGCTTGGTGACAACAGGGGCCCATTCAGAAGCATATTTGTTAAGGATAATTGCGAGAATACTATCAAGTCTACATGCTTTGTTTTGATGGATGGATTCATTTTCTACTGCTTATCATTCCTTTTCAGATTATTTAAAGCCAAAAATTACTTTTAGATTCTAAGAATATTTTTTGAGATAATAATGGTTTAGAGATAAAAGTCTTACTTATTAACCCATAGCTGGGAGTAGAAGAGGATTTGTACCTTTCTCAAGGATATTTACACTTAAGTGAATATAACAAATCCAACAGTAATTGGAAGTCAGCTCTCCAATTAACAATTCTGAGCCATTATCCATTACACCATCCAAGCTTACAGCACATGATACTTCCAAGTGGTCCCCCCCCAGGCTTGACACAGCTTAACTTTGGGGATTATATGGTAAACAGTGTTTCAACACATGCTTTGTGAAGATCAATTATATATATATATCTGATCTCAGAACACCTTAGAATGAAGTAATTGTTAACAAGGTTGACCATTACAACGAAGTAGTGAGTTTGATCTTCACTGGATGCCCCATACAACATTCAGTATTAAATAACCAAACAATGGTTGACATGTCATAAAATCAACAAACCTGACCAAAGTATTTTTTTTATTTTAATAAGATGAGTTTAATATTTGACTTTATTTAAACAGTGAGAAAATTAATTTGAAGAATCTACTATTCCCACAGAGAAAGCTAATTTATGTCATTCATATTCTTCACTGTTGCAGTAAACCAATGGATGGATGCATCCATAGCAATTATCAGTGGGGAAAGTGGAAGAGGCAAACTGAGTTCAAGTTCTGTCTAAGTTCATTACATTTATTTTGCACAATATTCTTGAGAAAGGTATGATTCAATCTCTTCTTCCCCTACAGCTTAATAGCAGTGAAGATTGGGCTCCTGAACCTTGGTAGGCAACCAGTTGAGAAGAACTCTGAATTCAAAATCTGATAGGCATATGGCTGGCAACTCAACCCTGTAAAACGGCAACAACAACACCTAGCATGCTGTGGCTCTATACCCCAGAGAATAGTTTACTGGCACTAAGAGGGAAGAGGTGGTAGTTAACCAAAACGAGCAAAGAACACAATTTGAATACGTCTTAAAGCAGGCTGGATTGAATAAAAGCATTTTAGTGGCATATCATACCTGCATTATCATCAAATAATCAGATATTTTCAAAAGCTGAATTTTCATATTTTTTTAAAAGTACTTGTGTTTTTTCATTAATACTAATTAGTATAGCAATAACCTCTGAAGATTACTGTGAAAACTTTCTTTACTTCCACATGAAAGCATATGTATCAAAACTGAATTTACTGAATATTTGAAATTGATATTTTCTTTCATTCTTACTCTATGAACATCAGAGAAAAATACTTAAAAATATTGATAATCAAGAAGAAACCAATTTTTTTCATTTTTAAGCTATTTAACTAAATGTCATACCTTTTGAAGTAGTTCCATTTGGGCCTCCAACTGTTTTCTGTTTGCTGGTGCAGGGACCAGTGCCTGAACCATTTCCAGCACTATTGGCACGTAAGCTATGGTTCCCATTTGTTCGCCCCACCCCGGAGAGTGATGAGCTTGTAGACTTGACTGACTGGGAGGGGTGGCCTGCCTCTCGGCTAGAGTCGTCTTTATGTGAGACAGTCTCATTGTCTCCATGTGGGCTTCCTTTCACTGCCTTAATTGTGGGGGCCTTTCGACTGGGAGCCGGTGGGACAGAACTTGAAGGGCTCTTCTTTTGAGCTGGGGCTCTGGGAGTTGTAGCTGGTTCCTCGTCTGCTGGAATCGGTGGCAGTTTTCGTCGAATTTTCTTGCCACTGTCCTTTGGCTTAGGTGCTTCTGGCTGTCAAAGAAAAACCAAAGGCTCAATTAAAAGACAAATTAAGGCATTAAGATGGTGAGATAGTGTCAGAATAAATGAAATGCAATGGATCTTAAATCCAAAGAAAATTGAGTCTGTGTTCTTTTTCTCACACTGAATTATTTCAAGAAAAGTTTTGAAATAATTTATTTGGTTCGCAGGAATGTTCTTACAGTTTCTAAATAAATCTAATGTTCTACAAACTGCAACAACTTTCCTTCCAGCCAGATATAATTTTAAAAGCATTTTTAAATGTATAAATGGTGGAGATTTTGTCTTGTACAAAGTAAACAAAACACTAAACTAGGTACCAAACAGAGACGATTACCAAACAAAAATATAATAATCCTAAGTTATCTTGAAATCCTAGATGAAATATTTTCATCATCCATTTTTTATTAGTTTTCTTCATTATATTCTTCATTTTTATCACAACTAATTTAACACTGCTTACTTAAAAGTATTTAACCAAGGATGTTATGATAAAAATCAATAAAATGAAAGAAAACTAAGAAAAAATGAATATACAATTTGCATACATCATTTAGCAATAATACTAAACAGCCCAAAAGTATAGTTTAAAGTCTATCAACATCAGGATGCATTTATCACTCATGGTTTTTTAGTAAAGCAACTACCTCAAAACACACTCTTACAAAGTCATTAAACCATGCATTAACAACTGATTGAAGAACACAGGCCATTTCCATATTCTGTCTCACTGACAGTCATATTGTACTGTCACTGGTAAGTAACAGAAAGTTGAATAATACAATGCAATTATAATTTGCCTAGATTTACTTGTCAAAAATCACAGTAGCAGATACTATAGCCATCATCAGTTATAACAAATGAAAGCTAATCTAGCAAATAGATACTTTCCTGGACAAACTAAAAGATTTTATTTAAGATTTCCTGATGATTAAATTAAGTTGCTGGATTATTTCATGTCAAGTTTTGTATGGGGCACCTAGTGAGGATCAAACTCACTACTCAGTAATAATGATTAACCAAACTAACTTTGGTGACTATATGAGGTACCAAAGAGTTAACAGAAGCAAAATATACATGAAGGCAAGAAAATAAACAAACAAAAAATGCTAATCCAGAATAATCATTGATTAAGAAATAAATGAAATATATAAGATCAGACATTTTAGACTCCATTTTTTTAAGTGAGGGATTATTATAGTGTGATTTACAGAGATAAGTCATATATTCTGGTTTACCAAGTGAGACACATGATATAAGAAAGAATGAACAGATATGCGATATCCTCTAGAATGAAATCAATCTACATTCATGGATTGAACAAAAGGCTTAGTTCAAAATTCCCAGAAGGTTACCAACTATGCTAAATGCCAGAGGATAAAACAGTGGAAGTACTGTGACTATAATGAACAAGATGAGGACACAAGCCTGAGTAAATTAGTGGATAATAAAGAACTGGTATTCTCTGAAAGGTATCATACTGAAGAGGTAAAGAAAGATTTTGTGACATGGATTACAATCTCTCATTCAAGGTTCTTGTTGACACATCAAAACCAAGAATGTATGGAAACTCCAATGAAAATCTATCCAAATGTGCATCAATATCTATCTTTAATAATACCGACTAATCCTTGCTTCTGTATCCAATAGATACTCTTTGACTGTCTAAGTTCTTTGTTTTAATGCATCAAGACATAAAGAGTAGGAGTCACAGCTTAGATTTGATGTCCAGCCAAACTATTTTTGAGAACACAATTTGCCAAAGTGACTAATCAGTGTTGTAAGTCCTGATATAGCCTTACAAAAATGGCAAAGATCCAAATCAGCCCAAACTTCTTATGGCCAGCATAATAATATATTTACTTGAACAAAGCTGTGTATATTCTTCATTTGATATAGCTGCACTTTGCAGAAATTTGTACTGAAATGTGTGCAAAATATATATTTTAATACTCAGATCAAAATGTCTTCTATAAAGCTTACAAGTACATAAGAGTAAATTTCATTATTATATTTATAGATATAGAAGAGACTTGTCCCTACATTATATCTCTTGATACAATAGAAATATTCCAATGCTCACATATAGGCATCAAGGTATCATAAAATCAAAGCATTATACACTGACAGTCATGTATTGATAAGGGGGTACAAAGAATTTCTCAGTCTGACCAACAAGGTCACATACTGATGTTTAGCCATTTGGTCAGATTTGGGGAAGTGGGTCAGTGTGAAAATTTTTACAAACTTTTATACATTATGATGATGTTGTATGACAATAACTTCATTTATCTCAGCTACATATTCATAAAAAGTCAGTATGAAATATAAGCTGTGGGCAGGAGGGACATTGAGAATAATAAACATATTTATATTCTGGTATAAAAAGTTATGCTATGACTGTCAATTTAATTAATGAAAACTTTCTATTTAAGAAGTATGATTTACAAAAAGTCATTTTTTCTATCAAGCACAAACACATGCATGCATGTTTGCATCCTAACACCATTATTAAAATGTTTGACATATGTAATTAATATTCACTACTAAATTATATGAATTGGCAAGGAATGATATATTGAAAACAACCGTCTTAGATTCCTATTTATAGACTCATTAATGTACATTTCTATACACAAACACATACAAATGTATGTGTTGTATGTAAAATGTAGAAATACACACGCATATATATATATATATATATATATATATATATATATATTATACCCACACCTCACATACATAAATACACATGGGTCAGGGTATGATGAGAAGTCCTTGGCCTGACCAAAAAGAGATTTTCCCCAAAATTCTGATGTTTAATCATTTTGCCAAATAGGAAGCAGGTTGAACCGAGAACTTTTCAGCCCACCCTCACACGTGTGTGTGTGTGTGTGTGTATATATAATGTACACACACTTCTAGATATGGATATAAATGTTATAAAGTTGAGAAAAATGACCTCCATATATGTGATGATAAAAGATAAATAAAAGTGAACATAATTTGCAATGGAACCCATCATGTGTGTGTGCATCAGTGTGTGTGCAAACTGAAATGGAAAAATCAATATTTTGACTCACATCCATACCCACCATCACACACACAGGAAGCAGAGTGTTCTGAGGAAGGAAGACAGACATGATTTATACAAATTCCTTTCATACAGAGAACAGAACAAAAAGAAAGAGGTCCACAAGCAGCAACACAAAGTGACACCTTTCACACAAACTGTGCAAATAATGTTTCAATGTGGCATTTCAGAGCATTGATGTAAGGAGATATGAAAATTGTAGAGGTGGGGTGGATTTTTGCTTTGGGTTGTCAAATCTAGTAGAAGAGATGACAGAGGTGCTTGGTTTTAAATTTTTTATCATTCTCCTTAGAAATAGTGTTATAAATTAAATAATGTATGTATTTCCTCACACACATCAGAGGCCAGGAAAGCTAGCATGTTGTCATTAATTTATTTCCTACTGAATTATCCAAACTCCATTGACTTTCTAATTAACTACAAAAATTCTGTTACTAGTTGCAGTTGCAGATTTGTCTTGTGCAACATAGGAAACTGAAGGCTGACAAATTTGAGGTTCTGTTTTGAAGTGTCATCTTGATAGGGCTCATGAACATAAACTCTTCTTTATTTTATCAATACTATCATTTTAAACTTTAATTTTATTCTCTTTTTTTATAAAAGAATACAAACCTATCACTTAGAAAAACTATTTTTTCAGTCATACAATATTTAATTATTTTTTAAACCACATAATTCATTTTATCCAACATCAGTAAAGCAACAAAAATTTTAAAATTTTAGGAATAAAAATTCATAATGTTCATAATGTTCAGCTATAAATTCACATGTAGTTTCTTTACTGTTGACTTTCATCTGAAACTATAATTTCAACACTTAAAAATAAAAATGAAATGCCAAAAAAATGAAATAAATTTAAAAAAAAAAGTACTAGTTATTTTATTTCCTTAAGTATTCTTATGTAAATTTATGCCAATTTTTATTTTTTTAATGAAAAGTAAATGATATATATAACTGTGAAACCACACTGATTTCAAACTCCTACCATAAACATTACACTGGCTATCTATTAACTTCTACCTTCTTTATTTGAAAAATGAACAATGATGGTTAAAATTTTACACAATTTTAGCACACTCCTTTTCAAGTTTCCTCTTAACATCAAATGACTTAACACAAAAAGAAACTCACCAAAATTCTTTATCTGTTCTTTTTAATAAAAACTGAAAAGTATTATATGTACAGAATATTCTAACTTTGAATTAATCTTGATACCTTTCACAGACTTAATAGTGAAAAACTCTTAATTATTCCACAGATAGGTTCTTTTCAAGTTAATTTTTCATGTGCAGATGATTTTAGCATTTTTTCCTTTTAACTGATTATGCAAATATATACTTTAAAAATATGGAAAAAATAAAATTGTAGCACAATAGATTATATTTTGTTTATTGAATGAAAGTTAAAATATTTCAATTCTATACACAAAAAAGTTAAACAAAGAAACATGAGAATCATCTATAAATAATAATCAATAAAACATTTTAGGTGAAAGGAGAAGAGACTACTTAGCAATATGCAATAATTATAGACTATCAAAAATGATTGGTAGAAACAACTTTTTGGTTACACCTGCTTGGTTAAGTAAGGTATTTATGGGAGAATGATTTATCCAAGAACTCACTCATCCAATCAACCATTATGATATGCCTATGATAAAACAGAAAGCAGATTTATACCTTTCTCAAGAATATCAGTGCAAAGTGAACATAAAATGCTTCTGTTAAAATTTGAACTCTTATCAGAATCTATTTTCTTTGCTTATAACCATTATGCCACCCTGAACTGGCAAATGCCATTAAGGACAGGCTCCTAAGGTCTGAGATTAGAGTTTAAGTCTCATCAGAAACTACCGTTTTCATTTTTTAAATTTTTTTGTTTCAAATTTTATTTTTTCTAGCGGTCATAGATTTTAATGATTGAAATGCATAAAAAAAAAAAACAACAACAATGAGACAGGGAATAAAATAATAATAAAAATTTCAAAATAAGTAACTACTATTAATACATCGCTTAATTGGTTGTTAAGATCTAAAATCCTGTAAAGTTAATTGATAAGTATGGCCTCAAATCCTGTAAAATGAGTTTTGGGCCAAATAGGATAATGAAATCTATCAAAATTTCTTCAAACTTACAATAATACTAAACATTTTTCCAAATGTTCCAGACACGTTTTTTTTTTTATTCTATCTATAAAAAAACATTTCTGGCTTACTTATGATCCAATGGAGCATAGCAACTTCAGCATTAAATGAAAAACATTGACCTTTCAGTTTCAGGAACAACCAAAAGTTTGGAGGTGCCAAATTGTGGCAGCACAGAGAGTATATAAAATCTGAGAATTTGATGCTTCTCACCATATGCACCATTTGTTGACTGCAATGATGCAAAAAAATAAAATAAACACTTTCTCTTTTCAGACCTTACTCTGCAGAGTGCTCATGAAATTATTATTATTATTGAATTGTCATCCAGTTTGACAGAAATTCCATAAGAATGACTCCAAGATCAAGGCTTTATATGTAACTCGAGCATTGACACTCATGACTAACAAAGGCTATTACTTAATGCCATCACACAGTGAATTGGTACACTAGCACACGATTTATATATTACCAAGTACATGTTCAAACTGGTTTCTGCCTTGACTATTATTGACATTACTTAAAAGGCCTTACTTAACCTTAATAGATATTAAAACAAAGTGGGTAGAGTAGAGAATCAGACAGGGAATGGAGTAGCAGAATGATGTCATTTTTAATCTTCTGAATCATCAATGCTTTCATAGTTGAAATGGTCAAGAAAGATATATATTATTGTGAGTTCAAGTCTCATCAGAAATTACTTCCAATTGCAAACTGTTTATCTACCCAGAATGTTGTAAGAGAAAGCAAGAATGAAAAAGATGGAGTAAGGCTAGAAATAAAATAACAAATATTTGCATCAGAATATTGAAAACAGTGAAAGTATGCATACATACATATAATTCAATATTACTATAGGACATAACAAACCTATAATATTTATGAAAATTTTATTTAAGAACACCTTTCACAGGTCAGTTACTCTTAATAACATTTAGAATAAAATTGCATATTTTTTTTAAATTTCAGTATCTTGTTTTTATCATTCAAATATGCTGAAACTGAGCCAAAGTGTTTTAGAAGTAAAAGTTTTTTAAAAAATCATGAAGTATAGAAATAATCAAATATCTAGAAAGTGTAAAGAACTTAAAAACAGATATTTCTTTTTAAACAGAGCTAAATTAGAAGAGATTTCTGCAATAAAGGTTTATTTATTTAATATATATGTTGAGAACCAGCAACATCAGTGTTTAAACCCAGTAAAAAACAGAATTTCAAGCCTTCCCAATTAATTTTCCTGTAATAAGTTTCTTAAGTGTCAATAGGTATGCTGATAAAAGTGTACTCATCTGAAACTATATATATATATATATATATATATAGAGAGAGAGAGAGAGAATGGAGGAATTAACATTGCATGGTGACTGTCAATTTCACACCTGAGAAAAATCTTCAAACTTAGTCTAAATAAATTTATAAATGCTCTATTTCCAATAGCCCACTCTTCCCCTATAAATATAGTAAATTATATATATATATGTGTGTGTGTGTGGAGAGAGAGGGTCAACCTTCGAACTTTGGTACATCTCTCACTAATCTGTGTTACAAATGCAATGAGAGAGGGTTCACTTTTCTCAAAGACTCAGTCCTATATCATTCACTGATATAGATTCAATTCAGCAAAAGAGGAAAGGTGTATTGCGTGTGTGTGTGTATATATATATATATATATATTAGTTTCATTGCTTAGCAAAAATATATATCTTTATATTAACTTATATAAGTATATCATTATAATAGCACTTAAACACACTTGAAGTTATTTATAAGCTGAAAAATTATAAAAAAAGAATTATGCATTTGTGTAGCAACCAGTGCGGAACAAAGCATTTGTCTAATGACAGATAATTCCAAAAGTCAAGATTTTTAAGGCTTGAGTGGCTACCAATTACAAAAATGTAATAAAATTAACAAATTAATTGTTAAAGAGGCAGTTACTATGCATGAAAATAAATTTAAACTCACTAGTCACAGTAGATGATGTGTTGAGTAAGTTTGAATAAGTAGATTTAATTCTTATCTTTAATCAATGTTTGCAACACTAATCTTTCCCTTTTTCTGATAATATTTAAAACTATGTGAGCCAGTTTTACAATATTTCATCAGGTTACTACTACAACTACTTGTAAGTCATCTTCCTCCATTGTAATTGCTATTGCTAAGGCTATTACAAAGAAAAGATTTCAAATCACAATTTACATAAGCAGTAACTGTAAAAGGGACACAAGGCATATGCATCCTTGACAAAGAATTTGTACTATTATTTGCACAGGACATTCATTTTTATAATCTCTGTAAAGAACTTTGAGTTATGGCAAGAAAAATGTTCTCAAAATCTCAGGACTGTTAACATCTCGGTAATAGTGATTTACTAATCATAGTTTAGATGTGACAAAAGGCTGCAAATATGGAGCACATAGTGAGAATCAGATTCATTACTCAGTTATATAGTTTGTTAATGAAGAAATAAAATGCTAATCAATGGAATAGTAGTAAAATCAGTGGACATTGGTAAAAAATATTTAAAAAAATATATAAATACATCCATAATTAGGTGTTCATTTCAATCCTACTACCAAATTTATTGTTTTACTATATATGTAAGCATTAGAGTGAATTTAAGTTTTGAAGTATTTTTTTAATAAATACTTTCAGTGATAGCATAGTTTTATAGATGTTAATTTAAATATGATTTCATTTAAAATTTTTCTTGAATTAACTAGGTGAAATTTGAGGGCAATGTTAAGAGAATGCCATCAATACTAAATTACAAAAATGATTATTTATTTACTACCCACTTTATAAATGAAATATGCTGTGTTGTTACATAAGTAATCATTAGAGTAAAGAAAAGTTTTGCAATATTTGCTTAATAAATCCTACCCATGATGTGAGTTACTTAACCAGTTAGTTTCCAAAAGAAAATTCAAAACTTAAATTTTGGGTAGACAAGATGTTCGGCATATTATGACCGATATTTCATTTATAATACTTAATAGAATTACTCATTAAAAAGACTATGATTTTATGTAGATTATCAATCAAAATGTATTTCTTAGAAGAAAATGAACTATTTCCTAAGGAAATTATAGTAGTTACTCCCATGGATATTGTTAATCTTATACAAAATGAACCATGATCAGTTCTTGAATAATAAAAAATATTGCACTAAAATTTTTTTTTTTTTTTTTTTTTTTTTTACACCTTCTTGCCCTCACTTTTCCCTATTCCATCTGTTAATATCATTATGTACATTTATTTCAGTTTCATAAATTTAATCTAAGAAGGGTCAAGAGCTTCATTCCAAAAATATGGCACCAAGGGAAGGGTAGTTGTATTAACAAAATGGTCAGTGAATTAGTTTCACAAATCATTTACGTGTGAAGTGAGCTTAGTTCCCACTGGATACTTTACTGTTGTGACTTTGTGCCAGTCTCAAGTAAACTTTATGAAAACATTTATAACATTTACCATACAGTATAGTCAGTAAGCTAATCTCATAAGACATGGTTAGTGAGTTCAGTGACATTATTATGCTAATACTAAGCTGAAATTAACAAGAATCTATATTGAACAGCTGTTGTAGAGTTAAGGTCTGTATACTAGTCTATGGGGAGAGAGAGGGTCAACCTTCGAACTCTGGTACATCTCTCACTAATCTGTGTTACAAATGCATGTGACCAAGTGGTTAGAACGTTTGCATTTTGACCATGAGACCTGGGTTCAAATCTCACCATTTCTCAGTACTAGCACAAAATCACAAGTCATCATGGCTGAGGGCTTGAGCGTTCTGGCCTTGTTCAAATTGTTGATCATGCTAAATAACACGCTCTTTCCCAGAAAATGTAACTGAGTGTCTGCAATAGTAGGCGAGCATCTGTGATTATGAGTGGCAAGCTATACACTAGTCTGATAATCTATGTTCCTGTGTAATAAATTTAATTTTTTACCACATGCTTTTTTATACTGGCCCTGTGCCAGACTAAGGTTGATTTAATAAAAAAAAATGTATAGCACCTAAGGATAATTAAAGATAGGGCAACTAAAGTAGCTTAGTTAATTTTAGATTAGGTTTCCATTAAATTCTTTGAACAGAGAAATGCAATATGTGAGTGTCATCAATCACTTTGTTTAAAAATAATTCTTAAATATACACACTTAAATATTGGTTTTGGCAGCCTATACCTGATATCGTCACTTCCAATTTATAGAATTTATAATTATTCACAAGTACTAATTATCATAAAACTTTATTATTGTTATTAAAGAATTATCATTGGTACATCATTATGACTGACATACCAATGATGGAGAGGAATATAAACAGATCAATGAGTCTTCTTTGCTTATTCCTCTTAAAAAAAAAAACTTGGAGAAATGAATCTGTAATTAGCACTTAACAAACAGAATTGTCTCTTTCTTTTCTGGTCAGTTTATAAATTAATTTAAAACCAGTAACCCAACTGAACTGAAAATCAATTTATTTTCCAACTTTGAGCATTTTAAGATTGAGAAAAATTACAAGATGATGTGACATTTTTGCTGTACTATGATAACTAACATATAGAAATTGGATCATTAGGTATTCTCCCAACACCATGCAGTATATTTACAAAGGAAAATGATTTCTTTTTCATCTAACTCCTACTTACATGTTTACATTAATTTTAATATCTTTCATCTTATCACTGCCATGAACTAGATGACTTGTCATTCTTTAGCAAACTATCAAAGAAACTTGTGCAATCAAAGAAATTTATGCATTCACTTTGTTAAAATGATAATTAGTGAATGTTTAAACAACTGTATCTTCTGAGTTGTTCCAGAATTTAAAATATTTCTTATTTAAATTAATAAAACATTTCAATGCATCTTTGTATACATTTATTAGACATTATGCATGGTTCATTTGTATGAAAACTGTTTTTAATATGCAATGAAAAACTATTTTCATAATTTTCTTTTATTACAAAAAAAAAAAAAAACTAACATCAGACTTATGCCAAAAATATATATTTGGCAATGGATAGGTTCAAAAGCAGAGATACATGTATACATCAAATCCATTAGTCAGAAGCATTTAATAATTTTGATGATATTAAAATGCCGAAAGAAAAATATAATATAAAGCTGTATTAAATAAAAATTCCCTCACAACAGCTTACATGTTTTTCACTCTCAAAAAAGCCACATGTTCAAAATTAATAACTATATTTTATGAACTAACAATAGTCAGTAATTTTAGAGTAAAAAATTATTTTTATTATTTTTTTTTTAGAAAAACATCACTTTCTGTACCCAAAAAATCTATAAGTCTCAACTGATATAGTAGATTCTGATAAAGAGCAAGAGAGCATCACAAATATGTCTCTGATCAAGAGTTGGTGAAGTTCATTACCACACATTCAGCAAGGAAAAGGAAAGATTGATTTTAAGCCAAGGTCAACTAAAAAAAAAAAATCTTGAATTGCAAAACATCTCTTGTTACATCATTTGCATTGTAAATTATCATACAGTATTGCTAGATATTCTACAAGTCAAATTTATCTTATTTATGCATGTGGCTGCATGTCATCCATCTTTCAATGATAACAAAGAATACAGCAGCCACTTTGTTGCCACTCGGAATCATAAGAGAATGAACTCATCCTATCTTAACTCACCCGATCTTTTCTAGGTTAAACATGTTATCAGAATGATGAGAACTAAAACAAGGAGAATTGGCTTCATACCTTTCACAAGAGCAACATTTTTCTTATTCTATTTTCCAGATTTATGCCACACTGAACTTGCATGTACAAATGCTAATGGTTGCGAGATTTTAACTTCTAGATTAGACAGGTGCCAGAATATCAGATTTTCCAAATCAATGATACTTAGACCAAAAATAAAAATGGTAAAAAAAATTGTACCCAAATATCTCAGATTCTATAAATTGTACATAATTTTGTTATTAAATTTCCTACAATCTTTTTTATTACTAATAGGATTCAGATTTAGACATTAGAATTAATTTTTTTTGTTCATACCTAAATGGACAAGTGAATCCTAGATTAAAATGGTTGATCCTGTACTTCACATGATTTCATATTTAATTAGAAATTATAAAATTTTATGTTGAAAAGTTTGATATGCTTTAAGCCTGAGTGAAAATAACTATTACTATCAGGAAAAGAAACTTTAAAACTTAGTTTTTAAAAGAAGTCTTCTTCTCACTGAATAATCTTGTAACTTTAGTGATAGCCTCACTGGTGTAAATAACTAGAGTTTAACAATTTCTACAAAACTGTAATTGATTTTAATAGTCAACATATAAGAAAAATGAAGTCTGGAAAAAAAATTAACTCATACTCAAAAAATGTACATCTCTCAGATGATTTCTGATAAGTTTCAATATTTTTATCCATTTTTTTTTCTTGGCCAAGCAAAAGTGATTTGATAAATTAAATCAATGTAGATCTTATCTAAAGTTGTTTTGATTTTAAAAGGAAGCAAATGCATGATCTTTTCAGAGTGACATAAGTGAATAGACAGTTTTATTTTGAAAAGAATTCAATATTCAATGAATGAATGCATTATTAGATCTACAGTAATGTTTTATACTTATACTGAAAAGACTAGCAACATTAGTAACATTTTAAACATGCATTTAAAAATAAAAGCATCCTGGCTATAGCAGTTCAAATACAGAAGTAAGATATCTTTTTCTGCTGGTATTAAACATTACTAAAAGTAAAACTTTTAAGTGGTTTCAAATAAATGTTATCAAATACTGAAATCAGTTTTCTGCTAAACTCATTGTCAGTTACTTCCATAAACTAGGAGCAAGTTTCAAATCTGAAATCACTTTCTGACATCATCACAATTAGATTATGGAAACGCATAAATTCTGAATCTCCTACCACTTATGCTAATACTAAAACAAACTCATGCATAAAAAAACAATGATAGATAAATCAAAGTTTTAAATCCAGCTGAAAGCAAAACTAACATGAACTGCTTACTTCCTTTTTTTTAGAGGACATTAAAGCAATTGATCGATTAAAAATTAAAAGAATGGAAACAGGAAAGTTCAACTGGCAAGCTCAGTTCAAATTCGGATTAAGACAGTTTGTATTCACTTTGTACTGACACCTGTAAGCAAAGGATAAATTCATCTAGTCTCTTTCAAGTAATAGGTTAAATAACAGGGAAGATTGAACTATCTTATCTTGTTTGGCAACCAGTCTATGGGAAGGATAAATCTGAATTCAAAACTGAATAAAGTAATGAGAAACCACTGCATTATCTTTTTTCTAAAACTTTATGGCAATGCATAGTCTAAAGATGTTAAAAGGAAGCTGTGGAAAACCATGATCATGTACAGTTTGAAGGAACATGGTAGTTACAAAAGAAAAAAGTGGACAGTGACCTGAAACTTTGATTCTACAAAGAAAATTTTAGAAAATTATTGGAACATCTCTGATGAATGTCTAAAAAACCTAAAGAAATTTACGAAAATTCATATTTCATTACAAAAACCTAAAGAAATTTATGAAAATTCATATTTCATTACATAACTGCTTTATATTGACTTCCAAAAGATCAATGCTCAGACATAGCTTAAATGGAAATTGATATTTATGAATGACAATGCTCATTCTGCTATTGCATGGATTGGATACTTAGTTAAAGTCAGGTTAAAATGTAACTTACTTAATTGAGTTATGTATTCACCAGATCCACATGCTACCGAAAATCTTTGATGCTCTTCAGAAACTGTTTTTATGCAGCCATCAAGTAATATTCATCCAACAATAAACTTTGGAAATTAAGTTCAACTGTTTGTGAATTTATCACCTCTAAGGGAATTTTAAATTTAACTACTTCTGTAGGCTGCTTAAAACCATTAGAAAAATGGAAATGATATCAGCAAGTAATATTACTTTTCTACTATGTGAATCTGCTAAACTTTTTATAAATTTCCTTCGTATGCCATTTCTTTGAAGAAATCATTTTGTTTAGTAAATTATTAATATATTTGTAATGTTTTTCTGATTAATTATAAACCATTTCTTTTACTATTAATTTATGATGATCAATTAAACTTCTGTGGTAATTAATAACCACATTAATGGTTCAAACCTTTCCAACCAACAGAAATTTAGGACTAAAGATAGCAAGAGTTATTGAAGGTTAAGGAAAGTTGGTGAATATTACATCAAAGATAATAACTAAGCTTAAATCTCGATTTACTTGAAGAAAATTTAAAAAATGGGATATTTTCATGAAAAAAGATTATTTTTGAACTCCAAATGATCATAGCTTAAAAAGATTAACTACTTTGAACTGATATTCATACAAGAAAATACTAACATTTATTAGCTTAATATATATAAGATTTTCTAACACAAGAAAGGATTTCAAGCAAGGGTATTACACAAGAGTAATGATCAAAAATAACATTTAGCTAAATGCAGATATTTGAATACATTCCAATAAATAATTTTTAAAAAAAGGGTTGCTTGCAGCACATTCAAATTATGACAAAATTCCAAGTTATTCCAACAATGCTCATCACTCCTGTTATAATTACAAAACACTGTATTCTTTACTAGATTAAATTTATTATCTAAATGTGTATGCAGTGAATATAGAAAAAATGATGTCTTTAAATATACACTTACATAGTCAGCAAAATTATTTTCTTGAAAGTCTCTCAAAAAGGTTGATTAAACTCATTGATGACTGAAAGTTTATCAACTTCCTTTTATCAATGATAGGATTTTTTTGCTAACTGGTTAAGTACCCATCATCATAGACTGAGTAGTAATTACATTATTTGGTATGATTTTTAAGTGACAAAATAAAAAATATTATTCTTTTAAAATTCTAGATAGACTGAGTAAGTTATATAACCTCTACTTGAAATTTAACAGGAAATTGTTTTTTCAGTTTTCATCATTGTAAGAATTTGAAAGTTCTTGGTTTCATGATTAAAAAGTTATTTATAAATGTGTAGCAAAATTGTGACTGAAAATGTTGGTGACAATACTTTTACTTTGAAATGATTCTTTTGAGAATATAAACTAGATATACTAGTATATACTATACTAAATAAAGTTTCAAATATTATTTTGTATATTCCTGCATAAATGAAATTCTGTATTATTATAAAAGCTTAGCTTTTGTGCTATTCAACTAGGCATGACATATTTGACCAAATTTTCTTAAGATTATTACTTTTTTTCTCCATTTTATTGATTTGCATATAATGTTGGAATACATTGTTGGTTGGTTATTTTACAACATGTCACATTTTGTTGGTTTATTTAATGTTGAATTTTGTATGGAGCACCAAGTATCAAACTCACTAACCAGTGGTAATGGTCAAGCAGACTAACCCTGCTCACCATTGTCACATAACAAAGTACTTGGAATGCACTGTAATGTCAGACAACTTAAACACTTTATGACCAAGGTTTTTATCAATAAACAACTTTCTCTTGGATTAACGTAGATTGAATGTTTATGCTAAACAGTAGCATTAAAAATTCCATCTCATTTAGAAGCTATCACAGTGGTAAAATATAAACAAATTCAGCAGTGTATTTCACAAAATGGATATTATGAATGATTGCAATGTGCACCACATAAATTAGTTTGACAGGTACAAAAATTTAAATCTTGTAATTTTGTACAAAGTTACAAAATAATGTTTGCAGAAAGCCAATATGGTAGTTATAAAATTTGAATAGGAAAATAGTTATTTTGATGGCTGCATAGCTTCAACATTTAATTTCTCACATTTTTTATTATTATTATTCTTTACTTGTCAAAAATAATGAAACAAATTTCTTCCAATAGTTTCATTCTGATAAGACTTTCTATTTTAAATACCATACTTTTCTATTTTACTTGATTTTCAAAAAGATGATAATTAAAGTTATTGATTCAAATAAAAGAAAGAAGAATGAACACTCATCAATGCTCATTAATTTAAGTATTCTTTTCATAATTTGACAACTATGAGACATGACACTGTTGCAATCATAAGTTGTTCTAGACTTTTTGTCCTGAATATTAAAAAAAACCAAGTTGATAGTTATGGATATATTTTCTTTCTTAGCTTGATATATAAAGATATCTAGAGTATATAAATAATTTATCATTCTTAACAGAATTTGTATTGGAATGGAATTCTCTTCATTTTACATCATTCTGGATTCATTAACATTTAAAGCGCTAACGTAAAAATTATTAGTATAGTTTTTTCTTTTCACATAAAAAATACACTAAAATTTTAAGCCATTTCTTTATATCTATTTTCTTGCTATATTAAATTCAGTAAGAAAAAAATGTACATATTATGTCACACCAATAAGAGTTAAGCCAAAATTTGATCTAAGCAATAGAGTCATCAAAATCTTAATTTTATAATTCTACATGTAAAATGAACACCAGTAAAAAGTTGGATAATTTTCAAAGAAAAAATTGTTAAGCTCTTAAATAAAGGATAATACTGATGCAGCAATAAGAAATGGCAATGTCTCATTGTAATATTTCTGAAGATCAGAACACCTTAAAAAATATCAGAGGATTGATACAAAAACTGACAAAATATACTAAAAATGAACAACAAATTATGCTTTAGCATTTTGCTGTATAAAGTATGAAGGAAGTGCTGAAAAGCTTGACCCATTTCCAAAAATCTAACCAAATAACAAAACATCAGTTTTTTTTTAGTTTTTTAGAAGGGTTTCTTAGTCTAGACAAGAATTTTTCAGCACACCATCATATTATTTATGCTTGATCATAACAGCCTTTAATGCAAACATCTTTCTCAGAATATGGTTATTCACTAGATCTAATTATTTGATAGCTGATATCCATTTCATAACAACAGAAGATTTTTTCCCCAAGTGAAATAATTAGAAAAAAAAAGATTTACTGAAGAACTTCAAGAGAGCTTTTAAGTGAATAACACAAAGATAAACAGAAGAAAAAAATAACTTTTTAAAAATACATTTTTAAAATTCCAACAATATGAATTCAATAACAAATAAAAAAAAAACAAATAAATAAAAATGATGTGGGGGGTATCAAATGCAATTGAAAAATGGCAAAATGAAAAGAATAAAAACAATGGTATATGGGAGTCTTAAAATAAATGGCATCACTTCATAATTTCCAAACAGCAGCTGTTCCTGCTGCTTTCCTTCTGGTGTCACAGAATGTAAAATTTGTTTTTACATGAACATGATTTTCCATAAAGAGATGTAACCTACTTGAAACTATTATAATCTCATTCGTTATATTTCAATACTAGCAAAATTAGAATACTTTTTTTGAGTGTCCCTTTCATTTTCTTTTCTTTGCTTCCAATCTAGCAGAATGACTGCTAAGAACATCCCACTCCCCAAATTTAAAGTCAAATTGTACAGATGCATGCTGGGATATCTTCCTAACCAATAAAAATGGTCTCATTTACCATATTTTTATTCTTTCTTGTCTTGAAGTCAAAACATTACAATCACTTGACCATATCCATTTTGCATGCAAACAGCATTCTTTTTTTCACAATCTTTTTGTCTTATTATCATTGCTTTGCCTAGTTTTGACTTGCATATATATTGTTTGCTTAGTATTATTTTGCCCTGTTCTTTTTCTCCCTTTTATTGTTTAGCAACATCATTAACACAACTTGGAGATTCATGCAGTTGCTGAAAACTGCATGAAACTCTGAGTCATGCTATCAATGTTGGATATTATGTTTATTCATTAATATATACTGATAGCTCTGTTTCATAACATTGAGCAATGTATTTATAACACCTGTGGAAGAAATATATTTATAAGTACATAAAATTTACATGCATGTAGGTATATTTTTTATCACACGCACACATACATATATATAGTACAGGTAATAGATCCATTGGTATATAATCCAGGTAGATCCTAGTAATATTAATTATTAAAACTCATCCACAGAGAGCTCAATGTATTTATTATAACAGAGCATATGTATTATTTTACAGCAAAAAACAAAATTTGCCTCAACATGGGAATAGTCTGTACACAGCTGTCATCAGTCCCTAAGTGACTGTCTTGATGCATTGTTTTAAATTTATTTTCAGTGTCAGTCCTCCTCTGGTAGATGCCTTGTTAATGAGGAGGGACTTGTGTTAGTGACTGGTGGAGGGTGTAAGGTATCTTATTCCGGGGGGTCGGGGAAGCTGTCTGGGGTTGGAGTTTATTTATGGCTAGAGCCTTTCATTATTTATAGCTAAATTTCAGTTCCTACTATGTGGGATTCACAGTAAATAGTTTTTATACTACAAGGGTCCAATATTATTAATAAGTGATGGGGTATTTAAACTTAAACCAGTTAAGATTAAGGTTAATTAGTTGAATCATAGATTTATAGATTGTGGGTAATACCAGAGCACCCAATGGAATAAATCATGCTGTCCAACTCACTTATATATGCATACATATCTTCACACATACATATATGTACATTTACATATACATACATATGCCACTATATGCACACATGTATTCTTATGTAATTTTGAATCTATTCCTATGTCTATATTTCATGATTAGTTCTCTCTGTTGATTTAATAGTTTGCATTGATCTTTATATTTTATTATCCTGATTTTTTTCTTCTAAACATAGCTTGCACCTATCCCTAAAACTATTGGGGGTGTTCATGAAACCTAAAATTTTCCAATTTATTTAAGGATTCAGACCTTTTACCTTCAATTCCCAAATTTTTTTTTTGAAAGGGATGTTTGGTGTTTTAATTCTGAATTGGTGAATGAGTGTCTATGTGTATTAATTCTCTTTTCAAATTCTCCTGTAGAAATGCCAATGTAAATATTATGGTTTGTTGTATTTTCTTTATGGGTAATTGTTACCTGATATACTACCCTAGTGAATCTGCAATTGAACTCTACTAGGCAGTTTCAATCATTCAACTAATTAACCTTAATCTTAACTGGTTTAAGTTTAAATCCCCATCACTTATTAATAATATTGGACCCTTGTAGTATAAAAACTATTTACTGTGAATCCCAGGAAAAAACACACTTGGTGCTTGTGTAGGGAATGCCACATAGTAGGAACCAAAATTTAGCTATAAACAATGAAAGGCTCTAGCCATAAATAAACTCCAATCACCAGAATAAGATAACTTATGCCCTCCACCAGCTGCTAACGCACACTCCTCCTCATTAACAAGGCATCTACCAGAGGAGGACTGACATTGAAAATAAATTTAAAACAATGCTTCGAGATAGACACTTAGGGGCTGATGATAGATGAATACAGAGCAGCTTGAAATAGAATATTCCCATGTTGAGGTAATTTTTTGATCTTTGCTGTGAAAAAAAAAAAACAAAAAAAACATATATATATATATATATATATATATATATATATATATACACACACACACACACACACAAAGTATATCTTCAAGTTTTTTGTCTGTAATATACAGATTGATATACTATATATATTTTTTGTCTGTAATATACAGATTGATATAGTTTTGCACTGGAAACACCAGGTGGTGGCATCTTTGTTATGACTGTTCCAATATGGTAATGCCAGGAGGTGAAAAAACTGAGTCCATTAAAAAGTAAAGTATAACAAAAATAATTAGAAAAAATGAAAGATTCATGTCAAAACCTTAATTTTTAACAGCATTGGTAAATTAATAAAAAAATAACTCAAAAATAGTCTGATATATAATAAACCAGATTTCAATTCTTTTTTCCTCCATTTATGAAAAGATAAATGTAATATTTATCAAATAAGTTTTATTTTATAAAAGTAGCAACCATTTTCCCAGACATGGCGTAATTTGGGATGTGGGACTCATCAAATTAGTCTAAAAAATTAAATAACATGATTTTGAGTACCACAAAAGAATACACAATAATTCCTATTAACAGCAACATACAACTTTCACAAATGCATAGGGTTATAAAAAATACCTGCAACAGGCAAGATATTATAATAGTTAGCTTAAACAAGATCAGCTACCATATTAAAATATGTCACTTTCCCTGTAATCTATCTTTACATACTATCTGCAAAATATCCTTTCCTATTATTACTAAGTAAGGAAAAGATTGATGTGTGGTCGCTTGCTGGATGAATAAGTGCATAACATAGGGATGTTAGTTGCTGTTGATCAAAAAATCTATTAAACAATAACAGAATCTCCCAGCAAAAGCATCTATGCTAACAGAAAAGGCCATAAAAGAATTAAGTGTATAGGTGATGGATTACATTATTGACAGTGGACAAGAAGGATAGACAATATATACAAAATTTTCAATAGCAGTATCCAAAGAGACATGATAACAAAGCAGTTACCAGACTGACTTCTAAAAAATGGCTGGCTTATTTGCTGACCAAAAAATCATTTTGCTCTCCAAGCCCAATTTGAATGTACTTTTGTACTTTAGCTAAAATCAAACTTTAATATCTATCTGCATCATGTTCTATGAGTTCCTTAGATAAAGTATTGTCAATCTTTTTTTTTTTTTTTACTAGTATCTCTACCATGATATTTCTGCTCTTTTTATCACAAGACTCAGTAAAATGCACATATAAATTAAACATCAAAATTGCAGTGGTGTAAGGAAGAAAAGAATACTGTTATATCTTATTTGAACATCTACTGGTGAAGTTTCCGTGATCTAATCAGTAAGGTGCTCTCATAATAGATGTAAGCTCAAATTTTACTACAGGTTTATTCTTAATTTCTGATTCATGCTAATAACTTTTTTTTAGAAAGGAGTGAGTGTGAGAGAATTAGAAAGTGTTATTGAAGAGCAAGAACAATAGAAGAGTAATCAGTAAGACAGTAGATAATGATTGACATTGCATTTAAATTTGTGAAGAAGTGACTGAAGCCAATATGCCAGTTCAAGACCGGTAATACTGCTGATTCTTCTTTGGATTTTATCAAGAATCTTTAAATTTAAAGCAGGAACACCAAACCATATATGGCAGCAATATTCAAAGCATGGATGAATGGTAGACAGATATGCAAGATAGATTTAGGAGAGAAAAATTGTCTAGCACTGAACCAACTTTCTTAGTAAGCAGACCTGGCAATGGATTCAATATAGTCTTTCCACTTCATGTCAACCGAGAATGTTAGCTTGAAAAGGCACAATGAATCACTCTCCTGGAGGTTAGCATCAGTCATAATGATGAAAGGCAGAAAGGTTTGGTTTGTTTTGTTTTACGGCATATCAACATCAATGGGTTATTTAATGCCGACAAAACTTTTATTGCTGGTAATTTTTTTTTCAAAAATGTACTGCTAGTAATGTTTTTTTCCTTTGAAAATTTATTTCTGGTAATATTTTTTCTTTGAAAATTTGTAGCAGGTAATATTTTTTCAAAAATGTATTGCTGGTGATATTTTTTTCAAAAAATGTATAGCTAGTAATATTTTTCCGAAAATGTATAGCTGATAATATTTTTCCAAAGAAATATATTGCTGGTAATATTTTGTTTGCAATAATTTACCTTTAAAATTGTATTGCTAGTAATAATTTTTCCTTCAAAAAACATTGCTTGTAAAATTTTTCCTTCAATTTTCTATCCCCGATAATGATTTTTCCTTCAAAAATATATTACTGGTAATAATTTTTTCTTTAACAATGTATTGCTGTTAATAATTTTTCCTTCATGAAAGTATTGCTGGTAAAAATATTTTCTCAAAAATGTACTTTTGGAAATAATTTTTCCCTCAAAAATGTATTGCTAGTATTAATACTTATTTTTACACCTCCACAGCTATTTTGACCCCTGTTTGGGGGTTGAATATTTGCCCACAGCTGGGACCCTAACAGGTACTTCCACCCCAGGACAGGGTTGACCTGGTAACACCAGCAATTAAGTGGTGGTTCCATGCTCCACGAAACCTCATGATCAGTGACCTTGCTGTTGGATGTAGTTTAATGTCTCACCCAGGATGCAGATGTAGTTTATCGTCATACCCATGACAAACTGACCCTAATTAACTATTTGCCCATAACAGGTGCTCCTCAAAACCTCCTGATCAGAGGCCTTGCTGTTGGATGTAATTTATCATCTTACCCAGGATGTGAATGTAGTTTATCATTTTACCCTGGACGCGGATGTAGTTTATTGTCTTATCCAGGATGCAGATGCAGTTTATCATCTTACCCAGGACGCCTCGTTTTTTTTTTTGGGGGGGGGTTCTTACAACTTTGCAGAGATGCAGTCAATGTATTCTGAAGCCCCAGCCAACAAGGCTAGGAAGGCAAATGATTAATAGAGAGCAGTTTTACTTTAGAGGCATTAAAATTAACAAGCTGGCCTTTGCCACAGTTAACAACAGACTGTAGGTCTTTTTTTTTTTTTTTTTTAGATCAGATGCCTATTTGACCATACTAGTGTAATTACATCATGGTAGTATAGTGAAACTCAGAGAAAAATATAATTATATGGCTTATCTGAATGATGTCTACTGGTAAAGTTTAATAGCCTAATTAGCAAGGAGCTGTCACAGTAAGACAAACTCACAAGAATAAGTAATATGTTTTAATCTTGCAGTGATTTATTTAACTTCCAACTTAATAGTATTAGAATAGCAACCTGAGAATTTTGATAGGAAACAACATAAATAAGATAAAATAAATAATCACAAAAATTAATAACTATATAAGTTGTGGAGGGTCAGGTGACTTCATGGTTATTAGCATGAAAATTGAAACTGTGTGCCAAGTTCAAATTCTAGCTGAGAAAGTTTGTCTTTTCATTTTGTACATAGGCCACTAAACAAGCAATAAATCCATCTCTTCTCCATCTGCCAGCAAAAGATAAAATAGCAGGGAATCAGTCTATGACAAGGACAACTTTGAATTCAAACCAGGAGTAAAATTTACTGCTACCATTTTCTATGGGTAAAAGCAGCAACTATTAAGGAATGGGGGTTAATAAAACACCAATTGCTAAAATATGATGAGTGCACAAACTGAAAGACCAATCAGATCAAGGGTTTATCTCATGTTTGTATCATTTCTCTGAGAGGTAAAAAACAGAAAAAACATCAATGCCATACAACAAGAATACTTTCACTATCCTTAGAAAGTAAATCCTTTAATAACAGTATCAAACTCTCTAGTAATCATCTTTGAATGTGTCCTTGAAATTGGCTATTAACCAAAATAGAAACAAAAAATACTATAAAATGATTTGTGTTAAATTAATACACAAAAATATCAAACTGGTACTGTAATATGAATCAACTTGAGTAAATATATTTAAGGTAGAGGATGAATTTTATATATTCACAGCTACTTTGGATATTTGAATCCTTCTTTATATAAAGTCATCTAATTTTTTTTAACTTTTTTTTTTTTTTTTTTTTAAGTACTAGCATTATAAATTTCTGGCAGGATTTATTTTGGTAGGTAAAATCAAATTTATTAAACTATAAAGAATCACAAATATATATCTTTGACATTGTTTTTTTCTCCACAAGGCATGTCTTTGAGGCACTATGCAAAAGGTGACAAGACATACAAGTTAATTAAACCAACATTGTTAATCTAACATTTCTGTAAAATACAAGAAAAAATCATACTTGCAAAACAGGAATAATCCTTGAGAAGAGTTGCTATGGTAGGTAACTGAATGACAAAATTAAAAAAAAACAATTACCACCATGTGTGTGATATATAGAGTTTATATATCCTATCCTCCCAAGATTCATTATCATTTCAAAATCAACCTCGTTCTTTATACTGTTTTTGCTTTAACCAAATTTCAACTGACCTATTCTACAGCTTTCTTCAGATATACAATCTCTAAGGTAAGAGAGAGGTGTCTTTTTTGTTCATTAACTGAAAATAAACCTCTTTCCTTAAGGAATGGAGCACTAAAGTCTGCAACAGAATTGATTGGTCAAAATGGTGTAGTAATGAGAAAGGAAAGAAAAACAAGTGAAATAGTCCAAACAATTCTTAGAATAGTCTTAAATACAAAGAATACCAGTCTTTAACTGGCAAGCAATATTATAAAATATTAATATGATTTCTATAATTAAACAGAAAATTGAAAAGTTGGCAGGAAGCCAAGAATAACAGAGATAAGTAGACAATATAAAGAAATGTATCAAAACTGTTTCTGATTAAAGCTAAAAAAAATAATGCATTAAATAATAGAAAAATAAGGCTAAAATATAAAGTTATGAAAATCATGAAGAAAAACTAAAAAAAAATAATTACAGGACATTAAGAAGAGTAGAATTATCATAATGATAAGTGTTGTAATCATTTTGTTTCAATGAATAATAAATATTAATCCCAAGAATTTTTAATTCAAATGTTTATATTTTGTTTTGTTTTTCTTTTCCATCTATTTAGTTTTCTTTGTCATTTTCTCCTAACAGCTTTCCTCCAGTTCCTACTTCCGCTTTTTATTTTTTTTTTCCTTTACTGTTTTCTATAATTTTGTTTGTTCTTTAATAAATTCCATTTTGGTTTAATTTTCTATCCCTTCTTTCTTCCTTCTCAATTTGATTTTTGTTATCATTTTTCATATTTTACATCATTTTCTTATTTGTTTTTGATCATTTGTCAGCTTAAATTTTTATTTCCTTATATTTAAAAAATTTTTTTTGTCTATTGTTTCTTTACAATTTTTCCTTTCTTTTCTTCTGTCTTTTCTTTCATTTTGTCACCTTATGTACCAATTTGTTAATTTCTGTCATTCTTTACCATCCTTCAATTTTTACAAACTTCTTTCAAGCTAAAATTTAATTTCATATTTTTTAATTCTTCATATCTATTTTCATCTTTTTTTCTTGTAACCTAATTCATTTATTCCTTTTCGTTTTTTTCTCTCTTCTCTTTCCTCCTTATTTCCACTGTTCATTTTTTTTTGTTCAGAATTCATATTTTTATTTTTATCATCATTTTTACAGAGTAGAATCATCATAAGTGTCTACTGCCATTTTTCTAATGAACAGGGCCATAAAAGTTTTATGCAGAATATAACTTCCTTGCAATCTTAGTAAATAAGAGCACCAGTGAATAACAATACAGTTCTGTTTTTTAAGATAGATGCATAAAGTTGGGGTGTACCGTTATCTTTTATTCAGTATAAGTACAAATAACCTGTTGATCTGCAGTGGGGAGAATTTCCTCTCTCTAAATACCATCTTTCATTTACATATTCCTACTTTACTTATTCTTTCTTCCTTCTTGTGAGATATTTAAGCAGCAAGAAGCTTTTACATCCATTGTCAAAATTGATAAGGACCTTTCAAAATATGTGGCTTTGTGCCAAACTAAGTTAGTAAATACCTGTGTGTATGAGTGTGTTTACATTTATATGTTAGCATGGTACCCATAAAAATATGACAGGATTATTTACATATGGATCGGCACTTCTGCTAAGGATCAGTGTAGTATTTGGGCATTCTGCCTATGTATTAGCAAATTAATTTTATCATGCTATTTAAGCAGCAAAACACTGGCATAGTGATGTTACTTTCTTGCTTATCTATGTTCAAATTAGGTCAGGATGCACTTTTTAATCTAAACTATGGTAAATTATAAAAAATTATTGCCCCAACCAAGGAACCTTTCAAAAAATAATTCTTGCATTTGATCATTTGTTCAGATTTTGGAAAATGGGTTGGGCTGAGAACATCTTAGTACCCCTTCATATATCTGTTTGCTTAGCAAGTTATAGACAGAGAAACAAAGTAACATATAGAAAAGTCACACACACACACATATAAATACATATTCATCAAATGAGACTGATTTTTTCAATGTCTACCAAACAGCTTAATAATGCCAAAAGATCAATAAAATGTATACTACAAGACTGATACAGGTAGGTAAATACTAAGACATAAAAAGAATAGCAGACAAAAATAGTGAGGTAGTTAAATACTGATAGCATTTATTGCAGCATTTATTGCTGCTGTACATATGCAAAAACTTTGTTGCATTGATTTCTCAGGAAAACAAGAAACCTGTCAGTTATTACTAAAAACTTTTAATTTGGCTTGAACTCTGATAACTGGTACCATAGAGGTACTTTCTTGTACTTCAGCCACTAAGTCAGCTATGAGATAGGAAGAAATAAATCAAACATACTGAGATGCACAGATAGATGAGAATAAACAAAAGCTAATTGATATCGAAGAGAACCAGCTACTACAGAGCACAATGAAAATAAGAAAATAATTAGATGACACATGTTTGTGCTTCAGAGATCAACAAAATGCCTCACAGTTTCATATATCTTAAGTATCAAGTAAGAGAAATACTTTATAAGTTTGCATGAAGAGGTAAAAACAAAGAGAAAAAGAGGAAATAAATCATTTTAAATGAAATTTAGATTTTATAATATTACTTATTCTTTTATTTATGATGAATTTTAATAGAAATTTTTATGGGCTGTTTTGATTTGAGTACAATGAAGACACTGTTGTTTGAAAAAAAATGAGACTGAATATACAAATTTGAAATTGTGCAAGAAATAGATATTATTTGGAGTTTATTAAATATTTAAAAAATTATCAAATCTTATATATGCATTGATCAGGGAACAGTGTTTGCATACATACACTGATTCACTACATGTTTTAATACAGGCATTTTTACTGGCGTGTCCATTTTTTGAATACAAAGTTTTTATAGAAGTATCCAACCATTTTAAACATCTAAAGAACCAGTTCCATAGCCTTGCTCTAATTTGGCAATCAATCAGAAAGCACCTTACAGTGTATATATATGAATAGACATTCTTTCATGGGGTTAATCATTTGTCAGGGACACTAATGAATGAACTTTTAATTCACAATGAATTCTTTTCATATAGAGTGATTTTTCTTGTATGTTTTTTTTTGTAAACCATTGTATCACCCAGGTCTGGCATTTTCCTAGAGCCCAGATTTGGCTCCATACAATGTCTAGTTTTTCCCAAAACTGAACATTGCTTTTTGAACCACTGAAGATTAATAATATGATGAAGCAGCTGATGGTAATCCCAAAAGAAGATTAAGCAGTTTTGAATGTAAAACAAGCACTGAAATATTAGGTTGGTGCAAAAATAATGTCGTTTTCTCATATATGATAATATGTGAGAAAACGACATTATTTTTGCACCAACCTTATAATTGTGCACGTTTTTAAGAGTAGTATTTTGAAGTCTAAGGTGTCATTTGCTCCAAATAACTGTCTTTTTCTTTTGTTAATATTAAATAAGTAGATAAGGAAAATGTAAACAAAACAACATTTATACTTAGAATATGAAAGAGACAGTTGAAAAAGAGGAATGAGAGCTTGGAGAATTTAATACTTGCAGGATATATTGAAGGCAAGGGGGACAGAGGGAAAATAGTGAGTGACCTACCTAAAAAGGTTGTGTAAATGGATGGCAGAACAGGGAGTGGAACAGACAATAAAAAGACAAACATTACAAATGATAGGATATTGTAGGGTGCTATGATCACTCATATCCTGAAGGGACACCATTCATCAAAGAAGAAAATTTTCTGGAGAGACCATAAAGTATAAAAAAATGAAAAGATTTTTGGTCAGGCTGAGATCTTTTCAGCACATACCCCCTTATACTGTTTCATATATTTACTGCATTTATTTACAATACTTCTTACTATATTAGATAAACCTTTAAAAAAAAATTCAAAAATCACTCAGCATCCCATACACATCACTTGATTTAAACCCAAACACCCCTATTTGACACATTCATCCCTGATGACTCCAGAATTGAATTTATATATATATATTTCCAAGATGTTTACAAAGACAGAAGATGAATTCCATGAAAAAGTAGATAATAACAATAATTGAAAAAAAAATATATTCAAAGACTCAAAACCGTTTTAATAAAGTTCAGGAATTAACAAATGTGTCATAATTTTTGACAACATTGGTAAACTGGTAAGAGTAGAAATGATTAATTTCATTATAAATCAAAATAATGTTAAAGTATATGAATAATGTGAAATGTGAATTATTTGAATATTAACTTGTATCTTACATATTTCTTGATAAATGACAAGAGAATGTCATATACTATTGCATGTGGTTATATTCCTTATTTATATAATGTCATTGTTTCATATATTTCTTCTTAAAATAAAATTTAATTTTTTTGTTTCCTATTTGATTCCATCTCTTGATCATCCAATAATAAAGAACAGAATATTTCATTATTTTAAATCAAAGTGGACATAACTGAACTTCTCCATGAAATATTAGATTAAAAAGAAACCAGTTCTTTTAAAAGCACTAACATCTAGACATATAAAACATATAAATTTCATAAAATATTTATACAATTTTTAAATGAAAAGTACACCTACTAGATTATATTTAAAATATGTAAGCATATATACATGCACTTATCTAATTTTATACCAGTTTATCTGATATATTTAGAATTATGCATCCGTTGAAGAGATTGAGGTCATTATAAACCAATTATCTAAAGTTAAACATTAAAAATTACCTATGAAGGTAAAAAATTTAATTTAATTTTGAAGAGATATCTTTTTTATTGCATAAATCACAATGATTTTCTTATTTACACACATTTAATCTGTCAAAATGAAATCTTAAGAACAAAGTCAACCAATCACATTGTTAGAATGCTGATATTCATGAACCATCTTACTATATTTCTTTGTCAGAGTAGTAAGCAATACAATGGTAAAATAGATTAAAAAAGCCTTCTAATTTACAGAATATATAAACATGTTAGTTTTTAATTACGTTTTTGTATAGATTGCATTATAAAAGTACAGAAAGCAATTCCGGTTAAAGATAGTGAACTAGAAGTAGAAAGGAAATTATGATGTTCTCATCAACAAAGAAAATGCTCTTTCACACCTAATGCACTGACATGATTAAAGAATACAATCTATATAAGAATATATTTGACTCTCTAGGAGATAAAATGTGACACAAGGTATTTTTTTTTAATGTAGAGACCCAAACACTTAGATGATAGATGTTTCCATAAATTCCCAATTCCATTAGCTTTTGCCCCAGGTTTCAATGCATGCACTTGACCTTACTCCTTTTAGTACAATGATGAGGTGCTACCTGGGAGATAGGTCCTCAGGAAAAAGACTTGTGTACATGGAAAAAAATCTGAAATGTAATATTTTTTTTATATAACTTCTTTCATGGTTTCCATTTATTCAATGAAATACTCCACTTCATTGAAATATTTAAAAAAAAATCAAATGTTTAATTCCTTTTCTTGTTGATAAGCTTCTGCTCCTTACAAGTCACCATTTCCATGCCATCACTAATTTTTTATTTGCTTCAATTCCTACTCTCACATTATAAATTTGTATAACAAGTAAAAGGTAACAATTCTCAAAAGTAGTATATATTAAGATTATTAACACTAGTTATGCAGATGTGTATCCTCTTTTATTATTGTTATAAAATTTCAAAGTACTTTTCAGACATGTCCTAATGTTCCACAAAATTTGTTTTTCTAATTTATTTTTGACCAATTTTACTTTCAGTTGTTTCTTTTTATAACAACACTAAGGTTTGTGTGTTATAAAGCATGAATCAAAAATATGCAACTTCTGACAAAATCTGAACTTACATCATATATCCTCAATGACCAGTCAATTCTACAGTGATATAACTACTACTTTTATCATTCAATTATTCACTTTTTTTTTTCATAAATGCCTTGCCCCTTCAGTATATAGGCAAGCCTAATTTTCTACAGGTCCTTTATCATTTGTAAATTGTTATAACTTCTTGAAAAAGATAGTGAAAAAATCCATAGCTGGGGGGATAGATTTGTGTCTTTCTCAAGAGTGTTGGTGTAAAGTGCATGCAACAAAGTAGGTCAGAAATTGAACTTGACTTGTTGGTATCCCTTTCCACATCAGTAACTGTTACACTACCCATACATTCATTGTTTGTTTATTGTCTAATAATAGTAAACAATAATTCTTAAATTGTCTAAATTTCTTAGATGCAGGTGAATCTTTTGTGACCAAATCAAGATAGGCAACATTTATGTCAGATGGGCTCTGGGCTCAAAGGATATGATATATTACTGATATTAACTTCAGTGTTTCAACATCATATGACCGTAAGCCCTTTATTATATGTGAATTATCATGTGATCTTTTTTCTTGTCATATTCTTCAAAGAATTCAGTGTTTTCCTTCTAAATGAGTTGCCACCCAAGGCTACTGAGCTGAGTTCATCATACTATTTAACCCATAACCAGAGAGAACCGAATTATGTTGTCCTTTGCCAACCATTCATTTAAGAAGTACTCAAGCAAGGTTATACAAACAAGGATAAGGATATTAGTTCAAACTCATAAAACATTTCAGACTGTATTTTATGGTTGTTATTTTGATCTATGCTTTAAAAGTTTCTGAGGTTTTGTAGATTATTGCCTTAACTAGTATTTAGGTAAGTAGATATATACATCTCACAGTATTCATAGATTTTACAATCTCCCAAACTGATCAAAAGAAGAAAAACTCAAGTCATGATTTTGTTCTTTATTTTAAGAAGCATTGACTCTTATTTCTTTCATTTTAATTTTAGTTGCTTTTCAGCTATTAGTAAACAGCACATATTGGAAATAATAGATAAGATCTTAGCAAGACAAACTTTCCTCATTTCTATACCAGCTATGCTACTAATTAAACAACACTCTTCAACTAGAAAAAGATCAATCCAAATAATTTAAACTCACTCTTCATTTTCTGTAATTACTTGGCTCCATATTTGTTATTGTTTTTGCTTACACTAGTAATATTAGTAATAATAATATTGTTATCTAATAAAAAAATAAAATCATAAAGTTGAAAGAATGTTTTATGTCAATCATCGAAACAAGAAAGGACATCCAGCCTTAAAAATCAGCATTCAAAACCTTGGCTTTTAAATAATTGAAAATACTGACCATTGATGCCAGTAAGCACTACACAACTATTTCAGCCATGAAGCAGATCTATGCACATTTATACATAATGAAACTATTTAATGAATTATTTTATCCACTGAAATGTCATAAACATAGAAATATATACATTTTTCAAAAAATAAAAACACATTTATCACATACATATACAGAATGATTACAAAAGCCCATCAAGAAACCATCTGTGATGGAAACAGAAAATAATTTAAAAGTAAATTAAATAAAAAATTTTTAAAAATGAATGTCATATTTTTCTTATTTTCAGATTTAACTTCTCCATTTAAAAAAAAAAATGTGTGCCACCATAAAAGCAAATGACACAAAGAGTAAAAATGTAATGATTTATAAAATCATTAAATATATATTGAACATACAAGTATAGATAAAATTTAGAATTTCTTTCTGTTTGGTTAAAGGTATTTTGCTGTAAAACTAAATAAAATGCTATGTTTTAGAAAAGAAAACACTTCAGAATCATAAAATTTCTATAAACTTATCATTGGATAGAATCAATATCTAGAACCTTTTTTCTGAAAATTTTAAACATTAACTCTTATCTAATCAGGAAAGCTTGACAAAGAAATAAAACTAAAAAAAAAATTAAATTAGAATTTTTCAAAAGGAAGAAGCTGTATTCTGACATTTAAATGCACTTAAGCCATCCAAAAATAGTTAACACTTTTATTTGGATTATAAAAAATTAGTCACATATGTATCTTAATCAAAATATAGCATGGTATCAATTCATATTTTGTATCTTCAAATTCATTCAATTTTTTTTTACACTTCAGTTTTTGTTAACACTGTAGACTCACTTGTGGAGTGTAAAGCTAAATCTTCACCCTATAGGTTTTTATATGCCCACTAAATATTTATTCTTTGCATTCAACCACATCTTCAGACAATTTATATTTTTTGAATCCTGGCCCAACATTATAGAATTCATATAGTAAATAATTCTTCTATAAATTTGAGACTAGGAATGAAAACATATTTTGAGGAGCATCAAGAACACAGGATTACAAGAAATAAAAGAAATAAAAGAATTTGGCATTGTGCTGTCACAGCTCTAAGTGACACCTGAGGTTATAGAACTGGTAGGCCTGGAGTTAAGGTTAACAACATAATATATTTCAACTGCAGCATTACAATGCAATCTTTCAATATATTTAAAAAAAAAACTTTTAGCAACAGCATACCAACCAACATATATATATATATATATATAATGAGAGCGAGAGAGAGAAATAGAGAGACTGCTTATTACATTACATACATGCATATAAATAAAAACAAATGAGGGTGTATTAAAAAGCCCTTGACCCAAATCTGAACAGACATCAGGAGTTTTTATCCCTTCAGCACTTCCTCATATATGCACATAAATACACTGGTTATATATCCACATATAAACCCATTATATTATTATATACATTATATAAGTGCATATACGTACACACACATTATAGACATGCAATATAAGTAGGTTCATCAATCAGTCAACAGCCTAATGATGAAAAAGCATTTATTTTCCACAAGTATTTATTTTTCAACATAATCTCCTTCCTAGTTAATGCACTTAATTCAATGGTAAATATTAATCAAGTGAGAAATAGAGATTGACATTAGTTAATTTACAAACTAAAAAATATATGTGTACAGATCCTCAAAATACATATACTGACTTCAAACAAATTACCGTATTTTATGATATAAAGGATACATAGCCATATTAGATGGGCCACATTTCAACTTGACATATTTAAGAAAAAGGTTTTCACTGTTTTAAAACAATCTATCAATGCATTACAAAAAGTACTTTATATTTTCTGAGTTATAGCAGAAAATATTCTGCATCATTACCAATCCCTAAACTCATCAATTGTTTCTTAGAAAAAACTCACTTTGATTCTTCTTCCTCATGATCATTTCAGTGAGCTTGCTGATAGCTTGATGGCATCTATATCCTCTCCAAGCTCTTCACTAGCAGCCAAAGATCATGGAATATGGTGTGGGTCCACCCAGTCCATACACTAGACCCTTAGGTCTTGAATTTAGAGTTATCCTTCTCCTAGGCTAGTTGCCACCAAAGGCTGTAGGACTTAGTCTGTCCTGCTATTTACCTATAGCTGGATAGTGAAGAAGAGATGAAAATCATACCTTTCTCAAGAGTATTAGTGAATGTAATGAACTCAGCATTCTGATTCCTCGATCAGAGCCACCATCCATTACTCCACTGTTCCTTCATAATATTACTGTATATAAAAAGCAAGCTATCAGAACAGCTGAAATTAAAGCAAGAAATCACAATGTAAACACACCTATCCCTTCATTAGTCATTCTCCTTCTGTCTCTTCATATGAATATATTTTACCATGGCCTAAATGTTCTGCTTCTCAGGCTAGTGTTTTGCCATTACCAGTATTTTCTTTCAGTTACATCTGCTCAGTGGTTTCCTGCTGGGCAATATTTAGTTATGATGGATCAACTGATTCCAAAAAAGGTGCTAGTTCTTTGTTATGGTAATTCCCTTTTACAATACCAGTAGTAGTAGTAATCATAATGTCATTTGAGTAAATAAAATTATTATGGAGTCAGGTTAGGTAGAAGTGACCATCTGAGGTAAAATGATAATGTATAGTAGTTTGCATTGGGGATAAAATTAGCATAGAGAGGTCTCAAAACACAGGTGAATATTTTAATCATTGTTTTGGAAAAAACATATATCTTATATACCATCAAATATAGTAAATAAATCTACTCTAGACAAGCCTCCATATTAATCCATTAATGCCCATTGTTCAAAAAAATGGGACAGAGAGTATTAATGGGTTAGAGGTAGAAAGCCGGTTTTTATTTTATTTTTTATAATTAATACTAGGTTTTACGGTAGGCATTAATGAGTTAAATACCCGAGGAGAATATAGGTTTTAATAATAATTATATAAGTACTCATTTTTAAATATTCCAAGTGAAAATTATTTTTTCTGTTAATTAGCTATTTTGCAAACTTTGCATTTTAATTGTATAAAAAGATGTGCAAGGTGCCATTTTGTTTTTTGTTTAAGTACATGCATGGCCTATGGACAATCATTTGACTGACTATTATTTAAAGACTACCAAGATACTAAAGTAAAACTTTAAAAAATATAAAATAATTTGTGCTTTCAATCAAATAGATATAAGTAAAACTGGATAAACAAAAAGAGATTAATTTATTGAGTTATATTTAATTTGAAATAAACATAAGTTAACAAAAACTCAAGTGGAACAAGTCAACTTCACCCAAGCTCAAGTCTGGTAATCTTGTAAGAGAAGAACCAAAAGAAACAGCCCACTCATTTTTAAACATTCTACTCGGATGTTCAGCAAATGAAAAATATTCATATTGTAAAGAGTGTTTGATGCTTCAAGCTATGACATCACTTCAAAGGCCTTTTGAAATGTTTCATCTGACACCTAAAAAGAAACTGGGGGAATACTATTGTCTAAAACAAAGATGGCTTTTATATATTGCTGAAAAGAAAATTTGAATTCTGCTTAAGGTTATTACTCTTTTAAAGTATGATTATAATAACAATTGTCTTCATTCATGTCATTATCATATTAATTAACCATTCTTGTTATAAATACTATAATTACATTTATTAATATTATTATAAGTACCTGTATAATACCCATAAAAATGGTGTGATTCTCTACATATGATCATTATGCTGAGGATCAAAGAGTTACTCTTTGGTTGTCTGCTGAGATAAAAGTGTACTCTCTGTTCTCCTATTCTGTCATATTCCTGTATTCTAGAGTAAGACACTGGCACCAGATTTCTGTATTTGAACAGTTTGTGGCCTGTAATGTGGTGACACTAGTTCTAAAGATTCCAACTCTGCAGCAGCACCTTCCTCATTGCACCATCAAGGGAGATTCAAAGAAATCTATTGTTAGCATGATACTGGTCATGGGAACTGGAGAACATTTGTCCTTTCCCACACATATACACATGGGCACCTCCCCCAACCATAACATACACATTAAACTACCCAGATTTCAAATTTGTTTTCATGGTGAGATGAATAAATACAAGGATTAGACTGTGTTGTATGTGTACACTTTATAAAAGATGTTATAATATATATTTTTAATCATAGTATGTTCAGACAATAGTCTTTCATGTAAACATATCCTGTTAAATGGAACACGTTTTCAAGCTTCGGACTGTTAACAACATAAATGCTCCATTGGCTATTTCTCAACCTTATAACTTTTATCCTTGAAAATGACTAAACATGGTAGAAAAAACATAAAATATACAATTTCAACAGGTTCCTTCAAAAATTTTTTCATGACATCAAGTGACTTATACCAGATGAAACTCCTAAAAAGGCTTAACAGTCTGTTCTATTTAAGAGGGCACATACATACATACATACATAGTTGAAAACATGGATTAAAATTCAACAGCATGATTGAATAAGGAATATGTAGCAAATCTTTATAAATGACATGTTTCACAATTTTTTGCTCTAAAATTTCTGATGAAATGAAATAATGAAATATATCACATTTATAATGATTTCCTACTTCTTCCTTATTCAAATATATATATATATATATATATAGAGAGAGAGAGAGATAGCAACAGACAGATAGATACATATTGCATTTTTATATATATATATATATATATATATATATATGTGTGTGTGTGTGTGTGTGTGAATTATCATGAACAGAAGAATATATTAAGTTATAAGTTAGTCTGTAATTAAAAAAAAAGAAAAGATATTTTAATTCTTTAAAAATGTCATTACAACTTTAGATTGGATGTAATTTGCCTGCTTTGTATTCATTACTTAAAAGGCAAATAAGTACTTCAGAATTTCTAAAAGTCTTCATTATAAGCATTATTTTAATTTTTGCTTCTATTATTTTCATAAATAGTATTAATTTATGAATCAAACATTAGTTTTGAATGTTCAAATGTTGCATTAGGGATCAAATTTATTTACCTTCCATCCATCACAAAAATTTATTAATTTCTTCTGATTCCTTATGTCATTTATTTTTAATTTTATCTTCTGAGGAATAACCTGCCAAAAATGACAAAGATAATTTGACAACTACACATCACAATGGATAAGAACTTCAGTCAAGTTGGAAGTAGGTAGAATATACAAATTTCCAATACCCAAGTTAAACAAGTAGGCCACAACTCAAGATCTTGTGTGTGTGTGTGTGTGTATCTGTAGCCTAATAAACAAAAAATCATTTATTTCATGCAACAAAAATAATTTTTCATTGATTTCATTTGTCGAATTCTTTAATTGGTGATTAATCACAATGCCTGAACATTAGACAATTAAAATTTCAGATCTTTGTTAACTATAATACCTGTGTTTCAGCAAACTTATTGATAAATTCTTATATATATATATATATATATATATATATACACACACACACATATACAGACAAACTCATCTATGGACACCCACCCCACCTCAATGGACTTCAAATGCAACAGACAAATTCCGCAGGCAAAATAAAAACATATCTGCAGGAAAAAAAGACTTTCAAATCCTCAGCAATGTTTTTCAAAATGTGGGCTTAGCAGAAAGAGTCATATTAGTTCTCAAAGTGACCATTTGGCAGCAGTGGCAGGCCTTTCCATTGTAAACAAAGATGGGTGTCCAGTATATAAATTACAATACATTAGTGCATGTGTGAAAAAGTAACGGTGAGAAATCTATTGTTTTGTTATTTTGATTAATATATCTATATCAAGTATATATTTATTTATGCCATATATACATGTTTATAGTATTTACATTATGATCATATTACTATAGTGTTTTTATAACTCAAAAATAATGCCTTCCCACCTACAATCGGCTTTAATGGAGCACTTCTCCCCACTCTTAGTCCGTTGACAAGAAGTTTGTCTGTATTATATGTATAGTCAATAAATTAATAAAGATTCCAATAACTTATCTTTCAACCAAATTTAAAGTTTTCCAGATATCAAATTTATCTGACCCTGATGAATGGTGTAAGTGGCATGTCTGTGAAAGATATTTGAATGTTTATTAATTTACTAACTATTGTCACTTTCGTTCTCTATAGTGCACTCCCTTGCCAAAACATCTGCTTGCTTTGAAATGCATTAAATCCTCATAATTTTATGTGATTGATATAGATTATGTATGTGTGTTTATATATATATATATATATATATATATATATATATATATATATATATATATATATGAAGAAAATATACAGAAAAAACAAACAAAAATCCTTATATGCAATTATGCTGTTTTAATGTTAATATGTCAACGTCCGACGTTGACATATTAACATTAAAACAGCATAATTGCATACAAGGATTTTTGTTTGTTTTTTCCGTATAATTTTCTTCATACTGTCGGATCTATATCCATATATTTGCTTACATTATATATATATATATATATATATATATATATATATATATATACACATGACAAACTGGAAAGGTTCTTTTGTGATGCATTTCATCTGACTGGGCTTTGTTGATGGTGCTATGTCTACACATGTCCATAAAATGAGAGATGGAGGTAGTTTCAAAATTTTTGAAAGAAAATTTTTTTTTTCACAATCTGACCAAATTCATCTGTATTCTTTTTCTCTCCATTTTCTTTGTCCCTGACTATCCCACACTATGAAAATATAAAATCTACCAAGAATGCTGATATATTGTAAGAGCTTGGTAGATTTTATATTACCACAAAATTTTCCAATTCATTCTTCATTGTGATTAATACAGTAAAATGATTATTCAAATAATTCAAGTAACATGTAGAACAGATGCAAGAACTTGTTTATGATATAAAGAAACAAAGCAGCCATGATTGCATAATTGTGAGAGAGACGTATTTACTTGACTTTAACTGATTTGGTAAAGATATGAATCACAAGGTAAATCCAAGGTGCATTTTTAAAATCAAGCCTTATTCTTCATTAATGTTTTTAATACATTAAGATTATATTATCTCTTTATACTTTTGTCTGACTTTTTTTAAGATCAGACCTGCTCCACCTGATAAAATTAAAGGAACTCAATATCTCATTGGGAATTTCAACATAATTTCTGAGCTGCTCTTCTAAGCTCCTCAATAGCTTCTAACAGAATTGCTATAACTGTAATTGATCAAAAAATAATCTTCTTCCCAAGTATCTTATATATTTCTTATATAAACTGTGTATACAAGAAAATTTGACATAATGCCAAAATTTGAAAGAAAAGGAGAATAGTAGTTATCACACTACCTAAATTAGCTAATCACAATTATTGAAACAGTTACACACTACTATTCCTTTAAGCAAGATACCACAATTATATTGAATAGCAATACACACAACATAATATCACAGCTTACTGATTAAATCTCAATTACTTAAAGTTGGACCAATTAAATTACACACACACAATATATATATATATATATATATATATATACATATATATATATAAAACTATGTATAATTCTATATATCAACAAACAGTATTTAGAAAAATATTATGACAAATTGGAAAAATGTTTTTGTGATGCGTTTCCTCTATCAGGATTTCATTGGACAGAGCTTTATTGATGTTGACATATATATAAATGTGCATGAACTTTTGAAACTACCTTTCTTTCATGTATCTTTCATTGAAAATAGCCAACAAGGAAGATTTGATTAATCTTTTATTGAGTTTTCCCAACAATCTAACATCTTTCCATTTTTCAGGGGTTAAGGAATATGGGAATTGTCCATAATTATAACTGTTTAACTATTTAGTAGAGGAGATAGCATGTTAAAAGTGTTCTAAAAGTAGAAGCCTTGCCCCACTCAACCTGCCACTCACGGCACATGACCACCATGAAGCACACAAACTGCTTGAAGTCAACACAGTAATACTACTATATAGCTACCACACACACAATTTCACCATCCAAAACACATTCTTGATAATGGCTAGAGAAATACCCGAAAGCACTCAGAACAATTATAATTATGGACACTTCCTGTATTCCTTAACCTCCAAAAAACGGAAAAATGTTAGATTGCTGGAAAAAAACTTCAAAGATTAATTAAATCTTCCTTGTCAGCCGTTTGCAATGAAAGATATATATATATATATATATATATATATATATATATATATATATATATATATATATATATAAGCATAGCTTTTTGGATATGCTGAGAAATTTTCAGCACACTCCTTCACATTATATATATATATATATATATATATATATAGTGTGTGTGTGTGTCTGTCTATGTGCATGATTTAAATTTGGCTGAGAATTCAACAGAACAATAAATATATGACAATTTGGAAAAAACTTTTATGTTAACATGTTCCACCAATCAAACACCATCATCAGAAAAATCGTTTTTATTTCAACCGAATTTACACTGTCGTGGAAGTACGTGATTCATATAAGGCATATGAACACTTGATTCTTTTTTAAAACTAAATTTCATTAAATCTCCAAATTGAATCTGATGTAAAAAAGAAAATCAATAGTGCAAATGATGTTCTGTCACTAGAGTGTAGATTTAGTTGAAATAAAATGTTTTTCTAATGAAGCTGTTTGGTCAGTGAAACATGTCAACATAAAATATCTTCCAAATTGTCATATATATATATACACACACACACACACACACACACATATATTGTAATAAACAAATAATTAATACAGTGAACAACACAATTTCTGACTCATAGTCTTCAGAATAGTTAAAGTTGTCAAAAGGATAAAGCAATAGATAAAACCAATAAAAACACAAATGAATATAAAATTGCAACTACAAATTTCATACCAGAACTCCAATCATAAGACATTAAATATAGTAATGAAGTCAGCTTTCATCATTATTTATATATATATAAACAGTATCAGTTATATAACCTACCTCTGACTACTGAATATATATATATATATATATATATATATATATATATATATATTTCAGTAGTCAGAGGTAGGTTATATAACTGACACTGGTTTTCATGTCTGCACTTAATGTTTTCTCCTCAGAGAATAATATTTAATGTATCTTCCTAGCACAAATTACATCTTTTTAACTTTCTGTGAAAGTAAATACCTTTTTTTTTTTTTTTAATTTTCACTTCACCTCAAACATTCATCCATAATTGCCCTTCTGTTCCCATATGTATTTTAACAATGTTGTACTATTTATGTAGTGATAGCACTGAAATTTATAAATCAGTTAAACTAATTTTTGATCATGGAGAATACTGAATTATACAGAGATGACAGTCTTCAGAAAGTGTAAAAGATAGAAAAATATCATCATCAAGAAAAGGTTATAAAATTTCTCCAAGATTTGGGCATTTGCATCTAAATTGAAAGAAGTGAATTTCTTGGACCTTACGCCTCAATAATAAAGTCTACCAGCCACTCAGAAAGAAGGATAATAACTTAAAATTTTAATCCATCATTTAATTATAGAAGTAAAGAAAATTATCCTTTGAATAATGGATGTTTAGCACAGAAACCTTTTAAGAAGGTAAATGACTGGCTAGATATGGTGTACACTGAAGCTACCAAGGGACTTTGCAAGCAGAGATTTTTCAGGTTATAAGACCTGCTTTTATATGAAGTGCTATGAAAACAACACAATACTGTCAAAAATATATGTAGCAACAAAAGGGAAAATGTGTACTAACACTTGAAGTGAAGTGCAAATTTGTAAAAACTTCTACACACAGTTGTCATACATGAGACACATCTATTTTGTTGTCATAAGGTATATTTTCATTAATGTTTGTATCTTTTCAGTCCACCAGCTGAATTGCATGCTTTTTGACAAATGACATGAATTGTTAGTATTTAATGTCATTTCATAGTTAGTTGATGCTCTGGTAAGATGACTTTGTATATGACACAATTTTCTTGCTTTATTCAAGCAAAGCATACCACAAACATCACAGGTGTGGTCATGCCTGTTACCTATATGGCCCAGAACTTCCACAACATGACCTTTTGGGATATTTCTATTCAGTTTTTCTCTTGCAATCCAAGAACTGTTGAAAACAGTATTTTCATGAGGAATCTTTTACCAAGTGATACAATCATTTGCATGTAATGTCTAGTGATATATATATATATATATATATATATATATATATATATAGATAGATAGGTAGGTAGGTAGGTAATATTAGTGGTATATATATATATATATATATATAGATAGATAGGTAGGTAATATTAGTGGTATATATATATATATATATAAAATTTCCAAGAGGATAAAATCAGGGTAGAACTCTATATACAAGCCAGACCAAGAATATAATATAAAAGGCTCAAACACTGGTATTTCAAGGTTATAATTTATTACATTGGAATCGTAATCACGATCCAATTCATCAGACCTACAAATTCAAAAAGAAGACAGAAAATATATCTCCGGGTTTAAAAGAACAAAATTTCAATGAAAGTGTATGTGTGGGAATGAGAAACAAGGGTGAGAAGAAAATGTATGAAAGCTCTAGAGAGAGGTGTAATGAAAGAAGAACAGGAAAGGGCCTAAGGTGAGGATGAGGAATGAAGTTTTAAAGAGAGAAGTTAAATAACGATTTTAAGGAGTGAGATACAGATAAATATGAGTTATTATCAGTTACATAAATCGACTACTGATTCACTGAACTAAATTAAAAAACTAGACACCAGAAAAGTATGGATATATTTGTGGTGACATTAGACACAATAAATGAGGAAAATTATTATACAATCCAAAACTTATGTATACATGAAAGGAGAAGGTGAGAGAAAAGAAGAGAGAGATACAAGAAAAAAGGTTGGGAGGAAAAGAAAGTAAGAAGGAAAGAGAAAGGCCAAATGAAAACAAGGACATTTATAAGAGAAATGATGTGTAATCAAGAACAATTTGAAAAAGCAGGTAATATTCCCCTACAGATTACAAATTTAACATAAACATATAAAAATATTCAATCCAGTTAGATTGTAAGAGTATTTTTCTTTTTGAAATAATGATTTAGTGATACAAGTCTTATAAAACCATAACTGGAGGGAGAAGAAGTGGATTCATACCTTTCTGAAGGGTATTTGTGCATAAGTGAATACCATGAACCCAACTATATTTGAAACTCGGCTTCCCAATTAACAATTCCAAGCTATTATCCAATACATTACTTGTTCATTCAAGCTTACAGCAGCACCTAGTATTCCCAAGCAGTCACCAGTAGAAGTACTGACCATACTAAGTTAATACTGAATATTCTCACTGGTTTGGATTTCACCCTATTGTTATAGAGATCAAGAAAAACATTTTCACTTTTTTTCATGACTCAACATTGAGCAAGCAATGGTCATGCATTGGTGTTCAAATTGTTCAATCTTACTAGATGCTTTCTGAATATGTGACTGCTAAAGTTGGCACTGCCTAACAAATATCAATATTTGACTGATTAACTCTGAAGCTTTACCGAGAAAGTTTATGTGAAAATGATAGCTACCATATTCATTTGTATATATTACAAGAAATGGAGGAGAGTGAATCATTATACACAAAAGTAATATCTTTACCTTTTATTTATTTATTTTATTTATTGATTTATCTTTTGTATCAATAGTGTAACAATTATGTACAAAGGATGGTTGATGAAAAGTTTTCAGCCCAACTCATTTTTCAAAATCAAAATTTTAATGACTAAAACTCAAGAAACTGATGGTGGAAAGCTAAGAACTTTTCAGTATCCTTTGTATGATGATTCTAGTTTTATGCAGTCCTAAAAATTAAGCAACCTATGTGCAGGAAATACTACACACATATACCTCACACATAATGGTAAGACATTAGCTAGATGGAGACACCATTGACATCATGCTGGAGGTATTTCCACTGCACTCTGTATGTATAAGAAAAATATAACACAGGAGTTACATTCAAATTATACTTGGTAGAAAAAAGGTTAATAAAGCCTACCCATCATATTATGTGTTACATAATCAGCCAGTGTAGAAATAAAATATATTCAAGTGTTTTACCTACTAAAATAGTGTGGCCTAAAAGTATTATAAAGTTTTACCCTAAAAATTTTAGTTAAAAAATATATCTAAGCATAACTTATTAAATCATTTGCTAATTTTGTAATACTTTTCCAGATAAAAAAAGAGTGCACAAGTTCAAATTAAAAAACAGCAAAGTTAAAAATACTAGAATCAATTAGAATTACTAAGTCATGTCAATACATTATTAAACAGTTACAGATATGTTTATCATTACCGCAGATAATTATCACATGATGAAAGTAATTTTTAAATACCGATTGGTCTTATTGTTTTCTTCTTTGTGACAAAATAGACTTTCCTTTTAATATTTTTAATATCATATAATTGTTTGTTATTCCATTAGTAAGTTAGCATGTGTTTTACATCCTGTCAGTCAGTCAGTCAATTAAGGGCCATACATGATACACTTTGGGTGATCATTTTTTTTATTTTTTTATTTATTTTTTTTTTTAGCATTTCACCCCAAGCAAGGTGGGAGTGCCACTAGCACACAGGAGGTCACAAAGAGTGAAAGTGAGAGAAAAGACTGAGTATTGGGGGTGATGAAAGGATAAAAGATGAAAGATGTTCAAGTCAACAGATGATGACAGTTGAAGCTGGATTTAAATTTTTGAAGACTGTAGTTATGAGGGAAGCAAGTAAGAGGAAATGAGTTCCACAGCCAGGGAGTGCAAGAAAAAAAATTGTTGGAGTAGAAGTGGCCATTACATTTAACTATTTAAAAAGTAAAAGAGTAGGACCTAGATGGCAATCTAGTAGCTCACTTAAATTAAGTCAGTTCAGTTGCCATGAAAATATTTGTAGAAAAGACAGAGGGAAGCCACATCACGTCTGTGAGAAAGTAAGTGAAGTCAAGATGCCAGGTCAGGATCAATTACATTGCACATCCTTCTTTGAATTTTGTTGAGATCCTTGAAATGAACAGCAGGGGCACCAGACCATATATGGCAACAGTATTCAATGCCTGGATGAATTGCAAATTTGTAGATGTGAAGGATGGACTCTAATGAGAAAAACCTTCTGGCATGATACAGAGAACCAACTTTCCTTGTAGTAGATGCAGCTATTGATTCAATGTAGTTGTTCCACCTCAAGTCAGTCAAAAATGTGAGGCCAAGAAGGTACAGTGAGACTCTCCCAGAGTCCAGCATTAACCATGCTGATGGTGCACAGGGAGTTTCTCTGTGGTGGTTAAATGAGTTTAGGAGGCATTCAAATTTACAAGTCATTTCCTGCCCCAGTTAATCATGGATTTAGGTCCTTTTCAAGAGCAGTGGCTAGTTTAATTTTGTCAGTGCTGCCAGATTTACTATTGAAACAGGAGTAAATGGTAGTGTTGTCTGCATAGATGCCTACTTGGGAACTGATGACATCATGAAGATCATTGATAAAGATCAGGAACAGTGTAGGACCCAGGATAGAGCCTTGGGGAATACCCATGTTTG